>JAKOOJ010000001.1:249045940-249735940 GCA_022577455.1 Arizona elegans
AAATCAAAGCCTGGGATGTGGCATCACAGCCATCTGCTCAGGACATTACATCAAATAACTCAGGATATCACAATACTAGAACTCAGGATGTTAACACACAGCCCATTACCCAGGTCATTAAAACACAAAAGACTAATGGCCACACATCAAGGACCTCACCCACATAGGATGTTACGAAACAGCTGACTAATCTGCAAACATCAACTCCATCAACCAATCAAGATGTAACAACACAGGCAACCAACCCGCTCACAGCAACAAAGCCAGTACCCCACACCTCCCCACCAGTATTTATAGAGAGATGGGAGCTCCGATCATGCTTTCCTCGCACAAGCACGAAGCCGAAGACACCAGCCTGAAGATGACGAGTGGGACCTCGTCAAAACGTCACCAAGATACTATCAATCTTACATGGGAAAAGACCCGAATATGCCAAAATGTGCATACCTCTACCCATGAAAATCTACACACACACACACACACACACACACACACACACACACATCAGGGGTGGGTTCTACTTACCTTTACTACAAGTTTGCAACAGAGCCATGTGTGTGCGCTTGCTTTGCTCGCTCGCGCACACTTCTGCGCATGCACAGATCATCATTTATGATGTCCGGGTGGGTGGGCGGAGCTTTCCGTCGATTTTATTACCGGTTCTATAAAACTGGACAGAACCGGGAGCAACCCACCACTGATATACATATACATACACACACCCATATGTATTGTTAATGTATATATATAGGTAAGCTTCTTAGAATTCAAGCCTTCTGAGTCCAGAATGAGAACGCTCTCAATGACTTTAGCTGAACTTGAAGTCAGAAATAAAAAGAAATGAAGAGTCTAGGACTGCTTGAGGGCTCCAGAACTAAAATAATTAAAATTTTATTCTACTAAGCTTTCGTCAGCCATCTGCTGACATCATCAGAGTATTAAACTACCATTACAGAGATCTCTGGCCATCAACAGAATTAGCCTGCAATACTGCATTCTAACCACTGCGCCACCACAACTCTTATTTATATGGTTCTATCAGCATCAATGAGTCTCCTCATTAGTATGTGATTTCACATGTTGTCCAAGTGATTTCCAGGAAAACACAATCATTATGAAAGATAATTTGAACATCAAAATCACAAAGAAGTTATAAAGATTTGTGGGTTTTTTTAAAAAAGAACAGTTTAAATTCAATATTCACACAGCTCAATGAATTTTAGAATCATGTCTGATCTCAAGATCACCTGCAGAAAAGGTGAATTAGTTCCATTGTTATTGTAATTCATCTTCAGGATTAAAGTTATTCAGGGTGAATAACTCTTCATGGCACTTAGCATTGTATTTCTTTTAGCAAATCTTAACATAATACATATAACTTTAATTCTTATTTGTGTTCTCCTTAAGTTTGGAAAGATATTGGGCAAATTCAAGGTTACTTCATGAACCACTTGTGTTAACTAATAGAAGCAGCATTATTTTTTGAAAAAAGAAAAGAAATAATAAGCATATAAATTCTGTAGAATTATGTCCTGGAAATATATATTAATCTTGTGTTTAGTGGATAAACATACATACCACCAGCTCTATTACAAGGCAATATATATGGATGGACATATATATATCCATCAACTAGGATGCAGATTTGATGTGAAAAGGCAGCTAATTGTTCCCATCAAAACTTCTAGGATGAGTTGGGTTACATTTAGTACATTTGAGGTATTTTTGTGTACCCCTGATTTTGGTGGATGATAAGAACCATTTCTTGTACCCCTTATCTCAATCAGGAAAATGTCTTGGGCCAAATTTCATTGCACATAATATGATTTTTCAGTTACATTGAGCAAGAGTATATTATTATAACATTGTAGTAAATCCAGAACAAAGTCAAAAGCTATCAAGTGTCTACAATTCCATTAACAACTTAATGCTGTTTAATTTTAATGTGCTTTCAGTACCACCTGATGGACTATGAACATGTATCTTGGAGCTTATTTGGGGTGTTATCTTTGCCTTTTTTGTATAATTTTTTTTTGAATTTGATACTGATTTGGATTTAGAGATGTATTATTATGTTATTTTATTGTTGTTGATATATACCACCCTGAATCCTTAGGAAGTGGGGTGGGTTATAAGCAGTACTGGATTTCACTTACCTTCGCTACCAGTTCGGAACTGTGAGTGGTGCTTCTGCGCATGCACAGAGCATCCATGATGATGTCCGGGTGGGTAGGCGGAGCCTTTCACCGCCACCACTACCAATTCGCCCGAACCAGGGCGAACCGGTAGAAACCCACCACTGGTTATAAGTATTATTAAACAAAAAGCATTACTTTTTGAACTGAATTTTCTGCAATTGGAGTGCCACAAGGCAATATATGTATAAAAACTTAGTAAATT
This sequence comes from Arizona elegans, assembly GCA_022577455.1. Lineage (NCBI taxonomy): Eukaryota > Metazoa > Chordata > Lepidosauria > Squamata > Colubridae > Arizona > Arizona elegans. The sequence continues at coordinate 249,048,341 of JAKOOJ010000001.1, forward strand.
CTTGATCAGGGAATCCAAGAAATAAAATCAATTTGTTCTGGAATATTTAAATTAATAATAACAGCAATCCACAGCAGACAGTAGTTAACATAAAAGTATCTTTACACTCTTAAAATTTCCTTTTTTATATTATTACTTGCATATATTGCAGACCAATTCTCGAATACAGCTCGTCTGCCTGGAATCCCCACTGTGTATTAGACATTAATATGATTGAGCCGGTCCAGAGGTATTTCACAAGAAGAGTACTCCATTCCTCTACTTACAATAGAATCCCTTATGCCATCAGACTTGAAATTTTGGGCTTGGACAATCTGGAACGCACCGCCTGCAGTCTAATCTAAGCATAGTACACAAAATTGTCTGATACAATGTTTTACGTGTCAACAACCTCTTCAGCTTCAACCTCAATAATACATAGGCAAACAATCAATACAAACTCGAGGTAAACTGCTCCAAACTGGATTGCAGAAAATACGACTTCAACAACAGAGTGGTCAATACCTGGAATGCTCTACCCGACTCCGTTGTTACATCCTCAAACCCTCACAGCTTCAACCTTAAACTGTCCACCATGGACCTCATCCCATTCCTAAGAGATCCATAAAAGGGGCGTGCATAAGCGCATTAGCATGCCTACTGTCACTGTCCTACTGTCCCCATTTATTTGTATTCATTTCCTTAGTTCATGTCCATGTTCATATTTATACCTGCTATACATGTTTGACAAACAAACAAACAAATAAATAAATAAATATAAAACCCTGATGCATACGTCATTCAGCATATTGAAATAATCTCACAATCTCTGTTCTCCAGTTTCCTAAAGGTTTCCTTCTATTGCAACACGGACTTCGGTTTGTTTTCTTCATCAAAGGAGAGACACAGACTAACAGGTTATTCAGAGTGTTGTTTTATTTTAAAAGCAAAGTGCAAGAAGATGCAGATATGGGTTGTGTTTTTTGTTTCCCATGCCACTATCACTCTTTGGCATTCATGGTTGACTACTTTTATTGATCAGGAAAAAAAGAAAAAAGAACACACACATAAGAGGAGTTTTCTTATGTTGCCTTCTCCTTAAGGTTAACTGAGCTGAGCTAAAAGAGTAAATTTATCTAAGTTAAAGAAATATCTCTTGATAATGCTACAGACTGCATCATCCCAGACTCAACCAGAGATTTAAATACACATCATCATGCTATTTCTTTGCCATATATATTTGCATCCCAGCCAGTTTATGTATAAGGTTACCACAAGCATGCCTTAAACATTGATCCATAAATAAACAACTAAAAAAAAATAATATAGTATATTGCCTTGTCTTATTCATTGCTCTCGGTTGAACATTTTAAGCATTGCATTTATTGTCAGCTAATGCTTTATTTCTATTCCGTATTTTGTTTATTGCTTATCCTTTTTCAGCAACCAATTTTCACAGTTGTGTAAAATGTTCTGTAATTCAAGGATATTCACTTGATCATACGCTTCTTCTAAATCAGTAAGTTGAAATGATGTTGCTTTCGCACAATTGTATATTCTCTAATGACCTGTTAAAAAACAGAAACTGGTTTGCAATCCCTGCCTAACACAAATCTGCAGGATACTTCTCAATTTTTATTCATTGCCATCCCTTGTTGCCTTTCAATCAGAATTCTGCCATTTTTCCAAGCACATTTAACAAAGTAATTCCCTTGTTGTTTTTGTATTTATTCTTATTACTTTTCTTTTTGCGTATGGGATCTACAGCAGTTTTGTCTCAATTGTCAGGCATATATGCAGTTTCTATTCACAGATTAACAAGTCACAAGCCACTATACAACCACAAATTCATATCCCAATTTTAGCAGTTCTCTAAGTAATATTGTCTACACTTCCAATCAAACCATTTTTTTCAACATTTTCTTAGCGTGTGAGTGATATTTCATCATTTTGATTAGACACATTTATCTCATAATTTCAATTCCTCCCTTTGATATACTGTACCACTGTCATTCTGGGACAGATATTTAAAATACACCTTCCAATATTCCTTCCCTTTACTTTTATCTCAAATTATTTTATCACTTATATTTCTAATTTCATTCACTCTTTTAGAGTCTGCCCATTTAGTCCCTTTTACTCATTCCCAAAGCAGTTATTTTAATTTGCTCCGCCTGTTTTAATCTTAACCATTGCTTGTTTTCTTTGATCATTTTTGCAACCATATTTTTCTCTAATATATATACTGTGCAATATATTTCTCTTGTCTTCATTTTTTTGGAGCAATCATTCTGTTATACACATTTTTCACTACTTCTTCATTGCACCCAGAATGCTTTTGTATAGTTTCTTTCAGTGGCCTCTGTATTATCATTCTGTTCAATATTTTCCACAGAACTTCAATTGTCTCTTTCATCCCATCCATTGTCCTATCATTCTGTTGAGCGAGTAATCTATTCTCTAATATATTTTTATACAGGACTTCAGCATTTCATTCTGCCCTCATTCTTTTTCCACTTCCTTTTCTTCCCTGTTTTTTTTTTACCAAGTTCCTCTCTTGCTACTGCAAAATAATGATCTGCCCTACATTCACAACTTTTAATCACCCTGGTGTCCTTCACTAACTCTCTCAATTTTTTTATCATAAACAATCAAACCTGTCCTGATTTTGCATCCGTTCCAATGTCATGTGTATTCATGAACAGACTTACATTTGAACCAGATATTCAAAGCAAACTTACCATTTTCTAAGGAGATATTTATCAATCATCATTCTCTTTTATTCCTGGGTTTCTGAATCTCTGAATAATATTTTCAGTACTTGCTTATCTTGTCTCTACCCAATCCACTCCTGTAATCTAAAATAATAACTTTTTTCTTCTGAGTTGAATTCATTTGGAATTAGTATAATTTTCCAGATTTTGTCATTGTAACTTTCAATGGAATATAACATCCAGATAACCTATGAATTCCTATTTTCATGCATTCCCCAAAGAATCCATAAGATGCAAAAAGATACTCAATCACCAAAGGGCAGGAGCCATGACAGAAAAAGCTGTTCTCCCAGACCTTGTCAGCCAAAAATCCTTGACTGATAGGATCTGCAGCATGCCTTCTCTGCCACCATGGAGAGGAGGCAATAGGTGAAATGGTTCTTCAGATAAGCTGTTTCCATTTCAGGAACAGCTTTAAAGGTGATAACCAACACCTTGTCTTGCACCCAGAAGCAAACCAGCAGCCAATGTAGCTCACTGAACAGTGGTGTAACATGGGTTCCAAGAACAGCCTCTGCCACCACATTCTGTACTTGTAGCTTCCAAATACTCTTCATATAGCAATATAGCCCCATATTGCAATAATCCAGGCATGAGATGACCATGATGTGAATGACTGAATGAATGTGCAGGAACTCCCGAGCCAAGGGGGAAAAAAAAAACTGGTGCAAAATATGGGGTTGTGCAAACTCTTCTAGTTGAGACTATCACTAGCTCTTTTAGCAGGAGTTGTGAGCCCAGGAGAATCCCTGAGTTGCAAACTGGGTTTCTCTGGGATACAGCAACCACATTCAGAACGAGAAATATTAAATTTACAAATTTCAAAACTCCGGGTACCGAAAGCCATTTGATCTTGCCAAGCATGATCATGAATGGGGGAGCATGTTCTCCCCCATTCCGATCCCCACAGCTTCTAAGCACTAGGGGAGGACAGTAACATATTCAGTAGATGGCAACAAATGGGCCTATAATGTACCTCAATTTATTTTGGATTTGGTCAGTTAAGGTATTCAAATATTGCTTTTATAAGAAAGAACATACTAGTAGGTTAGTTGTACTCATGTCACAATCAGCATTCTCTTCTGATAGCATGGACGGTTCAATTTTGATATGAGTTGGTCTACACGTTTTGGAACCTATCACAACTGACAATGCAGAATAACAGAATTGGAAGGGACCTTGGACGACTTCTATTCCAATCCTCAACCCAAGCAGGAGACCCTCTACCATCTATGGACCACTCACAACTTCTGAAGACAAGCCATTCCACTGATTAATTGTTCTCACTGTCAGGAAATTTGTCCTTGGTTCTAGGTTGGATCTCCCTTTAAGTTTCCATCTGTTATTTTCTGTGTTGCCCTCAAGTGCCCACAGGTGCTTTGGAGAATAGGTGATCCCCAGTGGTGGGTTGCTACCGGTTCGCTCCAGTTCGGATGAACTGGTAGCCGCGACAGTGGGAGACTCCGCCCACTGACCTAGATATCACCAAAAATGCTCTGTGCATGTGCAGAACGCGTGCACTCCCATAGCAAACTGGTAGCACTGGGATTTGAAACCCACTACTGGTGATCTCCCTCTTAAATATTGAAGATTGCTATTATGTCATGCCTTCCCTTCATTAGATTAGACATACCATTCTTCATATATTTTAGCCTCCAGACCCCTAATCATCTTTGTTGCACTTTCTAGAGCATTAACATCTTTTTTTGTATTGTGGTGACCAAAACTGGATGTAGTATTCCAAGTGTGATCTCATCTTTAGTGGTATTAAATGTGGTCTCACACCATATAGCAGTACTAATACAGCTGCAGCATCCTGCTGGCTCATAAAGTGATTGTCCTCTAGGTCTCCTAGATCCCTCTCACAGTTACCACTGTTGAGCCAGGTACCACCTATTCTATACCTGTCCATTTGGATTTCTGCCTTTATGTAATACCTTACCTTTTTTGGCACTGAATTGCATTTTGTTGGATAGGAACCACTGTTTTGTTGTTGATGAAGATGTTGAAGAGTGTTGGGACTAAGACAGAACCTTGGTATACCCAATCCACTGCACACTACCTTCCATGTAGATGTAAGTTTCATTTAGGACAACATACTGAGTATGCTTTGTTGGCCAGTTATGAATCCAACCGGTGACAATGCTGTCTATCCCACATTTTTCCACAAGTAGTAGCTTGTGGTCTACTCTTTTCCAAGATCTTCCTAGGTATTGTCAAGCTGATTGGTCTGCAGTTTCCTGAATCCATTTTTTTTCCTTTTTGAAGCTGGGAACCACATCAGTTTTTTTCCAGTCCTCTGGCAGTTCCCTGATGCTCCAGGATCTTTGAAAGATGTACTTCAAGATCATATCTGGTACTGGTGTTTTGAACTAAAGTAGGGTGGACAGGTGTTGTCTTAACATTTTCTTGCTTATATTGATTTGCATTCCTAGTCTGTCTTTTATTGCTTAATTTTATAACAAGCAATGTTATTTTATATATGCTATTTTTTAAAAAAGACTGATTTATAAACTGGCATATAGTCACCTGTATCCTACCATTTAGGAGATATACACAGTGTACTGTACTGACAGCCTCAGAATACTGCAAACATTGAAGGTGAAATAAAATGTGTCTGATTCCAAGGAGTCAGCTGACTAAAAGAGCAGAAAAAGCTAATGAAATTTAGGAACAGAGTTCAAGAGGAGTCCCTAACTATATTTTCTTCTAAGTAGATAGTAGGTATTCAGTAAATCTAATAGAGAGAGAGAGAAAGAAAGAAGAAGAAAAATAAAAACTTTCTACTGTTATTTCTTTAAGAAACAAAAAGAAATTAAAGATTATGACTGGGCAGTTAGGACCTGCCAAGTTTGTGGCCAGCTTGTGTTCCTTCTTCAAAGCAGTCCTTCAGGTATACGAGAGTACAAACATTTATTAGACCAAACAAAGGAATCAATATAATAGGACCTGATAGTAACTCCCCAAATGGAAAAAGAAAAAGAGCACAAGAGAAGGAACATATTTTGCCAGGCTGGAACTCAGGAGAAATCTTTGGTGCAGAAGAAATATGCTCTCAGCTTTCAAGGGAAGAAAAAGACATATTTCTAAACCATGGATAGATTAGTTGATCCCAGAAAGGAGGGAGGCAAAAAAAAAAAAAAAAGTCTTTGGTAATTAGTATTCACTACAAGGAAATGTGGGCTACCTGGACCCACTGCTGGTCTGAAGTGTGCTGTCTGTCAATTATATGGATTAGGGATGGACAGTAAAGAGACACATTGATTGATTATTACCTTTCATGTTGTCCATTTGTTCCATTTGGGAACAAATGATGCTGCAAAGAGCATCTACAATCTGATCACTATTGATTTTAAATACCATATTTTTCGACATATAAGATGCTCCGGACTATAAGATGCACCTACCTTTTTTGGTGCGGAAAACAAGAAAAAGAAATCTGCCTCTGCCTCCCAGCAATTTTGCCTCATTGCAACAAATACTTTCATTTTCGTTTTCAGCATAGCTTGATTAGCACAAGAAAAAAAAATCTGCTCCCAGCAATTTACCTCCTTGCAGCAAGCAGCAGAGGCCCACGCAAAAAAAGCTGTGAGCAAAACTGCTGAGAGTTGGGAGGTGGATCCAATCAACTTGTGCTAATTAGGCTGTGCTGAAGCTGAAACGAGCTGTTTCTTCTTGCTGCTTGCTGCAAGGAGGTAAACTGCTGGGAGGCAGACGCCAAAGGGTGAGGGCCAGTGGGTGGGTGGGTCTTATACACATTCAATGTATAAGACACACCTAAATTTTCACCCCCTTTTAGGGGGGAAAAGGTGCTTCTTATATTCTGAAAAATACGGTATTTAGGAAGGGTCCTCAATACACAGTGTGTTTAAGTGCTCTCCATCATTGTAACCCAGTGTTTCTCAACCTCAACCTTTAAGACATGTGGACTTCAACTCCCAGAATTCCTTAGCCAGCATGCATGGAAGTAGTTGAGAAAAGTTGCAGATGAATTAGCTTCAATTGTGATGCCAATGTTTCAGGGATCATATTCTGGATTCCCTGGATGAGGAACAACTGGCCAGAAATGGATTGCACATCATATAGATTGGTATATAATATTTGTGTTTTAGTTCTGGCTATGCACCGCCCTGAGTCCACTAGGAGAAGGGTGGTATACAAACTGAATAAAATAAATAAATAAATAAAATAATATTTGGCTGAAAGATAGCAAGATTGATCATGAGGGCTATAAATTGGACCCTATGAGGGTAGAAATCAGACATGGAAATTCTGAAATAAAAATATACATACTATAGAAAGAAGTGACAGTGCTGAAAAAATGGAATCTTATTAAATCACTCAATGAAAAATACAAAATAATACAAAATAATTTCATAGCTTGAAAGTAGTTTTGACATAGAATTTGACTCAGATTGGAAACCATTCTTGGGACTATGCATTTGTTAATTCATGAATTTGTTCCTCTTTCGTTGGACTTTAGTATAGAATGTATATTTCAATTTCAGGAATTTTTATACAGAACAGATTCTCCATTTCAATTGAATCTGTTGTATCTTATCATTTTATTTGGTGTTCAACATACTGTCCTGATCATGATTCTTAATATATATTCTTGCTCAAAGCCTAAAAGTAATTTTTAGTCTTTTAAAGTGACATAATCAATTGTTCAGGATTAACTAATCATATACTACAAAACTACCGTCTTGATACTGTTTATTCCCTTTCAATTGTTTAATAATTTGTGCTTTACTTATTTATTTTATTTTATTATATTTCTATACCGCCCTTCTCCTGCGGGACTCAGGGCAGTGTACAGCCAGGATAAAACATAGCATATAAAATTTAAAAACATTTAAAAAAACAATTAAATAATTTTGGCCCAAATTTAAAACAACCCAATTAAAACCGAATTTCAATTAAAAAAAACTGAGAGGATGGGATCAAGCCAGCGCAGCTAGATGGAACAAGTGTGTCTTCAGGGCCCAACGAAAAGTCCGGAGGTCTGATATTGTGCGTATCTCAGGGGGCAGGTCATTCCAGAGGGCAGGTGCTGCCACAGAGAAGGCTCTCCCCCTGGGGGTCGCCGGCCAGCACTGCCTGGCCGACGGCACCCTGAGGAGGCCCTCTCAGTGGGAGGCTATTGCCGGCAGAAGGCAGTCTCGCAAATATCCCGGCCCTAAGCCATGGAGCGCTTTAAAGGTGGTCACCAATACCTTGAAGCGCACCCGGAAGACCACAGGAAGCCAGTGCAGCTCTCACAGGAGATGTGTTATATGTGAGCGCCACGTCGCTCCTATAATCCCCCGCACAGCCGCGTTCTGGCCCAACTGCAGCCTCCGGGTGCACCCCAAGGGGAGCCCCATGTAGAGAGCATTGCAATAGTCCAGGCGGGAAGTGACGAGTGCTTGAGTGACCATGCATAGGGAGTCCCGATCCAGAAAGGGATGCAACTGGCGTTTCAGGCGAACCTGATAAAAAGCCCCCCTGGCCACGGCTGTCATATGCTCTTCTAAAGACAACCGTGAGTCCAGGAGGACGCCTAAGTTGCGAGCCCTCTCCGTGGGGGCTAGTGATTCGCCCCCAATAGCCAGCGATGGCACCAGCTGGCTATATCGGGACGCCAGAAGCCACAGCCACTCCATCTTGGAAGGGTTGAGTCGGAGCCTGTTTCTCCCGATCCAGGCCCGCACGGCCTCCAGGCACTGGGACATCACTTCAAGGGCTTTGTTGGGGTGGCCTGGGGTGGAGATGTTCAGCTGAGTGTCATCAGCGTACTGATGGAACTCCACCCCAAAGCCACGGATGATCTCGCCCAGCGGTTTTACATAAATGTTGAACAGAAGGGGTGAGAGGACCGACCCTTGTGGCACCCCACAAACAAGGCGCCTCGGGGTCGACCGCTGCCCCCCTGTCAACACGGATTGCAACCGGTCAGAGAGGTAGGAGGAGAACCACCGCAGGACGGTGCCCCCCACTCCCAGCCCCTTCAACCGGTGCAACATGATACCATGGTCAATGGTATCAAAAGCCACTGCGAGATCTAACAAGACCAGGATAGAGGAACAACCCCTATCCCGAGCCCTCCAGAGATCATCCACCAACGCGACCAATGCCGTTTCTGTGCTGTACCCACACTGGAAACCGGACTGGAGTGGGTCCAGATAGACAGCTTCATCCAGGTACCGGGGAAGCTGCCGCGCTACCACACTCTCAACAACCTTTGCAGTGAAGCAAAGGTTGGAGACTGGATGATAGTTAGCCAAAATAGCCGGATCCAGGGAGGGCTTCTTGAGGAGGGGCCTCACCACGCTTCTTTCAAAGCGGCCGGCAGGACCCCCTCACTCAGAGAAGCGTTAACAATCCCCTGGAGCCAGCCTCGTGTAACCTCCCGGGAAGCCAGTACCAACCAGGAGGGACATGGGTCCAATAAACATGTGGTTGTGTTCGGCTGTCCCAGGATCCTGTCCACGTCCTCAGGAGCAACAGGATCAAACTCCTCCCAGGTAATACTCTCAAGACCTGCCTCAGTCATCCCATCCGGACTTACCCAGTCAGAGGCCAGGCCTTCCCGAATCTGAGCGATCTTGTCATACAGATACTGCACAAAGTCCTCAGCTCAACCCTGCAAGGGATCATCCGGCACCTCCAGATGGAGGAGGGATCACCCTAAACAGGGCGGCTGGGCGATTATCTGATGATGCAATAAGAGCGGCAAAATAGCTAGATTTCGCCATTTTTATCGCCACTAGGTAGGTCTTAATATGAGACCTCACCAGTGTTCGGTTGGATTCGGAGCGGCTGGTCCTCCAACTACTCTCCAGGAGTCTTTTCTGGCGCTTCATCTCCCTCAGCTCCTCAGAGAACCAAGGAGCTAGGTGAGTTCGGTGCTGGGTCAGAGGCCGCAAAGGCACGACACGGTCCAAAGCCCCGGTGGCCGCACTACCCCAGGCGGCCACCAGGTCTTCAGCCGAGTCATGAGCCAGTCTCAGGAAATGGCCCAAGCTCCCCCTGGAACCTATCAGGATCCATCAGGCGCCTGGGGCGGAACCACCTGGTCGGTCCCGCCTCCCTGCAGCAAGGTGCAGCGGTTAGAAAGTCCACTCAAAGGAGCGAGTGGTCAGACCATGACAAGGGTTCGATGACTATATCCCCTGTATCAAGGTCACTCAACCACTGACCAGAGACAAAAATCAAGTCCAGAGTGTGTCCACCTATGTGAGTAGGGTCATGAATTAACTGAGTAAGGTCCATGGCCGTCATGGATGCCATGAACTCTCGAGCCACCTCAGACGTTTCACCGATAGATGGCAGGTTGAAATCCCCCATGACTAAAAGTCTGGGGGTACCAACTGCCACCTCAGCTATGACGTTGAGCAGCTCGGGCAGGGCCGTTGCCGCATGGCAGGGAGCCAGGTACACAATCAACAAGCCCATCTGTACTCCACGGCCCCACTTCACAAAAAGGGACTCACATCCGGCTATCTGTGGAACAGTGGTCTCCCTCGGAACAAGACCTTCCTTTATAATAACCGCCACACCCCCGCCCCTGCCCTGGACTCTCGGCTGATGAAATGCGCAGAAGCCTAATGGGCACATATCTACGAGGGGGACTCCCCCCTCTTGGCCAAACCAGGTCTCCGTAATACCTGCCAGGTCCGCTCCCCCCTCTTGAATAAGATCACAAATGAGGGGGGCTTTATTTACCACGGACCTGGCATTGCACAACAGCAGCCGAAGGCTCGGGCCCTGAGAGACTGAACAGCCTGGGATGCGAGAAGGGCTATGGGGACTGGGGCTCACCACCGCTCGAAGATAGCGAGTGCGCGCCCCTCCCACTCAACGCATTGATGGAAAAGCCCTCAACAGAATGGACTCTAATGTCCCCCTTACCCCCGGAATCCGCACCCTCCATGGCCCCATTGACAGCCGGGCCAGACCCGTCCCCCCGCGGGTTAAGCCCCAAACCCACACAATCCTCCCGCCCTTTAAAACCCCTTAAAAATCTATCAAAAAGTTTCCCTAAAAAACCCCTCAATCCCCTTTTTGCAACATGCCACCTCTCAGGGTGCCAATGCCCATCATAAAAGTAGGCCCTTGATAAAGTAGAGGGCCACACCTGTGAGAGGGGGGAGTTTCGCAGAACAAGAAGCTCTGTTAGAGAATACATCTAATCAATCAATTAATCAATCAATCAATCAGGGGAAAATCGACGGCCTGGGGGTAATCAAGATAGTCCAAAGTCTGGAAAGGGATATTCAATCAATTCCAAGTCAGTAAACTCCACTGCTTTCTCTCTTTACTCTTTTATTCATTTTATTTATTTTCTATTTGTGTTTATATATCTTCTGTAAACCTTTAATACAATAAAATAAGGAAGAAATCAGAAAAAAATAATGGCTCAGAAAATTCATTGCCTTGTTAAATTAAACACTAATTACTAGAGTATGGAAAATAAATAATTTGAACTGTTGATGCAGAAAGGCAAAATAATTTAATAGGTATAGTGGAGAGGTAGTAGGGTGAAAGGCAAGATTGAAATATAGCAGTTAAATTATATTCTGCATTTGAAGGCAGTAGAAGGGGAACGGGAAGTTGTGTGTATGTAAAAGGAAGCCAAGCCCCTGCTCACTGAAATTGGTAGAGAGCACAAAATAATAGCAATAGCACTTAGCTTTATATACTGCTCCACAGTGCTCTACAGCACTCTCTGGGTAATTTACAATGTCAGCATATTGTCTCAACAATCTGGGTCCCTATTTACTGACCTCAAAAGAATGAAAGGCTAAGAAAATCTCCAGCCATCAGGATCGAACACTCCATCAGGCTGTGGGTAGAGTTAGCCTGCAATACTGCATTTTAACCACTGCACTACCCCAAAATATGTGGAGGAATGAATAAGACCAATACACTATATTGATTGCACTATACCTACTACTGTCTACCCAACTAAGAAAGAAAATATGGATGAAAAATGTAAATCTTTCAAAGCACCGTAAGAAAGACATGATAACAGATTTTAATTAATCTCAATGCTTGCGAGACACACGCTGCCAAGCCTAGTCCATTGAGGAAATTTCTGATATATTGTTGGCAACATTCTCTTTCAGAGAGCAGAAAAAAAACACAAGAAAATCTGCTATCCTTGATTTAATCACTTTTTTCCTTTCCAACTCCCCATTGAATGGATTATGCCTAAAAGCAATTGTTTAAGAAAAAGTTCTAAAAATTATAGCTAAGCACAATGTGAATATTAGTTAGCTATGGCTGTGGGGGGAAAAACAATTTTAAAGTGTGCCTGTAGTAGTATAATTCCAGCTCATTAGGTTTTACAAATCTGGACATTGCTCTAATGGTCACTGGATTTATTTATTTTTTTAGTCCTTTTGATATGGATTGGGGGAGTATTTTTCTGTGCATTCCATTCTTGTTGACTATGGTTAGGTAACAGGGAAAGATTATTGTCAACTCTTTTTTATTTGCAAAGCATTTCCTTTAACTCCTATAGTCTGTTGGTCTTCTGTTGCCCTATCTGGACATCCTCTAGATATGTGGACTTTAAGTCCCAGAATTCGTAAGCCATTAGAAATTGATTGAATATTTTTAACTGATTAAATAGCAAATAAATTACTGAATTTTTCAGATGATAAACAGTCATTGACCTCATTCGAGATGGTGATGAATCTGCATATAGACAGGAGATTGAACAACTGGCCCTGTGGTGTAGCCATAATAATCTGGAGCTGAACTTACTTAAAACTATAGAGTGGATTTTAGGAGGAGCTCTTCTATTTTATTACCTCTTACTATATTTGACAGCACAGTATCAGCAGTAGAGTCCTTCAACTTTTGGGGTTCTATAATCTCCTAGGATTTGAAATAGACACTTAATATTAGAACCATTATTAAAAAGGCACAACAAAGAATGTTCTTCCTGCATTAACTCAGGAAGTCCAGAGTGTCCCAAGAGCTGTTGATACAGTTTTACAGAGGAATTATTGACTCTGTCATTTGTACTTTTATAACTGCTTGGTTTGGTATAGCAACCAAACAGGGAAAGTACAGACTCCAACAGATACTCTGTTTCCCCTAAAATAAGATATCCCCTGATAATAAGCCCAATCGGGCTTTTGAGTGTATGGCAATAAGGCCAAGCGCTTATTTCAAGGTTCCAAAAAAATATAAGACAGGGTCTTATTTTCGGGGAAACAGGGTAGTAAAGATTGCATGCCAAAACAACTAGATACAGGGATAGTTTTTTCACCCATGACATCATTCTGCTCAACACCTAATTCTTAAGTGATGTCTAATATCTGTATATTTACCCAGGTAGCGTGATTGAAGTATTAGTATTTATCTTTCTTATTACCTTGTTTACTACCCACTTTATTGGTATTATGATGATGATGATGATTACGATTATTCTGTTGCTTTGCATATACACTGAATGTGTGTGTTGAATCACACTTGGACAAATAAAGTTCAATTCAATTCAATATGGAAATTTCATTGTAATTGGGATACTTCCCACTTTTCTGTCAATGCAGATTGATTTAGACTAGTGAATGCAAAAAGTTAAAAATCCTCCCCCCCCCACCTCCAATTTCTGACTATCATTTTGCATGAATGGAATTACATTTAGTTGATTTCTGATTTTAGGCTGAAAAGAAATTACTAGATGGAATTGATGGACAGTTACAATTTGGCATACAGTCATCAATCCACATCCTTGGTCTCCTTCCATCACCTTCCTTGCTTGGTGTTATTTTTAAAAAGCGGATGCAAAATCCCATTTTAAACAGTTACATTTTGATTTATTTTCCTGTGGAAATAAAATTAATAAGCTACCTGTAGTACAGGTTGGAACTGCAGGTGTTAATGTAATGCTTTAAATAACCCTAGAGGGAAAATATACAAGTTTTTCTGAGGAGAAGAAAAGGAAAAAACATCGTTTGAAATCTTTTGTATGTCAATGAATCCTGAGCCTATCTCTGTGTGTTTATGGATCCTATGGTTTATTATGATGATTAACTAAACTTGTTGATAATAAAACCTATGACCCCCCCGCCTCACAGGAGTTTCCTGAAAGTGTGCCCTTTAACCCCTGGGTGCGTTTTGGATACAGTTGCTCCTTTTCATAGTTGGCATGGTAACCAAGAGGCACTTACTGACAGATCAATGCACGGCCACATCAACATAACATTTTCAACCAAGTTCCCAGGAGGAGATTTCCTCCTAAATGTGTCATTCTGATTCAGATAACTAAATCAAGCTAAGCAGTGCAATGATAATGGATCACTTGCCTCATTAGTCGACTCCTGCTGTTCTCGCCTGCCAGGGAGCCCCTCTTTTAGAGCCTGGGCTTGGAGGCGAGGGACAAGCCTTCCATTATTTATTATTTTAGTGTGTTATTTTATGATGTCCTTCCCATTCATCGGGCTAAATTGGTGCTCAAAAGACAGAAAAGCTGAGAGATTGAGAGAGAGGGTAATGCAGTATCATCCCAGAGAAAATTTAAATTGAGTTTAATGAATTTGCACAAATAATCAATAAAGATTTGATTATGTTACAAGCACAAATCAATTAAAATGAGCATAAAATGTCTCCACCATTAACTCCTAAATCTTTCCCAGCCCTGCCCTTTTCAGTTTCTCAAAATGCTCAATATCATAAAATAACATTTGATGTGTCTCCCGAAGACTTGCGCTCTTCTCGTGTTTAATTAAGACAACTTATTTCCAAATAGATGTGCACTCTAAAAAATGACTTACATACATCAATTAAAGGATCCCCGGAACAAACATTTGGATGTAACCAAATATTTATGAATTCATTTATGTTTATACCTTGTTTTTCCTCCAGGAAATCATGGCAACATACCTAGTCTGCATGAAACTGAATTCCATCCTCTCAACACTACTTTGAGATAAAGATGAAAGATGATGACTGATTCAAATTCAGTAAGGCATTACTAATAAGGGCATTGCACTATGGCTAGGGAGACCCAGGTTCAAATATTCACAAGGCTTTGGGCTTCATTAAGTAGTTTTGGCTTGGGTGAGAAAGGTGAAAGTGGAGAAGAGGTGACTGGCAATTCATATCCTACATGGCACAATTCCTAGTCCTGGAAGATATATACATGAGGGTAGTGTAGAGGTTATGTTAGAAGAGCTCCCATGACAGAAATTACCCCCATGTAGTTTCTGAATAATAGATAACCTTGTAAAATGCAGACTTCTGGGAGGATTCATGCAGATAGATTGTATTAGATCAGAGAGTCATCCTGATATGTCTTCCTTTCCTGTACTTTGTGTTTAAATGAGGAGTGGACATGTACTCTGAAAGTCATGTGCGATTCTTAGCTACATTCAATATACCTTTTAGTTCAATTTCAGAAGCCTTTTTCAAATATTTAATTCAGCCCCAGCCCTAGCCCCCCCCGCTCCCCCCCCAGCAGGAGTTGACTGTTTTTCAGCTAATAACTCCTTTGTCAAAGAAGAAGGGGAATGGAGGAGAGCTCAAAAGAGTGGGGTGGGGGAGAGAGGATATCATTAAAAAAAAAGTGATGATAGTAGAAAAAGCCAGGGTAACTCTGCAAATATGGCTCTCTTTTTTTCCACTGCTTTTTGCCCTCTCACTACCAATTTGTGCCTCCGGCAATTGATGTAACCTGAATCAGATAAGGCCACATGGAGGTTTAGAATCCTCCAGAAACTGCTATCACATTATAAAGACAAAAATGGTCAAATACATGACTGGAGAATAAATAACATCATATTTAATTTCAATGAAACAGAAATGAAATTAAATCAGATTTAGTTTTTATTCTGGCTTCAATGAATGGACTTGATTACATCAACAGTGGTTTTTTTGGGAAACTATTGGGAAAACCTTATGCTAGAAGGAAGAGTTAAAAACTTTAAGCTGCCTTAAGTATGGGTTGGGGATGAAAGCAACATCAAGAAGTTGTGACAGAATAAAGAGATGGCTGGGGCATATTTCTGTGGAGATTAGTGCAAGTAGGAAAAGCTGTTAGGGTATAAGCCATTATTATTATACAGTATCTGCTTTTCAACTGGAGGTGAAATATGTAATATCAGTTTTGAGTAAATATATGATTGATATTCAATTCTGTTCTGTTCTGTTCAGCTTATTCAGCTATTCCTTCTCAGCAGTTCGTAACAGCAATTTTACTTTCATCTAAACTTCCAAAACTAGTTTCTTTAGTTGTAAATATTGATATGGCTTAAGGGACACATGTATTTATTTATTTAATTATTGGTTTGATTTATATGCCTCCCTTCTCCGGAGACTCAGGGCGGCTTATAATGCATTAAGCAATAGCCTTCATACTTTTGTATATACCTGCTTAGTAGGGCTTTCGGGGGCCCCCAAGCGGTGTTCTTTTTTATACAAAGTCAGCTTATTGCCCCCACAAACGGGGTCCTCATTTTACCTACCTCAAAAGGATGGAAGGCTGAATCAACCTTGAGCCTGGTGAGATTTGAACTTGCAGTAATTGCAGGCAGCTGGTGCTACTTAACAGCACTTTAGTCTGCTGTGCCATCAAGGCTCCATGGTTTAAAATCTTTTTTATTCTGATTGTCATCTGGTATTTGTGATCTTTGGCCTCATATATATAAAACATTTCCTCTCCTTTGTTGAGTTATATCACATAATATATATCATTAATACTGAATTCAGTTCTTTCAGTAGCACACCCTGTATGAAAGAAGCCAAAGCAAGCAGAGTTTATTCTATTTCTAGTGAAAACTCTCAAACAATTTACATTCTTTTTATTAAAGTTAAAATAAGTAAATATAAAGCAGTCCTAAAGTCATTTGGAGTAGCAGGATACAATTTTT
The DNA here is from genome assembly GCA_022577455.1 of Arizona elegans. Classification (NCBI taxonomy): domain Eukaryota; kingdom Metazoa; phylum Chordata; class Lepidosauria; order Squamata; family Colubridae; genus Arizona; species Arizona elegans. The sequence continues at coordinate 249,064,959 of JAKOOJ010000001.1, forward strand.
ATTTTAAAAAATTAATAATAAAAATTTCAAACAAAGACTAAGCATTAATCAAGACAATTAAAATTGCATCCCCCAAAACATGGGACATTATGATGACAAGTGAAATAGGCATCATGTTTAGAACTGCTGGAATTATATATGGTACAAACAACCCTACCATAAAGAAAAGCAACATATCACTGTGTTTAAGGAAAGGCTGTACACTTTAGAAGCCCAAAAACATATTTATAAGGGGAAAAACATTTTGTTGCAATCCCTGATTGTGTATAGAAAAATATTTATTAGCTCTTCCAAAGTATTTCTTTGCTAGCAAGCAGAATAAAAATCAGGTGGGAGACACTGTTGCACTGTCCCTGAACATCTGTCTGCTTCTATGAAAAAAGTTCAAAAGTTCTTTTAGCTGTAGTTCCTTTGTTTTTATTAGTATGATGCACAGATAAGGCCCTCTATTAAAGCTTAACGTTATGTTCGGGGGTGGGTTCTAATTTTTTTTACTACCGGTTCTGTGGGCGTGGCTTATTTTGTGGGTGTGGCTTGGAGGTCATGTGACTAGGTGGGCGTGGCTAGCTGGTCAGAGTCATTTCTGGAAGGTCCTCGCACTTACGAACGGTCCTCGCACTTATGACCTGACTCATTTGTTTGCTTTTAACACTGATCAGCTGTAGGATGGCCCCTTGAAGCCCCGCAGCAAGAGTTTAAACAGTGTTTTTCCCTCTAGTCATCAGCTGGGACTCAGGAGACAGCAATAGATAGGGGGTGGGACCAAATAAAAGGTAAGAATAATGTGGGTGGGGGGTGGGAGGGCGGGGGGGAGAACCGGTTCGGTGACATCATATTGTCACCGCTACCGGCTCGGCCGAACCGGACTGAACCGAACCGGGAGGAACCCACCACTAGTTATGTTTTAAAAATACCACTGTTGCTTTAAAAAATGATTTAATTGTGCTGACCTTATTATATCTGCGTGGTAAATGTTCAGATGACCATTAGATGACAATATAGAGACAAAGAACACTGTAATTCTTAGCTGCTATCTTGTAGTCATCTGATGTTGGTAGAACAGAAATGATTGCCTTGGCTTTTTCTTTTGATTCCTTTTGTAATTATCTCCAATAGAAAAATTAACTTTTCATAGTATCAGGATATGAAGAGACATTTTCAAGAAGCAGAAGCCCAAGAACACTGCTATGGTCAATCATCACTTGTACTATTTTCAGCTCTGAAAATTTTACCATTAACAAAAGAGAGAGAAAGAGAGGGAGAGAGGGAGGGAGGGAGAGGGAGAGCATCCTTCTTCAAGTGTTTCTTTCATATACTTCATCCCTGGAGTTCTCTGACTGGCCATCATGCTATCAACCCATAGCAAACTTCTACCTTATCCCCATTTGGGCTGAAAAAAAATATTTTTCACTCTCATCTCTGTGGATCATTTACCTCAAGTTGAAATTTCATAAATCTTGCAATCATCCCAAGAACATAGTTAAAACTACAGGAAAATAAAATACAAGTAAGTAGTCCAAAGTGGCACATTCTGAGAAGAAGTGAAGAGAGTTTCAAATGTGTTGTTCAGAGGAGACATAACAAATAAGGACTGAATAGGTATAACAAACATCACCAACTATTCAGTCACTTAAAAACTCTCCAGCAGTTAGAAACAACATGATGAGTTGTTTTCTTCAGTGCTCCTGAGTCCTTGATTCTAGATGCTGTGATACTTGGAAACAATTCTGACTCCTGTTAATACTTCTTTTTAAAGCACTTGGCAAGGGAAGAAGAATCCCAGAAGGTTAATCCATTGCCAATGCTGTCATTATCCTACCAAGCAACTCAAAGTAAACACAATGCTGCATCTTTTGTTTGCTGTTGCTTTCTGTCATTTTACTAGATTTAAAGTACTAGTTATATAAATATATCCTTCAACACCCGAAGCAGTAAAAGAGGTAGTAAAGAAGTTACAAATATATATTCTATACAGAGATTGGGTTAGAATATAGTAAGATGGCTATGTATAATTAATTTATTAATATGTTTTATACACTCACACATGCAGTATATTCTTTAATTGTATCCAATTCTCAGAGAAAGTTTTTGTTCTGACCCAGCTCCCTAAACCCGACAAACTCTCAGAAGTTAACTCAACTAATTCTTTATTAGGAGCTCCAGCAGCCCTGGGAAAAAGTTTCTCTCTCACTGCAGGCTAACAAGTCTATCCGGTAACAAGATGAATAGTTGTCTGTCACATCTATTCATCTCTGCCTCCTGCCCGAGCTAGGGTGGGGCTTCGCTAGCAGCAGTGGCTCTTTCTTCCCAAGGATTGGCCCATGGATTTCCACTGCTCTCCTCTTCTCTGCCTTCTGTGCATCCCGCGTCAGGCACTGGGCCCAGCTGTTTCTCCTCTTCCTCATCAGCCACCTCCAGACCTGGGGGATCTGAAGGATGATGGACGGCCCAGGCTCCACCTCTGTCTCTCTCTCTCTGCCAGCTCCATTCCCTCTTCCCCCTCAGCGCTCTCAGCTTGCCTTGATGCTGACCCTGACTCCCACACCTCCTCCTCCTCATCTGAGTCAGCTGTTGGAGGGGCCAGCAGCCTACAGGCCACAACAGTTTTCTTTTGACACTTTTCTTGGCAAAGTTATTTAGAAATGGTTTGCCATTGCCTCCTTCCTAGGGCTGAGAGAGAAAATGGACAGTCTAAGGTCACCCAGCTGATTTTGTGCCTAAGGAGTGACTAGAACTCATTGTATTCCATTTCTAGTCTAGTGCCTTAAACCTGGCTGGCTGGCTAATGAATTATATATAATTGATAAATAATATGCATATATGTATTGAAATGAATCTATATATGCTGCCCCAGTGCTTTTTACTTTTCTGAAGTGCCTGAAGTTCATCATTCCTTTTTTATATATAAGAAAGTGCTAACTCTTTTCAGCAGGTTGGTAGATTCATTTGGAATATTTCCCCCTGAAATTTCTCTAACAGGTCTTACAAAATTTGACAGTTACTCAAGATCTGGCCACACCTGTTGATCCCTGATAAATAGTTTCTTAGTACTGGTAGTCCTTGACTTATTACCATAATTATGCCTGGATTTATAGTCTTTTGGTGGTCATTAAGCAGGTTACCAAAAGACCAGATCCGACTTTACAATATTTTTTGTAGGAATGGTTAAGCGAACACTTCAGTCATTAAGCAAATGTCATAGTTGTTAAGCGATTCAATTATACCCAATGTGTATTTTTTTTTTTATTTTGCCAGAAACTGGAAATAAATATCAGCAATCAGAAAAAAAAAATACTGAAAATTTTGGTCACGAGACCATGCCATCGTAACTTTTAAATCAGGCTGTAAGAATTTTTTGGGAGATAATATTTGGCATAACTTTGAATGGTTGCTAAGTGACTAGTTGTAATTCAAGGACTGTCTATACAATAACCCCTTTCCTGCAGCAACATATATTTCAACCCACCACACTGGTTTTAGGCTTGAAATTTTTTTTCTAGGCAGAGTCAAGTGAATTAATATAAAAAAGACTGAAACCTGATGAGTCTACTTCTTGAGCAAAATAAGATGTAACTTAAGACATTGTTTTTAACCTTCTGCCTTCCTAACTAGCTATGTTTTCTTCTCCATCTTATTTTAAATGGGTTTTCCTCTACCATTGACTCTCCTTCTTTCAGTTGTACTTTATCTTCATTACATCTGAAGTGTGCTCTTTTTTACAAATCTCAGTGACAGATCTGTTTGTGGTTATATATTCTGTCCATTCAAAATCCCAATCTGGTCAATCCTAGATTGAAAGTTTATTACAGGATCCAATCTGGGTTGGTCACTGAGACCAGACATTTATAGTAGTCTAAACCTCCGGTCCTAGTGACAGACCCAGATTGGATCCTACAACGTTATCTTGGGACCAGTAGTGAAATGTAAAATTTGTTACTACTGGTTCTGTGGGCATGGCTTGGTGGGGGTGGGGGTGGTAATGTGACAGGGTGGGTGTGGCCAACTTTTTTTTTTACTTTTAAAAGCATTTTTTCTACAACCTTAAGAGGTTGCAGAAAAAAATGTTTTTAAAGGCCTCTGATGATCAGGCAACTCAGCTGGGATCATCAGAGGCTTTTAAAGGCATTTTTTTCCTACAACCTCTTTGGCCAAAGAGCTTGCAGCTCTTTTAAAAGCCTCTGACGATCCCAGCTGAGTTGTCTGATCATCAGAGGCTTTTTTTTTACTTTTAAAAGCATTTTTTCCAGCTGAAGAGGTTTATTTTATTTTATTTATTTATGTAATTTATATGCCGCCCTTCTCCCGAAGGACTCAGGGTGGCTTACAAAGAAAATATTCAACAAATTCAAAAATGACATAAAAATTAAAATCCAATTAATTAAAATTATTTCAATGTAAAAATCCCCAACGGATCAGCCATTTGTTGGAAGAGCCACGTCTTCAGTTCGTGGCGGAAGGAGAGGAGGTCAGGGGCTGTCCTAAGCCCGGTGGGCAACCCGTTCCAGAGGGTTGGTGCTCCCACAGAGAACGCTCTCCCCCTGGGGGCTGCCAGCCGACATTGTCTGGCTGACGGCACCCTGAGAAGGCCCGCTCTGTGGGAGCGCACAAGATGATGGGAGGATGGCAGGAGATGATCCTGCAAATACCCTGGGCCTAAGCCATGTAGGGCTTTATAGGTGAGCACCAGCACCTTGAAACTGACCCCAAGGACCACCGGCAGCCAGTGCAGCTTGCGCAGGAGAGGTGTCACACGGGAGTAATGAGAAGCCCCCGTAACAATCCATGCAGCTGCATTCTGGACTAGCTGTAGCCTCCGGGTGCATCCCAAGGGCAGCCCCATGTAGAGGGTGTTACAGTAGTCCAACCGAGAAGTAACAAGGACATGGGTGACCGTGGCAAGGGCATCCCAGTCTAGGAAAGGGCGCAACTGGAGTACCAGGCATACTTGTGTGAAGGCCCCCCTGGTCACGGCCATCAGATGATCTTCTAAAGATAGCCGTGAATCCAGGAGGACACCCAAATTGTGAACCCTTTCTGAGGGAGTGAGTACCTCTCCTCCTATTACAAGTGACGGGACCACTAGATCACGAGTTGCCGGTATCCACAGCCACTCAGTCTTGGATGGGTTGAGTCTGAGGTTGTAGAAAAATGTCTTAAAAGTAAAAAAAAAAAAAAAAAAGCCTCTGATGATCACGTGGCTTAGCTGGCAATGGGTGGGGGGCAGGGATTTTTGCTACCAGTTCTCCGAACCACCCACCGCCATTGCTACCGGATTGGACAATCTGGTCCGAACTGGGAGCATTTTACCCCTGCTTGGGACACGTATATTTGCCTTCATTTGTGAAGGTTCATTAGTCTATAATTAAAGAACAACAGGTGGTGATGGAGTGTTCACTCTTTAAGCCTTATAAAATGCTTGTCCCTTTTAAATGTCAGCATCAACTATAAATTCAACATAATTTTCTCACATAATAATAATCCACCATTTTCATTGTTAAAGCCATATGCATCTGTCACCTGCCTGGCAGGCTATCAACTAAGTGCCACAAAAAGAAACAACTGCATTTCAGATGCACACTTAATTCAGGCTTGGGTGAGGTTGGTGCGCTAAATGCCTATATCCTTCAGTCAGGGCATTAAGGAAGAATGTTTTAATTCAAAGAGAATCCAAGTTGGCTTGGGCTTTGAGTATTTTTCTATGATCAGCTGTATCCTATGAATTCAGTAAATCAGCCTGGTCCTTCCAAAAGACTTGAGGCTCTCAACTTCCTGCAAAATCCAAGTCTTCCATTGCAAAACCTACTGTCAAAATTCTGGTAGTTACTAACCACATCACTTTGACTTGCTGCAGAGATCAATCAGGCCCAAATATCTGTTCTTGAACCCAAGACACTGCTCCTGCAAACAGAGAGCCCTAGCCCACTAAAAATGTTCCAAAGAGGCATTTGGGAGGTATGCTGTGTATTGTCCCCTGCTCAATTGAAACTTCTTCTCCTGAGATCCAGCCAGTCCTGAACTTTCCAGCCTTTAAGAAGAACTTGAAGAGCTGGTTCTTTCCACAAATGTTGGGAGAATGAGACTGGAATCCAGTGAAATGGAATGCTGATATGAGGGGAGTATTGCCTTTGGGTGATTTTATTATAGTTTTTTGCTTTAATGTTCTTATTGTTATTTAAGAGCTTCCCAGGAATGTGGGACATAGGATTGAAGGGGGAGGGGAACATATAACTCAAATAAATAAACAATAAATGTCTGGTATTGCTTATGGGCCAGGATTGGTGTGGGTGGATGTTCTGGATACCAGAAATGTACCCTAAATTATTTACAGCACTGATTTTCAAACTTGGTCACCTTAAGATGTGTGGACTTCAAGTCCCAGCAAGCTTGGTCATTCTGGAAGTTGAAATCCATGCATCTCAAAGTGACGAAGTTTGAAAAACACTGATTTACAATTATACGATATTCAAACATTCCCCAAGTTTTTCCCCTTTTTGATAGATTGTTATGGGGTTTATGACTGGGATCAATTTCTTCCTTTACCATTGCATTTCTCCCACACTAAAGAAGGCAGTTTCCTTGCAATGGGTATGAGAATGGCCCCCACAGACAATACAAGTCATTTTCATGAAATTGGTTAAGATGGTATGGGGAAAAAACAGGAGACTTTTCACAACCTTCTCTGGGTCTACCTTTGGGGATAGACAATAGAGTAAACCAAAGACTGGCAAAGCCCATACTTTGTGATATTGAAGGAAAGCAGGTTGCTAGAAGATTAGAAGAAAGGAGATGCAATCAGGATGTATGAGAGTTGTAAGATACTGTGTGAATTAGACGTTTGGACCCTAAAGGTTTTCTTCTTTTTTTCTTCTTAATCTTAATCATAATCATAAGTTTATTTGTCAAGCATATATAAGATAACTGGTAAAAGTATAAACATAATTTGAATATATAAAAAGAGTAAGTAAAAAGGAATATTAGGACAGGGACGGTAGGCACGCTGGTGCACTTATGTATGCCCCTTACAGACCTCTTAGGAATGGGGTGAGGTCAACAGTAGACAGTTTAAGGTTAAAGTTTTGGGGGTTTGGGGAAGAAACTACAGAGTCAGTTAGTGCATTCCAGGCATTGACCACTCTGTTACTGAAGTCATATTTTCTGCAATCGAGTTTGGAACGGTTTACCTTGAGTTTGTATCTATTATTTGCTCATGTATTGTTGTGGTTGAAGCTAGTAGTTGAAGTAGTCATTGATAGGAAGAACATTGTGGCAGATAATTTCATGTACTATGCTTAGGTCAGACTGAAGTTGGTGTAGTTCTAAATTGTCTAAGCCCAAAATTTGGAGTCTGGTGGCATAAGGTATTTTATTGCGGGTAGAGGAATGGAGGACTCTTCTCGTAAAATATCTCTAGATTCTCTCGATTGTATTTATGTCCGATATGCAGTGTGGGTTCCAGACAGATGAACTGTATTCAAGAATTGGTTTAGCAAATGTTTGTATGCTCTAGTTAGTAGTACAACATTACCAGAGAAAAAGCTATACAAGATTATGTTAACAACTCTTAATGCCTTTTTGGCAATATTGTTACAGTGGGCTCAGGCACTTAGATCTTTAGAAATGAGTACTCCAAGGTACTTCCCTCTTTCCCTCCATTGCTCATTGCAAGCTTCCTTGCTGAAATCTTTCTGCACATGGCTGATGGGAGATCAGGAATTTGCTGGATAGAATTTCTGAAAAGCAATATTTGACTAGTTACTTTGTTCATTTGCTGACAGAGCCACAATGACTGGGTTAAGTGTGTTGCACAAAGAAAGGAGGGAAAATCCTGGAGAGAACAGAACCATTATATAGTTTCCAGGCTGGCCTCCTTTCAATAAAAATTTAGCTCATTTATAGCTGAGCCAATTTTTTCTTTCTTTCAGAATTTGAGTTCATGGTCAAAAATAGCTATAAAAGCTGGGGAAGAAATAAGAGGAGAAATCTGAGTCAGTATTGAGGCAAATGTCTAGAGCATTTTCAAACACCAACCATATAAAAAAATATATTTTTCAATTACTAAAATTTCGTAAGACTGCAAAATGTTTCAATAACCTCACTGCTAACATTTTGTTGGTATTTGGCCATTCTTACCCCATACCTTGCAAGATTTGGTGTCCACTTTAGATTTCAACCATTTGGACCTCATGATGATGATAACGCAGAGGCAAAGCTAAGCCTATGTCAACTTCTTCTCCCAGAAGAATTCAGGGTATACACATCCCTTCCTCTATCTTCTTACCTTGGTTGTAACTACTTTCAGAAAATGCTATCAGCTCTAATCCATCCAGGGGTGAAATCCAGCAGGTTCTGGAGAAATGGTAGCGGAAATTTTGAGCAGTTCGGAGAACTGGCAAATACCACTTCTGGCTGGTCCCAGAGTGGGGTGGGAATGGAGATTTTGTAGTATCCTTCCCCTGGAGTGGGGAGGGAATGGGGATTTTGCAGTATCCTTTCCCTGGAGTGGGGTGGGAATGGAGATTTGCAGTATTCTTCCCCTGCGATGCTCACCAAGCCACACCATGCCCACCAAGCCACACCATGCCCACAAGCCACACCACACCACCAAGCCATGCCCACAGAACTGGTAGTAAAAAAAATTGGATTTCACCATCCCATTAAAGCTATGTGATATTCCACAACCTGCATGCCTTACTGACAAAAAAAAAAATAAGAAATTGATAAAAAAAATTGATGAATTGATGAAACTAAATTGATGAAATAAATACAATAATGTTACCTTCTTACCTGTATTTTGAAGCAAGTGGCTGGAAAAATCAGACTCCTCCTCCATTCTTTGGGATTTTGATTAATCTCAGTGGTTATAAATGAAATGAACATTTATTGGAAAAAAGGAGAAATTCAGATCTTATGCTACTTTTACTACATCGCACATATGTGCTAGTCGTTTCCAACTCTAGAGGGCGGTGCTCATCTCCATTTCAAAGCCAAAGAGCCAGCACTGTCCAAAGACGTCTCCGTGGTCATGTGGTCATGTGGATTCCGGAAAATGGTGAAAACTTGGCTTTTCCGGCAGGTTTGAGGCCGTTGATCTCACCGCTGCGATCTTGTTAGATCCGGCCATGAGCAGTGTGTATGGGCTTTTTTAACGTCTCTTATTGTATATTGTTTATATTGTCTTTGTTGTAAGCCACCCAGAGTCCTCGGAGAGTTGGGCGGCATAGAAATATGAATAATAAATAATTAATAAATGACTAAACACCAAAGGTGCATGGAACACTGTTACCTTCTCACCAAAGGTGGTCCCTATTTTTCTACTTGCCTTTTTTACGTTCTTTCGAACTGCTAGGTTGGCAGAAGCTGGGACAAGTAATGGGAGCTCACCCTGTTATGTGGCACTAGGGATTCGAATCGCTGAACTGCTGACCTTTCGATCAACAAGCTCAGTGCCTTAACCACTGAGCCACCGTGGTTCTTTTACTACATTAGTAAATGTTTTTATTATTACCAGCTTGAGTTTCTAATTAATTGAATGCCTCTTCCTCTCTCTAAAGTACAGCATTCTACCTTAAAGATTTAAATGTTTTTCAATCTCAAACATTGGTCGCTATAACCTTTGCTTCACATTCAGTGGTAGATAAACTTGGCCAGAATTCACTTGCAGAGATACAAGTAAAATTGCAAAACCCCAGAGCAAAAAGTTATCTAAATATTTTGCAGTGTCAAAAAGTTTGATTTGGACGAATATTTCTCTTGCTCTTTAACTTTAGCCAGTTTTACCCAGATTTAAATTCTTTTGCCCAGTTTTTATATCAATAATGCTTGTGACCTCTTCTTCATTCTTTTCCAACATACAAAATATATTGAACAATGTGGTTTTATTTTTATTTTTTTGTTTCCGTCAGATTCATCCCATGTGGCTTTCAAATCTAAATGGCAAGCAATAGAGCTAGAAAACAGATACTGTATACCCAGTCTATAATACAGATATACAAATTAAAAGAGGGTACACAAAATAGAAATATGATTCCATACAATTAAATGAATTTTATATATACATATATATATATATATATATATATATATATATATATATATATATATATATATATATATATATATGTATATATATGTGTGTGTGTGTGTGTGTGTGTGTGTTTGTGTGTGTTTTTCTTCTAGCCAGGTTTTCCCTACGTAGCCAAGGTTTTTTTGTAGCTCCAGCTCAGTAGAATCTCATCTACTCGGTTCTGGGCTTTTTTCCTTTCTAACACCTAGCAAGCTCTATCTGCTAGGTGGGAGACCTAAATAGATCCATTTCTAGCTCGTTAGCTGTCATCAGTAGGCCACACCCATATCCTCCCTACTGAGCTAGAGCTACAAAAAAACCTTGGCTACGTAGGGAAAACCTGGCTAGAAGAAAAACACACATAAACCCTATGAAGAAGTAAGAAAATTTATATATATATATATATATATATATATATATATATATATATATATATATATATATATATATATATATATATATATATAGTCAATATTCTTCACGAATGAAGGTGCATATACATGTCCCAGGATAATGTTGCAGGATCCAACCTCAGATCCAACCGGGACCAGAGGTTTAGTCTTCCAAACTTTCGGGCTCATGCTGGAGCCCATCCTCAGAGAACTTCTAGCAGAAAATGTGCCTTGGGCTATTCTGTGTGTGGTATTTATGTGGTGTCTGTTGTGGGTGGCTTGGAAGATTAAATTTCTGCTCCTGGTGACCAACCCAGATTGGATACTGCAATAAATATTCCTGTTCCTTTTCCTGTTCTGATTTTATATGTAACCATATATTTACAGATTTATGTCAATATCCTACATCTGAATCTGGGGATTTTTGTCTTGTCCTAGATCTAAATCTGAGATGAAAAAGCATTACCAACAATGGTGGGTTTCAAAATTTTTTACTACTGGTTCTATGGGTGTGGCTTGGTGGGCATGGCAGGGGAAGTATACTGTAAAATCTCCATTCCCTCCCCAATCCAGGGAAGGTTACTGCAAAATCCCCATTTCCTCCCAATCAGCTGGGACTTGGGAGGCAGAGAATAGATGGGGGCGGGGCCAGTCACAATTTTTACTACCAGTTCTCCAAACTATTCAAAATTTCCACTACCAGTTCTCCAGAACTGGTCAGAACTTGCTGAAACCCACCTCTGATTACCAACTGAGAAGTTCTAAGTAAATTTTTGAAAATCAACAAAAATTTATTAGAAAAAATCTGCTACCTCGACTGTGGATGCAGATTTATTTATAATTTATTGTACTGAAAGATTTCTCTTTAGCATTTATATGTCCATACATTATGCTTATAATGTATAAAGGTTATATAGAATTTTATACTCCGAGATATTTATTGAATTTGTTTGCCACCCAACTCATTGCTAGGTGAGTTATTCTGAAGAAAGAACTGAAGAAGCTTCTTGGATGAGAAGCAAAACATCTTTAAAAAAAAACCAAAAAGTCCAGTTGCCTCTTGAAAAAGTACTTTTGGGACAACCATGACCTGGTTGACTGATAATCTCCATAGATGACTGCTTATTGTCTTTGTGGTTTTGCCGTGTTTTCTATTAAATCCTGGAAAAATTGATTAATGATGTGAGACAAATAATTGCTCTATTCTTTTTAAAATGTCTCGTTTTGTATCTCACTCTCTTGATTGTCTTGTGAGTGCAGATACTGTATTTCCTTTCTATCCAGTTCCAAAGAAGCTGTCAAAATCCAAATTGACTTCTGAGAACTGTGAGTTGGAAAAAGCTAATGTAATACAAAACGTTCCCTCTGGTATGGTATTTCTCCCATATCGTAATAATCAAGTTCATAAATCAAGAATCTAGCTGGACAAGTCATTGTGCTTCGACAGATAGTAGCTGAAGACAAAAGCACTTTTGCTCATCTTAAACTGAGTCATTGTTAATTTCAATCATTGTTAACATATGTGCCCAGGACAAGCCATGATGATGTCATATGAGGCATGTCATCCCATTACATAAAGTACCTTTACATGATAATGTCATGACACATATAACACTACTTAATGATGATCATCCCATGCTACACTAGGATTCATTAATTTCTGATGAGACTTATAATGTAATAGCAAAAATGGAAATTTAGAAACAGAAGCCAAACTAAAGAACAAAGCACTGAGAGGAAAGAAGGAAAATGCCCAGGAAGCATTATTCAACAGAGTAACATTGATTCTTAGACTGTATGTGAAACTTTTCTGTAACTCCATTCACCAAATAAATATCAGCAATCAATTCCTTTTTAACACTGTTTCAGCTGGTTGAAATTGAGTGGTTTTTTTTAAAAAATGTTTATGTTTAAAGCTGCTAAAATGGTGGAGCACCCTCCACCTAATTTTTTTATTCTGTAATTCATGGTTTCTACAAATTGTGAAATATACCTCCCTTGAGGATGTAGAAACAGGATCTAGAAGCAGTGTGAATACCCTTTTAGTTGTACATTGTTTCAATAAATCAACCTTTTCCCTCGTTTCATTGTATTGTTTTCATTCTTCCTTTCTATTCATTTTGGTGTTTGGATTTTTAGGGGAGTTGTGTACATTAAGAATAAACTAAAGGGAATAAACTTTACTGCAAGTTCAAATCTCACCAGGCTGAAGGTTGACTCAGCCTTCCATCCTTTTGAGGTAGGTAAAATGATGACCCGGATTGTGGGGGCAATAAGGTGACTTTGTATAAAAAAGAACACCGCTTGGGGGGGGGGGCGAAAGCCCTACTAAGCAGGTATATTCAAAAGTATGAAAGCTATTGCTTAACGCATTGTAAGCCGCCCTGAGTCTCCAGAGAAGGGCGGCATATAAATTGAACCAATAAATAAATAAATAAACTAAATGGCAAAAAAAAGAAAAAAAGGAACCCCCACTGCAACTAGTTTCCCAAACTCGAAATAGTTGATCATTTTGCCTTAGTTCATTGAAAAAGATACAAAACTGTATGTCAGCTGTAAATGGCAATGTATATACATGTCAATATCCTTGAGGGTAATTAAAGCATGATGTGCTAGGCAGTATAATGAAGGAAAACAGGTGATAACAGCAATATGTTTGCAATTAGAAAACAAATTCCCAAAAAAATAAAATAAAATAAAAGCGTTGTCAGTGGCCTGCAGTTTCCTCTCATCTTCATACTTTCTGAGAACAATTAACCGGTGGAACGGCTTGTCTTCAGAAGCTCCATCACTGGAGGTTTTTAAGAAGAGACTGGACAGCCACTTCTCTGGAATGGTAGGGTCTCCTGCTTGAGCAGAGGGTTAAACTCGAAGGTCCCTTTCAAAACTGTTATTCTGTTCTGTTCTGAGATGATGCCAGTGGTGGGTTGTTCCCAGTTCTGTCCGGTTCTTTAGAACCAGTAGTAAAAGTGGTGGGAGGCTCCGCCCACCTGCCCGGACGTCATAATTGACGATCTGTGCCTGCGCAGAAGCACGCACACACACTTCCATTGCGAACCGGTAGTAAAGGTAAGTAGAACCCCCCCACCCCCCCGGATGATGCTACCCTATGCCTATTGACTACAGTACCCATTGTGGAGAATAAACATTGTATCTTGTTTGTTTGTTTCAATCAATCAATTTATTACAGCCTTAGACCAGAGACCAGAACAAATAAAAACACTCAGTAAATAAACAATTAAAAATTCTAGTATAAAATAATAAATAACAACTAAAATCGATAATAAAATCCAGTCTGTCAATTATACCTGATCTAACTATACTACAATTCAGGGATGAAATGCTCCCGGTTCAGATCGGATCACCTGATCTGGTAGCGATGAAGGCGGGTGGTACGGAAAACCGGTAGCAAAAATCCCTGCCCCCCACCATGCCCACCTGAGCCACGCAATCATCAGATGCTCTTTTTTTTAGTTTTTAAAAGCATTTTTTCTACAACCTCTTCGGCCGAAAAACTGCTTTTAAAAGTTAAAAAAAAAAGCCTCTGATGATCGTACAGCTCAGCTGGAATGAGGTTCTTCAGAAGTTGTAGAAAAAATGCTTTTAAGAGCCTCTGACGATGCAAGCTGAGTTGCCTGATCAGCAGAGGCTTTTTTTATTTTAAAAGCCTCTGACAATCCAAGATGAGTTGCCTGATCGTCAGAGGCTTTTAAAATAAAAAAAGCCTCTGCCGATCAGGCAACTCAGCTGGGATCGTCAGAGCCTTTTGAAATCATTATTTTCTAACGTCTTCGCCAAAGAGGTTGTAGAAAAAATGGTTTTAAAAGTAAAAAAAAAATGGCCATGCCCACCCAGTAAGCCACGCCCACAGAACCGGTAGTAACAAATTTTAGATTTCACCACTGCTACAATTACAATCCATAAACACTGAGGCCCTTTGTAAGTTAGGGTTAGGGTTGTTTGGTTGTTTGTTTGTTTATTGCAGGATCAAATTGCTGAAATCTTCCAGGTGAGCCTCTTTGAGGGGGCAGGTATTTTATGATGCCCACACTAAAAGATCTGACACTGCCTATCGATTTCTAATAGATGTTGAGTTTCATTCTCCAACTGGTTAACATATGATTATACGACTTCCCCCTGTTATTTAGATCAGTGGGTGAAGCTTTGATGGATATGTGAGAAAGGCCCCACTCTTCCTGTATTTAAGTCAATGATTCAAATGTAGTCTTTTGTCAAGCTTTTGATAGTTTATTTTTTTTGAGGATTGAATTTGAAGTGGATTGTAATTGGATTAATATGGTTTTGTTTCACGTTTATTCTTCATTCCTGTTTTTATAGTTAGAAAGCCTCTTGAATTTTGGAATAAATAGAAAAGTGGATATAAATCCAATAATAAATAAAAATAATTATGCTGTTCTCCCATTGATCCTCATTCTCAGTTCATTGTTCTTTATAATGCTACAAGCTTCTTTTTTCTTCTTCTACTATATCATATATTTTCAGAGTGATATAATCCAAGGTTCCAAATTCTAGGCCTGAATCAAGAGCTCTTTAGTATTCATAGTATTATCATTATTAAAAAGCTGGAGATGTTTGTTTCACATTTAAATTCTAACTTTTCTCAGTTTATACTTTTCATACCCATGTGTGAATTAAAACACAGTTATATGCCTATATTTATGCTTTTTAAAGTTTTGGGTTTCATTTTGCAGTTCAAAACAATGTACAAAAATAGATTTCTTGTAGGAAATTGATGTGTAGAAAAAGTGCAAGAAGTGAATGCAAAAACACATATGAGGATGAATGTGTTTCCTTTTAAAAAAAAATATGTAGGCTAATGTTGAAATAGGATGAACAAACTTAAGAGTGGAAAAATGAGTAGCTGAAGGAGATCAGTTCTGACAGTTTCATCCATCCCACTCGATAGGTATAATATCTGATGATGTATGGAAGCACTTGTGCACTTTTTTTTCTCTTTGATTTCTGAATACTGACCCAATAATCCCATAAACTCACATTTTGACAGCAATGGTTTTTTTGGGGGGAGGGGGGGGACCTATATGGCTCACGCCCATCACGTTTTTTTTTCTGAATGGCTTCCTTGTGCTATTCTCTAGCGCAATCTAACTTGCCTTCTTCCAATTTCTGAATATCTATGCGCTAATCGTAGACACCTTCTGAGTCTTACAGTATTTTGGTTCTTGAGATTTCACTTGTGTATAGCAGCATACTGGGCACCAGCTCCACTTTTTAGCTAATAGTAGCACTATCTATTTCTAGTTGCCATTTGATAATCCTTTATAATTGGGTTTTTTTTTCTTTTTGAAAAGAAAAGGTGATAGCCTCAACTTGTTTTTGAACGCTGAGGTTATTCTACTACACAAATACACACAGAGAGAAAAATCCAGCTAAGTAGCATTATGTGAAATGAACCCGTTTGCTAATATTGGCAAATCCATTGGTAAACTATCCAACATAAAAGCCAATGAAATGAATGGAAGTGTAGAAATCAGCTTTCTTGGGAATAATTAAAATAACTGATATTTTGGTCTTTGCTACATTCACTTTAAACCGGGTGATAAATAACCAAATTATTCACTGATCATTCTTTCTCCATTGTATTTTCCAGGGCTGTTTTGCATTAATTGGTAAAATATTTCATTGTTCTTGTTATTTTTCCACTTAGCACATTTGTTTCATCCATCCTCAATATACCATATAATAAATGGACGTTATAGATCAAATGGACCCATTTCATATAAAGAGATGCTGGTTCTTGTTTCTAGGCTAAATGTTTTTTTCTATTTACTGTAAATAAATTAGTATTTATCCATGTTGTGTCTGTGTGTACTTTATTCTTCATAAATTCCCTGTGCTGGAAGGTATACAATAATGAGGATCTTTTGTTATGCAGTAATTGGCTCCAATTTGGTCACCTACATGTGAAAAGATGTTAGCTGCTTAACATAGTGAATAATTAGAATTGCCAGTGGTCATTTGCATGCAACTGGAAAAAAAAAATCATTATAGCTTTTTTCTGCCGTTGTATTCTATTAAAGCCATTGCTGTATGAAAAGGATTTTTAGGGTATTATGTGTCCAATAGTTGAGTAACGTACACTTCAAAGCAGTGGGAGTAGAAATAGAGTAGACCGCAAAAAACACAACTGCTGCTTTGTGCCTCTGATGGATATCTTTCTCCTGCATTCCTCATAATATCTGATGGAACCAAGATATTAAAAGAGTAACATGAAGATATCACAATAGTTGTTTCCCTGATGTCCCTCTCATATCAATGGAAGTTTTAAAAGGGTTGTGATCAAGCAGAGCTATGGTGATCCCAACATCCTGATCACCATCTAGGCTGTCCCCTCATGGTTACACTACTACAGTGTTACATTTTAAAGATCACCCTAGCCTCTCTTTTTCTAATTGTGCGTTCATGTTGGGGCTGCATGCAATGCTTGAGGATGTGAATTTATGGCAATCAGTTCTCAGTCAGATAGGAGACAACAACAGGCCTTCAGAGAACATCATGGCTGTTAATGTATGAAGCTAATTCCATCAATCAATATCAACTTAGCTGTTTAGTCATTTGTTTTAGATTTTCTAGTATGGACATCAAAGCTATTTTCTATGTTCTCCAGACTTCAGACATCTTCATTCTCCAAGATTCTCCAACTGCAGACATTAGTTCTAAAACAGTGATCAGAAGCTTTTCACTTCTGAAAACATATTTTCTACAATATGATTATATTAAGTATATCAGCTCTGGCAATGTTCTGTCATACCATGCCATGCATGCGCAAAGCCTCCTGTGCACGTGCAGGAGCTTAAAATTGTCACAAAAAAGTGATGTCGTGACATCTGCATGCGTGGGCGGAGCCTCCCGCAGCCGCCGCTACCAGTTTGCCCAAGCCGGATAGAACCGGCTGAATTTCACCCCTGTGTTGTTCTAAGGATTATCAAGATAAAGTAAGTGGTATCCTGTAGACTTATAAAAATTCATCATCATGTTTTTTCTCAGTGGATGACCCAAGCAAAAGCAGATTCATTCAATGGGACATGTTCATCATTGTCTAGAGAATGTTTCTAGTTATATGGCAGGTTTGGAGAACAACAGCCAATTACATAACTTTGTAATGGGAACAATGACACATTTTGCTTCAGGATATTTTGAACGGTTCTTGAAGCAAGGCTAGAGAGAAGGGCACTGAATTATTTTAACTCTTCAGATAACCTTACTTTTAAAAACCGGTGCATTTAATATCTGTTTACTATTAATCTCAGCTTTTTTTCCATGCTGTTCATTTGAAATATTGGAGCATTTATTATTACCACTTGTAAAGTTTTTGTTGTTCACTAGAATTATGTGTAATCATTGTAAACCATGCTGATCGTCTATAATAATAGGTTTATTCAGAAGCATGACATAATTATTATTCTTAAGGGGCGGATTTGACCAGATTAGTTGGTATGCTTACTCAGTTGACAATGAATGATTTTTACAACTTGATTATGCTTGCCATGATATTGTTTATTTAGCAGGATAGGTCAGCCCTACAGCAGTTGATACATATTCTTTTGTTTAATTTCATTTTTTACCTGACAATTGGAACCTTAGCTATCTTACTTATGAAGGTACATTTCTGATACAAAGAATTATGTCTTTGTCTTCTGTCACAGGAATTTGGAACTGCTTGCCTCACTTTTTTGTTTTAGAGCAGCAAAATTATTTATCGCGTTAAATACAGGTCTTGAGAAAAGAGGTGATACTGTCAGGAATGAAGGAGGTGGTAGTTTGACTTTCCACAAGAAATCACTTAACCCAGAAATTCTGGACAACTATTGACCAATTTCCAACTGCTTGATGAAAAAGTGATGGGTCTGCAGTTGTAGAGAGCTTTATATATCCTCCTGGGCTTCAGTACCATAGACTATTATTTCTTTCTAGACAGCTTCAGGGGCTGACAGTAGGCATCCATTTTTCTTCTTTTTTCCCTTAAGGGAATGAAGGATGTCTACCAGAGCTTACCTCTGTTATGATTCTCCTTCAAGTAGATTCAGTGGAATTAGACTGAAATTAAATTTACAAGACTTTTGCTCAATTAAAACCACATCATGTTACACTTTATCAGACATGGAATTAGTCATGCTTGTATTAAATCCAACCAGTCTATTCAACCCCTACCCCCAACTCCTCCCCAAATATATCTGCTTTTGCCCAAAGATGCACTTTCAGCTTCATGGTCTGTCAAGGCCTTCCTTGGCAAATAATAGGAGAGTGACAACTTTTAAATTACAGCTTTAAGTCTGAGGCCTTTTCAAGGTGATAAAAGCCCCTAATTATTAACCAACTTTCTGGCAGACGTATGCAAACATTTTTATCCAAAGCACCTTTGAATTGCTTTCTCTCCATTCTTACAGGATTATATCAAGCAACTCATGATAGTTACATAAATATCATGCTTCAAACAACAGTTTTTTAATGCAAAAATATCCTACTTTGACCAGTCTGTTAATTAGATTGTTAGATTCTGGATCACCTCCGCTGGCTGGCGGTGCAATCTAAATCCTCCATTTGAAGGAGAGATGTGGAAAAGTCTTCTTCCAAATTTGTCTAGAAATCAGAGTCTATGTGCCAGATGTCAAGTGTCTGTGGGAAGTATCCCTTCAGTTTTAAAATTACTGTGATAGAGTTGGACTCAAACAATAGAGCTACAGATATATCAGTCAATGATGCTTGACTGTGTTTCTCAGTGATTGATTTCATAAATCAAAGTCTGAAGAAATACGCCAAATCTGACACCACATATGTGAACTGATCATTCTCTACAAGAATATGCTATGCCTTCATTGTCAGGGAAGCAGTACATCCTATACCTTTAAACGCTCCTTTTCATTTTTCTCAGTATTGAAAATGTTGTGGATTAAATATCAACGAAATGTCAGTATTTGTGCGGCAGCATAAGGAATACAAATCTCTAATTTCTTGGTATTTCCCAGTAATTCTAATTACTGAAATGCTGTTCAGTGTACAGTATGGAATTAGCTATTGAGGAATATACTTAGGAAAAGATGGTCTTCCATTGATCAGTTAATGGGGTCCGAATCCAATTTCCACAGATGCTAGGTAGATGAAACTGATAAGGACACATCTCTTTAACGGTATAAATGGGATTCAAGATAAGACATTTATTTGGGGAATAAAATACTCACAATGAATTTTGTAGGCTGTTATGGGTTTCAAACAGTTTCATAGTGTCAAAACAAAATATAGGGCAGAACCACACCAACTCGTAGATCCTTAATTTTCTGCTTTCCTCTCTTTATGGATTAATTTTTCAGAGTGCTGAATCTGGCAAGCCAAGCTTTCAAAGTTTCAACTCAGCTCCCATAATTTTAATAGAAAAATCCATGTCTCAGCTGTGTACTTATAGAGAGTTTGATTTCCAGATGCATTTGTTGGAAACTTTTGTCTGATTGATAAGCTAATATGGTAGTAGTAATTAGCTACTTGATTATGATTATTTAGTTTTACAACTTACCCTGCTAATGGGCCATTGCTTCAACAAATCTTCTTCCTTATAGTCCTTCTTATTTATTTTTATACCCAAAATCTGTATAGACAATTAGTTTTTATAGTGGTTAAGACACAAGGATAGAAGATTGTTAGTTCTAATCCCAATTTAGGCACTAGGCCAACTGGGTGTGCCAGTCATTCTCTATCAGACATAGAAAAGAGGCAATGGCAAACCACTTCCAGAAACATTCCCAAGAAAACGACAGGAACTAGTTCTGGTAGTTTCCAGAAGTCAATTCTGATTTCAAGCACCAGAACCAAAACAAACCCACTCCTTATTTAGGATTTTCCATAAAGTAAATTAATGAAGACCTTGTGTGCTTTTTTTAAAAAAAAATACTTCTGAGAGTTTTGCTCCTTTTTTAGTATATGATTTTATTACAATTTAGCTACAGCTAAGCTTTCGATTTTAGTGAGAAAGTTATTCACAGATCAGCAAACATTCATATATTACTGTGGGCTAAACTCAATACAGTTGGATGATTTTTGAGCATCCAGTCCCATTGAAATCATGGAAATCTGTATCTTTAAAAATCTCAGAGTCTGAGTGAATCTTGCACAAGCAGGCCAAGCTCTGTGTCTTCTTCAGCACATAAAGGCTTGCAAGTTTCAGCTTCAGTTTTTCTGTTTCGAAGGTGGCATTTCATCAGATATACTGTAGGAGATAGGGCAGGGACTGTCACTGTACAAGACCAGTTATGATGTGGGGCTTGGTATACAATATAACAGGGCTGTCAAACTCCCGGCCTGTGGGACGGATGCATCACACACTGGCCACACGCAGGCCTGGTTTAGCAAAGGGGGGGAATCCTCAGGGGTGGGTTCTAAATTTTTTTACTACTGGTTCTGTGGGCGTGGCTTATTTTGTGGGTGTGGCTTGATGGTCATGTGACAATTCTTTAGGATTTAGCAGAGGTACTGGTCTACCAGGCTTTTAACTGCTTGCAGAGCTGTACCAGTCTACTCATTTGTTTTTGGAGGCACTGGTCTACCCATTTATTTTTGCAGGCACCGGTCTACTCATTTGTTTTTTGAGGCACCGGTCTACCATCAAACTGCCTTTTACCACTGATCAGCTGTAGGGCAGCCCTTTGAAGCCCCCCCCCCCCCCGGCAAGAGTTTAAACAGTTTTTTTTTCCTTCTAGCCAATCAGCTGGGACTCAGGAGGCAGCAATAGATTGGGGATGGAGCCAAATTAAAGGTAAGAATAATGCGGGGGTGGGGGATGGGGCGACAGAACTGGTTTGGTGACGTCATATCGTCACCGCTACCGGCTCAGCAGAACCGGGCAGAACCGGAAGGAACCTACCACTTGGAGTCCTGATATGTCACGTGACACTGCTGTGACGACTTGAGTTTGTCACCCCTGCAATAAAATGTAACATAGGCTTTGGGACCTTCTGTATATAGGGATTTACCATCTTTGCTGCTGAATGGGGTCTTCCAAACAGACCTGCTGCACAAATCCTCACAAATCCTGCTTGAAGAATAGGTGGCAGTTGTGGCCAGGAGGGCCTTTGCACAGCTTCAGGTTGTGTACCAGTTGTGCCCATTCCTGGATCAGGAGGCCCTATTCTCAGTCACCTATGCCCTGACTACCTCCCGAATGTATTACTGTAATGTGTTCTACATAGAGCTGCCCTTAAAGAGTATCTGGACGCTCCAAGCAGTACAAAATACAACAGCTTGGGCAGTTATGTGTAGTCCAGTTTCTTGGAAATAACAAGGCTAATGTGAAAAAAAAATTTAATACATGTAAAACATAATCAAATTGGTCCTCCTGTTTTCTACATGCACAGTATCTAATTTTATATTGTGAACTTGAATGCTTTCCATGTCATAATAGATATTATATCACAATATGTTTGTCTTTCAAGATTGACAAACTCATAAATAATTTTAGTTATATATCTACAAATAGAGTCCATGCTCAGATACGTTCCAGGTATGTCTAAACACCTGCCAACTCAGAAGGCTGGACAATACCATTTTACCCATCCTTACCTTGCACAGTGAACATTTACCTGATGTTATTGCTACCATCAGAATGTGCCCATTCCCAATATATGTTATACTATATAATACATATACACATACACATTCATATTATACATACACAGAGAGAGAGAGATAAAGTGTCCATTCCTGCCAGCCATCCCCATCAGCTATATGTCATTGGCAAGCAATGCCAGTTTTGGAATGGGACAAAACTGTTTGGCTACATGACACAACATGCTTTGGAATGGAATCTGTGATGCAAACTGTTAAACATGGAAGAGATGAGTAGTTTTTTCTACCCACTGGGACAGCTCATACCATTAGGCAAATATATTTCCTTGATGAAAAGACAGTGATTGGCAATGCAGGCAGAAACCATTTGCATGACATCATCAGACCCATTTTCGTGTCATGCATCAGACAGTTTGACCATGGATCAGTGGTGAAATTCAATTTTTTTTACTACTGGTTCTGTGGGCATGGCTTGGTGGGTGTGATGTGGCTTGGTGGGTGTGGCTTGGTGGGCGTGGCAGGGAAGATATTGCAAAATCTCCATTCCCACTCCACTCCTAGGGAAAAGATACTGCAAAATCTCCATTCCCTCCCCACTCATGTGGGAAGGATATTGCAAAATCTCCATTCCCACCCCACTCCTGGGGCCAGCCAGAGGTGGTATTTGCTGTTTCTCCGAACTGCTCAAAATTTCCACTACCGGTTCTCCAGTACCTGTCAGAACCTGCTGGATTTCACCCCTGCCATGGATCCACCAAATTTCAATTGGGATGAAGTGGAGAGGCAGGTGGGGAAGACAGGATAGTTATGAGAGAGAGATTACAAGTATCTTATTAATCAACAATTGTAATTTGTTGAGACCTTCTGAGATTGAATATAGAATGACAGAGTTGGAAGGGATATAGTCCAACCCCCTGCCCAAGCAAGAGACCCTATACCCATGATGGCAAACCTATGGCACGCGTGCCACAGGTGACACACAGAGTCCTCTCTGTGGGCATGCCAGCCGTCACCCCAGCCCAGCTCCACCATGCATACTCCCGTGCCTCCCACCGGCCAGCTGGTCTTCAGGGCTCTGCCGCGCATGCGTGGGGGTAGAGCACATGAAGGGGACGTGTGTGTGCATGCATAGAGGCACGCCCCATTTTGGGCTTGGAAGGCCTCCTTCACCAACCTGGAAGCCAAAATGGGGCGTGGGGGGTGCCGAGGCACATCCGCAGAGGGTACCAGGGCACATGCGTGGGGGACATGCACACATGCATGGGGCAGGGTGCATGCGCAAGGGCAGGGTGCATGCACGAGTGTGTGTGCTCACATTGCATTTGGGGGGTTTGTGCACGCACACATGCATTTGCATGAGCGCATGCGCAAATGGTCTTTGGATACTTGGCACCAAAAAAGTTAACCATCACTGCCCTATACTATTCCAGATAAATAGCTGTCCAATCTCTTCTTAAAAATCTCCAGCGTTGGAGCACCCACAAGTTCTAGGTTGGATCCCTCTTTAATAAGTTTCCATCTGTTACTTCTTTTCTTGCCCGCAGGTACATTGGAGAATAGGTTGTCCTCCTTTTCTTTGTGATAGCCTCTTTTAATGCATATAAATTCAGCAGTCTCTAATTCAATCATGCTAGTCAATTTTCTTTGTTCCAAAACAGTTACTTTGAGATTTCTAAAGGAGTGTCCCATGAGGTTAAAATCCCAATATTACTTTGTCCTACTTTTGAGACCTCGTGTCACTTGTGTCTAATTGGTTAGTGTAGGAACTGAACTGTTTATCCTACATAGGATCCAGAAGGGTATTCCTGCAAATGATGGCATATGTTATCTTAGACTTAGATGAAGGACATATGAAAGTATCTCTAATCTTAGATATGAAGCTGTTGAGATCTGTGATAGTGTTGTTTTGGGTAAATGTAGGAGCATGGTGGTTCATTGCAGTTTTTAGTTATGATAGTATAATTCTGCTGGCATTTTTGTTGCTTGTGAAAATCTGCTTCAGATTGTGTAGTTATCTGTATGTATGTATAGGTACCTAGATAAATTGGTACCACTTTAGTGGGAAGGCAACAGTATTCCATGCACCGTTGGCATATAGTCATGCTGGCCATGTGGGTACCTCAGAAGGGGCAATGTTGTTGTACAGTAAGGACCACAGTTTATATTATAAATAAAGTATTTGAGTTGGTTTATCAACTGATATCCTGAAACTTCCTCCTTTACTTGATACTACCTGATGACATTGGCCTTATCTAGACACATGAAAAAAGAATTTATTCTCAAATTTCATCAATACCTCAAAATTTCCACTCCACCATCCACCTTAGCTTAAAACTGAGGTGTATGAGCCGAGGTAGCGCAGTGGTTAGAGTGCAGTACTGCAGCTACTTCAGCTGGCTGCTAGTTCAGCAGTTCAGCAGATCAAATCTCACCGGCTCAAAGTTGACTCAGCCTTCCATCCTTCCGAGGTGGGTAAAATGAGGACTCAGATTGTTAGGGGGCAATATGCTATTTAGTATACTGTCTTTGGTGTAAGCCGCCCATAGTCCTTAGAGAGTGGGGGGCATAGAAATATGAATAATAAAATAAATAAAAAAATAAAAAAATAAAACCACCTACAAAACAAATCCACTTCCTTGATAGGTAAAGGTTTCCCCTGTCCAGTTGTGTCCGACTGTAGGGGGCAGTGCTCATCTTGGTTTCTTAGCTGAAGAAGCCAGCATTATCTGAAGATATTTCTGTGGTCATGGCCACCATGACTACATGCCAAAGGTGCACAGAATGCTGTTGCCTTCCCACTAAAGTGGTACCTATTTATCTACTTGCATTTAAATGCTTTTGAACTGTTAGGTGGGCAGGATGTTGGGGCAGGTAAGAGGAGCTCACCCTGTTGCATGGTGCTCAGGTCTCAAACTCAGGCTGTCAGCTTTCCAGCTGACAAGCTCAGTGTCTTTAACTGCTGAGCCACTACAACTCCAGTTCCTTGATAGCATCATAAAATACACAATTGTCATCTGTAATGTGACACAGAAAACTTACAAATCACCATCCATAGCTATGTGCTTTCAACTTCTGTCAGACCTCACCATCAAATCTATTATCTATTGCCAGGCTCTACCTTATAACCACATTTGTTCAGACCTGCTTGACAAAAAATGGTCAACTGGTGGAATTAAACCAGGCATTCAGAAAACTGAACTACCCACCCAATTAGATCAATAGACAAGTCAATACAACCAGATCAATTCTCAGGGAAAACCAATTAAAAGACCACAAAAACAAAGCAACAGAACAACAGTTATTGTTATCTCTCCACACTTTGTCCCTATTTACATCTTATATCAGTTTAACCATTCCCTGCAGCTAATGGTGAGCTGTAATTTTATAGAAAGATTATGCCTTTTAATAAAATTTGTTAGTCTGAGTAAGAGCTATTAGGCTTCAGATAATTTTGATGACAAACCTCCATCGGCTCTCAACAGACTAATCTCAGATCTTGTTTTCCGCTTTCTCATTTGTCTCTAATAAAAAGGAGGGAGGGAGAGGGAAAGGGAGAAAGAGGAGGAAAAAAAATAACATTAAAATGCTATTTTGAACAAATACCATTGCAATAGCTAACTGGAATCTCTCTCTCTCTCTCTCTCTCTCTCTCTCTCTCTCTCTCTCTCTCTCTCTCTCTCTCTCTCTCTCTCTTTCTGTTTCCCTTCAAAATAAATATTAAGATTATATAGACTTTCCTGTGTTTGGTGAAAGGAAAAATTATTTCCCTAAACACCGGAAAAATCCAAGCAAGAGTCACACAAACACTTGAAAGGGAACATTTTTCTAAATTTATCCAGCACATTTGATTAATTTCTGGAGTGCAATTCCCAGTCCTGGTGGGAAGACAGCTGTTGAAAAACAGCAAGAAGGAATGGTTACTGTTTTCATAATTCAGAACATTTTCAAAGCACCTTTCCCCAAAAAAGAACAGGATAGAAGGTCAGGAGAGGTTTTAATCCTTCCTTGGTAACCATTTGCTGTTTGATTTTGCCTACTTAATAATAAAAAATAAAACTAAAATATTACAGGCAATCAGTTTATTCATTATGTTGCCCAGCAGGCAAAGAAATCAGCAAGAGCATAGGATTTTTGTGGGGGTTGCTCCATATGTTTGTTTGCCAGTTTATACAGAAAACAGTAACACATACACAGTTTGTGAAAAATGCTGAATGCTGCAAAAGCGAGAGAGGCAGTGGGAGCTGAGTGAGGAGGGATGCAAAACCCAGCATGAAGGAAATAGATCTCCTAGAAAAGCAGCAAGAAGATAGCTTTAAAATAGAAGAGTCTAAATAATCCGTGACATAGTTCTCAATCTCTGGACAGGAAATGAGCAAAGGAAATTCCTGGAAATGAGAAGGAATAAAGAGGGTTTCCCTTCCCCATCTTTAAATAAGGACCTTGACTGTCTTTCAATTGTCTAAGGAGAATGGATGCATTAATTCATCTGCTTGTTTATTTAGGCTTACAGTTCAGAAGAAGGAAAATTTGAAAACTGATAGGCCCTAAAGTAGAGCATAAAGATTTATTCATCATTGGAGCTTTATGGGTAGAAATAATTAAAATATTATACCCTCCCACCAAAATAAGAAGAGAAGTTTAGCTGGTTTGGGCAGAATGTGTAAATGTAGTGGGGGGGACTCCAACACAGACAAAATGGTTTTTGATGGAGTATGAGATTTGAGCAATGAGCAATAGAGTTTTTTCTCTAGAGACTTGGCACAGCAAAGGAAGGAGGAGGAACAGATACAGTATTATTCAAAAAGACAAAATAGTTAGCTTTAACTATTTAACTAAAATTAAAGGGTGACAGAAAGGCTACTAAGCAGAGATGCCTCCAATTTCTATCAAAGTTTCCATTAAATCTAATAGACCAGTCAAAACAAATGTTGAACCTTTGAGTATTCCTACAGTAGCTTTAACAATAGAAAAAATGATACAAGGTTTAATGCTTTGTGGGAATACCAAAAAGCAATCAAAGACCCAGTCAATTAATTTAACTAAAACTGATTTAGTTTTATGTTGGGGAGAGACAACAATGGATTCAGTGATGGGCAGGTGACATAATAACAGTGTTCCAATATTTGAGGGGCTGCCACAAAGAAGAAGGGGTCAACCTAATTTCCAAAGCACCCGAAGGCAAGAAATGGATAGAAACTAATCAAGGAGAGAACCAATCTAGAATTAAGAAGAAATTTCCTAACAGCGAGAACAATTAACCAGTGGGCTTGCCTTCAGAAGTTGTGGGTGCTCCATCAGTGGAGGTTTTAAAGAAGAGGTTGGACACCCATTTGTCCAGAATGGTATAGAGTCTCCTGCTAGTGCAGGGGGTTGGACAGAAGACCTCTGAGTTTCCTTCCAATTCTGTTATTCTGTTACGTTTATGAGCAACTTTGAATTACCTCTAGTCACAAGTGGTTGAGGACTTTGTGTTTCCTAGTTGACGATTATTATTGATTGATTGATTTAGACAGCAGGAATAATTGTGAGCAGCCAAAAATCTTACTCAATCAGTAGATGGCTGGGTTAAATGTGTTGTGGAAATAGGCTGGTGTTTCTGGATGTTTTTGTAGCTCCCATGAATTGATAGTGCTCTTTTGTGCTGAGAAGGTATCATAGAATAGCATGAAGTCTATTGCCCATGCAGGGGTTAGACTAGATAACTTCTTTTTTTTTTTTTTTTTTTTGAAAAAGTTTTAAAACAAACACAATTTCCCCACAACCCTCCCTCCCAACCCCCTCCCCCTCCCCGACTTCCCAGAGCAGAACACAAGGTATATCTATTAACCTTTAACAATGAACTAAATTGCATAACCATTCATCAAACTAACACCCCCTAAAAAAAAATTCTTAACCCCCCATATATAAAATCTTATTTCTTAAACATAATACTTCTAATATCACTTATATAGCGCTTATACAAATAAAAGAAATCATTCATAAGCTATTTGATATTTTTTGGTCTGATACTTATTTTGTATATAATCAATCCATCTTCTCCAGTCCTGTATATACCTTTCTTGTGTGTGATCCTTCAGATATGCTGAAATTTTAGCCATTTCAGCTAAATTAGTTACTTTCAATATCCAATCATCAATAGTAGGCAAATAGTCCTTCTTCCAGTGTTGTGCTACCAACAATCTTGCTGCTGTTATCAAGTTCAAAATCAATTTAGTCTCTGCAACTGTACAGTCCATTAGTTATACCCATTAAGAACAACTGTGGAGTAAATTTCAGTCTCTTTTTAAAAATATTCTGCATCACCCACCAAATCTTTATCCAAAATGCTTTGATTTTTCTACAAGTCCACCATATATGATAATAAGTTGCATCATCACAATCACATCTCCAACATTTAGCTTGCACTTTAGGATACATACATGATAATTTTTTGGGATCTAAGTGCCATCTATAGAACATTTTATAAAAATTTTCTCTTAAATTTTGTGCTTGTGTAAATTTCACATTTCTAATCCAAATCTTTTCCCAAGTCTCCATCATTACTGGCTCTTGAAAATTTTGTGCCCATTTAATCATACAATCTTTAACCAATTCCGTCTCAGAATCTATTTCCAATAAAGCATTATACAACCTTTTAATATGCATTTGTTTTTGATCTCTAATTTGTTTTACCAAATTCTCCTCATTTTGCACAAAGCCAGTTTTTTGATCTTCCTTCCATCTAGCTTGAAGTTGACCGTACTGAAACCATGTGTAAATTATACCTTCTTCTCTCAGTGTATCTAAAGATTTCAAATACATTACCCCCCTTTCAATAATAAGAAGCTCTTTATAGTTAATCACCTCCTGTTTTTGTTCTATACTTATATTTTCTATTGCATGTCTAGGATTTGCCCATACAGGTATCTTATAATTTAACTTATATTGATATTTTTTCCAAACCCTCAACAAAGCATTTCTTAATATATGAGCCTTAAATACTTTATCCACTTTTTTGTCATATAACAAATAGGCATGCCATCCATATAACAAATCATGACCTTCTAAATTCAAAATTCTCCCCTCAGTTAAATTAAACCAATCACTAATTTGTGATAAAACCGCTGCTTCATAATATAATCTTAAATTAGGCATTTTGAGACCCCCTCTTTCACGTGTATCTTGCATAATTTTCATTTTTATTCTGGGTTTTTTCCCAGCCCAAATAAAAGTATTAACACCTTTCTGCCATTCTCTCAAATTCTCATCTTTCTTAAGCACAGGTAACATTTGGAACAAAAATAAAAATCTAGGTAAGACATTCATTTTAATTGCTGCAATTCTTCCCAATAAAGACAACTGTAATTTTTTCCAATTTTCCATATCCTTCTGTACCTTCTGCCAAAGGACCTCATAATTGTTTTTGTATAATTTTGTATTTGAAGCTGCTATGTATACCCCTAGATATTTAACCTTTTTAACTATTTCAAAATCTGTTAATCTCGCCAGTTTATCTCTTTCCAGTATAGTCATATTTTTAACTATCATCTTTGTCTTATGTGGGTTAACTTTAAATCCTGATACTTTCCCGTATTGATCGATTATATCCAATATATATGGAACCGACTCTATAGGTTGGGATAAGGTAATAACCAAATCATCTGCAAATGCTCTTAATCTATAATCTTGTTGTCTAATTACAATACCCTTCAGTTTTTCTGAGTCCCGTATCTTGTTCAATAATACCTCCAAAGTCAAAATAAATAATAGTGGGGACAGAGGACACCCCTGCCTTGTTCCTCTCTCAATTTTAAAAGCCTCTGTTAAACCTCCATTAACTATAATTTGTGCTGTTTGCTGCTGATATATCGCTCTAATTGATTGTGTAAAATATTCCCCAAAATGCATTTTCTCTATTATTTTAAACAAAAATTGCCAGTTCAAATGATCAAATGCCTTCTCTGCATCCAAAAATATAAACGCTGCAGGGACTTGATTATTTTTTTCCAAGTATTCCAGTAAGTTTACGATTTGTCTAACATTATATCTCATTTGTCTCCCTTTTATAAACCCTGATTGATCATTATGAATTATTTGTTGCATAACTGGCATTAATCTATTAGCCAATATCTTAGCAAAAATCTTATAATCGGTATTCAGAAGTGAAATTGGCCTGAAGTTCTCAGGTTTAATGGAGTTTTGGTCCTCTTTTGGAATTAGTGAGACAAAAGCTGTTTTCCAGGAAGGTGGTACTCCTCCTCCTACTTGTATTTTATTAAATAAGATTTTGAGTGGTTCTAACATTTCAGATTGTAAATGTTTATAATAGACAGCTGTTAATCCATCTGTTCCTGGAGCCTTACCTATTTTTAATTGTTTAATTGCCCCAACAATTTCCTCGGACGTTATTGGCTGATTCAATCTCTCTCTCTGTTCCAATGTTAATTCAGGAATCTCCATCTTTAAATATCTATCAATATCAACATCTTGAATCACATCTTTAGCATATAACTTTGTATAAAACTCCAAAAAAGCCTTTTTTATTAAATTCTGTTGATAAATTTCTTTACCTCTAAATTCTATCTTATCTATAACACGTGATTTTTGTTTTTTCCTCATCGTATAAGCCAACCATCTCCCAGATTTATTAGCATTACAAAATGTATTATGTCTGGCATATTGTATGCTAGTTGCTACTTGCCCAGCCAATAACATATTAAATTGCTCTCTTAAAATATTAATCATATCTTTTGCCTTTTTATCTCCCGGGTTAGTTATAAGCGATTGTTCTTTCTTTTTAATTTCCTCCTCTATCTCTTTCCGTCTGTTAGATAACTAGATAACTTCTAAGGCAGCAGTCACCAACTGGTGGTCCGTGGACCACTGCTGGTCCGCGAGACAATTTTGGTGGTCCGCAAAAAAATTATTTGCATATTTATATATTGCACTAAATCAGGGATCCTCAAACTACGAAATGAGCCGAGGTGGCGCAGTGGTTAGAGTGCAGTACTGCAGCTACTTTAGCTGACTGCTAGTTCAGCAGATCAGCGGATCAAATCTCACTGGCTCAAGGTTGACTCAGCCTTCCATCCTTCCGAGGTGCGTAAAATGAGGACCCAGATTGTTGGGGGCAGTAGGCTATTTAGTATACTGTCTTTGGTGTAAGCTGCCCAGAGTCCTCAGAGAATGGGCGGCATAGAAATATGAAAAATAAATAAATAAATAAATAAATAAATAAATAAATAAATAAGGCCCCTGAGCTGCAGAAGTGCAATGAATATTTGTGTTGCTGCAGAGAGTCTCCCACTTCGGGGTCTTTTTGTGTGGGTCAGAGGGGGGTAGGAATTCTGACTTGGGATCTGCTTCAGCTTCCTGGTGCGGGGCTTTGGGTGAAGGCTGGAGGGAAGTGCCACTTCCCTCCAGCAAAGAGCTGGAGGGCCTTGTTCCAGTGGGACTGCCTCATGGCCTGGAACTGGCTGACCATCTCAGCCCACTGAGCCTCCAGGCACCGGTACCTGGCCTCACATTTTCACAGGTCTTTCCTCCGCTTGGAAAGCCTATGCTCGTAGTCCCCTTCTTGGTCAGATCCAATTTGAACTGAGCCAGCTGTTTTGCCAACTCTTTCTCATGGTGGCTGCTTAGCTCCAACAACTGCTTCCTGTTGGGGCCCTAAGAAAACCGGGCTGGCTGGGCCGGCGAAGAGTGGCTGGGAGTGGAGGGGAGAGTAGAGGCTGGCCAGGCACTCCTTGATATAAGTGACATTGAGTTGGTCACGCCCACACAGTCACATGACCACCTAGCCACACCCACCCAGCCAGTTAGGTTAGATAGATCATATTAGTGGTCCACAGGATTTAAAATTATGAATTTAGTAGTCCCTGAGGTACAAAAGGGTGGTAACCCCTGCTCTAAGGTCCCTTCCAACTGTATTATTATTCTGCTGTTTTGAATATTTGCTCCTCAAACGTGAGCACTGGATTGATTGGTTTCATGATGCATTTGTTTGCTCTTGTGGCTCTCCATGGTACTTCAGGAATTTTCTCTGACTTTAAAGTTCACTAATGCCTTTTGTATCCTGCTTCTTTAAAACTCAAAAGCATTGCCTTCACTTTAGGGAAGTCAGAAGAACAAATGTCATCCCATCATTGAAGTGACAAAAGTTAGCATGTTCTGCTTTTTACACAGTGTGATGATGCTTTGGGGTTGTTGTTTTTTTATTTTGCTTTTTGTCATTTTTTTTCTGATATTGCCTAAAATAAGATGCCTTATATTCAACTTGTTTATCCCTGATGCTGCACTCTGATTTGTAACTAATTAGCTTTTAACCATCTACTGGGGATGGGTATTGTACTGATTTGGATTTGATGAATATGTAATAGAAGAAATGAAATAGATATCACATTAGAAATGCAATTAAGATTCCAACTTACCTCTTCATTCCCAAGAACAATAGCAAATCTCTTGCATGTCTGTATGTGACCACTTTTTTTATCCATCAAGTAACCTTGGTGAATTTAACGTGAGCATTTGAAGGTTAGCTTTTCATTTAATATTTCGGAAAAGTGATCGGAAAACAAATAAAATAAGGCTCTCGATCCTCAATGCCCAGACCTCCATATTTTTCTCTGATCTGTAATGTCTTTAAATAAACACCATTAACTGATGAAAATTCTATTTAAAAGATTCCCTTTGTGAATTAGTAAAAATATTGTTGCTAGGCAGATCCTGAATAATTTATCATGCCACTCTGACAAATTATCTTTCCCTTACTAATATTGTTTTTTTCCCCCAGTTGTATAACTGAAGGGGTATTATATGAATCATTGAAGAACAGTGATCTAATATACAGCGCATAATTGCGGGGCGGGTAATGTCTCCTCAGTGAAGGTATGTATTTGACTAAAACTGAGCATGTCTCCTTTAGTTGTAACTCTTGGCAACAGTACTGATATTATTAAGAGCCGCAGTGGCGCAGTGGTTAGAATGCTGTACTGCAGGCTACTTCTGCTGACTGCTTGGTGCCTGCAATTTGGCAGTTCAAATTTCACCAGGCTCAAGGTTGACTCAGCCTTCCATCCTTCTGAGGTCAGCAAAATGAGGACCCAGATTGTTGGGGAAAATGTGCTGACTCACATTTTAGAGAGGGCTATAAAGCAATGAGAATTGGTATATAAGTCTAAGTGCTATTCAGTGATGAAATCCAATTTTTTTTACTACCGGTTCTGTGGGCGTGGCTTGCTGGGTTTGGTGTGGCTTGGTGGGCATGGCAGGGGAAGGATACTGAAAAATTTCCATTCCCACCCTACTCCAGGGGAAGGATACTGCAAAATCTCCATTCCCTCCCCACTCCTGGTTTCATCCAGAGGTGGTATTTGCTAGTTCTCTGAACTACTCAAAATTTCTGCTACCGGTTCTCCGAACTGCTCAAATGTTCCGCTACTGGTTCTACAGAACCTGTCAGAACCTGCTGGATTTCACCCCTGGTCTATTGCTATTAAGGTTGGCACAATGAAATGACTTAGATCAGAATGTAACTCTCCACTTTATCATAGATCTTCTTAGGTGATCTTGAATTGTACAGACTGTTTGTCATGTAGAATTAATTTTAGAATTATTTAGACTTTCAAGTTGTTGTGAAGTTAGGATAGGATGTATATACATATGAAATGGTACAAATCTGTCATCCTGTCTGCTACCCAATAGTCTTCATTGTCCAGGTATGACAAAGGATCTGAAGATGAATAGCCCACAAATTGTACTCTAACAGTACCAGTCATTATTTTTACACACCCATCAGCAATATTGTGTACGACCAAACAAGACTACAGTAATAGGATTGCTATCATCTAACATTTCCAAATGAAGATTGTGCACTATAGCAATGGAACCAAACTACTAGGCTTCTTGTGACCAAGTGAGCAATCAGTATATGGGAACATTGCTTCATTTTAATTATTAAATACAAAGTTGGGGAAAATACATATATTTAATAGCAATAGTCCAAAACAGAATTATAACTGATTAGTGATAATGAATACATTCTTCAAATAGCCAATCTATTCCCATTCACAATATGCAAAAATATCAAAAAAACCTGTTTATTTTGAAAGTTTTATCATTTTAAATATTTTTAATATTTAATTGTTTTTATATTTTTAGAACTATATCCCACCCAGAGTTCCTGGCTGAGATGAGCAGCTATAGAAAATAAATAAATAAATAAATAAATAAATAAATAAATAAATAAATAGATGGATGGATGGATGGATGGATGGATGGATGCAAAGCAAGAAAAAGGTCCAGCAATAGTAAGCCAAGGAAATTAAAAACATGAGCTAGGAAAAAAGAAAATATATTTAAATATAGTTTACACCAACACCATTCACTGAACCATTTCACACTTCACATTTTCTGTATTTGTAAACTAGTCTCATTTCCATTATATCCATAACAGTGGTTTGTTCGTTGCTTTTTGTTCCTTCAGTTTCTCACCTCTCTCTCTCTTTTTGAGGATCTCATCAATCCAATCCAAGCATGATTTTCTTGGTCTTTCCCTTACTTTTTGCCCCTTTGTTCTTCCTTTGTATATTTCTTTCACTATTTGATCTTTATTTATTTTCTCCATATCAATAAACTACCTTAACATACTCTTTACATAATGTTCCTTCACTTTTGCATTCAATCTGCATTACATTAATTAACCATTCATCCTTGATCCTATTTCTTGTTGTTTTACCATACATATTTCTTAAATAATAGTATATAATATAATAGTATATTATAGAATAATAGTATATTCAACTTCTTCTATATTACTTTTGATATATTTATCTGTACAATACAATACAATACAAAGATATCTATCTATCTGGAGCTAGAACAAAGGCAGAAACAAGAAATAGGAGGGATATTATTATACAAATTTCCATATAATATACTAAAAGTAATAGCTAGATGTAAAGATTAAATGTTGAAAAATGGTGACACTATGTATGTTTTAATGATATTGTTATTGTCATTAGAATGGCAGACTAAAATGCTGAACAATTAAATAATGAAGGACTATATTTTAACACAAATATGTATAATAACATTATAGTTACAGGAGTATTATTTAAATAACAAATATTATTAATACTACCATTACTACTTGTATCCAAATGAATGATACCCAGATGCTTCACTGTTCATGTATTGATATTGATGTATATTTTTTAAAAACTATTTTTAAAAGAAGAATTTTACTCCATAACTTCACTCATAACAAACGTAACAAATAAATCTCCTTTTTTATCCATTCTTCTTAGTTTTCCTTTAGATAGTGGAACAACTATAGCATCCTTCCCAATATAACATTCATATGTTAAATATGTAGCATAGCTATTTTGTGTACACTGCATCTGTAGTTTAAATTTTCTCCAGTTACAGTACATTGTCTATAAATTCGGTCTTACAAATTTTCAACATTTTTGCATTTATAACCTCCTTTTTCCTATCACTTTTCTCTTGGACATCAATATTTATACCACTCATTTCAATTCCAGTTTTCAGTGTTCCAATAAAGGTCTTTTACATGTTCCTTCTAACATTTCCTCACTTTAGTTTTATCCAAAATCATTTCCTCACTTTTTTAAAAAAAAATCCCTTTACTTTTTAGTGGCTATTTGTTTAGCCATGTTCACATACTTCTAAAACATTTTTTTTAAAGTTTCCTATCAAAATCACTCTTCCTCTTTTAATTTTAATCATTCTATACTGCTTTTGATTACATTCCTTGTATGTTATGTTTTTCTTTCTGTATACATTGTAGCTTTCTCACATCCTTGTTTCTTGCAACAATCATTCTTTTATATGGAAAGTTTTCCTCATTCATAGTCTCTTTCATTTCATCATCCTTCGTCATACTTTCCATAATGTCACATTCTTCTATATTACTTTGAAACATACCTATTTTCATTCTGCTTCAAACAGCTTCCACATCGCTTCTTTAAGTCCATTCCCCATTTTTTCTTTTGGAAGATTAATTTATCTAAGGTAAAGGTAAATATGTGCTAGTTGTTCCCAACTCTAGGCAGCGGTGAAACCCGGCCGAATCTATCCGGCTCATGCGAGCTGGTAGGGCCAGCGGTGGGAGGCTCTGCACACCCACCGGGATGTCATCACATCCCTGGTTTTTACCCTCAGTGCATGCGCGGTACTCATAAAGTTTCAAAGCCGAAGAGCCAACTCTGTGGTAATGTGGCCAACATGACTATATGCCAAAGTGCACAGAACGCTGTTACCTTCCCACCAAAGGTGGTCCCTATTTTTCTATGTGCATTTTTTACATGCTTCCAAACTGCTAGGTTGGCAGAAGCTGGGACAAGCTCACCCCGTTACACGGCACTAGGGATTCGAATCGCTGATCTGCCGACCTTTGGATCGACAAGCTCAGCATCTTAGCCACTGAGCCACCACAACCCTTTATCTACTAATTTATCTAGTAATATATTTTTGCCATGTTGGCTTTTCCATCTCTCTCTGTATTTATTTCATTTTCAGAGTTTTTTACTTTATATTTTTTTTCTTCCCTCCCTTCCTTCCCTCTGTCTTTGAGTTACATGTCACTCAAAAGCTTCTGAAGAGACTTTCCACCAAATATTGACACTAACAAAAATAATCTGTCTCATATTTAGAATCCTCCATGAACTCTGCCCTTCAGTAATTCTCTGCATTTCATCATAAACCATACAATTAATCATGTTTTGATTCATTTCTTTTTTATGCATATACATAAACAGACTTATGCTTACACAAAAAAACAGACTTTTTAAGCAGATACTTACCAAACAATCACAACTTCATTCACTCTCAGTTCTCTAAAATGTCACAATTATGCTTTCTTTATTTTCTTGTCATGTTCCCATCATCTATTTATGTTTCCTAAGGGGAAAAAAAATCTTTTTCTTCTAGTTCACATTCCTTCAGAAAGTTGTACAATTTTTCCTCAAACCCATCTTTGTTTTTTATCCATCATCACCATCCATTGGAATGTTAATTGGAACATACTATTATTTCCAACATGTGAGCTCTTCCTTGCATACAATCGTTCAGCCTCTTGTATACATTTTAGTCCTTTCATTCATAATTAAACATACATTTCCATTTCCTTTCATATTTTCCTTTCGTTTCTTAAATATTAGATCCCATTATTCAAATCTGTTGCATCACCTTCTTCTTTATCCTAGCTTCCCAACCATAAATTTTCCTTCCTTCTTTCTTTCTTCCTATTTATTTATTTATTTATTATACTGTTTACATTTAACTCCTTTTACAGTCCAACACACAATCCTCCATGTTTTATACTCATCACCAAATATTGACCTGTGTTATGGTCATCATAAATATTGATCTCTGCCACCCATTGTGACTTTGTCAATGAAGGCTTTCAATGTAATATTTTTTTAATAAGATTTAGGCTTACACTAGGTTGTAACCCTAAATAATACCTAGGCCCATGATGGTGAACCTATCAATGGGCATGCCAGCTCAGCTCTGGTGCACATGCGCGCACTGGCCAGCTGATTTTTGGGCCTTCTGGGCCCACCAGAAGTAGGGAAACAGACTGTTTCCTGCCTCTGGAGGGCCTGGGGGGTGGGAAAGGCCCGTTTTTCTTTCTCACCTGGCTCCAGATCCTCTCTATGCATCTGGGGAGGTTGAAAACAGCCTTCCCCACCCCCTCGGAGGCCCTCCGGAGGCCTGAAACAGCCCATTTCCCAACTTCCAGTTGGACAGGAAGTGAGCTTTTTTGCTGTCCCTAGCCTCCAGAGTAGAGGTCTTCAAATTTGGCAGCTTTAAGACTTGTGGACTTCAACTCCCAGAATTCTGGGAGTTGAAGTCAAAAAGTCTTAAAGCTGCTAAGTTTGAAGACCTCTGCTCCAGAGACTCCTAGAGAGGCACAGAGAGGATCTGGAGCCAGGTGAGAAAGAAAAACAGGCCTACTGAGCTATCACGTGCCAGAAGCAGGGGGAGGGGGGTTGCACGGGCATGCGCAGGGCAGGGTACGAATCTCCCCCGCCCCCCCGGCACGCCATGGCATAAAGGTTAGCCATCACTGACCTAGGCCATATGAAACATTCCTTGCTAATGATAAGAGCCTTGATGGTACAGTGGTTTAATGCACCCTGTTATTAACACAGCTGCCTGCAATTTCTGCTGGTTCAAATCTCTCCAAGGCTCAAGGTTGACTCAGCCTTCCATCCTTTCTAAGGTAGGTGAAATGAGGACCCAGTTTGTGGGGGCAATAAGCTGACTTTGTATAAAATATACAAAAGAATGAAGGCTATTGCTTAACGCATTGTAAGCCGCCCTGAGTCTCCGGAGAAGGGCGGCATATAAATCAAATTAAAAAAAAAAAAAGGTTAGACTTTACACCAAATCTGGCAGTAAGTCTTTTCTGATTAGAAACTTGACCCTGCAAGTATGAATTTTTTATTGCAGATAGAAAAGAAGTCTTATATATACAGAACCTCAGCTTCCTTTGGTATATAGAAGTGAACCCTTATACGTATATGTGCTTCAGAACCAGGTTTATAAACTTTCATCTTTTTTCTCCTTTCCCCACCTTTTAGAATCAACAAATTCTTAACTACTTTTCCCAGTCTGAATGCTTTCCTTAATTCCAGTCACTTTGGGCACATTTTAGCTAATGCTACTCCAAGGTTCTGAATCCTATTCTATGCAGGTTTTAATCTAGAAACCAGCTTGCAGGCCTGCACATGATTGTCTGTATCTCATCAACACCCAAGTTATGAAAAGAAAATCTAATTGTAAATTATACATGGAGAAATTAATTTACAACATTTGTAGTTTTCACATATAATTCCTAGAGACGGATGAGCTGTGCTCATTTTCATCAAATTGCCTTAGGAACAAGCTGAACTATTTACCTGCAAAACTTTAACATGATCTTGGCACATTTCCCAAACCAATTGGGGTTTGGAAATCATCCATCTCTTTCATCTTGGCACTTCAACCCCTAAAATGATTTCCATCCTAGCTTTCAAATCCTCTTCTCTTTAAAACAATCTTAACAGGTTACAATTGCAGAAATGGAAAAAAAAAATCCTTTATTCAGGAAAAGTAATTGGCTCCTACATGTCCCTTGTGGATCTGAAGCAGTGCAATAAGGGGAAAAGATGTAAGTGCTGGATCACATTGGAAAAAAAATATGACTCTGAAGGTCACCAAGTCCCTTAGCCATGTCTACTTTTAACAGGATACTTTTTGTCCAGGGGTGGGATTCATATAATTTACCTACCAGTTTGTCCAGCACTGAAAATTTGAGCGTGCATGCGACCGGCCTTCTGTGCATGGGCTTTGCTCACACGTGCGCCTTCCACACATGCACCCAGCCTCAAAAACGTGCCTAAATAGGACAGCATAGAGCCTGGGGGAGGGGCACCCGTGATTTCCACTACTGGTTCGCCAGAGCTGGTCCAAACCAGTTGAATACCACCTCTGTTTTTGTCTTTCCATACCGCTCTTAAAAGTAAAGTGGATGGAGGTTGAGGGACAGCAGGGTGAAAAGGAGGAAAGTTGGAACTGTAGGTTGTCAGAGTAGCTAGATTTTTCTAGAAGCCAGAAAGGCAGGAGGGAATCGACACTTCTTTAAGGTGAACATTTGACCTCTCTAATAAAGTGATGTTGCTCTTTCCTTTTTGTGAAAACCTTTTCCAAAGCACCTATTTCTGAAACTGCAGGCTCCACTTGCTAAAATGAGGTTGAGTTACTCACAGTTTCGTCCCTTAATGACTTTTCTATTGATATTGTCCTTGCTATATAAACTATTGATAGGCAAACCTCACAAAGCATGAGGTTTGGGAGCATCCTTAAATTATGGAGCAAAACAACCTTAAATAGAAACATAATCACAAGGCAGAACCACAACACTGGTGGAAAAATAAGAGCTAGACAGAGGCAGAGAAAACTAAGGGTAGTACAGCAATAAGGAATCATTCCCTAAACTATTCTTTACTTTCACCTCAATCTCTCCTCTTTGGCTGCCCCTCCCCCTCAACTTTAGAATTTAAAAAGGAAGAAGAAAAAAAATTAGATGATCAGAAAATGGATTTGCTAGTGTTCTTTCTATTTTTCTGTGTCTATGTGTTAGAAAACTTTCAAATTATTGAATGGGAAGAACAAATGTTGTTAACATGTTCTCACTTGTTAAGCATTTATATATACTGGCTTCTCATTAATAATAACTAATTTTACTAGTTTTGATTAATATAGTTGAAAATATGCCTTCCAGTTTCGTGTAAAAAAATACTCCCTGAAAGAAAAGGCATCATTTTCTCTAACTCGTTCACAGGATGCAGTGTCCTTTTTATAGTATTTTTGAGCATTTTATAGTATGGCAGAAGAAGCTGGTACAGATGACTTATTACTTGCAACCTTATTATTCATGGTTTTGTGTATTCATATTGAAAAACACTCATAAAAGTTTTTGAGTATTTGTGGTTAGAACTTTTCTTATATTTTTATGCATTCATAAAGGGCAGGTATGTTTTTCCAAATCTGTTTTTCCGATGTTTGTGCAATGAATTTGCTCCTCCTTCTTTTCACTCCTCACAATGGACCTCACTAGTGATGTTCCACATCAGGAGTCCTCAAACTACGGCCCGCAGGCTGGATCTGGCCTGCCAAAGCCATTAATCTGGCCCACGCAGGACCACAAGGCTGCCCCGCCCACATTGCCCATCTACCCCCACTTGCCTTCTGGCCCCACCTGCCCACCTGCCTTCTGGAGGTTGAACAGGCCAAGCGGAGGCCCCAGGAGGCCAAAAACAGGCCCGTTTTTGGCCTCCCCAGCCTGGAGAGAGAGAGAGAGAGAGAGAGAGAGAGAGAGAGAGAGAGAGAGAGAGAGAGAGAGAGAGAGAGAGAGGGAGGGAGGCAGACACACACACACTAACAGAAGTCCCTCGCCCTCACTCCCAGTCAGCCACATCCCTTCACTAACCTGTTTTCCACCCCCAGGAGCATAACAAATTAAAAATTTCAAATCTTTATTGTCAGTGCACAACATATGAACAATGAGAATGGTTGAGCTCCCTCAGTGCACACACACCCCTCAACAAAATACAACTCACAGTGAAGGCAGAAAATCCCTAACCCAAAAAAGTATAATTTGTGTGTATTGTTTAATGGACTGCTAAATTGGCCATGCCCACCCAGTCACATGACCACCTAGCCACACCCACCCAGTCACATGACCGCCTAGCCACACCCACCCAGCAGGTCCAGCCCCCCAACAGTCTGAGGGACCGTGAATTGGCCCCCTGTTTAAAAAGTTTGAGGACCCCTGTTCCACATGTTACTGGTCTATGTTCAGAGCAACTTGCTGAGCTAGTGATAGAAGGAGTCATCCCACTTGCACTACTATCATACTAGTGTCTCTTTCACAGTGTCGAAAAGGGGCTTCCTGGTTGTACCACGGATTACTGACGCTATCTGTAGACCTTTGTGGCTGATTGTGATGGTCACTGCATGGTATTTGTGGTTTAGGTAGCCTTCTTTCTTCTCACTGGCAATCACAGCTGGTATAGTTACTGGAAGTAGGAAGAGACAGCAATTGTAGAAAAGCTATGTGAGACATGGTGCACAAACAGGGTGAATTTGAGGAAGAAAAAGGCCACGAAAATCAAGAACAGTAAGCACAGTGAAAATCTGGGACTAAGATTAAATATAAAGAAGACCAAACTACAGATAATCTTCAATTTACAACAGTTCATTTAGTGACCATTCAAAATTACAACAGCACTGAAAAAAGTGACTTATGACTGTTTTTCACACTTACAAACCTCACAGCTCCCCATGGTCACATGATCAAAATTCAGATGCTAATATTTATGAAGGTTGCAATGCCCCAGAATCATGTGATCACTTTTTGCAACTTCTAACAAGCAAAGTCAATGGGGAAGCCAGAATCACTTAACAAACATGCCATTAATTTAACAATTATAGTAATTCACTTAACAGGAAAGAACATAAAATGGGAGAAAATTCACTCAACAAATGTCTCGCTTAGCAACAAAAATTTGGGCTCTATTTTGGGCGTACGTTGAGGACTATAATGACAATTACAGGTAGTCCTCAACCAACCTTAGGTATGACAGAAAAGATATTACAGGAATAAGCTTCTGCCATATATAGTATGTATGTATGTATGTATTGTTTATTATTTATTTATTTATTTGATATATTGATTTTAATCCTGCCTTTATTACTTTATAAATAACTTAAGACAGCAAACATGCATAACATACATACATACTTTTTTTTTCTTTTTCCTATTTTCCTCACAACAATCTGTGAGGTGAAGTGAGATGAGATAATGTGTTTGACCCAAAGTCACTTAGGCTTTCATACCTAAGGTGGGACTAGAAGTCACAAAATCCTGGTTTCTAGGTCAGCACCTTAATCATTATATCAAAAGAGCTCCCTTTTAGGATCAAACATCAAGAATAAAGGAATCAGCATATTTAAAAAAAATGCCACAGAACAATTATTTTCATATTAAAGAGCCGTCTATGACATCTAATTAATAATATTTGGTAACTGACTGCATTGTAGCCAAGATCTGTTCTTTCTGTATCCTTCCTAACTATGAAAGCAATGTCATTCCTTTGTTTTTCATATCCTTCATATACTAAATAATTTGATCTTCTGACTGAATGTGCCCAATTTCCATCCATATTGATGCATGGGATGTCTAAGTGGCCAATATACAATTGTTTTTCACTGTGTTGAACTTCCCATGTTTATGCTTCTTGCATCCCACATTACTTACTCTCACTCTGTCTTTGCAGCTTTGGGTTTTCTTTTCCTGCATGGCAATATCAACAACTAGATATCCCAAAGGCTTTGTCATAAACTCCATTAATTCTCCAAAAGATTCTCAGCTCTTCTCAGCAAGTTTAAGTGCCATCTGACCTGAGGGGACCATTGTGCAGTACTTTATCACTGTGTGGTTTTCTTGCTAAAATACAGTGGTCGTTTACTACTGCCTTCTTCCACACGGTATAAAATGATTTTGTCAATAAAGTGGTCATCTGCTTCTAGCGCTTTTTTATATTGCTGTTGCAAATATAGGAGCCTAGCTGGACAACTAGGATGACCTTCACAGATTGGGTTACCCTGCTGGAACCATATATTGCCATCCCTCCCAGAAACACACATTACTGCCATGAGGAGGTAGTCCAGTAGGACATATGGGCAGAAGAATAAAGAATTACTTTATTCTTAACCTAATACTAATTCTAGAATTACGTTGGCAAAGAATAGTGGCAGCTATTGCAAAAAAATAGTGGCAACTTCTTTCTTATGAAAACTTTGTCCCATGAGAATGGAAACTACCACCTACTATCTACTTCCTATCAGTTAAGCAGGAATAAATTGTGCTGGAATATAATATTTAAAATATGTGCCACTGTGGGATTAGTATTTAACTAATCATTGTTTTGTTT
This sequence comes from Arizona elegans, assembly GCA_022577455.1. NCBI lineage: Eukaryota > Metazoa > Chordata > Lepidosauria > Squamata > Colubridae > Arizona > Arizona elegans. The sequence continues at coordinate 249,108,491 of JAKOOJ010000001.1, forward strand.
TCAGTCTGGGGATTAAAACATTTGACCTTGACAAGGATTCTTTGCCCATTCTTATAACCCAAGTCTAAATAAAGAAAAGGAACACAGCTGCTTTAGCAAAATAACACCACCTCCAACTTAGCACAAAATGCCAATGTGAAGAAAGGCACACCGTTAATTATAGTTCGCTTTTCAGTTAGTAGCTTTCTAGTAACTTATGTTGCTATAAGCATTATTTTTGCAATTAATAGGCTATGTTGATTGTATTTTTCCTTGTCTGTTATTTGTTAGGTGTGGTTAGTGTTGTTAGCCCTTTTTTAAAATGGAAGTTTCCTGGTAGAATTGTTCGTGAAGAAAGGTAGGGCAAAATCAGAGGAAAAAACAGAAGCAGAAAAGGTGTATATATGTGTGTGAATGAATGAATGAATGAGCCTGAGTGGCGTAGGAGGCTAATGCCTCCTACTAATTTAACATCCAGCTGCCTGCAATTACTGCGAGTTCAATTCTCACCAGGCTCAAGGTCGACTCAGCCTTCCATCCTTTCTAAGGTGGGTAAAATGAGGACCCGGTTTGTGGGGGCAATAAGCTGACTTTGTATAAAATTTACAAAAGTATGAAGGCTATTGCTTAATGCATTGTAAGCCGCCCTGAGTCTCCGGAGAAGGGCGGCATATAAAAATAAATAAATAAAAAATAAAAAATAGAGAGAAAGAGAGAAAGAGAGAGAGAGAGAGAGAGAGAAGGAGGAGGGAGGAGCATAGGCTATCTGGTTTGCTATCTCCCAAAATGGCAATCTCATATAAAATGCTACTTTAAGTTAGTCATAAGAGCAGTGAAAAATTCTATCAATGCCTATGTTTAGACTTTTTTACTAACTGAATCTAAATTTGTATTTTTACAAAACTATGCCAATTGGTTTCAGAATTTTCAGGGTATAGATTTTTCTCAATAGCTACTTATATGTCTGTAGAGATTCTCCGTCATCCAGGTCATGGTTGTCCCAAAGGTGCTTTTTCAGGAGACAACTGGACTTTTTTGATTTTTCTTTGAAGACGTTTCACTTCTCATCCAAGAAGCTTCTTCAGCTCTGACAGGATAGTGGGGAATGGAAGGAATGGAAAAAATGAAACGTCTTCAACGAAAAAATAAGAAAGTCCAGTTGCCTCCTGAAAAAGCACCTTTGGAGCTACCTATATGATATTCTCTCTCTCTCTCTTCATCCCTGCCCCCTCTCTTTCTTATACATAGAAACACATTTGAATATCTAGAATGGTTTTTTTTTAATGTTCTAAAGGCCTGTGCAATTTACTGTAGGGGAAAAAATGTTCCTTATTTGCTCTGTTTATCCAACCAAGGATATGGTTATTATGCCATAAAACGAAAGCACCCTCAAGTTGCTATTATAATAGCAATCTTCTGGAAATAAGGGTTAAATTTTGAAATCCAAGTTATGAGCCTACTCCCAATGGAGATTAATGGTGAAAATATTCCAGTGTAGCCAGAAATGAACAAATATCCCAAATGTTCCCTATTCAGCCTTTGTGGTCCCTGTGTAAAATGATCCATCAAAAGCCAGTGCCACAAAAGAGGTAATATTATTGCAGTCAGATTAAATAAAATAGAAGGCAATAATAATCCTTCATCCTTGAAGCTTCAGATTAAAGAAGGGAAGAAGTTTTTTGTAATGTTCACCTCTGACATTAACTTGCAAAGAAGCATTGCAGACACCTGCACTGGAATTGTCATTGTTTCCATGGTGCCAGCCTCCATCACCTATTTTTAATAGTTTACACAACAAGATCAAGGGTGTCCCAGCTGTTACTGCACTGGTTGCTATGCAACCTTGAAATCAGAGTTCAGGAAGACAAGGAATCATGCTTGAAAAATTTTTCAAGTGTCTGCTTCTCTCCCTTTTCATCCTGTCCCATCGCCACCATTTCTCAGGATTTAGAATCAGACCTTGCCTCTCCCTCACTTTAAAATTCTGTACACAAATCAGTGGCATTTGGCACAAAGGCTGACAAGCTAAACTGGAGAACAAAGGGAGGGGGGGACTAGTTTCCCTAACCACAAGCAGCACAGTGTTAGGTTACCAAGCCTCTCTGACCCATAATAAAAGGGTAGTTAACATTTACATATTTTCCCAATCACATAAAACCATTCTGTGGTCTCCATGATCTGTTGTTGGTGTGTAACATTGTTTTGCATGACTGCACTGTGAAATAACCCATAAATCAATGGACCGCCTTTTGGTGCCTGCAGAGAATCATGATGCTTTCCTGTGTGCTCCAGAATCTTAATGCCTTGCCAAGAATAGACCTACACATACACATACACATTCTCTCTCTCCCTCTCTCTTACTCCCTCTCTCTCTCTTACTCTCTCTCCCTCCTTCCCGCCCTTTCTCTCTCCCCCATTTTCTCTCACTCACTTTCACTCACTCTCTCTCATACTCTTTCTCTCTCTCTCATACCCTTTCACTCACACACTCTCTCTCTCATTCTCTCTCTCTCCCACCCTTCCTCCCTCCCTTCCTCCCTCCTTCCCTCCCTTTCTCACTCTCTCTCATTTTCTCTCACTCATTCTCACTCACTCACTCATACTCTCTTTCTCTGTCTCTCTCTCTCCCACCCTCCCTCCCTCCTTCCCTCCCTTTCTCACTCTCTCTCATTCTCTCTCTCATTTTCTCTCTCTCTCATACTCTCACTTTCTCTCTCTCTCATACCCTCTCTCGCTCTCACTCACACACTCTCTCTCATTCTCTCTTTCTTCCCCCCCCCCTCTCTCTCTCTCTCTCATACTCTCACTCTCTCTCACTCTCTATCATACTCTCATACTCTCACTCACTCTCTCATACTGTTCTGCCCCAGCTCCAGAGTCCCGAGGATTGTGACACACACCAACGGTCCTTATCAAAGTTATAACATACCAAGAATAAACAAAGTCCGGCAAAGGTTGGCAACCAGCCCAGAAAACAAGATACGATAAGACACTCACTCTTCAAAAATGCTCTGTACTAATTACACATTGTTTCCAGCAAGAAATTACTAACTGCATGCAACTTAAATAGGCTAAGGGAGTGGCCAATTCTCCTCAAACCTTACTCTCGAGGAGACCTCCTCCTCCTGAGTAGCCACTTCTGCCTTTTGGCAGCCCTGCGTGCTCGAGCATTGAGGAGAGGCTCCTCCACTTCACTCTCGCCACTGGAGGTTCTGAAGGCCCAGGCTGAGTCTCTGCCTCTGGCACCACATCCTCTTCAGCCTCCTCACTGTCTGACGTGAGCGCCGGCTGCGCAGGCTGCTGGCGCAACCCCACACCAGCCTCCTCGTCGTTGGGATCAGCCACAATTCGTGCAGGCCACTGGCGGACCACAACACATACTCTCACTCACTCACTCATATTCTCTCTCTCATACTCTCTCTCTCTCTGAGGGAGGGAGGGAGGGAGGGAGGGAGGGAGGGAGAGAGAGAGAGAGAGAGAGAGAGAGAGAGAGAGAGATCACAGTAAAAGAGACTTTTAAAATGATTAGATTATCCTAGGTGAATGTTGGCTGTTGTCGGATCGCTTTTTGTTGGTACATATGAGTTTATCCAAAGCATGTTTATTTTCATGAATTATTATGCTATTATGGTACATAAAAGTTTTCTGACTCATCTAAGCCTATTGAACTTCACCATTCAGAGGGCCAAAAGGAAGAATATTTAGGCTACAGAAATTGTCAGAATGTTGATGGTAACTTATGCTTTCAGAAGCCAGAACATTTCAGAGATTTAACACTCAATCTGAAACCTGTAAAGTGCTTCAAGAGACACTGATTTTTCATCTTCTTTTTTTGGGGGGGCGGGTGATACCCCAGTAAAGGATTTTATATATTTCATATATCTTGTATTACAGACTTGTGATTTAGGTTTATGTTAATTTATGTAACATTTTATTTATTTAAAATAGGTTTTGATGTGCTTCAGGCATCAGAACTCCGTCACAAACAAACAAAATGAAAAATGTGGTGTATCAAAATAACAGCAGTAATTGTAGTTATCTAGATTTTTTTTCTCAGATGAAGCCAAGGTAACATGAATTATAACCTTTACCACAAAACACAGTAAATAGACTTTACCAACTGACTAAAGTCCAAAGAGATGCATCCTCTTAAAGGATGTGATACTAGAATTTTAAGAGCAGTACTTCCCTCTAGTAATCTAAACAAATGTCATTTTACATGTCATTTTATTTAAAAAAATATCTCAAAGGTTAGTAAATTTCTGATCTTTATTATTCAACTCAAGTGTCAAAAATGACAAATACTGGAGAGCCAATTTCAACCTTATTGTAAAATTTAAAAATAAATAATTTAGGGTAGAGCTGTGTATTTTTTAATCTATTTAAATTATTTTACACAACTTTCTAAAAAACATAATTTACACCTATTTAAAAGCACCTCAACTGGTGTGAAACATTAGAACTATGCTATCTGTTAAAAAAAAAATCTTGGTAGGCAAGATTTAATTTTAGAAAGGTATTTTTCATTGCTGTTTCTGAATCCAGAAAATGTTTCAGAGAATTGACTTTGTAGTTTAGAAATGACAAAGCAATGAGTGTATTTAGAAGGCCCTGCATTGCAAATGCAAACCATATACTTTCAGACAGGTAAGCCATATGTTATATGAGACATTATTTATTTATTTATTTATTTATTTATTTATTTATTTATTTATTTATTTATTTATTTTATTCAATTTGTATACCGCCCTTCTCCTAGTGGACTCAGGGCGGTGCACAGCCAGAACTAAAATACATACCAATACAAAATTTAAAATTATTAAAAGAATTACATGACTTTGCCCCAAATTTAAAACAATTCAAACTAAAACCCATTGACAATTTAAAAAGCTAAAAAACTAAAAAATACTAAAAAATACTTTAAAAGCCCTGCTTGATGAAAAGAAAAGTTTTTAGGGCACGGCGAAAGACCCGGAGATCCGATATCCTTCGTATCTCCGGGGGCAAATCGTTCCAGAGGGCAGGAGCTGCCACAGAGAAGGCCCTCCCTCTGGGGGTCGCCAGCCAACATTGCCTGGCTGACGGCACCCTGAGGAGTCCCTCTCTGTGGGAGCATACTAGTCGGTGGGAGGCTATCGGCAGCAGAAGACGGTCCCTCAAATACCCAGGTCCTATGCCATGGAGAGCTTTAAAGGTGGTGACAATACCTTGAAGTGCACCCGGAAGGCCACTGGAAGCCAATGCAGCTCATGCAGGAGAGGTGTCACATGGGAGCGCCCCGTCGCCCCCATAATCCCCCGCGCGGCCGCTTTCTGCACCATTGGAGCCTCTGGGTGCTCCTCAAGGGGAGCCCCATGTAGAGAGTGGGTGGGAAATGATGAGTGCCTGAGTGACTGTGCATAAGGGGTCCCGATCCAGAAAGGGACGCAACTGGCGAATCAGGCGAACCTGATAAAAAGCCCCCTGGCCACGGCCATCATATGCTCTTCTAAAGACAGCCATGCATCCAGGAGGACGCCCAAGTTGTGAGCCCTGTCTGTGGGGGCCAATAACTCGCCCCCAATAGCCAGCGATGGCACCAGCTGGCTATATCGGGACACCGGAAGCTATCAGTCTTGGTAGGGTTGAGTCGAAGCCTGTTACTCCCCATCCAGATCCTCATGGCCTCCAGGCACTGAGACATCACTTCAAGGGCATCGTTGGGATGGCTTGGAATGGAGATGTACAGCTGAGTATCATCAGCGTACTGATGGAACTCCACCCCAAAGCCACGGATGATCTCACCCAGTGGCTTCACATAAATATTGAACAGAAAGGGTGAGAGGACTGACCCCTGAGGCACCCCACAAACAGGCGCCTCAGGGTCGACCTCTGCCCCCCTTTGATTTAAATATTTAAATCAATTCTCAAAAATAATTGATACAAGCCACTATACAATTATATTGTAAGTAAAACTGCACAAATATTCTAGTTGTGCTGTGTTAGATTCAGTCTCCAAAAAGTGCTTTGGAACATATAGGAGCACAAAGGCCCATTTGCATAAAATAGCTGGGTCTTTGCAATACAATCTTATACAATCTCATCATTGTGTTGTCCTTTTTTATTTTCATACATGTGCTAATTTGCAAACAGTTTGATGATTAAGGTGATGATTGATATCTGTGGCCTAACAGCAGCATGGTACACTATTCAGAAGCTGCTGCTTCCTAGAATTAGCATGTAAAAACAAGCAAAAAGTAAAACAAAAAAGTAAATCCAATCCCACCCTTTATATCTAAACAGTTTCTAAAGCAAACAATTAAATCAATCAGATTTCCATTGTTCCCTATATCCCTACTTCCAGAATGCCTGGCTTTATCATTTGTTTTGGAGGGTCCAATCCAAAAATATCATAAGATGTTTCATGACCAGCGAAGTGATCCAAGGTGCTTGTGTGAATAAGTGCACAAGCTTATTCTACCTATTGTCAGCCCCTGACAAGCTCCCTTGACAGATTGTTGAGAAATTCCCTAGTGTCTATCGGAAACCCTGTGTATCCATGAGGCACCTGAGAAAGATCATCCAAATGGGTCCGACCATACAGAAGATATTGATAGCATCTCAATTGCAGTTAGATCAGGAAATGATCTAACATTCCTAATAAAGGAATGATGGTAGTACCCTCCATATCTAAATAATAAAACAACTGTTCCATGGCATAAATGAGATCTAATACATGACTAAGCTATACGTGTTAGATCAAAGATTATCTGACACAGTCTATCAGCCCCACCACACCCTATACAGATTGATCAACTAGAGGAGCCACCATTAGCCCAACAACCATGTCCAGGAGCCCAAGGAAGGAGCCAGATGGGCAGCAGGATAGTCAGTTCACCAGAAGATCCCTAGTTTTATGTAAATATACACATACCCTTCCTGTTCAGAAACTGCCATAGACAAGGTATAGGTCAACCCTATTTCCTGGACCTGGTTACCACCAGATAATTAAATACAATTCATAGAAGACTCATTCATGCAGAGGAGTAAGCTAACTCTTCAGCTATGACATGGGAATGCCTACTTCAATTAATATCTAATATTTATTTAGTCCTCCCAGAAAAAGAGCTTAAGAGAAGGATTATTTGAAAAAAATAGTGTATCTATTACAAAATTACCTATGCTTGGAAATATAAAAAAACCCACCCAAAGATATCTATGGAGATTTCCAATCATCCAAGTCATGGTTGTCCCAAAGGTGCTGGTCAAAGGGCAAGTGGACTTTCTTCATTTTTTTCATTGAAAACATTTCACTTCTCATCCAAGAAACTTCTTCAGTTCTTTATCTTTGGGACTTCCCAAACATGGATTGGTTGCAGGCATGCCAAGTCATGCCTACTATTGCTTACCTGGTTAATGGGGAAAAAAAATAATGATGAGATGAAATTTGCCAGTACTGTTTCAGGTGAAAGATAGTAGTGACTTGATATCCCTGGTGATGTTTCATACAGTTTTTGGTAAGGAAGTTTGACCAGGTTAAGGGCTAACCAAATTGCTTTGTGGAAGTGCAATCTAATAGGTAAATGGTCTATATGTAGTTAAATGAGGTTTAACTACATAACCACAAGCATTCCTTCTGCTTGGATCCTCGCCATTTTACAAATGGCTGAAAAAACAGGCTTACATGTTGAAGTTGAGTTTCACTTCAACAAAGTGCTTTTCATGTGGAAATGACACAGTTCACTTATTTGGGGAGCAGAGGTGCCACAGTTCTTCTCTTTGGGGCACTTCAGGTGACTCCATATATCTGTTCATGTGCAGAAATTAAGCAATGCTGTTTTTCTAAGCAGTGGGAGTTCACCTTACTTCACAGTGCAAATTCGAAGCTTCACTGAAATGTAGCATCACTTTGAATCTTTGCACAGATCTATTGAAAAGGGCCTTGGGGTAAAGAAAAATAGGGGGCGTTTATGCTTTATTGCATTTGTTTCTACCCTAGAAATAATGGTGGTACACCTGCAGTCTAGAATAAAATAAACAGAAAATTGTATCTTCTGTCTTCTGCAGTTTTCCCCACTGAGACATTAGTATAAGTGGCAATTCATATAACATGGGTCCAGCAGTATTAAAACAATCAACAGAGGATAAATGATGATTTGTTCATTGCAACATCTCATCCTGCATTCTTTTTTTTTCCCCCTTACTGTTGAAAATTGGCCATTGACAAGCAGGAACAATTGATTTTTTCTTTTCTTTTCTCTCTTCACAGCTGTTTTGTAATTACATCCAAATGTAGTATGTATCCACTCAGCTGTTCAACAGAACATTCTTTCATCATTCATTACCACTGTTATTATAGAAGGACTCAGGCTCGCAAACTGTAGTTAGATGTACTCAGTTACTGCTGGGTTTTGCATTGTGAAACCTCTTCACTCGGGACATTATAAGTCAAATGTTATAAATTGCATTAGTCTGGAACTTGGTGTACAAGCTGTGAGAAAAGATGCCAACGGGAGGGATATTCTCCTGCTTTAAAAAAAAAATGTTACTTAGATCTCAGCTCCAGCTATTGTTTTTTATGCAAGATACATCCTCCATGGTTATTATTTCAGACATCTCTTTTGTTAGAGGCTCTGTGTTCCAAAATAATAAGCAGCAGATTGGCTGATAGTTTGAATGCATACATTGGGAGCTCAGGCCACAAAAAACTAGATAACTTTGTATCTAATTTATTACAGATCATCATCATCATCATATAGCATTTAGTCATGTTCACTTGCTTAATGCAGGAATCCAGATTAAAGTACCAAGAGATGGCTGTGGAATTCATTTTACAAAGAGAACTAGCACTTCACAATAATTGGTTCAACCAGTCTTTTCATTAGGAAGTTTTACATAACTAGATTTGTTAGTTTCCACTGCCCTCATTGCTCTGGTTGTCCTCACTTAAATTCATTCCAGTTTTGTCTGCCTCCTTCAAGTAAAGTATCTAGAATTTTTAACCATGTCTTGAAGTATCTGCAAATAATACTCTTTTAAATATGATTCTTGTATGTCTAAGTGAGCTCTACCCATTTGTTATTTTCATCTCCATTTTTCTTACATATTATTTTTTCCTACCCTGTTTTCAAGAAAAATATTTGTACCCTGCAGAACCAACTTCTAGAGTAAATAAAACTGAGATTGGTCCAATGTCAGCACCACCAGGTAGATCCGACCAGGAATCAACTACATGAAAAAGCTAAAACTATTTTGTGAAGAGTGGCTATAATAACAGAATCTTGCAGGTCTGATTGGGTTGTGTCTTCTCTTGTACTCATATCCACATAAATTAGGGAGGTATCTGTCTGAGCTGCTTCCATAGACTTTCTACTTGTTTTGGACTTAAAATACATTTTTCCCCTTGTCACTTTGGGTAATAGAACCTGCCTATCTCTGTCAAAGTCATTTTCCTTATTCTCTACAACCAAAGAGCTTTATGGCTACAAGAAGATGAGCTCATTGTTTCCTGACTTTCAGTTTTTCAAATAATTGTCTCGGAAGTTACCATGCTCACAGTAACTTTGCATATCTTCCCAGAAGTCATTATCCAAATATGCAAATATACAGTGTGACCATTTATTTATTTGTATCCTGCCTTTATTATTTTTGCAAATAAAGCAGGATGGCAAACATGTCCAACACACCTTCCTCTTCAGATTTTCTTCACAACAATAACCCTATGAGTTGAGGTGAGTTTTAACCATGTTAGATTACTCTATTCAGCGATAGTACACATATCATCATTGGAATTATAAACTCTCCCCTTTATATTATTTTGTATGACATCACAATGCAAGTAAGAATGGGCAAAGGATGTTCTGTGATACCACAAGGAACATTTCATCATTTGGGCTTCATTATGAGGAATGACTGCAACGCACAACACTCAAACCACAATCTCTCCTAGTAATGTTCAGGTACCAATGTAAAGGAGGGAAGGGCTTTGAAGTATAGTGGAAACCTCATAGTGAATAACCACTCCTGTCTCTCATCCCAACAATGGGTAGTACAGTATGTCTAAGACCAGTGGTGAAATTCAAATTTTTTTACTACCGGTTCTGTGGGCGTGGCTTGGTGGGCGTGGCAGGAGAAGGATACTGCAAAATCTCTATTCCTTCCCCACTCTGGGATTAGCCAGAGGTGGTATTTGCCGGTTCTCCGAACTACTCAAAATTTCCGCTACCGGTTCTCTGAACTACTCAAAATTTCCGCTACCGGTTCTCCAGAACCTGTTAGAACCTGCTGGATTTCACCCCTGTCTAAGACCCATTAAAACACAGCCCTCCCAGCTAAGATCTACATGATCCCCAAAACATAGGGAGGGGAGATAATTCCTTGTTTCCAGTTGTATATTCAGGTAAGTACTTTTAAGAATAGTGTTATCTAAAAATTATTTCAAAACTTGTATATTCTATGGATCATTGTGTCATTTTTTCTTACCTTTGTTAATGAATGCTCATTTACTGTATACATATTAAAACATGGCTAAAAAGAACAAAAACATGAAAACAAATCAGACATGTTTATTGGCTTCCTTAATTTAGCCATATTTTGACAATTAAAAATTGGAGATGAACAACAACCCTACTTCTGAGCCTCTCCAAAGCATCTGGTGCTAGCTATGGTAAACAAGTTACTCAGCCAGAGTTTATAGTGTGTGGCAATTCTTGTGCTTCTCATGCTATTTTGATCATCCTCTTTTAGTGATCATAGTTCCACTCTACAGTTTCTTGCCCTAGAATAGCATGTCATTCAGCAAAGTTTTGATCTTTGAAAAGTACAGAGTCTCTTTCCTGGAGATAAGAGTCTTTGCATTAAGTACCCTGATGGATTCGCCACTTCACATCCTATTTTCTCTATTTTTCTTTGAATTCATATATCTTTTTCCCAGTGGAGGGAGGGAGGGAGGGAGAAAAAGAGGCAGGGAGGGAGGGAGAAAGAGAGAGGGAGAGAGAGAGGGAGTTGAGGGACAGTGATGGTTTAGAAATATGAAATATAAATAAAATAAATATTTATAAGTAATAATATTAACAATAAGAGTGTGAAGTTTTTATCTTATGGCAGCTTTTCCTACAATTCCCTCACACATTCTACAAAGCTGCTAATGGGACAAAAGAATCATTGAGGAAAAAAATAGTTTTCAATCAAAACCAGCGCTGAGTTCCTCAGATTCATAAAATTAGATTTATTTATTTATTTTAAACACAGTTCTTGAAGTGACTATGGGCAAGCCACCCCTGACAATGTGGAGCAGTCGTAGTTTCCAAATTCTCTTCAACTGCAATTCCATGCATAGCACATTGCAATAATTCAATCAGAAGGTGACCCAAGCACAAGTCAATTATGGGTGTGGGAGTGTAACCTCTTCCAGAGCCAAAAATAGTACCGCCCTAGAATCAAATAGATTATGAATTCAGACCCATTATATATTTCTGGAATTAAACTCAACCTGTTCCTCTCGGTAAAATCAGCCAATAAATAAGACTCTAGTGGTTTGTCATCTCTAGTTTCATAGAATAGCATCTGATATAAAATGCTCATAGAATATAGTATTTATGTATTTCCATTATCAGCCTTGTTGTGTATGAATCCATTCCCTGCTATTTGAAAAGAATGAATTAAGTCATGTATGAATCACTTCAGGGCATATTACTAAAGGGGATGTTTCTAAAACTTGGCAACTTTAAGATGTGTGGACTTCAATTCCCAGAATTGGATGACTGGGGAATATTGGAAGTTGAAGTCCATACATCTTAAAGTTGCCAAGTTTGAAGAATAGTATTCTAAACTGTATTTCTGTATTTTTTAAAAAATCCTTAATGCCCTTAAACTTACCCTGCAAATATAGCATTGGAAAACAATCCCTTCATATTTTCCTGTTTTCTTTAAGTCACCGTGCAGCCTTCTGACATTTGGATGAGTTAACCCATTTAAAATCTGTCAGACAACCAGTAGGGAAATATGCTCCTAGCATTTTATTGTCCTTGCATCTTGACATTGATAGTGAGATGCATGCTAAATACCTTTCGCCACCTGTCTGATTGAGTTCTGAGGCACTGTGCTAACTTGAAGCGCATACTTAGAACTCGTATTCATACCTCTACACTTGCTACTCAGCAATGAATATGATATTCTAAGCAAATGAGAGTGGTTCAAGTAATATAGACATCTTACCAGAGGCTGTGAATGTCAAGTTTGAGAAGGTACCTGCTGAAGGTTTAATCACTGTAAATGAATAAATTAAGGAATATCACAGATGAATTAGCAGAAGGCTAATTGAAATACAGGTGGAGTCTTTCAATAATGTACTAGGAAAGTGTACTAATATGTTTTAAGAACAACTTTTAGAAAATATGTTGTTTTGTCAATCTACTGGACTTTTCAAGATCAATTGGCCATCTCCTGGCTAACTTAATTATTAGCTAATTACATAAAACACCTCATCAACAATATGTTGAAAGGTTATGGATGAAAATTAGCATTAGGTGCAAGTAAGAGTAATGGTTGAATGAATGATTATAGGATCTGATACAAGCTTCGTTGATATCTTCTCATTAGGGAGATAGTTCCTGTAGAAATGCAATCATTTTAAATATATTCCTTGATTTGAAACATGTATAAACAGTCTGCCCTTCATTAAATTGCAGAAGAAACCTATCCAAAATGACAAAAAAAAAATAGAAGACACACAAGCAAACATAGTAGTTCAGAAAATGAAATAAGTGAAATAATTCAGTAAAACAGACCAAAAGTAAAACAGAAAACAGGTAGATTAATCTTTATGAGAGATGAAGGGGAGGGTTCAAAAAGTCAAATCTTGGCCAAGAAGCCCTATAGCAATAGCATTTAGACATTACAGCCCTCTCTAGGCAGTTTACAGAGTCAGCATATTGCCTCCAACAATCTGGGTCCTCATTTTAGAAGTTCTCAGAAGGATGGAAGGCTGAATCAACCTTGACTCGGTCAGGATTGAATTCCTGGCAGTGGGCAGAGTCAGCCTGCAATACTGCATTCTAATCATTGTGCCACCACAGCTCTTAGGTCTTATTTGGGACTTTACTGGTGGCTCGTAATCCAGATGATTAACTCCTATTTGCTGAATCAATGCAGCAAAATGCACACCTTCTGGAAACCATCAGTAAAAAGGGCCAGCACCTGCATGTCCTTGCAGAATTCCTTGATGCACCTGCTTATCCTGTACCTCACACAGAAAGTAGAGCAGACGGGCCTTTGGTCTTATCCAGCAGCCTCTTCTTATGTCCACAAGTGCAATATGCAATATTGAGTGGTACATTTGGGAATGAACTTTAGAGATGGGCAAATCTAAGCAGGATCAATGTTCCTTTTACTTTCAGAAAAAGTCTATCCCCCACCCCTTTCTTTTCCACATGCCAACATATCCTTTCCCCTTGGGCCATCCTGAACAATGAATATACCCATATACCAGTGGTGAAATCTTCCCCTGTTTGCCATCGGTTCACTGCTCACGCATGCACAGTGCATGCCAAATGCACGCTGTGTCCGTGCATATGCGCAGTACGCACCAAATGCGCGCTGCCCGCAGAAAAAGGAGGCTAGGGAAGGTAAGTAGAACAGCGGAGGGGGAGAAACAGCTGTGCCGCTTGATTTAGATTCATTAGAAGGCAAGATTTCCTGCTTTCTAGCGATTTTAAATCGCGCGGCTCAGCTGATCGTCTGAAATACTGGTTCAGACCACCCGGTAGCTTTTTTTTACTACCAGTTCGCTGAACCGGTAGCTTTTATCACTACCGATTCATTCGAATCAGTGTGAACCAGTAGGATTTCACCACTCCCATATACCCACACAATCTTGTTCACATGTATGTAGAGGAAATCGCATTATCTTTCATCTTCATCTTAGCACTTGAAGAGAAAACAGAGAAAATACAATTTCCTGTATGCAGAAATCCCATCCTAACTAAATAAAAGGATTGAAATGGAGGAATCAGTTAACCAAGAAGAAATGGGAATGCAATTATCTGCCATCCTTTAATTTAAATGAAACTCTGGCTGCTAGGTGAATTACACATACATGGGATATCATAGGGTACTATAGCATTTCTCAACCTTAGCTACTGTACTTTAAGATACGTGGACTTCAACTCCCTAAATCCCCCAGCTACAATAAAAATAAAATAAAAGATTGAAATAAGGAAATATTGAATTTGGAATGGACCATGGAGATGAACCTTCTTCCTGACCATCATGCTCTTACTGCCTCCAATATTTCCCAACAACAGATTGCCAATTTATAGGGAAAGAAAAAAAAAAGAGCCTCTGCAGATTTTACTCTACTAGTCATTGCTGACTATTGAGGTGTCGCTCATCTCCATTTCAAGACCTTAGCTAGCACTGTCCGACATATCTATGATCCTATGGCCAGCATGATGTCATTGAGCACTGTTTCCTCCCCACTGAAGTCATACCTATTTATCTACTCGCATTTGCATGATTTCGAACTTCTAAATTGGCAGGAGCTAGGTGAAAATGAGTGCTCATCCCATCACACGATGCTTGGGTCTCAAACTTGGGCTGTTGGTTTTCCAGCCGACAAGTCCAGTGTCTTAACCGCTGAGCCATGACACTGCCCAAATTTATAGGGAGAGGGACTGGAAATGTAGGATGAACCATAATCAAAGTATCTAATGGTTGCATATAATCCATAAATTGCTAATCTATAATGCATTAGATCATGAAAGTATCAGCAAGTACCATGTTATGTGGAATCGTAGGCAATCTGTTTCTTTCTTCCCAAGAATATCTGCAGTTACTAGAGTGCCATAAATCCATTCTTTCAAGGATAAGTAAGCTGCTTGTAAAAAAGTAAGTTTGCTTGTAACTGTTTTCATGCAAAGGATCAAGAGTCTGAGTGTTCTCTCACACATTGTTAAAGGCTCTTCTCCACACCTCTTGTATGATATAATTTACAATAGCCACCCTATGCCATTTTAAACCATACATGGAAAAAATAACATTTGTGTAGCAATCAGAGTGGTGAGTAATTCACATTCAACTTTGTTTTGTATCAGTTATTTGATATCATAATGTTAATCCATGAACATGTATATGAATGAATCAGAAAGTTAACATATTATATTCTGTTTGTGGGTGATTTTCCAGACTTCTTTCATGGTACACCTTTGCATACCACACATTCCCTCTGCTTTCTGTGTGTCTGCTTCAGAAAGACTCAGTCATCTTTTTTCTCCAGAAACTATATTCTTTTTTCATTGTCATATATCATATATAATATAATAGAGGTCAGAAGTAGGGAATGTGTGACCCTCCAGACAGGGGTGGGATTCAGGGGGTTCGGATGTTAGTTTTAATCTGGTTTGCCGAACTGGTTGTTGCAAGGACTGGCTGATCTCACCCACCCCACCCTGCCCCTCCCAGGAGTCTCCACACAGCCCATTTTGAATGCCAGGTAAATGCAGGGGCCACGTGGAGGCTATGGGAGGGTGAAAAACAGGCATACCGGAAGTTCCAGAAGACCAAAAATGGGCCCATTTCTGCCCTCCCGGAGGCTCAAGAAAAGCCTCTGGAGTCTGGGGAGGGTGAAAACTCCCCCTCCGGTGGTACAGGAGGCCATGGCCATGACCGACCAGCAACAGGGCAGAGAACCAGCTGCTAAGATTTCTGAATCCCACCCTTGCCTCCACATGTTATCAAATTCTAGTTCCTACAATTAGAACCAATAGACAGGGATGATGACAAATCTGGTCCAAGTATCAGAACGACCACAAGCCTTCTATACTTGGTCTACTCTAACAGGATCAACAACTTAAGCAGAGCGTAAATTACAATGGGATTAATCCAGTTCATTTCTTCCAAGTTTGCATTAAACAAATGTAGAAGAAAATGAAACTGAACCATGTCTAGTTTTGGCTGTTCAGCTCTGTCTACTCCCTGTTTATCTAGTCATGTTTGCAGTGGAGAAGAAAGGTTGCCAGCTTGTTTTTCTTATCATTCTACAATTTTAACAACTATCTGCAGGCAGATGCTAAATGATCTTCTCAAATGTGAAATTCTAAACAGAGCAACAACACTTGCATTTGATCAGAAGATTGCCAGTGAATGAAACATTTGTTTAGATCATCTTTTAGTAAAAACTTTGATGTGCATGCTTGCATGTGGGTTTGCATACATGTATGTGTGTGTGTGTGTGCACGTATGTATGCATACCTGTGTATGTGTGTGTGTGTGTGTGTGTGTGTGTGTGTGTGTATTCTCACTACACACACATACAAGCTGAAATGAACTTAAGAAATTTTTAAAAATTGGAGTGTGGGAGAAAAATTGACAGATTCATCCATTTCTAACAGATGGCCTAAGAGAAAAGTGTTCGGCACACCACATGCTTAAAAAGCCTTTCCCCCAGACTTTTCTGTTTGTCCTAACATGCAAAGACTGGGATGGAGATCCAAATGAAGTACAGACTACAATTCATAGTTGTTAAATCATTCTTTCATATTCTGAATTATACTATACATTGCACTGTCTTGGGTAGGATAACAAGTTAAAAATGACCATTGTAGAAAAGTATTCCTCCTTTTCCATGGCATAGGACCCGGGTACCTTCGAGACCGTCTTCTGCCACCAATAGCCTCCCACCGGCCAGTCCGCTCCCACAGAGAGGGTCTCCTCGGGGTGCCATTGGCCAAGTCATGTCGGCTGGCAACACCCAGGGGGAGGGTCTTCTCTGTGGGAGTCCCAGCCCTGAGGAATGAACTGCCCCCGGAAATTTGTAAGGTTTCTGACCTCCGGGTATTTCGCTGCGCACTCAAGACCCTATTGTTCCGCCAGGCTGGGTTAGCAACATAATTTTATATTGGATGTTTTAAACTTTTGGGGTTTTAAATTAAGCCAAATTTATTTAATATTTTTAAATTATTTTAAATTGATGTCTATTCTGTTTTTAAATAGGCTGTACACCGCCCTGAGTCCTTCGGGAGAAGGGCGGTATAGAAATATAATAATAATAATAATAATAATTATTATTATTATTATTATTATTATTATTATTATTATTATTATTATTATTATTTTCAGTTTCCCAGCTCATATGGATATAAGGAAGAGGCCAGGTGGGTTTTACTTACCTTTACTACCAGTTTGCAACGGGATCACACATGCGCTGCGTTCGCACATGCGCCTTGCTTCTGCACATGCGCAGATCACTTCTGATGACGTCAGGGTCAGTAGGCAGAGCCTCCCACCAGTTTTACTACCGGTTCTATAGAACCGGTCCGAACCAGGGGCAACCTACCACTGGGAGAGTCATATGCAAATTAAAAGTCAGGATGAGTGAAAGTTTTTGAAAATACTATATACGAGTTTTTCCTCTTCTAGATTTCATTTGATTTGATTGAACGCTTCTCAGAAAGCAGCGGTCAGGAGCTCTAGCTATTCTGTTTTAAATAAATTTGATAACCACAAGATAAAGTTTTACAATTTTGCCTTAATTACTAGAGATCAGCATTCATAAATTACAAACGTTGGCATGGATTGCATGAACAGATGGTAAGCAACTTGGTGTCCTATGGAAAAAAAAAATCTTCCTCTTCATTTTTAATTTTTTGCCAGAAAAAAATACGTTACCTTACTTTAAATTTAGCAAGTGAATTAGCAGAAATATACACCAGGACACAATCTTTTTTCTTAATTGCAGCTCTCCAGTGGAACAAAACATGCTAATTAACTTTATGGTTGCATGAATCTGATAATGTTCACTTTTATTCATCACTGGCTTTAAAGTTGATATTGCTGGGAAATTTAAAAGGGAAAACTTTTTTAAAATGAGGGATTTTGTTATGCAACCGAAGGGCAAGAATGCTATAATTTTCCGAAAAAACACAGGGGAGCATTCTCACTAACAGATGCCTATACATTAAACTGTTATTGAAAGCAGACATGGGATAAATTTTATGATTGGTTAGAAAAGAAATATGAATAAGGACATAGAGATAAAATAGAGAATAGATGGGAGAAAACAATTAGAAAAATAGATACCCAGATGATGTCAAGTAAAAGGAGAAAGGGGAGGGGGGGTAAAAGGAAAAAAAGTGAGATATTATAAAAATGTACGCAAATGATGAAATAAAAATAAATAATAATTGAATAAGAAATTGAAATGAGAATAAAGATAATTAGAAAATCGGGGCTGCTCGAATACCACTTTAGATTGAACTGAAAAGGGAAACAACAGGAGAAAGGGGAAGGAGTAGAGAAAGAGGAAAGGAGAAGAGAGGAGAGGAGAAAGAATAAAGGGAAAAGGAGAGGAAGAAAAGGGAGGGGAAAGAGGAGTAGAGGAGAAGATTAGAAGGGGGAAGAAAAGAGGAGTGGGGGAAAAGAAGGGGAAGTAGGAAAGAGAAGGAGAGGAAGAACGAAGGAAGTAGGGGGAGAAACAGGAAGGAAGAGAAGGGGAGGAAAAGAAGAAAGGTTGGAGTAAAGGTAAAGGGTAAAAGAGCAGCCCCCAAAAAATTAAAAATTAAAGAAATGACTGTACAGGTAAATGTGTTTATGAGAAATAAAAATAAAAAACTTTTTTTGGGAAAAAAAAACCCTGTTATTGAAAGCATCAAACTAAACCCACCAACAGGAATGAATATTCTCACATTCACAGGGGTTTTTTGTAATAGAAATATTTTTTAGATTTTTTTTTAAAAAAAAACAAACAATTACGAGATGTGTATACAACAGGATCATTACAAAAGGATTTTTAAAAAAAATTAAAAGAAATTATTGTTTTATTTTAAATGTCGTGTCTTCCCAATTGCTGGGACAATTCTATACTATACTATATATTATATTCTATATTCTACTATATTATACTTCAATACTATATTCTACAGTAGCTGCTATCCTGTAATATGTCTAAATTGATCCAAGATGTACTGTGTGTGAAGAAATTTGCATAGAGAGTGTATATTCATAGGCATTTCTACATATACATTCACCCATTGATAAATTCTTCAAACCTTTATCAACATGGACTAACTAAGGGATAGCAACAGAATTTCTTCCTTCCCTTTGCTGTAGGTTGACTCAGCAAAAAACAGGTGAGTTTTGCCTAGAAGATAAATAATTTTTGTAAAGATAAAGACTCAAGTATAGCTTCAGCGCAATTAGGTTAAAAAAAAAAGGTTAATTGTTGCTATTGTTTAAATGAGACCGTTTTAAAATGAGAAGGCACAGGATAAGTTGCTCAGCAACACTGCCAAAAATGCTAACAAACAAAGAAAAAGCTCAACTTCTATTTTGACCCAATATTCTACCCCCCAAAACAATATATGATCTATCAAGAAAGTGTGAAGAGAAGGAGTAGATGTGTATTTATTTTGAATGAGTTGAAATCTTCAGTATCAGATGAACTGAATTCTAGTGAACTGAAGAAATTAATTGAGGGTTTGGTCAAATCTGTATGAATTATCCATGAGAAAGCCTTCAGAACTGGTGAAATGTTACATGGCTTTAAGAGCAAACTATTATGTCTCTTTTTATAAACTGCAGATCTATCAGACAGGGAAAATTTTATCTAAAGAAGGATTGCCTCCTTTCCTGAAGTACAAACACCTTCATCTTCTTGCACATATAAAACCAAATTAAAGCTCTTATGTCCATATGGTTTTGGATTCAACTGAATATATGTAATCCTGGCTTTTGTTTAAGGTTTTGCTATTGCTTTTGATATATTGTTTGATTTGTGGCATTTTGATAGAAGTATCCTGACTTATTTATTAACATACATTTGGTTTTCTTTTTCTGGATGTTCTATACTGCCCAGTGGAGGATTTCAGATATTATTATATAAATGTATCAATCAATTTATTAGCATCTTGAAAATGACCAGTCAGCATAGATTTTGCAAGATCTTGCCAACCAGACTAATCTCATCCCAAATTTTTAACTAGATAAGTTCCTTCATAAATTATGGAGATGTTGTAGACATCATGTTATCTTAAGAAAAGCATTTCCAAAATCTGCATGTCATTCTACTTAGCAAACTAACTCAGTGTGATCAGAAATGGGATGTCAATATGTGGATACATAATTATTTTGAATATTGTAGACTACTCATCAGTGGTTCCCTATCAAACTGATGCAAGGTACTGAAGGGAGCTCCAAAGTCCTAGATCCTCTATCATCAATATTTTTACTAATAACATTTGACAAAGCAAGGGAGGCAGTGGTGGGTTTCAAAATTTTTTACTACCGGTTCTGTGGGCATGGCTTGGTGGGCGTGGCATGGCTTGGTGGGCATGGCTTGGTGGGCGTGGCAGGGGAAGGCTACTGTAAAATCTCCATTCCCACCCCAATCCAGGGGAAGGTTACTGCAAAATCCCCATTTCCTCCCGATCAGCTGGGACTTGGGAGGCAGAGAATAGATGGGGGTGGGGCCAGTCAGAATTTTTACTACCGGTTCTCCGAACTACTCAAAATTTCCGCTACCGGTTCTCCAGAACTGGTCAGAACCTGCTGAAACTCACCTCTGAAGGGAGGAGATGCTTATCAAATTAGCACTAGTTATGAGAACTGCACTTTTGAGGGATTCAGAGAAACTGGAGCAGATCTAGAGAAGAACAATGAGAATGATTAGCAGACTAGAAACCAAATTCTCTGAAAATAAATTTAAGGAGCTGGGTACTTTTAGCTTTGAGGAAAATTGATTGAGTACTTTTCAAATACCTGAAAGAATGTCACATTTGATTCTGTAACTTACAACAGCAGTTTAATGACGATTCAAAGTTACAACAGCACTTTAGAAAGTGATTTACAACCAGTCCTCACACTTACAACTATTGCAGCATCCCCAAGGATACATAATCAAAATTCGGGTGCTTAGCAACTGCATGTATTCATGATAGATGCAGTGTCCTGGGATCATGTCCTTACCATTTGCAACCTTCTCAGCTGGTTTCTGACAAGTACAGTCAATAGGAAGCCAGACTCGCTTAATGACGACATGATTCATTTAACAGCTGAAGTGATTTGCTTAAGAACCATGTTAAGCAAATCACGCCTTGCTTAGCAATGGAAATTCTGGTCTGTTTGAAATCGAGGACTTCCTATAGTGTGCTT
Organism: Arizona elegans; assembly: GCA_022577455.1. Taxonomy (NCBI): domain Eukaryota; kingdom Metazoa; phylum Chordata; class Lepidosauria; order Squamata; family Colubridae; genus Arizona; species Arizona elegans. Next base: position 249,129,593 of record JAKOOJ010000001.1, read on the forward strand.
CTCTTTAGGACTCTGCCCATCATGTCTGTGCGCTTCCATCTCTATTCTGTCACAACCAAACCATAACCACATTGGCACCATGAATGGAGTTAAGTCAGAAGCAATACTTTGGTTATTTAGGATTTCTCTTAAAGGAGCACAAGGTTCTTCTACTGTTCCATATTTTGCCATTTCATTATTATAAGTAAGGTTCATAGAGTTAAAGGATGAATTGCCAGCTGAACAACCTAGCAAACAAAATTTGGATAGATTACAAATATTGCTGTATCCAGATCTATAGGACAATAGTAGCAGAATGAAAGCAGACAAGACTAATAAGGAACCAGAGATGAGGTCAAGTGCCCCCATCAGTTTGAAATGGCCACCAAGCATTACTCTGACCTCACACTTTGTCTGTCACCTGAACTTACCTCCAACATATTTTCAAATCACCAGGACCAGATGGATTACACCCCAAAGTTCTGAAGGAACTGGCAGACGTGATCTCAGAACCACTGAACTAATATCTTTCTGAAATCTTGGAGTACCAAGGAACTGCCAAAGGACTGAAAAAGAGCTGATGAAGTTCCCATCTTCAAAAAAAAGTGGGGGGGGGGACAGGAAACTACAGACCTATCAGCCTGAATTCAATACCTGGGAAGATTCTGGAAAAGTTAATCAAGCAATGAATCAGCGAACACCTAGACGCAAACAAAGTAATAACCAAAAGCCAACATGTGTTTGTCAAAAACAGATTAAATTTTATTGCATTCTTTGGTAAAGTGACAAAATTAGTGGACCAGAGCAATGCTGTGGATATAATTTACTTGGACTTCAGTAAGACATTTGATAAAGTAGACCACAATCTATTACTTGGTAAGATAGAAAAATGTGGATTAGACAGCATCACAACCAGATGGATTTGTAACTGGCTGACCAACTGCACTCAACATGTAGTCCTCAATGGAACTCCACCTACATGGAGGGGAGTATGCAGTGGGGTACCCCAAGGCTGTTTTAGGTCCAGTACTCTTCAACATCTTCATCAATGATTTCGATGAGGGGATAGATATCTCAGGGGTTGCCACAAAGAAGAGGGAGTCAAGCTATTCTCCAAAGCACCTGAGGGCAGGACAAGAAGCAATGGATGAAAATTAATCAAGGAGAGAAGCAAACTAGAACTAAGAAGAAATTTCCTGACAGAACAATTAATTAGTGGAACAACTTGCCTCCAAAAGTTGTGAATGCTCCAACACTGGAAGTTTTTAAGAAGAGATTGGACAACAATTTGTCTGAAATGGTATAGGGTTTTCTGTCTGAGCAGGGGGTTGGACTAGAAGATCTCCAAGGTCCCTTCCAATTCTATTGTTCTGTTCTGTTCTGTTCTGTTCTGTTCTGTTCTGTTCTGTTCTGTTCTGTTCTAAATGGGTGGCAAAAGTATTGGCTGTCATTAGATACTGTCTATTTAAGGGAGAAAACACTCATTCAACAACGGTATAACTATTGTAAGTACAACTTAATTTTACTTCACTTATGAGTTGGAACAAAATGAAAGCAGAATGATGGGAATATGAGAGAAAAATATATTGCTAGGTCAGGTTTGTATTGTGGTTAAGTGCAAGTGGAAAAGTTCATTTCAAGGTTTTGGCAACAATAGGAAAATTGTTTGCCACAGACTTCTTCCAGATTATTTTTGGCACAATTTAAAGTCCTGAATTTCAGTCTTACTCATACCTGCAGTTTATTTAATTTATGAACCAATTAAATTTGCATTATTCACCAACAATGGCATTTATGGTGGCTTAAAATAATAAAATACACATTAAAAATGGAAACATAAAATTAATTTTAAAACATTTACACCCTTCCATTATAAAAGAAAAAAAATGCACACATATGGCTAATACCTACACTTTATTATAACACTTTATTATATATTCATTTATTTTGAAATTTTTCCATGTTAAATTAAAATAATTCCTAATCTATATACTGTATGTGATTAAATAGAGCATAAAATATAAAGGAATCAATAGAACAGAAGCACAGTGTAAGGAATCTACTACTATATCATTCTCTCTAGATGGCCATCCAGTCTCTGTTTAAACATCTCCAGTAAAAGAGGCAAAATTTTCCATTATTGCTTGTAATGTATTTTTCCTCAAATCCCATATACTTTCTTGTAATTAAAACCCAATGTTTTTTGCTCTTTTTTTTGGAATAACACTGACTATTCCATCTTATACATAACAGCCTTTCATATACTTGAAAAGCAACTACCCTGTTTCCTCTTCTCTTCTTTGAGCTAAATATATCCAGTGCCTCCAACCATTCTTATAAGTTTTTCCTTTCAGCCCTCTGATCATTTTGGTTGCTCTCCTCTGATCACATTCCACTTTTCCAATGTCATTCCTAAAGCACAGTGTCTTAAAGTAGATAACAATAGTAATAGCACTTAGACTTATATACCACTTCACAGTGCTTTACAGCCCTCTCTAAGTGGTTTACAGAGTCAGCATATTGCCCCCAACAATCTGGGTCCTCATTTTACCGACCTCCAAAGGCTGAGTCAACTTTGAGCTGATCAGAATCGAACTGCTGAACTGCTGGCAGCCGGCAGTCAGCAGAAGTAGCCTGCAGTACTGCATTCTATCTAACTACTGTGCCACCATGGCTCTGTACTGAGTATGGGTCTGACTCGCATCAATTAACTACTGGATCACAAACATAATCTGATGAATATGAATCAATCAATACAAGCTTCCTTGCATCATGTATCTTTCAGACAACTTTGTCCCAAAGCCTGCTGGTTTGCAACAAAGCTTTGAAGAACTGTAGCAGTCAATAAATAACCAGTTCAGTTTCCTAAAATGAAATGTTTTATGGGTATAAGCCAGTCTACTAGTCAGCACTAGCTTTCTGACTCAACTTCTTCTTTTTTTTTTAAATTTGATTTATATGCCGCCCTTCTGCGGAGACTCAGGGCGGCTTACAATGCGTTAAGCAATAGCCTTCATACTTTTGTATATTTTATACAAAGTCAGCTTATTGCCCCCACAAACTGGGTCCTCATTTCACCTACCTTAGAAAGGATGGAAGGCTGAGTCAACCTTGAGCCTTGGAGCAATTCGAACTTACTTTAATTGCAGACACCTGGTGTTAAATTACAGTGCTTAGTCTGCAGAGCTATCCAGGCTCCTCTTCTTGACCAAATTCAAAGGTTTCCCTCACATATAACCAGGTGGCTGAGTTCTATAAGGCTATTTACAGATGCAGCTGTGAACATAATCTGATTCAGGGGTGGGTTCTACTTATCTTTACTACCGGTTCGCAACGGGAGCGCGTGCACTTCTGCGCATGCACAGATCACCCATGATGATGTCACGATGGGTGGGTGGAACCTCCCGCTGGTTTTACTACCGGTTCTATAGAACCGGACAGAACCGGGAGCAACCGACCACTGGTCTGGTTGTTTCAGGACAATGCTCCCTTCTTAAGTTGATTCTGAAGTACCACTGATGCAAATTGCCAAAATATGGTGGATCATCTAGATTTCTATTTTGTGCACTCGTTTCAAAAGTTGTAGTCAAGTTTTTCTCTCTCTGCTCCTGACTTTTTGCCACCATAGACACTTGTCCTCCTATAATATCTACCTTTTTTGTAACTCAGCTATTATTAACTCCAACCCAGTGTCACCTAATCAGATATTAGCCAACTTCTGAAATTCTCTTACTTGGTATTTAGGGTAGAACTTCAAAAAATACTACTCTGAAGAAATTAGAAGAACAGCTTAGAGCTTTAGCAACAGAATCAACAGACTGGCCAATTGTTGTCTGAGAGGTCCTTGATAGAGAAATAGGGAACAAAGCTAAAAAAATATTTCAGAGTTTCAAATCAAAACATCAGTTCCATAAGAGGGACATCCCATTGGTATTCTGCTGATAAATATAAGTTCTCAATTAATTTCTAATACATGTAACATTAATACCTACCTTTTGTGTTATGTACCATGCCATACCCTTCAAATCTTTAATTCCAGAATGAGTATTTTGCCTTATCGTTTCTAAAAGATTTGAGCCCAATACTAGATTCTTTTTACAGCCCATGTGTGTCTAATATTATCTACTTGTTATACATCTGCAGGGTAAGTGTAAAGCTATATTCTAAAATAATTTTCCCATTCTACAGATTGTCAAAAAGAACATTGGAAAGTTGAGAAGCACATGATTATTATGCTGATGGAAGTAAATATCCAGAAGCATTCTCTGTTCCAATTGACATTCTATTTAACGTTTCCTTTCAATTGATATTCATTGAGACAACTATCTACCAATCACCTTTCTTTTTTATTTATACTTTGCTCATCACCATAGCATCTGAGTGCCTTACATAAATCAGCAAATGCATAATCATTTGGTGGATATTTATGCAAATGCATTATTCATTTTCCACATCCCTTCAATCTAGCAGTTTATAGGAACACTAAAAAAGGTAATCTTTCTCATTAATTCTGTGTGCTTTGCTACGGCACCCATTAATTATAACAACTGGCTTTTTTGTGCTTTATTTTTAACTTTTGCTTTTCTTGATGATAACCAAATTTCGGCTGTAAAAGTTAATAGGCACTATAACAGTGTTATGACGATCTCAGCAAGGAAGCCATCTCATAAATGTAGTGAGCATTCCATAATAAATTAAGACAATAATGTATAAATATTTTAATTCATTTAATATTCTCATATTTATTAAAGTGCCAAAACTACAAGATCTGGAATGCAAACAATATACTCCCTGCTGCCAGAAACATGTGCAGCTTAGAGGAAGTGCTCATTGTATCATCAACAGAGGGAACGGGTGGAAATATTGCCAGAAGGAGACGAGAAAAAGGAAGACAAAGCCTGGAGTAAGAGCACACCTGCAAAACATAATGTCTGGATTCCCATCACATGCCAAGCCATAGTTTATTTTAAAATGGTTGATTGCACAAAAAGCAATTTGTTAGGTTTACACTATATGCTAAGCTACAGACTAGATTTTGTAAGATAGGTTCAGAGAAGATGCAATGCCAAAACAGAAGACATCACATTATGCTTTAATTCATCCTCCCTCTACCTCAATGTTTCTTAATTTAATGTCCTCTAGGTATGTGGGATTCAACATATGGTGGGGGTACTACAGAAACTGGAAACCAAAACATCTACTATAGCCAAAGATTCTTTAATGTGTGTGTGTGTGTGCGCGCGCGCGCGTGCGCGCATATTTTTGTGTAGGTATACAATACATATATATGCTATTTCTGGTGAGCTGGATTTGAGTTCACCTAAAGCTGACCATTTACTCAATATTTGATCAGTAGGAAACTGAACTTCATCATGTCCCCCTCCCAATTCCAGTTTAGCCTGTTCTGGATGGAATAGTAACCATCCCAACTCATGCTCCCAAAATAGCATCTCAGCAAGGTCAACAAGGTGCTTTAATAGTAAAAATAAAATATAGTGAAAATCTGATTAATTGCCTTGAGGGTGGATTGCAATTTGAAAATAACAAGAATAGCACTATTTGCATAATGTGATCCTATATGGGTTAACTCTGAATGGTATCAATACCAGCTGGGAGTACGTAGATGGTAAAGTGGAGTCGGCTTTGACTCTACTCTATGTGTTCCTTTTATACTTTATACACACACACACACACACACGCACATATATCTTTCAAAAGAGATAAAGAAAGCCATATGCTTGAAATATTAAATGAAGTGGGTCAAAAGGTTAATCTTATTCTTTAAAGGTCAATGAAAACAAACTGCATTTTTGCATCCATCATCCATGAATTTGTCACAGAACTACAGCCCAATCAGATGCTGTCAATAAAATTGGAGGAAATCTGAAGGCTAATTTAATCAAGTTTAAGAAATGTATCCAAAACCCCATGTCTATAAACCTACATAAGCCCCTCATGCAGGGGTGGGTTCTACTTACCTTTACTACCGGTTTGCAATGGGGCCGTGCACACCTGCTTGCTTCACTCGCGTGCACGCGCACACACTTCTGTGCATGTGCAGAAGCTTCCTGATGACGTCGGGTTGGTGGGCGGACTCTCCCGCTGGTTTTACTACCAGTTCTATAGAACCGGTCCGAACTGGGAGCAACCCACCATTGCCCTCATATCAAATAATTTAGCATGAGGTAAGATTGTGGAAGAATCATCATGAAGTCCTAATTCTGGATTTTGTCAACAATTCTAGCTATCATCTATGGAGACATTGAGGTTTAAATAGAAGAAGCATATAAAACTCCAATATTAAGTCTTATATCAAACTTAATATAGGGGAAGAAGTAGATGCTGGGGGCAAGGGGGAAGGCCTCTTAATGCCTAAAATGTATAATAAATGTTTTTGTGAATACTGGGCATTTGTGTCTGTATTTATTTATCATTCAACATAAAGGATTATTTATTACAAAACTGTTTCATTCCTTCAATCTCCTAGCAATTCTGGTTCCTTTTGTGTCAGTGATGTCAGCACCACCTTAGCCTAGGGAGGAGGAACAGTGAAAAAGGGACAATTATGGTTGTCCCAGTCACCCAGTCAGAGAGATGCTTAGACTGGATCTGGCTTTTTTGTTCATCTATAGAGTCCTTCCAAGGAGATAGTTTAGTTTATAGTTTAGTTTTATAGTTTTATTTGATTTGTATATCGCCCTACTCCCGAAGGACTCAGGGCGGTGAACAGCCAACAATAAAATACATAGATACACAAAATTTAAAAACCCAATAAAATCAAATTAAATTATTTGGCCCAGACAAATTAAAACACCCTGATAATTTAAAAACAGATTAAAATTTAAATATTTAAAAAGGGAAGAGATTAGGCCAAGCCCGCTTGATGGAATAAAAAGGTCTTCACAGCACGGCGGAAGGAGCGCAGATCGGGGATCCTCCGTATCTCCGGGGAGCTCATTCCAGATAGTAGGTGCCCCCACAGAGAAGGCTCTCCCCCTAGGGGCCGCCAGTCGACACTGTTTGACTGACGGCACCTGGAGGAGTCCCTCTTTATGAGAGCGTACTGGCCGGTGGGAGGCTATTGGTGGTAGTAGGCGGTCCCGTAGATAACCAGGTCCTAAGCCATGGGATGGGATAGGATGATGTTGTTTAGTAATATAACAAAATATAACAGAATATAACAGAATAACAGAGTTGAGAGGGATTTTGTAGGTCATCTAGTCCAACCCCCTGCCCGAGCAGGAGACCCTACACCATTTCTGACAAATGGCAGTCCAGTCTCTTCTTGAAAGCTTCCAGTGATGAAGCACCCACAACTTCTGAAGACAACCTGTTCCATTGGTTGAGTGTTTTCACTGTCAGAAAATTTCTCTTTATTTCCAGGTTTAACCTCTCCTTAATCAGTTTCCATCCATTATTCCTTGTCCGGCCTTCAGGTGCTTTTGAAAATAGGTTGACTCCCTCCTCTCTGTGACAGCCCCTCAGATATTGGAAGACTGCTATCATATCTCTCCTGGTCCTTCTCTTCACTAGACTAGCCATGTCCAGTTCCTGTATCCGTTCTTCATATGTTTTAGCCTCCAGTCGCCTAATCACCTTTGTTGCTCTTCTCTGCACTTTTTCTAGAGTCTCAACCTCTTTTTTTATAGTGTGGTGACCAAAACTGCATGCAGTATTGTAGGTATGGCTTTCTAGAATGGTATTAGTACTTCACATGATCTTGATTGAATCCCTCTTTTGATTCAATCAAAATCAAATGTAAGCTGCTTCAAGAAAAGCATTTAACAATTCACTTATAGTGATTCTGTCAGTGCCAATACTGTTCAAGAAGTACTCCAGATATATCTGGAGAGAAGGACAAGGGAAAGAAGAGAAACTATTTTTATTATATACACAAAAATGAAATCACAGCTGCCAATCATTTACTAGTGTTGGCCTTCATATTGAATTCTTCCCAAGAACTAGGATGTTGTAATGTATTGGCGTAGTATATGTGCAAATCCAAACCTTTTGTAATTGACTGATAGAAATTTTGTCAATGCACAGATTTTCTAGGTGTTGTCCAAGGTGTTTTGGTATTGTACTCAGTGTGCTAATAACCACTGGGATCATCAAGGTCGGTTTATGCTATTATCTTTCAATTTCGCTTTTCCGATTTTGATACTTCGTGAACTTCTCCAATTCTTTATCTTCTGTTCTACTACCCCTGGGTATTGCCACATCAATTATCTTCATTTTCTCCTTTTCAACAACAGTTAAATGTGGTGTATTATGAGCCAATTCTTTATCTGTCTGTATTTGGAAATCCCACAATATCTTAACCTGTTCACTCTTTACTACCGTACTTCATTATTAAATTCTCACCATTTATTCATTACTGTCATACAATAATTTTTATAGAGGTTCCAGTGAATCATTTTGGTTAATGTATTGTGTCACTGTTTATAATTGTAACATAGGCTTAAACAGTCCCTTGCTATACTAATGTTGAAGTAGCATTTACTTCAGAGGTGGGTTTCAGCAGGTTCTGACCAGTTCTGGAGAACCGGTAGCAGAAATGTTGAGTAGTTCGGAGAACCGGTAGTAAAAATTCTGACTGGTCCTGCCCCCATCTGTTCTCTGCCTCCCAAGTCCCAGCTGATCGGGAGGAAATGGGGATTTTGCAGTATCTTTCCCCTGGAGTTGGGTGGGAATGGAGATTTTATAGTATCCTTCCCCTGCCACGCCCACCAAGCCACACCCACAGAACTGGTAGTAAAAAATTTTAAAACCCACCACTGATTTACTTCCTTATTCCAACTTGGTCTGAGGTATGTAGCTTCAAAGTATGTAATATGTTATTCTTTTCTACTCCTAAAGTTAGTGACAAAGGCCAGTGACCAATAGGGTGATATCACCGAGTACTTAATAGATGTTTGGGGATGAGGTTGGCTCATTGCTGTGTTTTGGCCTTTTGTAAGTGTTTTCTCTGGAATTTTGTTATGTGCTCTCTAAATAATTGGATAAAGTAACACAAAACATTAAGAAACTGCCAAAGGAGTCCACAAATAAGGTCAACAATATCAAAATGGCAAGCCTGACAATCAAAGTCTGTCGCCTTTCACACACATCTCACACCTGTAAACATTTTCATAGTTTCAATCTGCTGGTCAGACCTACCATGCCACTGGAAATGACTTATAGTTTTGTTTTCAGACATAACACAAAAGAATCTATGGATCAGCAACGAGTGAGTATATAGAAAAAGGAGGCAAGAAAGCTTCAATAAAGTTTCTCTCTCTCTGAAGAATTGTTGCCAACCATTCCTCTCTATTCATGATTTCTCCCCTCATTTTATTTGATTTGTGTCAAGACAGAATGGGATCTGGAAGGAGAAACAGACAATGCTGCCAAGAGACTTCTAACAGAGTTCTGGTGTCAGACTCCATTCCCCCTGTAATGCCGTGTTTGCAGTTCCACACTCACACACACAAAGCTGCTGATACACCGAAGAGGTACAGCAGCAAAACCAGAAGACTGAACTAATTGCTTTGCCTATCAGAGGCTGCATATAAGCACGTGCATTGTAAATAACATTATAATGAGGATAATAGCATTCAGCAGTGACATGGAACAGATGCAATAAGGTAAGAATAGAGATCAACAATGAGAGCAGCAAATTTCATGCTGGTGTAGTTTTCTGCTAGTTTAAGAAATGGTGTATAGGACTTTAACTCAGCATGGGGGAAAGGCCCTTAATGTGATTTCGTTTTTGTTTTAAAGCATTGCAAGGAATGGTAAATTGGGGGAATAGGAGAAGATGGTGAGATTTTTCCCATCTTAGCTTTTCTTTTGTCCCCGGTAAAGTTAAAATGTCAGTTTTAAAATATTTCTCCAAAATTCTATCACCATCAAAAAGAATATGCTTGTTTAATTGGGAATGATTCTAATTAATTGTCCCTATACTTATACTACCATGCAACTTTTCACACTGCAAACACATCATATTTTATTTTCAGTCAAGGCTTCCCTTTATTACTTCTCGCAGAGATCTCTTGCCACCTTAGTACTAACTTCCTATATCAACTTTTTAATAAAAAATGATAAATACAATAAAAAAATGACATGCTAATTCATAAGGCCATGCGGATGGCTGCCTGCCAGCCAACCTGCAGAAATTTGGCCAATAGAATGGTTTTTATTTTCATTTATCAATATACATAAATATAATTTTAATTTTATAATTTAATATAAATATAAATTTATTTATAAAATATATACACTGCCAATATACAAGTCAATTTTCAATGAAGCACTGGAAAACATTGATGCTGGCCTCAGAGTAAATGGTGTTCAGATCAACAATTTAAGATATGCTGATGATACAGTTCTGCTTGCCAGTAAGCATGAAGACCTTCAGCTCCTCATCAACAGAGTCTCAGAAATATCTGAAAAATATGGCTTGAAGCTTAATACCTCAAAAACCAAGATCATGGTTGTCAGCAAACAACACATTAATTTACCATTGATATGTTTGGAAGGAATACCATTAGAAAAAGTTGAAAGGATCACGTACCTCAGTTTTAATTTACATGAAATCTGGGACATGATCAGTGAAGTAAAGAGAAGGATAGAGAAAGCTTGAACAGAATTCTTCAAAATGAAAAAGGTATTCTGCAGTCACGACATAAGCCTAAAACTGAAAATTCAGGCTTGTCAGATGTTACATCTTTTGTATCCTGCTCTACAGAGTAGAGAGTTGGTCTCTGACAGAAAACCACTTGAAGAAACTAGAAGCATTTATGTTATGTCCTTATAAGGACATCCGCCCGGATTGGCTACCAGCCATCGGGCGGGAAAGTTTGAATCTCTGTCAGGGGGCGGTGCGACTGCCGGAGCAAATATAAGGAGAGCTCCGGCAGCGCACAGCCAGTCTTGCTACTGTTTCTCATTCTAAATAAAGTTACTTATGTAACGAGCTGGTCACGTGTTCCATTCCTGCGCCGATCTAACACTGGCGACGAAGGACTAGAGAGAAAGAAACGAACCTCGTGGCACCAAGCCAACAAGACCAAGACTCCGGCACCTGAAACTACAGTAGGCATTTCCGAAGGCATGGCATCCGCTGAAGTCACTTTGCCAGCCCTTGCTCCTTTCCGCCCAGGGAAGGACAAGTGGAAATCCTACGTAGTGAAAGTTCGGCAATACCTGAGAGGCAACAACATCAGGGATGCCGATGATGACCGAAAAAAGGGCATCTTCCTGGCCAACTGCGGCTCCGAAGTCCTCGACATGGCAATCGATCTTGTAGCACCACGAGACATCGAAGAAGTGCCATGGGCAGACCTGCTTCAAATCCTGGAAGACCACTATGCCCCAACGGGAACACCGGTGGTGAACCGTTTCACCTTCCATCAGAGGGACCAGAAGGAAGGTGAGACCATCAAGGAATTCGTGGCCGCCCTACGCCAGATCGCAGCCAGCTGCGAGTTCGACCACGTAGACAATGCCATCGCTGACCGCGTGGTTTTTGGCATGAGGGACAGAGGCCTGCAAAAGAAATTCCTGAGCAGGAAGAAACTCGTGCTCAAGGATGTGGTGGAGGAAGCCACCGCATCCGAAATCTCGGAAAAAGCGGCTGCCGCAGTAAGCAGAGCCAAGGGAATCCACAAGATTCGCTCCACAGCGCAATCATCAACTGAGGGTTCCACGACGGGGTCCGAGTCGGAGGAGGAGTCCACCGTCCACAAGGTATCCAGACCCCCAAGGCGGGAAACCGCCCAACGAAGCTTCAAGGGGGAGCGCTGTGCCAGCTGCAGAGGGGACCATGCCAGGGCAACCTGCAAGTGGAGGGATGCGACCTGCCGACACTGCAACAGGTGGGGGCACATCGCTGAAGCTTGCAGAGCTGAGGAACCAGCCCCAGAGCCCTCCAGCCACTGTCCCCGCGAGAATTGGAAGGAGTACCAGAGATCATCCAAACGGTCCTCTGGCCCATCCAGACGCAGAGACGATGAGTATTCCCGGAACGGAGCGGTCCATCAGATGACCATCGCGCACACGGACTCCGACAATGCCACCAAGTTCCACGTGACCATCCACGTGGAGGGGGCACCCTGCGAAATGGAGGTAGACTCGGGATCGGTCTACTCCATCATGGACTGGCAGCAACTGAAGCTCCTGCAACCCAGCCTCACCAAGAGAGACCTGAAGCCTTTACACTCCAAGCTCGTCGACTTTGGGGGGAACCCCATCGGAGTCTTAGGAAGAGCCAATATCCGAGTCTCCTACAAAGAGTTCAAAGGCAAGCTTCCCATCACCGTCGTGAAGGACAGCCAACCGAACCTGCTAGGAGTGGAGTGGTTTAAGCCGCTGGGGCTTTCAATTGAAGGCATGAACCAAATTCGCAGGGACGAACTCGACACCCTCATCGAAGAGTTCAAGGAAGTCTTCGATGGTAAACTGGGGAAATTTGTGGGGAGGCCAATCTCCTTTAATCTGGACAAGGGAATCACCCCAATCAGGCTGAAGCCCCGCCGGGTTCCCTTTGCCCTGCGGCCTAAAGTAGACGAGCAGCTGGATAAGCTGATCGCCCAGGGCATCCTGGAACCAATCGATCATGCTTCATGGGAGACCCCCATTGTGACCCCACTGAACCATGATGGGTCTGTGCGCATCTGCGTCGACTACCGTTGTACCATCAACAAGGCGTTGGCACAGAGCGCATACCCAGTCCCAGTAGTGCAGCACCTATTGCATTCCCTGGGAACTGGCACAATTTTTGCGAAACTGGACCTGGCCCAGGCTTACCAGCAACTGCCAGTGGACGAAAAAACGGCGGAGGCCCAAACAATAGTCACACACAGGGGGGCATTCAAATGCAACCGTCTCCAGTTTGGAGTCAGCGCTGCCCCCGGCATCTTCCAATCAATGATGGAACGCCTTCTCCAAGGCGTTCCAGGGGTGGTGCCATACTTTGACGATGTACTAATCTCCGGAGATTCACAGGCACAACTCCTTGAAAGGCTCAGGCTTGTCCTGCAGCGCTTCAAGGCCAAGGGCTTGAGAGTCAGGAGAGATAAATGCATCCTAGGAGTACAGGAAGTCGAGTTCCTGGGCTATCTCATTGATAGCACTGGCATCCACCCCGCCAAATCTAAAGTGAAGGCAATCCATGAAGCTCCGAGCCCCAAAAACAAAACGGAGCTTCAGGCATTCCTTGGGTTGCTCAACTTCTACGCAATGTTTCTTAAACAGAAAGCCACAGTTGCTGAGCCGCTCCACCGCCTGCTGGGGAAAGCCGCGTCCTGGAAGTGGGGCCAGGAAGAGGAAGCAGCATTCCGAGCCGTGAAAGGACTTTTAACCTCAACAAGCGTCCTCATCCAGTACAACGAGACGCTCCCCATCAAGCTAACCTGCAATGCGTCGCCCTACGGGGTGGGGGCAGTCCTCAGCCACGAACTGCCCAACGGTTCCGAAGCCCCAATAGCATATTTCTCAAAAACGATGTCCGGCGCGGAACGCAACTACAGCCAGCTGGACAAAGAAGCCCTGGCCATCGTTGCAGGAGTGAAACGATTCCACGAATATCTTTATGGGAGGAGTTTCACCATAGTCACCGATCACAAGCCGCTCCTGGGGCTCCTCGCAGGCGACCAACCCACCCCGACCTTCATGTCCCCACGGATGACGAGATGGGCCATCTTCTTAGCCGGCTACTCCTACAGGCTCGTGCACCAGCCAGGCACAGCCATAGGGAACGCCGACGCGCTGAGCAGATGCCCATTGAAGGATCCTGTAGAAGACCCAGCCCCTACGCTCCACCTCTTCCACATAGATGACGACGCCAGCTGTCCAGTCTCATCTGCAGATGTGGCCGTCCACACCCAGAAGGACCCCACACTCCGTCAAGTGAAGTCCTGGATCCTCAGGGGGTGGCCATCTGAGAAGACGGAGGAGAAGTTCAGCCCATTCGCCAGGAAGCAGAAGGAGCTGTCCACCATGAAGGGCTGTGTACTATGGGGAGACAGGGTGCTGGTCCCAAGACTCTGCAACGGCGGACGCTAGAAACGTTGCACAAAGGGCACCCAGGCATCGTCCGCATGAAGACCCTGGCACGGAGTTATGTCTGGTTGCCCTCACTAGACAGAGACATCGAAGAATGGGTCTCCAGATGTGACCCGTGCCAAGAAGTCCGCCCAGCACCACCACAAGCCGAAACAGCAAAGTGGGAGACCCCCAGCAACCCCTGGTTGAGGGTCCATATCGACTTCGCGGGTCCGATGCAAGGGCGCCACCTCCTCATCGTGGTAGATGCCTTCTCCAAGTGGCTCGAGGTGGTACCCATGGCATCCACCACAACGGAAGCAACGATCCGTGCCCTGCGCCGCCTTTTCGCCACCCATGGACTACCGGATGTGCTGGTCTCCGATAACGGCCCCCAACTCACATCCCTGGCCATGGAGGCATTCCTGGCAGGACTGGGCATCCGCCATGCCTTGTCCGCCCCGTACCGGCCGGCTGGGAACGGACAAGCGGAACGAATGGTGAGGCTCACCAAGGAGGTGCTCACCAAGATGGGCACGGGCGACTGGCAGGAAAGAATAGACAACTTCCTCCTCACCCAACACATCACGCCGCATGCCACCACCCACAAGAGCCCGGCCGAACTGTTGATGGGCAGAAGGTTGAGGTCACCATTGGACCAGTTGCACCCCCAATACAGCCCAGAAGTGTCTGCAACCGCCAGCCACCCGCTTCACGCCTTCAGCAAGGGAGATTTGGTTTTCGCGCTGAATTTCAGCGGCTCTCCTAAGTGGCTGAAGGGGAAGATAGACAGCACAACCGGCCCCAAATCCTACACCGTGGAGCTGGAAGATGGACAGGTCTGTCGACGGCACATCGACCAGCTCCGGAAAAGGTGGGGGGGTGCACAAGAAAATCAGCCTGACGAGGTAGGCCTACAACACCCCGGCGAGGTAGACCTGCAACACCCCTGCGAGGTACGCCTACAACACCCCGATGAGGTAAGCCTACCACACCCCGGCGAGGCAGACCACCGCCACCCCGACGAGGCCGGCCAAGCCCACTACCAGGCGCTGACACGCCGACAGTCCAGAGCGGTAGACCGGGGCCAGCCGCAGGGGGAAGGGCAACACCAACCCGGCGAGGTGGGCACCAGGCACGGCAAGGCAAGAGACCACCAACCCAGCCAGCAAGTAGACCGGGGCCTGCCCAGGGGGGAAGCATCACCCCCCCCCAGCGAAGGCAACACACGACAGTCCTGCCAAGGAGACCTCCACTCCAGGCGAGTAAACCGGGGACCACCCGAAATGGGCACACCGCAGCACAGGGGTGAGGGTGGCACACAACTCCCCAGCGAGGGGGACCCCCACTCAGCACTAAAGGCAACCCGGCAACAACAACCCAGCCCAGATGACCCCAGCCACCAACCGACGGTAGACCAGGGACTAGGGCGAAGGGAAAGCCGACAACAACCCGGCCAGGGAGGCCTGCGACACCCCGGCACGGGAGACCTCCACCGACCCTTGGAGGCAGCACCACAACACCAGCCCGACCTGATCGACCACCGCCGACCCGACGGGGTAGGCCAACACCAGCCCGGCCAAGGAGACCGGCGCCACCCCGGCAAGGTCGGACATCACGACCCGAGCCAAGATCATCCACCGCTGGCGGACCAGACCCGAGGGCACCGATCCGAACCACTGCCCAGACGACAACGCGCCGAACCGCAACCGGACCGCAGCGCCCGGGAGGCCGGGGAGGAGCAAGTGACAGCCGGGGACCTACCGAGGCTCAGACGCTCTTCCCGGGTCGGAACCGAGCAGCACCGACGAGGCGAGAGATCCACAGGCCAGGAGGAAGACCATCAGAACCAGCCATCCAAGGTCTGCGGTCCGGCCGGAGGCGCTGAGGGGGACCCCGCACACTCGCCAGCCAAACCGAGCCCGGTTCCGGGGAGGGAACCAGGAGACACAGGAGCCCCGCCCGTCCAGGTCGGGGACGAGGAAGAAATGAGACTGCGCAGGTCAACTAGGGTGCCGAGGCGTCCTACGTACCTGCGTGACTACGTGACTTTTATTAATGAACATTGACTGCTCAGACTAAGGGGGGAGGAGTGTTATGTCCTTATAAGGACATCCGCCCGGATTGGCTGCCAGCCATCGGGCGGGAAAGTTTGAATCTCTGTCAGGGGGCGGTGCGACTGCCGGAACAAATATAAGGAGAGCTCCGGCAGCGCACAGCCAGTCTTGCTACTGTTTCTTGTTCTAAATAAAGTTACTTATGTAACGAGCTGGTCACGTCTTCCATTCCTGCGCCGATCTAACAATTTAAAATGTGGATTTACAGATGACTGTTATGTATAAGCTGGGCTAACAAAATCACAAATGAGGAGGTGACAAGCCGCCTGGGAAAGCAAAGGGAAATAATCAAAGACATTAAAAAGCAAAAGTTAGAATATTTTGGACGTGTGATGCGACACCCAGAAAAATATGACATCCTTCATTTAATCCTCAGGGAAAGATTGAAGGCAAGTGAGGTCCAGGCAGAAGAACATCATGGCTTCAAAAGCTAAGGGACTGGTTTGGACAAAACTCAGCAGCACTTTTTCATACAGCTGTTGACAAAAATAGGATTGCCTACATGATCACCAATGTCTGATGACGGATATGGCACAAGAAGAAGAAGACATTTTACCTCAAGGTAACTCTGAGAGTCTTCATTAATATAATATTCATTAATAATAGAGTTATATTAGAATATTACAAATTTATTATACATACACAGTACATTAAATAACAAAATAACATTATTGCCCTGAGGTGAAAAACAAAGGAACAATTCCTTTAACCAGAATACTAAAAAACATTCTGAATTTTGTCCCATAGAAACCCTCTCTAAATTCAATTCCATCGAATGTTCAAATCAAAGTGAAAAGTTGAAACACAGTAAATGATCCAATTGTTTCAATTTGCTAAATTGATTTGAAAGGTTGGATCATATTTAAAATTTTAACAGAATCAATTACTCAGATGGGTCAACACTATTAACAAAGCTTTTAAGTCTAATTATTTCTTGAGGACATTTTTATCTTGCTCTTTAGATAAAGATTTCCAGACAGTTTATAGCTCATGTAAAAAAAAACAACCCACAAGATAGACCATATCATTTTTCAACCAAAAAATAAGGGGATATCTGTTCCTTATAGTTTCCTAGAAAACTAGGAAAATAACCTTTTAAAAACAGCTAGAATAATTTTGCAGATACAAGCACAAAATGTCTCAGAGAACAAAAAAGGTACACTTTGGACAATGCTTCTTCTTATAAAATCTTTTTCATTGGCTTATTCAAAATAAACAAAGACACATTTAAAAATGGGCTGTCCTCCAATTATTTTCTTCCAAAGAAGATTCCAACGCATTTTCTATCAAAGTGAAGCAAAACAAGCATTTGCATTTAAAAGCAACTAATTATTTCTGTCACATTGTCTCTGAAGGTGAAACTTTTTGTTTTCTTGGTGTAATCTCCTTGCTATGTGGAGTTGTGTTTTCTGTTTCAGAGACACGAAGTTACTTTGGGCATGAACAGAATGAATTAAAATGTTCTTGCTTTAAAGATTTCTTGATCGCTCCTAGTTGTAGGTTCATGTACAAAATGGCAAAGTGATCACAGGAGATTTAGGCAGGACATTTAGTTGAAGCCAGATATAAACCATGTTCATCCTTTTCTGAGGTCCATGGGTTACACAAGCAGCAGGCATGGAAGAACTGAAGCAATAAATGAAGGCTCTGCAGAGGCCTGGCTTTCCCCTACCATCTCAAATTATACATCTATACATTACAAGCGCTGCTTGAACTATTAGCCCTGGCTGACAACAATGGGAATTCAGAACATTTGATGTCTTTCTGGAGTCCTAGCCTCCTGTTATCAGCTGCTCTCTTGGCAGATATGGAAAATTGGCAGGGGTCTATATCTGTATTCGTACATATAGCCAAGCATATGATGATGCTGGGTGACCATGATGAAGGGGAAAAAAACATTCCTGTAATCTAGCCTTATAGTATGGCTAATGAGATGAGCTAAATGGCGAGGTCCTCCCATTTGCCAGAAAGCAAATGGTAATTTAGTTACATTGGTGGGATGATAAATAATGACTAAGAGGTGAAAGCTTGGTTTGCAAAGATTTGTTAGAGTGACTAACTTTTCTCTTTCTGACGAGTATGTTGCTGCAAGCCATCTAGTGAGTGTTGTTCTAAGATGGGCAGACATACAAGTCTAAAATTAAATTAAATTTAAAGAACAGGAACAGGAACAGGAAGGGAGGGAGGGAATGTGAGGGGACAGGATGGGATGGGACAGGATGGGACAGGACAGGAGATAGGATAAGATAGGACAGGAGAGGAGAAGAACTGTGGCCTAGAGGTGGAGCTCTTGCCTCACAATCAGGAGGTTGGGAGTTCAATCCTAGGCAGATGTAGGGTCTCCTGCTTGGGCAGGGGGTTAGACTAGATGACCTGCAAGGTCCCTTCCAACTCTGTTAATCTGTATCTGTACCCCCTCATGTCAGGACAGGAGAGAAATCTTATTCAATTTAGACTGTGAAAAAGCAGTGCAGAATATTCTACCTCGGATCCGTTCTCTAGTATGCATGCCTGAGCCACATATAACTGCATTGGGCATCCTAAATTCCAGCTCACTATTTCCATTTTCTCTGAATCAGCCTTCCCCAACTTCTTGCCTGCCAGAAGTAAAACTCCTAAAAATTTGTAGCCAGTACTGAGGGTTGTAGTCCAGTGCCACAGAAGAAAACCTGGTAAGAAGCAGCTGATCTAGATAGCATAAACCTTTCTTTTATAATAATCCCTGGGCAGGACCTAATCCAAGTTATCCTTTGTCTGAATATCACAATGGCTGTAAATTACATCCATCTAGCACCAGTGGTGGGATTTAGCCAGTTCGCACCTATTTGGGAGAACCGGTTGTTAACTTTCTAAGCAGTTCAGAGAACTGGTTGTTGGAAGAAATCTCATTTTGTTTTTTTTCCACTTTACAGGGCTAATCCTGTAAGGAAGGCAGGAAGGAAACATTCTGGTGTTGTTTCTAGCCTAATCTTTATTACCCTGCTTACAGAAACTGCCTCTACAATTAACTCTTATTACATTATAACAGCTAAAGCGAAGCAACCATCGACGTAAGTGACGTTGAGTTGGCCACGCCCACCCAGTCACATGACCACCGAGCTGCACCTACCCAGCTGGTCATTAGGGCAGAGAACTGGTTGTTAAATTATTTGAATCCCACCACTGTCTAGCACCCATTAAATATCACACTGCAGAACAAGAAACATCAAGTTTTAAATATGGTATGGGTATGCTTAGTGCCCTTTTATATCTGAGTCCCCATTAATGCTGAAGAATTATCAGGTTATATTGTGAAGATACTGAATCTCAATGGCTACCTCAATGTAAAAGCCAAAAACAAAATTTAGGAAATGAAGAACAATCCTCAATCTCTAATATCTATTTATGGGGAAAAAAATCTACCACAGTGTTAAATTCCTTCTTTATCCCTCACTGTCACTAGTCTTGTCTAGGATGTTAAATGTATACCAAACATAATACAGATGATCTCAGACTAATTTTTATGGCAGGAGATTTCAGTGCCAAGGACCTCTTAAAAGGTTAAGGTTAACCTTTAATAAGGAAGGGCAGCTGCAAATGTTCTTGTCAGAGGCATTGCCTTCTCTTATTGGTTATGGAAACACATCTCTTTTGGTGCAATTTAATGCACAGGTCACAGTGTGTCCATTAGATCAGATACTGCTGTGTCAAACAGCCAGCCTCGGCACTGGTGAAGCCCAAAGCAATTCAGTGGAAAGTCACATATTCCACCAGTAATGGAGGCAGGTACGTTCATGACAAAATTAGGTGAGCTTTGCAAAAAACAGAATTTTGTTTTTGAAACAGTTACCTTGGTGGAATGCATTATGGACAGAAATCACTGCAGAACAGTTATAAGCCACTTGAAAGCAATAATGTATTTTGCAGATTTTCTATGTGCAGCCAAGAATGTCATAGAACAATCCAACCAAAATGTAGTTTTTATTTTTATTTTTATTTTTTATTTGCTCATGCCACATGGACAGAATCATGCCAGGCTAAACCTACAGTAGTGGCCAAAATTGTGGAAACCTTTTGGGAGAAGTGTATTTTTGAGGTTTGATGGCTAATAACACCACTTTTTTTTTTTTTTTTTTTTTTTTTTTGAGTTTCAAGATAATCATATTCCACTGCTGGAATGGCCTGGGAATAGCCCAGACCTTAACTCAATTGAAAATCTATGGAACCGACTAAAGAAACTTGTTAGTCAGAAGCGACCCAGCAATGAAACCCAGTTAATGGAAGCAATCATTCAATCTTGGTTTCACATTATAACAGCTGCAGAACTAAAAGATTTGGTTCACTCCATGGGAAGACGTTGTAAGGCCGTAATTCATGCTAAAGGTTACCCAACTAAGTATTAACCGATGTGATAATTTTTGCATGTCTCATTTTTTCTATGGTGATAATTTTTGTATATCTCATTTTTTTCTATGTTTTTCACTTTTCTTCTTTATACTGTATTCTAATAGCAAGTCTTTCATAAAAGTTATTGCATTACATTCCTGATTAAATTATCTTTCCATTGATATATAATTTTATGGCACTTCTCCAAAAAAAAAAGTGGTGTTATTAGCTAGTTTTAGAAAATGCACTTTTCCCAAAAGGTTTCCACAATTTTGGCCACTTCTGTATATCATTCTAACCCTAACAAATATACACTGTGAAATTCTAGGGAGTTGCTATCCTAAAACTCTTCATCTCTGAACCAGTTCTGGGCTATGCTGTTTTTTGTCCTCCTTCAAATGTGCTTCCTCCTTCCTGGGAAACTGCCACTTACAGTAGTCCATCACACTACCTCTCTCTTTTAGAGACATTCCATTACAGATGGAGTTACATCAATTAATTTGACTTGAAATATATTGTCTGATCATGATTCAGGCTACAAGTCATTACAGCCAACACATAGATAATTTAGTCTCCCAACATTGGTACTGCTGGTAAGAGAATTGATAATTCACTACAACTAAAATTGTTAATTCAGTACACCAGGTAGAAACAAATCTGATCTTTATTTTTCCAAATCTGGTACATTTTTTTTTACACATAGGATGCCTTTTTTTGTATACAACTTCCCTTCTTATTTGGTTTATTTAAATGCAGCTTTCCCCAACATGCTTTTAAAGTAGTTTGCTCAGCTATACTTTGATATTTTTGCAGATCCTCTGAATGTAAACTTTTATGACCATCTATTTTCACCAGGAATGAAACAGAAAAGTAACGTTCTAATATCTCAGGGGTTGCCACAAAGAAAAGGGGGTCAACCTATTCTCCAAAGCACCTAAAGGCAGGACAAGAATCAATGGATGGAAACTAATCAAGGAGAGAAGCAATCTAGAACTAAGCAGAAATTTTCTGACAGTTAGAACAATTAATCTGGGGAACGACTTGCCTCCAGAAATTGTGGCTGCTCCAATACTGGAGGTTTTTAAGAAGAGATTGGACAATCATTTGTCTGAAATGGTATAGAGCAGGTGTCACCAACCTTTCGTACCTCAGGGACCACTAAATTCATAATTTTATATCCTGCGGACCACTAATATGATCTATCTAATGACTGGCTGGGTGGGTGTGGCTAGGTGGTCATGTGACTGTGTGGGTATGACCAACTCAATGTCACTCACATCAAGGGGTGCCTGGCCAGCCTCTACTCTCCCCTCCCTTCCCAGCCACTCTTTGCCGGGTCTCCTTATGGCCCCAACAGGAAGCAATTGTTGGAGCTAAGCAGCCACCATGAGAAAGAGTTGGCAAAACAGCTGACTCAGTTCAAATTGGATCTGACCGAGAAGGAGGCTCAGCAGAAGCACCTCACTGAGGACTATGAGCATAGGCTTTCCAAGCAGAGGGAAGACCTGCAGGAGTGCAAGGCCAGGTACGGCGCCTGGAGGCTCAGTGGGCTAAGATGGTCTGCCAGTTCCAGGCCATGAGGCAGTCCCACTGGAAAAGGCCCTCCAGTTCTTTGCCACCAGTGGCACTTCCCTCCAGCCTTCACCCAAAGTCCCACACCAGGAGGCTGAAGCAGACCCCAAGTCAGAATTTCTACCCCCCTCTGACCCACACAAAAAGACCCCAAAGGGGGAGACTCTGCAGAAACACAAATATTCATTGCATATATCCGGCCCAGGGACCGTAGTTTGAGGATCCCTGATTTAGTGTAATATAAAAAATGCAAATAATTTTTCTGCGGACCACCAAAATTGTCTCATGGACCACTGGTATAGAGTTTCCTGCTTGAGCAATTGATTAGACTAGAAGACCTTCAAGATCCCTTCCAACTCTGTTATTCTGTTATGAAAAATCTCTGTTGTATCTGCGCCATGGTAGAACCTGTTTTGGTAGAATACAGCTTTTTGATATAGAGACTTATTTTGGTTCTCTCACACTAGATAATATAGTGCTCTAATCTATCCCAACATTTTGATTAAATGTGGTTTTCCAAGGTTTTGTGTGGGGATTTGCCCAAATATTTTCTAAATAAGATAGGCCAGAAAAGAGGATGCAAGATGGAAACAATACCAATATAAACTGAAACTCCTCCATCATTCTAACTATAGCTGCCTCCACCTGTAACAACAATAGCACTTTGACTTATATACTGCTTCACAGTGCTTTTACCGCCCTCTCTAAGCAGTTTACAGAGTCAGCATATTGCCCCCAACAATCTGGGTCCTCATTTTACCCACTTCGGGAGGATGGAAGGCTGAGTCAATCTTGAGCCTGGTGAGATTCAAACTGCCAAATTACAGGCAGCCGGCACCCAGCAGAAGTAGTACTGCAGTACTGCACTCTAACCACTGCACTACACAGCTCTTATTGAAGGGATAAATTCTATCATATATTTGTTTTTTTAAAAAAAAGAGAGAGAGAAAGCACCATGTTCAGAAGTTTTCAAATATAAAACTGCATATCCACTTCATTTCTGGGCACTGGATAATTACATTTCAGCAACATAATCATCATCAATTCAACCACCACCTTCTTGACCTTCTCCAGGTATCTTATCTCAAGCTAATCTCCCCACATTTAAAAATAAAAAAAGGGAAAGCCTTCATCGTCTATGAGTCCCTCCCCAAATTATCAACATATCCAGCTGTTACTTAATTTAGATAATATCCTTGCTTAGATGAATGTAGCTGGGTGCTTGGAGCACCGTATTTGGTCACCTGTCAAATTGCCTCACTAACACTTCTGGTTTTAGTGACCTCTAACACAGGCTATTTTGGGCAAAGGTTTAGCAGTCTTCTGAAAGGTCATGCCAAGAAAGAATGCTCAGGAAATTAAGAGATAATAGATGGGATATGGAGAGAAGATTACTGCATTGCAAAATAATGAAGATTAAGAGGAGAGAAAAAGGTGAATGGGGAATGTTTACTGTGGGAGTGGAATATATGAAAATGCTCAAAGAAGAACCAGAAGAGGGGAAGCTGGCTGTGTGTATTGGAATGGAGCAAAAATGACATGGAATCTGAAGAATCATTTTTGTAATAAAATGGGGAAACACTCTTGCTCACCCTCAGAGAGACATAGACTGTGTGAATGTCTGCTCCTAGGAAGAATGTTGTGGTGCTTTGGTGAATCAGGTATTTCTTTCAAATTGGAGTGAAGCAGTATCTCCCTTAAAGGTTCTGCGATGGCTGATACCTCAAGTAGCTAGCCTCTAAAAGTTGCGACCAGTACAATGTCCATGCTGGGGAGTTGAAAGTAGAACAAATCTGTTAGTGATCACCTTGGATCCCTTCTCCACTATTGTAAACCTAAATGGGAAATTGTGCTATTCTGTTCATGCCTTAGAAGGAAGTGGAGAAAGATCCAATGCAATCTTCATGGCCATCATTCTCCAGCAGAATTGGATCACATTCTCCCAGGTACCTTTTGCCTCCCAAGGTGGTGTGATCAAATCTCAGGTAAACTAGATGTCAGAAAGCTAAGAAGAAAGGAGGAAGCTTTCCTCCCCTTCCCACCCATCTCCACACAGATACAGAAACAGTAAAAGAGAAATGGCAATCAATCAATCAATCAATCAATCAATCTTCCTTGCAGCATAGGACTAGCAGCCTCTCAAAAAAAAAAACCCAGCTAGACATAAAGAGCACTAAGTTATGTTTATAAGGAGTTTCTGAAAAACCTGACAAATGCTATGGAAAGCCATTACATGGACTGATACAGTGGTGAAATCCAAATTTTTTTACTAGTTCTGTGGGCGTGGCTTGGTAGGTGTGGTGTGGCTTGGTGGGCGTGGCAGGGGAAGGATAATGGAAAATCTCCATTCCCTCCCCATTCCAGGGGAAGAATACTGCAAAATCCCCATTCCCTCCTATGGGAAGGGAATCCCCGCTCCTGTGGGAAAGATATTGCAAAATCCCCATTCCCACCCCACTCGGGCCAGCCAGAGGTGGCATTTGCCGGTTCTCCAAACTACTCAAAATTTCCGCTACCGGTTCTCCAGAACCTGTCAGAACCTGCTGGATTTCACCCATGGGTTGATGCCTCAATAGAAGTCAGATATCTGGATTTTCTTACAGCCAACCTAAGCCTAAACCACCATGAAAGAGTGACTTCCTTCCTTTGCCCTCTCCTCTTTCTTTCCTGCTCTTGGGTGTACAGAGGCTGGAAGGGTGTGCCTCCAGCAGCCTAACATGGCCCTTGAGAGATGGGGAGATATCACTGCTTTCAATCTGGAACAGTTAAAGATGACTTTAAGCTTCTTAGAATGAAGGCTATAGATGGAGGCAATGTTGTGAGAACATGGCAACAAAAACCTATTACCTGGATATGTTTGTGCTGTGGGTAGGAAAATGCACTGGTAAGCTAGAGATTTATCTATTTAGGTTCTCTCTCTTCTACTTTTAGACAGTTTTCTCTGCCATTTGATTCACTGAACTGACACATAAGACTGTAAAAAAAAAAAAAGATGTAGAATCCAAGGATGCTAAATAAAGCTTCCCCAAAGGGTGGGGGGAAATAGAACTCTAATATTAATACTAGAACACTTGAATCTTACATAATGTTCACTTGAGCCAGTGCCCACCAATTCATTTTTAGTTCTGAGAACCAAAGCAGCATAAAAGCATTTGATTTAATTTAATTTAATTTTAAAATACCAAAGAATTGGCTTTTCCTGCTGCACTATTCCTTTCCTTTCTTGATCCAATGACTTCCTTCCTTTGCCCTCTCCTCTTCCTTTCCTGCTCTTGGATGTACATAAGAAAACATTGACCGGTTTGCTAAATTGGTGAACTCAAATGAGCAGACTGTTAATTAACTAACCAGCCTGCTTTCTATTTTAAAGGTGAATATGGGGGAGAAAGTCATTTACGTTACAAGGAGAAATCATTAGATTTTAAAATAATTCAGAGGAGGAAACTAATTGATGTTTAAAAGGAACCCTTTCCCCAATCTAAGTTAAAAGGTGGGGAGGTGAAAAACATTTTCTGATTGCTTATTATTTAAATTGGCAGAATAGTATTCTAAATGGGTAGCAAACAAGGGGTGACTATCACATGTGTTTATATATAAGCTGTGTGTTAGCAGTATTTAACTGCAAATTAACTGTGCATTAGCTGTATGTATATGTTAGCTGCGTTCAGTTAATTTAATTTTTGACTTCACTACATTTTGAATTGGTCTTGCTCATTTTGGGAGAACAGAATCTTGAATGCTATTTAAAAAAAAATACTTGCAGCCTATTTGACCTAAAACTATTCATAACCCAGTTATAGAGAATATATAGAACATAGTCTGCTGCTTAGGGCTGAGATCTGTTGAAGGATGTATTAGATAACATCGTGCTATGAACCCAGCCTTTGTCCAAATTTATCTGATGTTAAAATAGTGATGAAAATTTTGATTGGAGGGGGAAAATGCAATGCAGTAAATGAAGACTGTATCCTATAAATAATTCTTCAGAATCAGTTCAGGAGATTTAAATCAGGAAGAAAGACAGCTATTAAGAAAACAGAAAACAAAAAAAAAATTGCCCTCAGGAATGTATGGTGAACATTTCATGATTTCTCCAATGACCCCTACAGACATAAACTTCTTAAAGCAAGTAGATTACAGGTAAAAAGTGTTTGGCAACTGGTTAAATGTGGGGTGACATCCAGTGAATGGAGGTACTTGGGTGTTTATGTATGTATATGTTTATTTCCAAGTCAGTATGTAAACATAAACTAATGAGCTGTCATCCTTTGAAGGAAGTGAGTATGAAACTATAATATAATTGTAGCAATCTGATCAAAGACTTGAAGGAAATGGACTCCTCTAAGGCTCAAGAGGAAGGCATGTGCTTCAATCTCATCTAGGCTTGTATACATGTAATTCCTCACAGGTGGCTTCCGTATGAATCTCAGGATCTTAATGAACTCAGTCTGGGTTCTTGAAAATGTCTCTCCCAGCAAATCTAACAGAAGCTAGGGGGATTCACAGCCCCACAACACTTCCTCAACAATCAAGTTTCTTGTGCAACAGCTCCTCCCTTCCCACATGCTTTCCACGCTTTTTGTGCCATGACTGAAAAAGGTTATTTTGAATCACCTCTTGTCTAAGAGTCAATAGTATGTCACTGAACATGTTAAACAAGGTTTGAGGGAAGCAGTGTGTTGAAATATCTGCTTAGTTGATGTATACACAAAGGATGACCTTGAGGCACTCATATTCCTATTTAATTGAGAACCATCTCTGCAGCACAAAATCATAGGGAAGATAACACTGAGAATAGGCAACAATTTGCCCTTCTTAAATTAATAATAAAAATATTATAATCACCCAAATTTCTCATTTTGAACACTTGTATATGTAGTCTTTTTTCTCTATATATATTCCATATCATACCTTCTCTCCTTTCCCCTCTCATTAACCATTGCAGTTAGGTCAGTGGTGGGTTGCTACCAGTTCGCCTGATCCAGGGTGAACTGGTAGCGGCGGCGGCGGCAGTGGGAGCCTCTGCCCACCCACCCGGGTGCTTCTGCGCATGTGCAGGAGCACGCGCACGCCCACAAGCAAATCAGTAGCGATGGGTTTTGAAACCCGCCCCTGGGTTAAGTTCAAAATTGGGTAATTTCTCTCAGGAATTCATAATGATATCAAAGCAAATTTAATCATATTTATGCAATGTATCATGGAAGAGAAGAGTTTCTGTTCTGTTACTTCTATTTTTACTTCACCTATCATTTTTATTCCACTGGTCCACATGGACCCCATTTTTAAATTTATTGGCCTTTCCTTTCATTGAAATGTTAAAGGCCTTTATATATCAGTATTTCAAGGTCTCAACATGGCAAAGACAATTTCACCCAAACTTATTCATATGGAACTTCAACTTCCCTCAAACCCTACCTGCCATGTGAACCATTTTGCAGCCCTGACAGCACCCCAAAACCTAAATATTAGGCATATTTTGAAAGACATGAAAAGTTTGAAGGATTAAGTGAATGATTTCAACTTTGAAGAAATTTAAGCCATTCATTTCATCCTTTGAAAGTTTTCAGTCTTTACTAGCCCTCAAAACAAAGCCAAAAAAATGTCTTTACCCAATGCAGTGATATGATCATATCAAGAGCTGTGGTGGCACAGTACTGTAGGCTAAATCAATTGCTCATTCCAGGAGTTCAATTCTGAGCAGCTCAAGGTTGACTTAGCCTTCCATCCTTCTAAGGTCGGTAAAATGAGAACCCAGATTATTAGGGGGCAATATGCTGACTCTGGGGACGTGGTGGCTCAGTGGCTAAGAGGCTGAGCTTGTCGATGGAAAGGTTGGAAGTTCAGCAGTTCAAATCCCTAGTGCCTCATAATGGGTGAGCTCCTGTTACATGTCCCAGTTTCTGCCAACCTAGAAGTTCGAAAGCACATAAAAAATGCAAATAGAAAAATAGGGACCACCTTTGGTGGGAAGGTAACAGCATTCCATACACCTTTGGTGTTGATCTGTCCCCGTCCACACACACACACAAACACAGCCAGCCAAGGGTTAAGAAAGTACTTGTCACGCACACAGGTCGTTATCTCAAACTTGGCAGCAATATAATCACCGTCTGCCAAGAGCTTTTACTGCAACAGATAACACAAAATTACATACGCATTGCAAATAGTCCAGCAAAACAAAATCCCTTTCGGCAGCTTCAGACGTTGTTCAAGTGACTAGCCAAAGTTCGTTTTTGTTCGTCACAGAATTTTACCAGCCTCTCTTATATAGTCTCTGGGGTGTGGTCCAGTGACTCAGTTCTAATCCCTAGCACGCCTCCTTAACTGCTGCAACTGTTTATCATGCCTTTGTTGGCATGCATCCAGGAATGACGGCTCTCCTTCGCTCTCATCCGAGACACCTGGCTCCTGGCTAATCTCCTCTCCCTCGGCCGGCACCTGAGACAGTGCCAGAGGAGAGGGGCCTGGAGAGGGAGGCCTGGCTGACTCCTCTTCCTCATGTTCGGAGCTTTCTTCCTCTGATGAGATAGGCTCAGAGGGCGGGACCA
Organism: Arizona elegans; assembly: GCA_022577455.1. Lineage (NCBI taxonomy): Eukaryota > Metazoa > Chordata > Lepidosauria > Squamata > Colubridae > Arizona > Arizona elegans. Next base: position 249,158,199 of record JAKOOJ010000001.1, read on the forward strand.
CAACAGGTGTTTAGTCATGCCAGCCACATGACCACCAAGACATCTTTGGACAGTGCTGACTCTTCGGCTTTGAAACAGAGATGAGCACCGCCCCCTAGAGTCAGGAACAACTAGCACATATGTGCAAGGGGAACGTTTACCTTTAACTTTATCTTATGCTGACTCTGTAAACTGCTTGGAGAGGGCTGTAAAGCACTGTGAAGCAGTATATAAGTCTAAGTGCTATTGCTATTAGCTACACCCCTGCAGTCTTTGGAGGCCAAAGAAATCTCACTACCATTCATCCCCAAAATATTGTATGTTTCTACCGGTCATATGGAAATTAAACTACTTATTTCTCAAACCAAAGGCTCTATTTCCAAATGACCAAATGCCTCCCCAAAGTATAGGTCTTTACCAAGAAAGAAAGCTGTTGTAATGAACTGCACAAGTTCATACTTTGACTTAATGTATGGAAGTTAGAGAATCCATTAAATCAGCTGCTGGATGGCTTATCTTAGAACTGACAGTGAATAAGCAATTAGGCCTTCATTCTAACATGGATGAAACTCTGGGACTCCAGGCTGTCAGTCTCTCATCAATGGCTGGGCTGTGGCTGAATGACAGTAGCTCAGAGGCCACCGTTACCTCCTTCATTATTCCTCCTCACAGCATATCTGCAGATTATTCTGTCATTCATCTTTCCAGTCTGCTGGGCTCCCTCTCCACCTTCCCAAAGTTCTAGTGCACTTCTTCAGGGACAGTATTTCCCAACCTCTATAGAGGTTGGGAAAAAAAGTAATAAAGGCTTTATCAGGTTAGATTTAAAATGTCTGTAATCCAGCATCCTGCTTCATGCGGTGACCAACTTGATGATAAGCAGAATAGAAACAGGCTAACATTAATTATTGCAGACATATGCACCATCAAAATAATATTGAAAAGAGCACTGAGAGACCACACATGGAATCCACATTGTATATGCTACACCAAAAATCACATTCAATTTTGTGAGTCTTAAATAATATATGTGCTTGGAAGAATGCTAGTGTCAAGCCCAAAAGGAAGAATGACACATGGTGATTCTTCCAAGCTGAGTTTTTTATACTTTCACACCTGTAGACAAAATCTTGCCAGACTGAGCACTCTATTATCTATTTCTACAATATATTCTGTGAACTATAGAAGGGGGCTGCCTTCTGCCTATTTCACTCATGCATACTATCTGGACCGAGTTGTCTCCTACACCTCTGGAATATCAAAAAGTGCTCTCTTTTTTTTTTCAAAAGGCAACTGGACTTCCTTTGTTTTTGTTTTTTTCCTTGAAGACGTTTGGCTTCTCATCCAAGAAGCTTCTTCAGTTCTGCCTGACTGGGGCAGAATGGAAGGATTTATATTCCTTGCAGTTATCTGGTCCTTAGCACTCTTTCTGAGAGTTGTTGAGGCCACTTGGAGGTTTATCTGTGCCCTCAGAGTCATATGAATAGTGGAATCTTCTTGGAACTGCTGAAAGGACTGTGTTGTAAACAGGAGATAGGTGGTGTCATATCCCTCCTGGGGTGAAATCCGGCCGGTTCTATCCAGCTCAGGCAAACTGGTAGCGGCAGCTGTGGGAGGCTCCACCCTTCCACACGGACATCATGACATCACTTTTTGTGACATTTTAAATGTCTGTGCATGCGCATGCACATTGGCGAACCGGTAGAGAAGGTAAATAAATGTCACCCCTGTATCTCTCCCCCTCTGTTGAGAGAGAGAGAGCTGTTCAATCTTAATGTGGATGGTCTCTTTGACCCTTCTTTGACCAGTCAAAACTGAAGAAGCTTCTTGGATGGGAAGTGAAACATCTTCAAGGAAAAAACAAAGAGAGTCCAATTTATTTATTTATTAGTCATATTTCTATGCCGCCCACTCTCCGAGGACTCTGGGCGGCTTACACCAAAGACAGTATACTAAATAGCATATTGCCCCCAACAATCTGGGTCCTCATTTTACCCAACTCAGAAGGATGGAAGGCTGAGTCAACCTTGAGCCGGTGAGATTTGATCCGCTGATCTGCTGAACTAGCAGTCAGTTGAAGTAGCTTCAGTACTGCACTCTAACCACTGCGCCACCTCGGCTCTTGCCTTTTGAAAAAGCACCTTTGGATGACCTGGATGACTGAGAATCTCCACAGATACCTCTGGAATATACCTCCCTCCTGGGGATCCATCTCCTTACTACATTCCATCACAGCCAGTGCCTTTATCTTTACTCCCTCCCTTATCTCCTTTCCAGTAGGGAAAAGAGAGGACCTGAAGTCAATTAGTTTTATTTGGTTTAATTTTAAGTGTGTGGGGTGGGAAAGTCTGAAAAAGAAGTTAATGCTAAGCATTTCAGTAAGTTTACTAAACAGTAGACAAATATTAGAAAATTAGAAGATACACTAGTAAGTATAATCCACCAATGAAGTGTTTGTCTGCATGCTGTTCCAGGCTGTTTCTTAAGCCAACTTCAGAAACTGCAGTTGTGGTTGACAATGGAGCTGGTTTGGTTCTCTATTGCAAGTCCTAACTGGTTATATTCCTGTTTCTGCTCTTCCCATCCACACAGGGAAAGTCAGCCTTGCTGGTTTGTTCCCTTGTGGACTATCTACCAGTGTATGCCTTTCAGCATTTCTTCATCTCTGTCATCCCCATGCCTGTGTTTTGCTTTTCCAGATGTTTGCACACAGGGATACCCCCTCCCTCTTCTCTCCTTGGACACTAATGCAGACCATTCTCTCTCTCTCTCTCTCTCTCTCTCTCTCTCTCTCTCTCTCTCTCTCTCTCTCTCTCTCTCTCTCTCTCTCTCTCTCTCTCACACACACACACACACACACACACACACACACACACACACACACACACTGACACATCTATGGTACTATTGTAGGTCTGCTGCTACAGTAATCAAAGCAATAGGGAACATGTTGGTCTCCCCCCCCCCCCCATTATAGTCCATAGAAATTTTATAGCAAAGAAGAACTGATAAATCAGCATAAGTAGAAACAAATAGCAGCATTCCTACATTCCAAATTAAAGATTTAAAAAATGAAGGAGGAAAGTTTTGTAATACTAGGAATATGGGATAGGAAACAAGGAGAAACATGTTTCAACCTGCCTGGACAGAAAGAATGCCCATAGGAATGTGTAGGATTTGCATGTAGCTGAAGTTCCCTAATGTTGAGAAAACTTTATTCACTTAATGAATCCTTGTTTTTTAAAAAAACATTAGGTGTCAACCAGTAGAGAATATAACCACCCAGCCACCCAACAACAAAATTATTGTCCAGGAGAGCAATCAATTGTTGGAGGGAAGGCCATATTACTAGACACTGCAGGCCATCTGAGTTAGGGCTGCTACTGGAACAGAACAAAATGCTGGTGACTATCTGCTCAGGTAGTAATGGATTTTATTTTCCTCGGCTCCAAGATCACCATGGATGGGGACTGCAGCCAAGAAATTAAAAGATGCTTGCTCCTGGGGAGGAAAGCTATGGCAAATCTAGACAGCATACTAAAAAGCAGAGACATCACCCTGCCAAAAAAATTGTGTATAGTCAAGGCTATGGTTTTTCCAGTTGCAATGTATGGCTGTGAAAGTTGGACCATAAGAAAGACTGAGCACCAAAGAATTGAGGCCTTTGAACTATGGTACTGGAGAAGACTCCTGTGAGTCCCTTGGACTGCAAGGCGATCAAACCGGTCAGTCCTAGAGGAGATCAAACCTGACTGCTCTTTAGAAGGCCAGATCCTGAAGATGAAACTCAAATACTTTGGCCACCTAATGAGAAGGAAGGACTCACTGGAGAAGAGCCTAATACTAGGAATAATTGAAGGCAAAAGAAGAACAGGACAGCAGAGAATGAGGTGGCTTGATGGAGTCACTGAAGCAGTCGGCATGAGCTTAAATGGACTCCTGGGGATGGTAGAGGACAGGAAGGCCTGGAGGAACATTGTCCATGGGGTCACAATGGGTTGGACATGACTTTGCGACTAACAACAACAACAACAATCTGCTTAGAATGGTTTAAGACAGCTTGGGCCAGGAAAGAATAGTTTTGAATGGAAACTGGAGAAGAATGGAAGGGTTGCATTTCAATGGAAAGGGTTGAATGTCCCACTCTGGCAATAGGCCAAGCAGAAAGTGGAGATTTACCCTTAGAAAGATATGACCATTCTTCTTTCCACTGTATTAAAAATGGAGAGTATCAGATAGAGAGGATTTGTTATCATAAAAGCAGCCACTATTAATTTTCATTATCTTTTGTAAGTTTTAAACTACTGTTTAAAAGAGCATTATTATCTACAAAAAACAGTTCTCCTAACAAAAACAAAATACATTAAATACTGAGTTCCTTTTATATTAAACCACATCTTGTGAACCAATATTTGCATTTTAAACACCACATTTCCAACTATTAGACAAACTTCTCAATTTCTTCTTAAAAATTGGGCATGAGTGTCTGGATTCTATACAGTATTTTTGTTGAATTAACCATTAATTTAAATCTTTTCAAATAGGATGAACAGGTGCCGAAATGTTATTGCATTGATATTTATCTAGTGAACACTGCAATTTCTTGTTCTATTCATCTCTATATTCTAGAACATCTCATTTCATATATTCTAACAACATGTACCTTGTTATTATAGGCTTATGATTTTGCAAAGAATGTGCTAAATCATCCGGTGGAGAGGGATTTAAAGATGCCAGCCCATATCTAAATATCAAAAAAGTATTTTAACTGAATATATTGCTACTCGTACCTTTTTGCATGCAAAAGAGAGGAATTTTGCAACTTTAGAAAGGGGCTGCTACATATAATGTTTTACTTCATTATCAACAGATCTAGACATCAGCCAGTCTGTTGCAAAGCCATCACTTATTTACTTCACAAAAAGCTGCTGCTGCTGAACCTTGATGAATGGATGGTCTGCAAAATTTGTACTCTAACAGACACAGCAACGTCTCCTATGAGAGGGTCAATAAATGGCGTTCAAGCAGTAATGCTATCAGTATGCTTGACTCCGTGACATAGCGGTGAACAAGAGAGACTTTCTTAAATAAGTGCAACACTGACATTCAACACAGTGACAAAATGCAACAGTTTCTGCATTGGGTTGATCAGAGGCTGAACTCACCTTTCAGGATACAGCCAGTCAGGCAAGAATAGTCCATCAATAAGGCTGCATCTGATGAATGGGTAGATCTGGATTTTTCTTTCTCTGTTATAGGTGGACTTTAGGCTATAACATTTATGTTTTCAGCTGCAAAATAGCAAGAAAAATATGTCACATTTATTCAATATTACAACTGGTAACAATGGTCAGAGGAAAAATGGATTGGCACACACTGTGCATGCATGGGGCAGTGAACCAGTGGCAAACCAGGGAGGATTTCACCACTGCTTCCAACTCTGTTTTTCTGTTATTCTGTTATCCATTCCTGCTCTATCTCTGTTTGTTTGCTTGCTTCTTTCTTTCTTTCTTTCTTTCTTTCTTTCTTTCTTTCTTTCTTTCTTTCTTTCTTTCTTTCTTTCTTTCTTTCTTTCTTTCTTTCTTTCTGAGAATCCTGCTTTCTGAAATACTACATTCTGAAAAACTTAATCCCAATCTGCTTTCTTTACATACATGCGCACATATAGAATATTCTTCATTTGTTACATTATTGAGTTCTTTTTGTTTCCTTTTTCTCTACTTTTCAAAATTATGTTTCAAATTTTCTTGCCCCCAAAATACTAGACGTAGAGAGGCTGCTCTCCTACCAATGACCTTGGATGGTCTCACCACCAAACCTGAATATGGCTCTCGTGTTTGCAAGAAGACAAAATTATGTTCAATAAATAAAGGCCCCTCTCTTCCTCTCCTGTTTAATTGTAATATGCACAAACATCTGCTTCTGATTTTGGTTAACACTGATTGCTTTTCAGTAAACAGGCGCTTCCCATGAAATTTTTTTAATTCTTTTTTTTTAAACCAAGGTCTAAACATTTCATTTTAAAATAGTACACAAGCCTCATAGCATGTTGCAGCTGGTAAACAAAGGAGAGGATGGTGGATAGATGAGATGGATTCAGCTGTCCTCAACCTGACCATTCATAGTAGCAGAGTCATAGATTTCCCTTCCATAATTCTTCAGAAACAGTTTTCTCATCTCTTGCTAAAATACATAAATGCATCTAAATATTATAACGATAATCAGATAATCTGTTTCAATTCTTTTGCAAAGTTAATGTTTTTTATTACAATAAGTTGGCAATTGTATTATATAAAAATTCCTTGTAACTCCCTTTTGGGGCATGTAACATCTGAATCATATTACAGTAGATCTTAGTTCAAATAATTATCCCTGAAGGTCAGCAGGCAAATTATCCATGCATAGAAGAATTCCCCAATGCCCTGAAGAGATTTTGTAGCTGTGTGTTGGGTTTAAGAGGCTGAGTTGAGCCAAAACCATCTTCATTTTCATCTAGGTTCAAATTACTTCAGTTTTTCCTTAATTGTTTGACGATCTCCCACCCACACACACAAACACATATATTTTCCACATTAATTTCCATATGGAGCCATGGAGTCTTCAGACCAATTCTGCTCGCTATTATATTCCAGAAGAACACCAGCCTAGTTAGCTGAAGCTCTATATCAGGCTTCAGCAGCCCTGCTTCAGTCAAATCAGGAAGCTTTCTTCAAACTGATTCTTATGTTCTGGCTCAGGAATTATCACTTGTGCCCTCTTGACCTAGTCCAACAACAATATGGCTGCTTCTTTTAAGCATAAGCCCACTGGTTTCATCCCCTTAGGATTTCTCATAACTTACAAGCCAATATTTGTAAATCAGGAGTACTCTACTCCTCTATTAAATGGATCCTGTAACAGAAGTCCTGGGGAGGAAAGCTATGGCAAATCTAGATAATTTACTAAAAAACAGAGACATCACCCTGCCAACAAAAGTGTGTATAGTCAAGGCTATGGTTTTCCCAGTTGCTATCTATCGCTGTGAAAGTTGGACCATAAGAAAGGCTGAGCGCCGAAGAATTGAGGCCTTTGAACTATGGTGCTGGAGAAAACTCCTGCGAGCAACTTGTACTGCAAGGCGATCAAACCGGTCAGTCCTAGAAGAGATCAACCCTGACTGCTCTTTAGAAGGCCAGATCCTGAAGATGAAACTCAAATATTTTGGCCACCTAATGAGAAGGAAGGACTCACTGGAAAAGAGCCTAATGCTGGGAAAAATTGAGGGCAAAAGAAGAAGGGGACGACAGAGAATGAGGTGGCTTGATGGAGTCACTGAAGCAGTCAGCGTGAGCTTAAATGGACTTCAGAGGATGGTAGAGGACCGAAAAGCCTGGAGGAACATTGTCCATGGGGTTGCGATGGGTCGGACATGACTTCACAATTAACAACAACAATAGAAGTCAGCTTTTAGTAATAAAATGCACTTTTTTAACAGGGCAACTCTAGGCTCTTCTCTCTATGGCTTTTAAGCGGAAGAACGATGATGAATCCTAAAGTAACCCCCTTTTCCATTTTTGAATGACAGGACTGACTGAGGGAAATTAGTTTAACCCAAAAGGATCTCAGGGCTTTTTATATTACAGTCAGTCCTCCCCCGCCCCAGTCCCAAATGGATTTTTGTTTACGTGACATAATAACCTTGCCTTTGATTAAATTAAGTATGTCAAATAAACAGTGCCAATGTGGAAAAACAGAACTTTGCCAAGTAGACAGTTCATTTTCATTAATAAGAATCCATTTCCTTTCTGCTGGACTCTCCCCCTTCAGATTTTTATTTAATCCACATTCCAATATTACTAATTGATATAAATTTATCTTCTTGAACATTAGATTCAATATCTAAGATGTCCTCATTACAACAGTTATGCTTGAAGGCAGAGTTTAAGGATGAGCAACCTAAAAATAATCTGCCTTGGAATCGTATGGAACATGTTGCATTGTGGCTGGCAGCTTTGAATAAAGTTTGTTCGAGTCCATCTTTTTCTGGTTCAAAATTCACTCACACAAATATTGTGAAACAGTAGTCCAAAAACACATTTCAGGCATATATTTGGGAAAGCAGTGTGGTGTAAGAAGGGGCTATTGGAAACTTTTTTCATTTTCATTTCATTTAAAACGTTCATTCGGCCTTTATATTGAACTCCATTTTGCGGGAAGAAGTTACCCACAAAAACACCATATGTTCAAAAGGATATGTGGATAATAGACAAGTACAGATTTAAAGAAAAAGTAAAAGAGAACACAACAGACTTCCATGCTGTTGCTTTCTAACAGACTGTAACACAGACTAAATTTATACTGGTCTGCACATCTTTTTTTCCATGCATGCATGAACGACGTGGCAATCTGCCGGTGTCTCTGCACAAATGTGTGAATTGGCTTTAATGTGGGGAATTAGGTGAAAGGATTCTACCACGATAAGATGCCAGCTTACATAATGTTGCCAAGCAGCACACAAATCAAGGACGTCTACTTCTAATCCAGCATGTTTCACTTTTTTGCAGAAATGATATCTGGTCTTAGGACTTGTTATCCTCAACCAGTATAGTTTACCCCAAGGTTTTGCAGTGAGGACCAAGGAACTTCAGACACATTGGTTATGTAAGGTTGGGAAATTATAAACAAATTAATTTGTGTGGATTAAATATGGTAGGATGCCATGTCTATATTTCAGCATCTTTGCCTTTTTAACTAGCAGCTTGCTATGAATAATATTAAGAAATTATAGCTGGCAAGCAGAATCACAGATTAAGGCATTTGGTTGTTGTACTCAGAACATTCTTCAGCTGGCTTACTAAAGGCAACTTTATGCACCAGTTAATGTAGTCTGAGTACCTTATATGCCAGATTCCATATTGATAAGACCCAACACATCAATTTTGGGTTGCAATTACAGTGAAGAAAAAAAGGGACAGGGATAGGCTAAATCCTTTAAGCCATCTTTTCATGGCATTTGAGATGGATCCCATTTCCTCCATCCTTCCCCCGTTGCAATGTCAGGGGTACACAACTGCCTCTGAAGAACTAGAAGTCTCCAGGATCTGATTAGAGGTTTTAGGAAAACTTTGGTGGCCAAGAATTTGCTTAAAGTTGGATAGGGGAAACAAAAGTCTGCATAATTGGCAAGTCCATATCACATTTGATGTCACATAGGTTAAGAACCACTGGGTTATTTCATTTATTTATTTATTTATTTATTTATTTATTTATTTATTTATTTGTTTTAATTTCTATACCGCCCTTCTCCAATATAGGACTCAGGGCGGTGCACAGCCAAAGTAAAAAACCAGACATAGAAAAATTAAAAACTGATTAAAATAATTAGATAATTTGGCCATAATTAAAAACAATTCCAATTTAAAATAGTTTAAAAATTTGACTCAAGCCAGCCCAGCTAGTTGGAATAAATGGGTTTTCAGGGCCCGACGAAAAATCCGGAGGTCTGTTATTGTACGTAACTCTGGGGGGAGGTTGTTCCAAAGGGTGGGCGCCGCCACAGAGAAGGCTCTCCCCCTGGGGGTTGCCAGCCGACATTGTCTGGCAGACGGCACCCTGAGGAGGCCCACTCTGTGCGAGCGTACTGGCCGATGGGAGGCTATTGGTGGCAGAAGGCGGTCTCGTAAATACCCCGGCCCTAAGCCATGGAGCGCTTTAAAGGTGGTCACCAACACCTTGAAGCGCACCCGGAAGACCACCGGGAGCCAGTGCAGCTTGCGCAGGAGAGGTGTCACATGGGAGCGCCTCGTCGCCCCCATAATCCCCCGCGCGGCCGCGTTCTGGACCAGCTGGAGCCTCCGGGTGCACCCCAGGGGGAGCCCCATGTAGAGAGCGTTACAGTAGTCCAGGCGGGAAGTGACGAGTGCTTGAGTGACTGTGCGTAAGGAGTCCCGATCTAGAAAGGGGCGTAACTGGCGTATCAGGCGAACCTGATAAAAAGCCCCCCTGGCCACGGCCGTCAAATGATCTTCCAAAGACAGCCGTGCGTCCAGGAGGACGCCCATTTAGTAAGGCAGTTATGGTTACTAATTAGACTGTACCCACTTCCAACATTTTCTCTAAGTTCATAAGTTTCCCAGCACTCTCAAAAAGTACCTTTTCATATTAACAATCTAAATTTACCCCAGCTATATCACTATTATTATCACCTTTTAATAATAAATCTTTTAAAATAACTTTTCCTCTCAAGAAACAGTACATTGATTATGTAGCTAAATATATTGGGCTGCCTGCTGATGTACTGGCTGATGTACCAGATGCTTAATCAGATCAGGTCAAAATTTACCTGATGGACTTATATAACATCTTTAGTTTTTGTTGTGTAGTTTAGTTTTTCATGATTGCTGTTTTGTTAGTTAATAGTTCAGTATATATGGAAATTCAGAAAATGGGATAGTTCAGAAATCAGGTTAAATGTGTTCTAAAACTGTGATCAGAAGAATCTCTATAGGAGAAATGTTTCTCTAATGATCTTGTTCTAGCTATGGATCACCTCCATTGTTTCTAAAAAGGAGGACATGTTTTCAAAAATAGCATTTAAGCAGCATTTTAGTAGGCTAAAAGTATTTTTAAAAATCAAAGAAAGATGAGCTATGAATAGGCATTGTGATGGAAAAGCCATTAAAGTTGGTGGCCCTACTTAGTCATGCTGGATAAAGAGGAAATTTATATATGCATTCTTGAAAATTAGCACTCTTGACATAATCATGTTCCAAAATAAAGTTCCTTAACAATCTTTAAAACCTTTGAAGAAAAGAACACAACTGAAAAAGATTCACACTTCGAACAGACTTGACCTCTTTGAACTCAATTCCCATTTGACCTTGAATATGATATTCAATATTTCATAAATTACATTCTGTATTTTAACATTTCATTCTCAAATGTATTTGTTTCAAGATCTTTAATTGGAAGGGAAAGGAACAGGGAAAAGTTTTCAAGAACCACCCTGGCAAGCAAGCAGTGTTGACTATGACAGCAAGGTCATTTTGTGGACATATTCAGGGGCTGATTCCCAAAGAGCTCCATTATGTTCTCTCTAAGATGTGAATAGTATTATCAAAGTTATGGCTTACCAGAGGAGATTCTCATATTCAGGAATACGATTATAATGCGTTGTTGCTAAATTTTTGATCTTTATACTATATAGTGTAAAGTAGCGCTATGGCTAACTTAAAACCAATGTCTTCATATAGAAAAATAAGAATACCGGAAATTATATGAAAACATATTGATCTGTATAGACTTTCTGGAATAATATTTGCAAAAGTGTCTCAAGGATTTGGTGGGGAAAATAACGGACTTATTCTGTTACTCAGAATAATGTTATTATACACACAAACCCAGACATCTGATGGGGGTTTTGAATTGGTCATGATCTCTTTGTCAGACAAGAGTACTGAGTCATCCCATAGTGAACACTCAAACTCATGAAATCAAAGACTTATCAAATAAAGTGCACATTTCTCTTTTAGTTTTCCCTTACCTATATCTGAATATCTTTGGGAAGAGAGATAGAGTAAATGGTGGTGGTGGTAGGGATTTCTTCTATTATTCCTGAACTACATTCACATACAGCTTTAAATTGATTGTTCTTAATTTCATAATAAATGCAAGATCGTCAGATTGAAGCAGTGGTGAAATTCATTTTTTTTACTACTGGTTTAATTTAATGTAATATTTAATATTTAAATTTATATACCACCCTTCTCCCGAAGGACTCAGGGCAGTGAACAGCCATAGATAAAAACATAGAATACAAAATTTAAAAACAATTTAAAAATATATTAAGCAATTTGGCCCGACAGTTAAAATCCCCCATTTAAAATTCAAATTAAAATTACACCATTGGAGAGTTAGGCCAGCCTGGCTTGATGAAATAAAAAAGTTTTGAGGGCCCGACGGAAAGTACGTAGATCCGGAATCGTCCGTATCTCCAGGGGGAGCTCGTTCCAGAGGGCAGGTGCTCCCACAGAGAAAGCTCTCCCCCTGGGGGCTGCCAGTCGACATTGTTTGGCCGATGGCACCCAGAGGAGCCCCTCTCTGTGGGAGCGTACTGGCCGGTGGGAGTCTCTCGGTGACAGAAGGCAGTCTTGTAAGTATCCAGGTCCTAAGCCATTGAGCGCTCTAAAGCTGGTCACCAACACCTTGAATCAACCCGGAGGACCACTGGTAGCCAGTGCAGCTCACGCAGGAGAGGTGTTACATGGGAGTGCCATGTTGCTCCCATAACCAACCGCGCAGCCGCATTCTGGACCAGTTGGAGCCTCCGGATGCTCTTCAAGGGGAACCTCATGTAGAGAGTGTTACAGTAATCCAGGTGAGACGTGATGAGAGCATGAGTGACTGTGCACAAAGAGTCCCGATCCAGAAAGGGATGCAACTGGCGAATCAGGCGAACCTGATAAAAAGCCCCCCTGGCCACGGCTGTCACATGTTCTTCTAAAGACAGCCATGCATCCAGGAGGACACCCAAGTTGTAAGCCCTCTCCATGGGGGCCAGTGACTCGCCCCCAATAGTCAGAGATGGCACCAACTGACTATATCGGGACGCTGGGAGCCACAGCCACTCGGTCTTGGATGGGTTGAGCTTGAGCCTGTTTCTCCCCATCCAGATCCGTAGGCCTCCAGACACCAGGACATCACATCAAGGGCATCATTGGGGTAGTCCGGGGTGGAGATGTACAGCTGAGTGTCATCAGCGTACTGATGGTACTTCACCCCGAAACCACGGATGATCTCACCCAGCAGCTTCACATAAATGTTGAACAGAAGGGGCAAGAGGACTGACCCCTGCGGCACCTCACATACAAGGTGCCTCGGGGTCAACCTCTGGGCCCCCGTCAACACAAATTGCGACCAGGCAGAGAGAAAGGAGGAGAACCACAGTAGCACGGTGCCCCCCCAACCCTAACCCCTCCAACTGGCACAGCATGATACCATGGTTGATGGTATCAAAAGCCGTTGAGAGATCTAATAGGACCAGGACAGAGGAACAACCCCTGTCCCGAGCCCTCCAGAGATCATCGACCAATGCGACCAATGCCGTTTCCATGCTATGACTAGGTCTGAAGCCCAACTGGAATGGATCGAGATAGACTGCTTCATCCAGGTACTGGGGAAACTGTCGTGCCACCACACTCTCAACAACCTTCACCACGAAGCGGAGGTTGGAGACTGGACAATAGTTTGCTAAAACAGCTGGGTCCAAGGAGGGCTTCTTGAGGAGTGGCCTCACCACCACCTCTTTCAAGGCGGTGGGAAAGTAACCCTCTCTCAAAGAAGCGTTGACAATCCTTTGGAGCCAGCCTCATGTAACCTCCCAGGAAGCCAGCACCAACCAGGAGGGACACGGGTCCAATAAACATGGGCCGCACTAAGTCTACCCAGAGTCCTGTCCACATCTTCATGGGTCACTGGGTCAAACTCCTCCCAGATAACACTCTAAAGACCTGTCTCCATCATCCTGCCTGCATCTACCCAGTCAGAGTCCAAGCCTTCTCGAATTTGAGTGACTTTGTCACGCAGATACTGCGCAAAATCCTCAGTCCTGCCCTCCAAGGGGTCCTCCCACGCTCCTGGATGGAGCAGGGAGCGGGTCAACCTAAACAGGGTGGCTGGGCGGTTATCTGCAGATGTGATAAGAACGGAAAAATAATTAAACTTTGCCGTTTTTATCGCCGCTAGGTAGGTCTTAATATGAGACCTTACCAGTGTCCGGTCGAATTCGGAAAGGCTAGCCCTCCAACTGCTCTCCAGGTGTCTTTTCCAGTGCTTCATCTCCCTCAGCTCCTCGGAGAACCAGGGGGCTAAGTGAGATCGGTGCCAGGTCAGAGGCCGCAAAGGCACGACACAGTCCAAAGCTCCAGCGGCCGCCCTATCCCAGGCGGCCACCAGGTCTTCAGCCAGGTTGTGAGTCAGAACCTCAGGGAATGGCCCAAGCTCCGTCCGGAACCTATCAGGATCCATCAGTCACCTGGGGAGGAACCACCTGGTAGGTTCCGCCTCCCTGTGGCAGGGTGTAGCGGTTTGAAGGTCAAGTTGAAGGAGCGAATGGTCTGACCATGACAAGGGTTTAATCACTATATCCCCTATATCTAAACCATTCAGCCACTGGCCAGAGCTGAAAACCAAGTCCAGAGTGTGTCCCCCCATGTGAGTAGGGCCATGAACTAACAGGGTCAGATCCATGACCATCATGGAAGCCATGAACTCCCAAGCCACCTCAGATGTTTCACCGATGGATGGCAGGTTGAAATCCCCCATAACCATAAGTTTGGGGGTATCAACCGCCACCCCGGCTATCACGTTGAGCAGTTCAGGCAGGACCGCCGCCACGTGGCAGGGAGCTAGGTATGTGATCAGCAAGCTCATCTGCACCCCATGACCCCACTTCCAAAGAGGGACTCACATCCGGCTATCTGAGGCACAGTGGCCTCCTTCGGACCAAGACCATCCTTTATAACAACTGCTACCCCCCCCCGCTCCTCCCCTGTGACCTCGGCTGATGGAATGCTCAGAAACCTGGTGGGCACATTTCAACAAGGGGAACCCCCCTCCTCTTGGCCTAGCCAGGTCTCTGTAATACCCACCAGGTCCGCTCCCCCCTCTTGAACAAGATCAGAAATGAGGGGGGCTTTATTTACTATGGACCTGGCATTGCACAACATCAGCTGAAGGCCCGGGCCCTGAGGATCTGCGCAACCCAGAGAACGAGAGGAGCTTTGGGGGCCAGAGCGCACTACCGCTTAGAGACAACGGGCGCACACTCCCATAACCGGATATGGCCCCCTGCTCCCGCCATATCTGCCCCTCCCACTTACAGTACTGATGATATTGCCCTCGTCAGTATGGACTCTAACCCCCTCATTGAGGGGGTGTTCTGTGGGTGTGGCTTGGTGGGCGTGGCAGAGGAAGGATACTGCAAAATCTCCATTCCCACCCCATTCCAGGGGAAGGATACTGTAAAATCTCCATTCCCTCCCAATATTGGGGGAAGGATACTGTAAAATCTCCATTCCCTCCCAATATTGGGGGAAGAATATTGCAAAATATCCATTCCCACCCCACTCTGGTGGTTCTCCAAATTACTCAAAATTTCCGCTACCGGTTCTCCGAACTACTCAAAATTTCCACTACCAGTTCTCCAGAACCTGTCAGAACCTGCTGGATTTCACCCCTGGATTGAAATCATATCAGCTATTACTGCAATTGGAATACTACTGAGACATGCAGGTGAAAAAATCATGCTGGCTTGAAATGCTTCCATCAAATCATTATGGAGCACAACAAAATCATCTGTGAAAACAATAACATTCTGAAATGCTTCCTGCTATAGTTGATTTGTATGGATCATTTTTTTAAAAATCCTTAAATTATTCGTCATAGACTAAACATTATTAGAACATATGTGCCAGTTTTGACATCTACAGTAGTAGAGTATTCATAGGAACATAAGAAGCAGTCAACTTCTAAAGTGTATCTAACACAGCATTATGCTAAATCGGAGGCCGATGTCCACAGTAGTACAGTGACTCAAATAGCTTTGTCTCGTTTGTGTATCCCAGCAATGAGATTCAGAAGCATTCTCCCTTTTGATGCTGCAAGATAATAATAGCTATTAAGGGTATGGTCATTGCTGCTTTATTTTCTATGAATGTGTTTAATCCACTTTGAAAGCAACACAAATTAACACATTGTAATGCCTGATTTCGAAGCCTGAGTGTACCCTTTGTGAATACGTCTTTTTCTCTGTCCTGAATGTCCCAACTCTCAGCATTTCTCCTATTCTCCATTTTTTCCCATTCTGTTTACTGGTTTGTTTGGTTTTTTTTTTTCTTCACAGCTTGGATAATATCATACATACATATTTATTTATTCTGCAGATCAACCCTGACATCTCTTTAGAAGGCCAGGTCCTGAAGATGAAACTCAAATACTTTGGCCACCTAATGAGAAGGAAGGACTCACTGGAGAAGAGCCTAATGCTGGGAAAGGTTGAGGGCAAAAGAAGAAGCGGACGACAGAAAACAAGGTCACTGGATGGAGTCACTGAAGCAGTCAGTGTGAACTTAAATGGACCATAGAGGAGGGTAGAGGACAGGAAGGCTTAGACGAATATTGTCCATGGGGTCACAATGGGTCAGACATGACTTCTCAACTAACACAACAAAAATGGCTGCCCATGTAATAAGAGAAATTTTAAGTGGCAAAGATGTTATCAAGATCAGTTAAAAATAAAGGGGAGGGTACCATGTTGAGGCTGTTATAAAGGTTTCAGTATCCATATATCACAAACTATCATGCCAGAGTTTCAGAGCTCCATTAACATCTTGGCTCCAGGATGGCATGCCTATCATGTCCCATTTCTCACTTTTTTTTTCTGAGCTAAGCTGTTGTAAATATATCTTACAAGAGTCCTTAATATATGACCGTTCATTTAATAAGGGTCCAAAGTTATGATAGTCTTGGAAAAAAGTGACTTACAACCTGCATTTGTCCTTATGACCTTATGACCACCAATGTGGTCACGTGATCTCAAATTGGGCACATGGAAACTGGCTCACATGTACAACCAGTTGCAGCATCCTGTTTAATTATGTGATTTAAATGTACAATCTTTTTTGCCAATTTCTAGCAAAACCAAAACCAAAAACCACCCACTGGGAAAGATGGGTCAACTTAACAACTATGGTGATTTGCTTAATGGCCATTGTAAAAATTGTCAAAAAAAAATCAAGTCTGACTCAACTTACAAACACAACAACTTACAATGGAAATTCCAGGCTGAACTGTGGTCATAAGTCAAGGACCACCTGTATAGGACAGCTGAGCCAACCATTTGATGAATAATCTATTCCTACCTATTGTTCCCCAATACCCCACCAGCATTCCTCATACAATGTGCTTTCCCAGTCACTTAACTTGTCAGGTCTTTTCATCAATAGTTACAACAGTAAATGATCACACTGAGTCAAAACCTACTGTTTAAATTAACTAATTCTAGAAGCCATTTGTTTGTTTATATGATTTATGCGGTCACACACAAATGACTCTGGGTGGTTAAAAACACACACAGAGAGAGGCGCACAGCAAGTATCATGAAACCTTCCATTAAAAATTTTCCAGCTGTTCTATAATCTCAACTACTTTCCTGGGTTGACTGAGTAGGTGATGACAAGATGTGGTACTTCACATGATACAACTATCCAGCAGAAGCACTTTTAACCCAAAATAAACCCGAGGTTGTTTGGGGATAAAATTGCTCCTCTCTGAATAATCTACTCATGACTGTGTCAAGGAAAGTGAGCTACTGGACTGACAGTTCAACAAAAGTGCCCATTGAGGCAAAACAATCGAAGTTTGTTGACGACGTATCAACGGACACTTTTGTTGAAGTATCAGTCCAGTATTGGATACTTCATAAACAAACTTACTTTTTTTTTTTGCCTCAATGGGCACTTTTGCCTTGTTTGCATTGAGCTACATTTTATAGCACATTTGTTCTAATGGGTGGTGCTCAGTGGTGAAATCCTCCATGGATTGCCACTGGTTTGCTGCCACGCATGCACAATGCATGCCAAACACGTGCTGCGTGCATGCATGCACAGTTTGCACCAAATACGCGCTTCACACAGAAAAAGGAGGCTTAAATAAGGTAAATAGAACAGCGAGGGGGGGAACAGCTGTGCCGCGCGATTTAGATTTCCTGCTTTCTAGTGAATCTAAATCATGCCACACAGCTGATCATTGGAAATACCAGTTCAGATGAACCAGTAGCTTTTTTTTTTATTACTGATTCACCCGAACCAGTAGCTTTTTTCACTACTGGTTCACCCAAACCTGTGCGAACCGGTAGCATTTCACCACTGGTGGTGCTGCCACTGACACCTGACTTACAATTTCTCCAAATTTTCCAAAGGTAACAGAGGCCTTTTCTTTTCTTTTCTATTCTATTAGCTATCTTTCTATAATTCTGACGCTTCTGTTCACCCCTTCCAATCAGAAAAACCAATGCAAATATTTACCTTGTGAGAACTTCTCTCGGATTGATACGTAGGAGGCCAAGGGTGCTCTAAAACAGTGTTTTTCAACCTTGGCAGCTTTAAGAAAGGGTGGACTTCAACTCCCAGAATTCTGCAGCCAACTTCCTATGAGTTGAAATTTACATATCTTAAAGATGTCAAGGTTGAGAAATGCTGGCCTAAGTTTTGTTATTGCTAATTATTGCCACCTCTGGATTTCTGCTGCCCAGAACAGGTAGCTCTAGCAAGGACCCCAGTTTTGTGAAGAACACTATGAAAATGTTCATTATCTCTTCACTTCAGTTTTTTTAAAACAGAAATCAAGCAGAAATGGACAGGAAGAATGCCTCCAGGCTTCTTTTGTAGCTAATTAAAGAATAGCTGTCCCAACACAAAACCTGAATTTTACAATCATGATCTGCCAATGCATAAATGATAAGTGCTCTCACTGAAAGAGGTCATCTTAAGTGAACGGAAGTGTGAGCACTGAAATATGTCCTTGACAATGTTTCCAATATTCTCTTCACCTTTAAATAAATTGCAGAAGGTCTATATCTTTCATCAGCTTGAATGAGACTGAAGTAGCCCCCAAAAAAGCTTTTTTTTTTCTTCACCAAACTGGAGATCCTTTGAGAGTTGTTCACCGAGTGTTCTTCATTTGATATCATTAAATAATTTAGTGTTGGCAGAAAATTAATCCCTTCACTACTTTCCTCAAGTTCATTATTAGCAATTTAAAAGTATCCATTGCAGTATAGATTCTTGGAGGAGTTCATTTTTTTTTATCACTTCATTGCAAGAAGTACCGGTTTCCTTTCTTTAATTGGAACCAATTTTTAAGACTAACAACTTCTTTTACTCAGGACTATGAAGTTTGTTGGACACCTTTGGCAAGGGACTTTTTCAAAAAAAACCTTTGAAAAAAACAAATAAATGTTTTACACTTTTTAACTCTTTTCTTAGTAAAAAAAATATATATTAAATTCTCCAAATATATAGAAATTGAATTAATGAATAAAAATACAAATGCCTCTAACATTTCCAGTTCCTAAGGGATGGGGGACTGTGTTGCATTTCTTACACTTACTTGTAAATTAAATTAATTTCTAAGGTTCCCGTGAGCTCTTGCATCTTAGATTAAAGCACCCCTAAGAGTAAAATCCAGTGTGATGTTAATTCCCATTAATTTCATGATCTGCATAGTCATATAGACTATTCAGAAATCTAATTTTATTGTCATAATCTAAACACGCATTTCTCTGAAGTGAGGGTAGTTAATACCACAAGTTTTGGTCATTTTTTTTCTTTGAGATTCACACACACACACACACACACATATATTCTAATTAATTTTACTATTTTCAAAGATACTTTCATCAGAAAAAAATATTTCTTTTAAATCACCGTCTCCTTTGTCTGCTTGAAACTTTCTTAGATCATAATTTTATTAAGTTATTTCTGCTTTTGAGTCAAAAACCTTTAAAATAGCCTCTCTTTTTTCTCTTCTTAATTTCAAAAAGAAGACACACACCAAGAGCTCCTGATCTTCACTGCTTTTTGGAATATCTGGCTTTTGCCAGTCAAATGTCCATGATGGCTACCCAGCAACTAAGGACACATCCATAGGCCCACAAGCTGCTTGACCCTCAATAGCCACAAGAAACTAAATACCTGTGGTCTCCTTTCAAGGACCACTTTTTCTGGACCACTGTTGGATGATCTCCCAATTTCTCCTTACTCTAGAGAAATTTCTATTAATCAGAATTATCTCCTAGCTGGCAGTTCCTCTGCCGTGCTGTCTCTTCTTGTGTAGCCACTCACAGACCTGTCTAATTAGCCATAACACCTTACTTAAAACCAACAATTGTTTTCTCTTTGTATCCCTCACTAATTTCATCTCAAAATCATTCTGAGGATTTCGGTCAGAGAGTTGTTATCATACCCTAGTGTTAATTATCTTTTGTTTCCTAATGTTGTTGACCCAGCATATAATTTGAGAAATCTTCCTCTTTCAGGTAATGTACATTTTTTCCAGTCAACTTTACAAATTCTCTGTCTAAGATGAAGGTAGCTCAGTAAATATATCTTGTGGCTTACCAGCTCCCAAACAATCCTTTAAAATGTTCGTGTTTTGTATAGGCAGCTAAATCAAGTATTTAATGAGTGCACAAACCTTCAAAACACATATTGAGATAAGATACAGGTTTGTTTCTGTTCAGAGGTACATGTGATTATTTCTGGACTTCCTACCAGATCTACGGGTTCACAACAGGATCGTGTACATGGCTTGCTTCTGCGCATGCTCAAATCACTGATAATGACATCCAGGGCAGTGGGCAGGGCCTCCCACCGGTTTTACTACTGGTTCTTGTGAACCAGTCCGAACCGGGGACAACCCACCACTGGTATGTATGTATGTATGTATGTATGTATGTATGTATGTATGTATGTAGTGGGGATTATTTGGATTATATATCATGTTTAGCCTTAAAATTTGGTCAATATCATTGTCACTCTCTCCATGAGATAGGTAAGAATCTTGGGACAAGGATGTTATGGTCATTCAAAGGGCATGAAGATCTACCATAACCATAATCTACTTGAACCATAAAGTTCAAGTCCCATGCCTCTAAATTTCACTCAAATAAATATCTGACACAAGTGCCAGTTTGATATAAGTGGTTAAAGGCAATGCCAGGAGACAATGAGTTCTAATCTTGCCTTAGGCACAAAGAGCCAGTCCCTTTGTCTCAGCCCTTGAAAAAGAAAGCTGGCAAAACCATTTCTAAAAATATTATAAGAACTTGTCCCTGTAACCATTAGAATCAGGATTGCCACTATGGGCAATAGCAATAAATATCTGACACAATTACCTTGGAATATTGGAATGGGAATTGATATTCTTTGGAATATCAGCCACATCTGATTGGACACACAACGAATTTGTCTCCTGTAGTGTACATACAAACAACTAAGTGATAAGCCATAAATCATAAACCATAAGATACAAACAACAAATGATAAATCATAAGATACCAGTTTAAAAAAAAGGTATAGGAAAGATGCGATGAGGAAGATGAGAAGGATAATAACAATACAGTTATTATAACAATACCTACTACATGGGTAAATATCTTTAGGCATAAGACAGTGCTGTGGGAATTAGGTGTTTAGCAGAGTGATGGCATGTGGGGGGAACTACCATAGTTTTGGAGTGCAGTACCCTATAGTGTCGTCCTGAAGGAAGAAGTTGAAACAGTTTATGTCCAGGATGTGAAGGGTCTGTAGATAATTTCACAGCCATCTTTTTGGCTCGTGCAGTATACAAGTCCTCAATGGAAGGCAGGCTGGTTGCAGTTGTTTTTTCTGCAGTCCTAACCATCCGTTAAGAGTCTGTATCTGCCCTGTTTGGTTGCTGGGCCAAATCAGACAGTTATAGAGGTGCAAATGACAGACTCAATAATTCCTCTGTGTTCCTCAATGCATCATGTGGGAAGAAGTTTATGGAAGAGCTTTTTCTAATCAGAAATGATGCAATCTTCTGTCAATATGTTGACTTAGCTAGTAGAATTAGGCTTAAAAAATGTGACTAATGTAGCAAACTCATTTTTCCTCTACCCCTAAGGCAGGAGTGTCAAACTCGCGGCCTGCAGGCCGGATGCATCACACGCTGGCCACGCCCACCCCCTGTTTAGCGAAGGGGATATATCACGTGACGACAACATGTCGTCACAAGTTTGACACCCCTGCCCTAAAATGTGGAGAAATAGCAAAGATAATAATAATAATAATAATAATCCTGTTCCTTTTACCTGGTTTGTCCAGAAAATATTCTGACTTTGTGGAGTTCAGGCATATTGGTCCCCTTGTTAATCTCCTTGGATAAAGATTATTCTATGTTCATAATTAAATTGATCCTGGCTATCTGTATGTATGCATATACAGTATGTGTGTGAGAGGCATATGCCTGTTGTTATAGTACCTGGTAAAAGCACACACCTAGTAGGGAAAACATCAGCTCATAGCCTTTCCTCTCCACGAGGTTCTTTTGAACTGGATATTGAGGACCTTAAAGTGAGATGTTGCTGCCCTTTTCTTGCTCGCTGCTCTTCCTTTCCATATATTTCCTTAGCAAGGTTAAGGTTCTTGGCTCAGGGAGGAGGAGGAAAATCCTCTGCTTCTAAAAGTTTAATCTACTTTTGTAACAAAACCTAAAAAGAAAGGAAATTAAACAGATGCATGTTTGAGGAGAAAGAGCCTATTTTATTTATCACTCAGTCCTACTTTACCTTCATTGACCTAATTACTTCCCACACCAGGGGAAACAGCACCGAAGAGCTGAAGGAGTGTGGCTGCCACCTAGTGGACATCAGATGGCAAAAAGCAAAGATTGAATCTTTTGAGGCTTGATGTTTTAATATGTCTAGCGCACAACTTACCGTATAGGTGACCTTCCTTGGTGTGCTTACATGAAGGCTGAGGATATCTGCATTTTACAACTCTCTGCCCTTTCATAAGCATAATGACTTTACTGGCTGAATTTTTTAAAGTAAGAGTGAAATCTATTCCTCCAGGAGTAAGTGAGTGTGTAAAGTGTCAGTGCATTTTAAAGGAGCTACATTGGTTGAAAAAAAAATATTAATGCTCATTGGTAATATTAAGGCAAGCTTGAAGAAAACATATAATGCATAAGCTGGATGCAAATATTTCTGAAAGAATCTCAAAAGTGTTGGCTACCTTGCTACCTGAAGATTTATCATTCAAAATTCAAGCTTTAGAATGCAGAATGAACAATAATATCATAGCCTTACCTCATTCTTTGTATCTGATCTTCCTGAGCAATTATGATGATCATGATCATTTTCAAGAATTGCTTTGCAGGGATATTAACAAGACTTTATATTAAAATGAATAGGTCTCATCCAAAATGATCTACACTTAGTGCCCTGAATAATATTGTGGTCAAGCAGCAAAAGGCAAATCATTTGTACAGTGTTCAAGACATGAATTTTCCATCAGTATTCTGAAAATATAACCTCCAAGTGAAGTTTAAAATACTCCTGTGAATAACTGAAGAAATGACTCAAATCAAAAATAGGATGTGATTTTAGTAATGAGGTGGAATTTTTGCAGAGCAAAAGATCATCATGATATTTGCCCCAGGAGAGTCTAAAAACCCCATTTTCAATCATATATATATCTATTCATATATAGATATGTGTGTCCTGTGTGAATGTGTGAATGCGTGAGCCAGTGTGTTAGAGTGGCTATAGTGTTGGAATGAGATCAAGGAAGTTTCTGGGTGACTTTGAGCTAGTCATTATCTCTTAGACTAACACACACACACACACACACACACACACACACAGGGGGGGAGGGAGAGAGAGAGACATACACACAAACCCTTCTCTTTCAGTGTTGGGTGACAAAGATTGCATAAGAAGGTTAAAAGAGGGGCTATAGTGTGTCTAATTTTAGACATGTTCATGTCCATCAGGATTAGGTTTTTTCTAGAGATTAACTGTTCATTAAAAACAAGCTACCATAAATACTTTGTTCTAAAGAGGATTGGTCATAACAATATAGTGTTACTGGGAATACATGTTCCTCCACTTCATTTGCAATAATCGGCAAGATCTCATGCTTTGATCAAAAGGTCACAAAACAGCATCATGATAGCAATAGCAGTTAGTTTTATATACCGCTTCACGGTGCTTTGCAACCCATGATGCAAACTCTGTGCCCTTCATATGTGTGTGTGACATTGCAATGTCTGTTCAAAGACGGTGAAATTCAGTGATGATACAACACTCCCTGGATCCCAACTGTAAGTGTACCTCTGCTGCAACTGGAGTAAGAATTGCACCTCAGATCAAAGGGAACTGGGAAGCCCAAGCACCAATAAGAAATGATACAGTCTTCCTTGCTAATAACAAAGGAAGAATATATTAATGTTCTTAATGCTCTATTCCTAAGAGCCCTGGTCAGTGGTGGGATTCAACCAGTGTAACAACCGGTTCGCTAAGCACACATATACCACACGCGTGCTCCACCTGCACACAGTGCATTTGAATTCAGCTCTAAAACTTACTTTCTACTGCAGCCTTGGTGAGTAAAACAGCTGAGGCATGGCAGTCCACTCTGCAGTGCCGATCAGCGGGGCTTCAAACAAAGGAAATAAAGGTAAGTAAAGTGCAGGGGCAGGCGGATGGGCCCAGATGATTGACAGAGCAAACCGGTTCACTCCCAGCTTGATTGTCAGAGCTATCGGTTTTTCCCAAACAGGTCCGAACCAGTAGAATCCCACCCCTGGCCCTGGTGGATTACCCCACTACATATTAGATGTTCTTTGATTTTGTGAAGGTGAACCACTTAATCATAGGAATAAGAAACACAGGAGACCTTTAATTGACCTTGAACATTCTGAAAATGTAATTATCAGCAAATTCTAGAATCTAAGCCATTGTTGACAGTTCTTAGTAGTGTGATTTTATAAGTCCATACTGACCTTTGGTGATGCATTTCAAAAAGTATGGAGTGTATTTGCCCAATGATCCAATTCTTCCTTCATTTCTGCCATTTACAGGTAAACCCATCAGCATTTATATAAAATATGCCTGATGATTCATATTCGGCTAATTGGTAAATGTCAAGAATTTTCAAGCACTTCCTAAAATTGTCCAGGATGCTATCTAGATCCTGAACTCTAAATGCTTAGCAATCATTTATAATAAATATATGTTGTAGAGTTACGATATCTATGTATATTGTACTTCATATCCCCATTCTCAAGTCTAGAAGGTTTTATTGGCACAGAGACACTCTAATTTTTAGCAGTTTAGTAGTTTTGAATGACAGTCATATTCTTTATTACAAATCCCTATAATATATGATGACTTATATGGAGTTAGAAAAATCCTAGTTTTCAAAGGACAGCATAATGGAGTGGGTGGGTGTTACAATAATCTAAATTTAGGAAGGAAGTAATTCATTGCTATTAAGAAACATCTTATCCAATTTAGACAACCTTTCACATTCTATTTTGTAACAGTTTTTGCAAAGATTTAGTAGAAAGAAAACAGAAACACTTTTTAAAAAATCAACTTAGTTTTTCTCATTTGTAGGAAGCTAACATCAAATGTAGAATGTGCAATTCTACTGCTACATGTATTGGTGACCCAGGTATCAAGATACAACACAATTGACTTTAGTAGAATAAGTAATAGGTTGAACTCAAACACCTTATCCCATAAATCTAGGCATATCCACAAAGGGAGAGGGGCAAATTATGTTTCTTTCAAACAACTTCTCTTTAGGACGCTTTTCACCAATCACTAAATGCATCTTGTTAATTGTTTGATCCATTCAGCAAACTCCCAACTGCCTAAAAAATTAACACCACATTTGCTTAATACATATCATGTGCTATATTTCTTGTAATATGTTATGCTAAAATGCCAGGCACTGGTGACAATATATTAAAACAAATTCTCATCAATTAAATTAAAACCTTCGTTGGCAAAGTACAGCTGCTACAAGCAACATTTTAAAATGCAGATTTCTTGCCTCTTTTTGAAGCACATCCTCAATTAAATATAATAAGCAATGTGCTGTTCTTAAACATTTCACTACAACAGATGTAGTGTAAAAAATACATAGAATTTATTTTAAAACATGTCATATTCCAGTTTACCAAATACGTTCATTTATTTGTTTCAGGAGGCTGAATCAAGATGGAAGCATTCTATCCATTAAACAATCCTGTCAACTTTCAATCAGTTAGGTAAATGGCAGTGGTGAAATCCAATTTCTTTTACTACCGGTTCTGTGGGCATGGCTTGGTGGGCGTGGAAGGGGAAGGATACTGCAAAATATCCATTTCCACCACACTCCAAGGGAAGGATCATGCAAAATCCGCATTCTCTCCCCACTCCTGGGGGAAGTATATTGCAAAATCTCTATTCCCACCTCACTCTGGGAGCAGCCAAAGGTAGTATTTGCCAGTTCTCTGAACTACTCAAAATTTCTCCTACCGGTTCTCCAGAACCTGTCAGAACCTGTTGGGGGCAATAATCTGACTTTGTATAAATATACAAAAGTATGAAGGCTATTTCTTAACGCATTGTAAGCTGCCCTGAGTCTCCGGAGAAGGGCGGCATATAAATTAAAGCCAAAAAAAAAAAAAAATCAGATGAGGCAGAGCTTCTGGAAGTACCAGAAGAGACATTGGACACAATGGCGTGGTAGAAAAACTATGTGTGATTCAGGATATAAGTAATGATAATTGGGCTTAATCCTGTCCATCATAAGTAGATATTTTGTTGCAAGAAAGGAAGCAACAACTTGCCCTGTTGAATGAGGGTGGAATGAGGAATCAACATGCTCTAATCCAGAAAAACTTTGCACCACTTTCATTGCATTCATTTGCAAGTCAGTTTGGTCTAGTGGTTAAGGCACCAGACTAGAAACTAGGAGATCATGAGTTCTACTCCCATCTTAGCCATGAAAGCCAGCTGGGTGACTTTGGGGCAGAGGCTCTCTCACACATATCTCACATAACTGTATCTCAATCCACCGCACAGGATTGTTGTTGTGGGAAAAATAGAAGGAGGAAGGTGTATTGGATATGTTCACCATCTTGAGTTATTTGTAAAAATAATAAAGGCGATAATTTCCACTGCAAATGGAGACCCAGCAAATGAGGCTTCTTTTATGAGCAAGATAGACAATCTCTAAATATGATACGTAAATACATAAATAAACATCTTGAACTGCACAAAGTACATCAACATAATCATGCATAATCTTGCATGATTATGTTGATCATTTTACTATGTTTTTCTAATTCCCGGGAAGGACTTTGCTTTATAGTTCCAGGTTTACCTAATGTGGTAGTGATGAATATATTCCCCAACAGAATTGAGGTAATCCAAATATGAGCTGCAGCCCAGGATGGATTGAGCAAATTCTCCTTTGCCTTTCCTGGATGCTAGTGTATGTTTGCACACCAATTACCAGTGTATACATGCTTAAATCTATAAACTGCCTCTTCTAAATATGGTTAAGAGATACATGATCTTTCACATGTGCTAAGAAAGGAAATAATTTGCCTTAAATTAGTAGTAGCATCATGGAGAACCCTGATATTTGTAGAAATAAATAACTACTTTAAAAAGAAATTATGGGGCAAAAATTTGTATGTGGCTTGAGAAAATGATGCAACAACATATCGATTTAAAAATGGAATTGTTCTTGTTGGGGATTTTACCAGGAATTTATAGTAAAGAAACTGTATATTTGGTTATTCATGTAATAACAGCAGCTAGAATTGTATTTTCACAAAATTGGAAAAGCGAAGAGATCCCTATAGATGAAAAAGTGATTAAGAAAATATTAGAACATGCAGAAATGAACAGATTAACACTTGCAATTCAAGAAAAGAAAGAATCAGATTATTATAATATATGGGAGTTATTTTATCAATGGTTATAGAATAATTATGAAAGCAGTGTATTGTAAAAATAGATAAGCAAAGAAGAGAAATGTTAGGTTTATGTTATTTTATCAGTATTATTATTATTTATTTCATAAGTAGAAGATGAAATTAGATGGGCACTCTCTTCTTATGAAGTCAGAAAGTACAGTAACTGATGGAATGCCCACTGAAATATAGCAAGGAACAGAAGAAGGTTATAACCAAGCTATTCCAGCAAATCTGAAGAATGATATCATAATCACTCAACTGGATAAAGTAACTCTACATCTCAATGGCAAAACAAGAACAGCATCTTGGAAAAGATATTTAAAAGACTAGATTGAGCATTGGTTAAAGTGCTGTATTGCAAGTAAACTCTGCCCACAGTCTGGAGTTTGATCCTGATGAGGCTCAATGTTGACTCATCCTTCTATCCTTCCAAGGTAGGTAAAATGAGGGCCCAGATTGTTGGGGGCAACATGCAAATAATGCTTCTACATTGTAAACCACTCAGAGAGTTCTATAAAGTGCTCTGTGCTAAATAGCTAAATGCTATTGTTATACTAAATGCCATGAACTGTCTATATCTACAAATATCAGGATCATTCATGGTATTGACACTGTATGCATGTTGGACTTTAAAGAAGGATAGGAAAAGTATTGATGACTTTGAACCTTGGTGTTGGCAAAGACTCCTGAGAATACTAGGAACAGCCAAGAAAACAAACCAATTTATTCATCAAATAAATCTACCCAAACCCAAAGGTGCTTTTTCAAGAGGCAACTGGACTTTCCGGTTTTTCTTTGAAGACATTTCACTTCTCATCCAAGAAGCTTCTCTCGGAGAGAGATGAAGAAGCTTCTTGGATGAGAAGTGAAACATCTTCAAAGAAAAACCAGAAAGTCCAATTGCCTCTTGAAAAAGCACCTTTGGGACAACCATGACCTGGATATCTGACAAGCTCCATAGCAAATCCACTCAGAGTTCTCACTGGAGGCACAAATGACCAGGCTCAAATTATCTTACCTCAAACTTATTATGTGAAAATCCAGCTCTCTCGAAAAAGCTTTAATACTGGGAAAGGAGTAGAAAAGAAAAGAGGGCCACCAACAGCAAAATGGATGGACTCAGTTACATTGGTGATGAGGGCACGGTTGGGACACTTGAAATAACAGGCAAAGGATAGAATGTCATGGAGAAGATCTAGCTATGTTATCACTAGAAACTAGAAAACCATTTGCAGGCACATAATCAATGCATAAAGTAATATAAAAGAAGAAAACTAAATTAAGACAAAAATATAGCATAATGGCTAAAGCATGAGGAACAATATTTTGATGGAATATTTTTCTCCAATAGGCATCACAGATAGAAATTATGCACACCCATATAGAACCAAGCCTTTCCCTCATATGTATGCTATACAGCTTTCACATTTTATTATTGAATTGAATATAACACATAATCCATTTTTGGATCTATCTGATGCAGATTTCATTTTTCTACGGTGTCTGAAGTTCTCAAAACATAATTAGAGAGGTCAGCTCTAAATATAGCAATTAAATATTAGATGCAGTACTTCAGGTGAGGATCTCATTACTTACAGTTAATACATTCATCATTGAAATAAGCAAACACATTCTAACAGTGCCATTAAAAACAGATTGATCTGTGTTCATACTGAAATTCAAATCACACAGATGTTCACAAGTACTTAATATTGTATAATGTAGTAGAGTTGGTAAGGACAAACATTTTCAGTATTTTGCCTGATTGTTCAATCAAATTGCTCTCTTTCATACCGCTAGGATTTTGAAGACAATATACTTCCTAAGGTATTAATATTGATACAACTATCTATATACATAAAAGCAAAAACCACTCAGGCATTAATCACGAAATCTCCAGAACCGTAAAGCCTACAAACTTGAAATTTGCCACGTATGTTCCTCTTGGCTTCTAGGTGCTCACTAAGAAAGGATTTTTCAAAATGACCATCAGAGCATTAGTATTTCCTATATTATTATAACACGCTCTGATGCTAATTAGTCAGACATTCTACTCCCCCTCTCAACTTGAAAATAACTCTGGAGAGAATGGGATAGCATAGGACAGGCTTCTGTGGGGCAAGCCTCATGGAGAGAAGGGGCTAGAAATCCTGAGGGAGAGAAGGGGATAGGATAAGAGAGGTTTCTGTGGGGCCAGCCTGAGTGAGAGAAGAAGAGAGGAGAGGATAAATGGGGCCATCCTGAGAAGGGGAGAGGGGAGGATCTATGGGACCAAGCCTGAGGGGGTAGGAGAGGAGAGGCTTCGGTGGGGCCAACCTGAGGAAGAGATGGGGATAGGAGAGGATCTATGAGGCAAGCCTGAGAGAGAGAAGGGGATAGAGAGGAGAGGCTTCTGTGGGGCTAGCCTGAAGGAGAGAACAGGAGAGGAGAGGCCAATCGTAACTACTCGTTAATTTTCAAAGTGTCAATTTATCAAGCCCCATCACATAGTTTCATAGTAAAGCACAGGTATCCAGCTAGTATTATATAAAACACTGCTTCTGTTTCTTTAATTTGATCTTACTGCTATCACAAAAACATAATATAACTGCAGAAGAAAAGATTTAAATTTCAAAATTAAGTTAGAAATATGAAATCCTAAATAGTGGCAAATATTCAAAATATAATGAAAAGCTACTGATTAAATTTCCCACCTTAAGCAACTTGAATCAGACATTGATATTAAAATGAAAATCACAGTATCAGCTTAATAAGTGAATCCAATAACAAAACACTATTGTTTCTTTACCTTAACTTACCCTGCTGTATCAGTTCTCCATTCAATTCATTTTCCTGTAAATAGACAAAAATGGCCAAGAACATATCAAAAATAAGATTCGAAAGCAGAGGACAATGATGGTGCTACACACTGCCTACATTCATACCAGATGAAAAACTTGATTACCTTTCAACTTGATTAATTTTTATATCTGAGTACACTGAACACGCCCTGTCCATTTGATTAGTTTACAATTAACAGAATCACAGAGATGAAAAGGATCATGTAAACCATGACTCAAACTCATTACTTGGTGTGAAAATCCCAATGAAAGCATTCCTGTCAAATATTTGTCTAGCCTCTGGTTGAATATATCCAGAGGTTAGAAGGGCAGGCCAGCCCTTTCTGGATAACTGCTTCCACTATCAAATAACTCTTTCTTTCTAGTCCCCCCCACCCCAAATATTTAATTTGTCTTTCTATAACCTGACTCCTATTTTCTATAACTTTTATATTTTATACTTTCTATAACCTGACTTTCTATAACACTGATCTGTCCCCGTCTACACACACACACAAACACAGCCAGCCGAGGGTTAAGAAAGTACTTGGCATGCATACAGGTCGTTATCTCAAACTTGGCAACAATATAAGCACCGTCTGCCAAGATAACATAAAATTACATACGCATTGCAAATAGTCCAGCAAAACAATATCCCTTCAGCAGCTTCAGATGTTGTTCAAGTGACTAGCCAGAGTTAGTTTTTGTTCGTCACAGATTTTTACCAGCCACCACCCTCCCTTATATAGTCTCTGGGGTGTGGTCCAGTGACTCAGCTATAATCCCTAGCATGCCTCCTTAACTGCTGCAACCGTTTATCACGCCTTCGTTGGCGTGCATCCAGGAATGACGGCTCTCCTTCCTCGCCCTCATCAGACACACCTGGCTCCTGGCCAATCTCCCCTTCCTCGGCCAGCACCTGAGGCAGTGCCAGAGGGGAGGGGCCTGGAGAGGGAGGCCTGGCTGACTCCTCTCCCTCATGTTCGGAGCCTTCTTCCTCCGATGAGATAGGCTCAGAGGGCGGGGCCACAACAAACACTTGCTCCTGGGAAGGAAAGCTATGGCAAATCTAGATAGCTTACTAAAAAGCAGAGGCAGCACCCTGCCAACAAAAGTGCCTATAGTCAAGGCTATGGTTTTCCCAGTTGCAATGTATGGCTGTGAAAGTTGGACTATAAGGAAGGCTGAGCACCAAAGAATTGAGGCCTTTGAACTATGGTGCTGGAGAAGACTCCTGCAAGTCCCTTGGACTGCAAGGCGATCAAACCGGTCAGTCCTAGAGGAGATCAACCCTGACTGCTCTTTAGAAGGCCAGATCCTGAAGATGAAACTTAAATATTTGGCCACCTAATGAGAAAGAAGGACTCATTGGAGAAGAACCTAATGCTGGGAAAGATTGAGGGGAAAAGAAGAAGGGGACAACAGAGAACAAGGTGGCTGGATGGACTGAGCTTTAATGGACTCCAGAGGATGGTAGGACAGGAAGGCCTGGAGGAATGTTATCCCTGGGGTCATGATGGGTTGGACACGACTTCGCAACTAACAACAACAACAACAACAAATAATCTGAACTCATTGTTTTGCCCTGCACTCGGGTTGTAATCTTGATGTTTCTGACATCATTTTAGATATCACTTTTATAAACTTTCATTTCCAATATCTTGATCAATGTAAGTACCCTGGGCCTTTCATCACTGCTGAGCTAATGTATTATTTAGCCTTGATTCACAGATTTAGTGGACACAAGATTCTTTAAAGATTCTCCTATTGCCCTAAGCAAAGTGGCCCTAGAAGGTAGACACCAAGGACTTGGTGTCATAGAAAAAGGACTGTCCTCACCAGCCAAGAATATTCAATTGGTACCAATAATAGCTGCTCCCAGCCAATAAGGGTCAACCAAATAGTATATCTGGTTGCACCCATGGAGTTACCTCTTTGGGGATAAAACAGTATTCTAACAGTGGAACAGTTAAATATGGATTTAGGTTGCTGTAGATATCGAGGGAAATGAAAATGAGTAATGAGATTGTGGCAGAAGAAAATTAGTTGCTATGGCTATTTTTTATTTATTTATTTATTTATTTTGCCAGATTCAGGTGCAAATGGCAATAACCCTTTCTCTGAATCTGTTCCAATTGATCTGAATCCTTCCTAAATTCTGATGCCAAGAGCTTTTCTAAATTCCTTTTTACAAGTAATATTTGCAAAACCATGTAGCTTGTTGTGGCCCTCAGCGGCCAGCAGAGCTGGCAGGAGATTCGGACAGTGAGGAGGTTGGGGAGGAACATGGGCTAGTCCTGGAGTCTGGGAAAGGCTCTGATGAGGGCTCTGCGTCAGAGATAGAGAGGGAGCGAGGGCTATATGCCAGTTATCAGCTGCCTTCGGAGTCAGACATCAGTGAGGCAGATGAACAGCTGGAGCCTGTTCTCAGTGTGTGCATGCACACAGTTGCCAGACAAA
The DNA here is from genome assembly GCA_022577455.1 of Arizona elegans. NCBI lineage: Eukaryota > Metazoa > Chordata > Lepidosauria > Squamata > Colubridae > Arizona > Arizona elegans. Next base: position 249,191,000 of record JAKOOJ010000001.1, read on the forward strand.
GAGAACAGCTAAAGAACAAGGGTCAACTTCGGAGTAAGGCCACAGGTGGATGATGAATGGTTCCTCCCAGAGGTAATAAAAGAGGAGCAAAAGGGGTGTTTGCTGGAGACAATTAGTTCACTTAATTGGTTTGTGACTCTCCAAGACTCCTTGCCAAGTTTTGAAGATATCAGCCTGGCAACGTTCCAAGCCAGATAAGATCTATGACTGTAAATTCTCCCTTGAAAGACTTTGCTGGATGTGAATGAGAAGAATTCATGGTAATTTAATGAAAAGGGATTTTTGTCAAGACAAGGAGTCTGCTTCATGTTCTTGGGAAGCCTAGACCAGAACATAGCTATCAATTCAACTTCAGTTCTCTACCAATGGAGGACTAGTCAAGTTGCATCAATTGCTCTCCATTGAGTAGATTGTTGCCCTCAGAGGATGTGTGGCTGCCCACATCTTTTTAATTTGAGTGATCTCTATGCTTTCATCAGAGAATGAAACTTGTTTGACTTCTGTGTTTGGAATGGAACTAAGGCAGTGGTGGGTTTCAAATTTTTTTTACTACTGGTTCTGTGGGCGTGGCTTGGTGGGCGTGGCAGGGGAAAGATACTATAAAATCTCCATTCCCTCCCCAATCCAGGGGAAGGTTACTGCAAAATCCCCATTTCCTCCTGATCAGCTGGGATTTGGGAGATGGGGGCGGAGCCAGACAGAATTTTTACTACTGGTTCTCCAAACTACTCAAAATTTCTAGTACCGGTTCTCCAGAACTGGTCAGAACCTGCTGAAACCCACCTCTGAACTAAGGTTTTATTTTTACTCTTTGTTTCAGACAGAAACCTACTTTTTTTTGTTCTTTTAAAGGGTCACCACATCCAAAAAGTGACCACCAACCTTACTTCAGAAGGATGAAACAAGCCCGTGAAAATGAATTTAGGCCATAGGCCATTTGTTGCGGCACATCTAAGTCCCAAATCACAGGCAATTGTTTCTTCTCCTGATTATTCTGAATATTACGTACATATCTTTGAGAACATATTAAAATATGAAGAATTTCTGACACAAAGAATATTTTAATAAAAGAAAGGAGCTGGCAGATAATACAGCCCAGTAAAGATAGTCAAAGGAAGATAATACCCGGCAGGCTATTTTTGAGTATGGAAAAAATGGAGTGTGTGTCTGGATCTCTTTCTTCAGTCAGAATATTGACATACAGAAGGTAAATATTTTTGCTCTGAAATCCATTGTAGAAAAAAGTCAATCAAACTCATTTTCATTTGATCTTTTGCCAGTATCAGCCGCAAGTTTTGTTAAATTGGATGAAAGCAAAAAACAAAAAGTGTTAAACATTAATATTAGATGAACATAGATGGGTAGCACAGGAGCTGAAAGTACATTTTGATTTTCCCTCTATGGCTCTCTACCCTAGAAATAACAGTGTTGTGACTCCGACCCCCGAGCCCATCTTATCAGAGGGAAAAGACTTCGAAAGTGAAGGAGAGGAGTTGGCAAGGCCTCCCTCTCCAGGACCCTCCTCTCTGGCAATGCCTCAGTTGTCCTCCGAAGGCCAAGAGATAGGCCAGGAGCCAGGCACTTCCGAACAGCCGCAGTTAGACAGCGACGGAGATGAGTCTTGGCTGGATCCCTGACAGCGTTGGAAAGATAAGCGCGCGCAGCAGAGAAAGAGGCGTGCCAGAGATTAAGCTGAGTCACTGGATCACACCCCACAGGGGATAAAAGGGGGTGTGGTGGCCATTCAGGCCTTGTGATGGACAAAACTGAAAAGCTAGCAAGTCATACTGCGTTTCTGGAACTTCATTAAATGCCCTCCTTGGATTTATTATGGACTGGACTTGACAATTCTTTGGCTTTGTGGACTTATTTTGGTGTATCGGACGGAGGAGAAAAACCTCCCTTTGTGAGTAAAGTCTTTGGCAGGCAGCTACTGGGTTGCTGCCAATTCTGTTATCTCAAAGGAATTCCTGACTGCTGGTTTTATTAACTGACTGTTTGTGTGCATGTGTGAGACGGGGACAGAACAAACAGATGGGATCAATGCCTTATATAATGAAAATGTGGTTCATTTAAAGGTAAAGGTTCCCCTCGCACATATGTGCTAGTACATATGTCCCGACTCTAGGGGGCGGTGTTCATTTCAAAGCCAAAGACCCAGCACTGTCCGAAGATGTCTCCATGGTCATGTGGCTGGCATGACTAAATGCCAAAGGCGCACGGAACATTGTTACCTTCCTACCAAAGGTGGTCCCTATATTTCTCCTTGCATTTTTTACGTGCTTTCGAACTGCTAGGTTCACAGAAGCTGAGACAAGTAATGGGAGCTCATCCCGTTATGCGGCACTAGGGATTTGAACCGCTGAACTGCTGATCTTTCGATCGACAAGATCAGCATCTGAGCCACTGAGCCACTGTGTCCCATTTGGTTCACTTACTTCATTCCATATGTTTCCTATCAGGGATTGGTTCTATGTCACTTTCCTCTCTTCCATAACTTCTTCAGATGTCCTCCTCTAAAAGCCAAAATGAACAGGGGATGGTAACAAACTACCTATTTTAATGAAGAAGAGATGCAGTGAGGCTATAATTACACTCAACTATAAGACCTACAGGGTTGCCTCCTGATTGCACAAAAGGATGCAAATATCCACTCAGACAAGGTTATCATCTCATTGCAGGCTATCCTTGTCAACCCTGGAGAGAATGTGTATCATTATCAATTCATATTTCTTCAGGATTCCTGAAAATGGCTTCAGAAAACTTAATTATAATTAGTTCCAAAATTAGAACATGTGTACTTTAAGCTAATTTGCAAATTTCCTCACTTCACATTAACTATATGTGTAGGCTTGCTGGAAAATAATTTAGAACTTTTTGGGTGTGATATATTATTATTTTATTCCTAAACACATCTACTTCTTTGGGTTATATTATAATAAACAAAATCACATTATAACTGTACTATATAAAAATGTGTGTGTGTGGTGCAGATATGCCTGCATGCTTGCATGCACACACATTAAACCAAATTTAGTTGTACAGAGAAAATACATTCAGGTTCTGATTTTAGTATAAAGTGATGCCCAAAAGGTAATTGACAGCTGTTAAAGCTCCAGGACCATATCATCTGAACTTTAAAAGATGGAAAAGAAGAAGGAGTTAAAGATATAATGGCTGTATGTCAACAATGAATAGAAAGAATAAAGTAGAGTAGAGTAGAGTAGAGTAGAGTAGAGTAGAGTAGAGTAGAGTAGAGTAGAGTAGAATTGAATTGAATTATTTACTGGCCAATTGTGATAGGTCACACAAGGAATTTGTCTCTGGTACATAAGCTCTCAGTGTACAAACAAGCAACAAGTGATAAATCATGACCATAATCATAAAATACAATCATCATTAATCATAAGATACAACACTCAGTGATAGTAATGAGATACTAAATAAAAGCAGTCAACATAAATCATAAGATGCAAACAACAAAGTTATAGTCATCAGAAACTAAGGAAACAGATAATAGGAAAGATGGGAAGGTTAATAGTAATACAGCCCTACTAGGCGGTTTGACATCCCAGGGTATAAGACAGTATTGTGGGAGTTAGTTGTTCAGCAGAGTTATTGTGGGGGGGAAAAACCATCCTTGTGTGTAGTTGGTTTTGTGTGCAATGCCCTATAGCATCATCTTGAGGGAAGAAGTTGAAACAATTGCATTGCAAGCAACCCAGCTACACACAAGGATGGTGTGAAGGATCTGTAGATATTTTCACACCCCTCTTTCTGGCTTGTGCAGTATACAGGTTCTCAATGGAAGGCAGGCTGATTGCAATTATTTTTTTCTGCAGTCCTAACTATCCATTGAACTCTGTGTCTGTTTTGTTTGGTTGCTGTGCCAGACCAGACAGTTATAGAGATGCAAATGACAGACTCAATAATTCCTTTGTAGAAGTGTATCAGCAGCTCCTTGGGAAGTCTGATTTTTCTGAATTGGTGCAGGAAGAACATTCTTGCTAAAGCAATGTCAAAACTTGGACATGCCAAGGAATATGCCAATTATCAAACCAAGTTCTTAGTAATATCAATGGTTTGGAGAAATCAGCTGGTAACTCCCTTTCATTACTAATTGGTTCAGGTTTGATTTTTTCCCCCCTACTTTTAATACTTTTTTGTATTTCATTGGTCTGAGAGAGAGAGAAAGCGGGAAAGAGAGAGAGGGAGGGAGGGAGGGAGACCTACTCCTAGATTAAATTTATGGAATTGATATGGCTGCCCATCTCAAATATATGATTCTGGTCAGCTAACAATTAAAGCAGAATAAGAACAGTAAACAAAATTATAAACAACACAAATAGTAGCCAATAGACTAATCCTAGTGATACTAATCATCCCTATTGGATAATCAAGAAATGGGCTCACCCATCTCATCAGGGCCTCAGGATCAATGGCAAAACCAGATCTATGCAAAAGGGCCAGTTGGATGAGTCTAATCTCCAGGGGAATGATATTCCAGAGGGAGGGACTATGACACAAAAAATATGTCTTCCTGAGTCCTATATGATGGCTCTGCATTACTGAAGTAACCTTGTTGTTGTTGTTAGTTGTGAAGTCGTGTCCGACCCATTGCAACCCCATGGCATAGTCGATGAAGCAGAAATAGATGTTTTTCTGGAACTCCCTAGCTTTCTCCATGATCCAGTGTATGTTGGCAATTTGATCTCTAGTTCTTCTGCCTCTTCGAAATCCTGCCTGTACTTCTGGTAGTTCTCAATCCACATACTGCTGGAGCCTAGCTTGTAGGATTTTAAGCATAACTTTACTAGCATGTGAAATGAGTGCAATGGTGCAATAGTTTAAACATTCTTTGGCATTGCCTTTCTTTGGAATTGGAATGTAAACTGATCTTTCCAATCCTGTGACCACTGTTGAGCTTTCCAAATTTGCTGGCAAATTGAGTGTAGCACTTTTACTGCAACCCTTCATGGATTCCTGCCTTGTCGTGGTGAAGGGGCTTATGTAGCTCAATGAAGCTATGAGCTATGCAATGCAGGGCCACCCAAGACAGACAGGTCATAGCAGAGAGCTCTGACAAAACATGATCCAATGGAGAAGGAAATGGCAACCTGCTCCAGTATCTTTGCCATTAAAATCCCATGGACAGTACCAAAAGGAAGGAACCTGGAGCATGCTTTTCCTTCCAGATCTAACCAGACAGTAGATATCACTGGAAAGAGATGGTCCCATAAGTAACTCTTCACCCTACATATTCTTTTGATAAATTTTTACATTAACTGTAATGATTTAATTTAGAAAAGCAGAATAGTTCAACATAAGGAATGGGATGAGGTAAATATGTATATTTTTTCCATATCTATTTAATTAATATAGGGCATACATTATAACAATAGAAGCACGAAAGAGAAGACAACCAGAAATCAAAACAGGAGGCTGACATGCTAACAATTTGTGATTTGCAGATGACACCATTTGTTAGCCAAAATAAGACTTGAGAGAGTCTGTTGTGAAAGTAAAAATAAAAAAATTCAAAATATGTGTTAATATTTACCATTAAGAATTAAAAAAAGTTACGTTTATGAATATATTTGAGAGCAAAGAAGCGAATATGGTAATAATTCTGTTTCCTTTGTTTCAAGGATAGATTAAGATGAGTAGTACAATAGGTTTGAGAAATGTATATTAATCCACGAATAGAAGGAAATGGCAAATTTAAGACAAAGTCAGGAAGAAGGATATTTCTTGGCAGCAAAGATCAGAAGAGTTAGAGTAGTCTTTCCAGCAATGTTGTATGATTGTAAAAGGTGGGCATTGAGATAGAACAAAAAGAAAGCCACTTTTGAATCATGGTTCCAGTGATAGTTATTGAGAGGACCATAGAAGCAATCAATCCTACAAGAAAGAAAGGCGTTATTTTCATTTGAGATTATTAGCAAGCATAAACACATGTCTTTCTGGCATGGTGATATGATGATGGATAAGGAGAGAAGTTGAAAAAGGAGAAGACAATGAATAAGGTAGATGGCTGGTATAAATGACAAGACTGTCTTTAGAGTTGCTACAGATTACTGTTGGGTACTGGTCAGGGTTTTAAACATTTGCTCCTGCTCACCAGTTCCTAATTTAATTGCTCACTCCATCCTAATCTGAATGCCATGATTTTGATAGGTGGAGATGTAGAGATATATGGGGCTTGTTCAAAGTCCCCACAGATATTGTTCCATTGTGCAGTCTGAAGATGTAGAAAAAATACTTGGAATGCTGAAACTTACTACTCTTTAGACTCTTCCTTAGAGTGAAATTGTGTATTTGATACTTGAGAGTGATTAATGCCTTCTTGAGGTGATATCGCAGCAGCTTTCTAGAATGAACATGGAGGAAGTAACCAGGAAAAACATTGTATTTCAGTTTTGATAACTCAAAGGGAAAGCTTATATATTTGTGAACCATACCCTAGTCCTAATAAGTATTGAAATTGTAAGTCTATATGCAGATTATTTTTTTAAAAAAAAACTCATTTGAAGGAGGAACATACAGTAAGAAAATTTTTCAGACCTTCGCAATATTTCACTATCTCTTCTAAAAATATTAGCATGGTTTAAAAGTAGCAGAAGATTATTGGTTAGTTTGTGGATTTTCATATAACTTAGTTAATAAATTTAAGTAATAAAGGGATCTCTTCCATATGCAGGCCATGGATAATAAATGAATGATCTACTCTCCTATGGTTATTTTTGCATCACTTCCAACATATAAATCTGTGATTAGATTAGATTAGATTAGATTACTCTCTTTTTTTAATCAAAACTAAAACCCATTGAATAATTAAGAGATAAGTAATCCTTTTCACAGCAACCAAACAAGACTATGATTGCCTAAGTAATTTATGAAAGCTTAATCATGATCTTTAGGGTAATAGGGAACATTTAATAATAGGTCCATGGGAACTAAAAATCTGTGGATTCTTTTTCTCTAGCCAGAAATGCTCTTAGACTGGAATATACAGAACAAAATATGTGGTTTGGGTATATTCATAAAAGTCATACAATAGGCAGATCTGTCTAGTCCCATGATGGCAAACCTATGGCATGTGTGCCACAGGTGGCACATGGAGCCATATCTTCGGGCACATGAGCTGTTGCCCTAGCTCAGCTCCAGAGCACATGCGCGTGCCGGCCAACTGATTTTCAGCTGGCCCCACCCACGCAACCCCTCCCCTCCTAGGAGTCTCCACCTGGCCCATTTTGGATGCCAGGTAAGTACAGGACAGGGCATTTTCAGCCTCTGAAGAGCCTCTGGGGGATGGGGGAGGCTGTTTTCGCCCTCCCCAGGCTCCAGGAAAGCCTCTGGAGTCTGGGGAGGGTGAAAAACGGGCCTACTGGGCCTACTGGAAGTCTGGAAACAGGCTGTTTCCAGCCTCAGGAGGCTTCAGGTAGCCCTGCTAGGCCCAAAATGGGTGCGGGAGGTTGTGCGCAGATGCATGGGGAGCAGGGGTGTTGTGCACAAATGCACGGGAAGCATGGGGGGTCATGCGTGCATGCACTGGGGGTTGAGTGTGCATGCGGGGGCGTGCAGGGGGGCATTGAATTATGGGTGTGGGCACACACACACGCAACCGTCCCATGCTCCCCCCATTTTTGGCACGTGACAGCAAAAAGGTTAGCCATCACTAACATGTACTGTTCATTCCAAGGTTGAGATGCTGAAAGAATGAACAATTCTGTATCAGAGGATGGGAAAATCCTGCTTTTATAAATTTTTTATTAGATAGAATGATAGCTTAGAATTACTGCCATCCAAGGAAGAAACAATCATTTAAGTGAATGACCTTCATTTATAACCTAACACAGTAGTATTTAACTCTTTGTAATCATTTCTTATGGATTAATTCTTCATGATTATTTCCTAAAAAAGAAAATCTGAGGTGGCAATCAATATAAGAGAATGAAAAATCTAGAAAAACGTGGCATCAGCAATTTCTTCATTACCTTAGAAAGCCATTTTTTTTCTCTGGCCCTGGAGATATAAACTGATTGATTGGGTATCCCGTGACCATAGCCTGTGGACTTTTAAGCTTCAATTCTGTCTTTTCATTTTCCATTTTACAACTGCATAAGAGAACACACGTGTTCCTGCTGGATAAGACAGAGACAAAGCAGGCATAGCTTTGCCTTTCGTTTGTTGTTGTCATTTTTCATCTTTATTGAACAGTTGCTATAATGATTTTTGAACAGATCTAAATAAGCCACTTTTGTTTCAAGAATCCTTCAGCCTTCAGCTGAGCTCTAGTTTTTTTTATGACACCATGTCTACTGTTTCAAGCTCCCTTATATGTTTTTGATGTGTTTGTTTCTTTTCAGATTTTCACCACATTTTTGTGTAGCAAAATCGACTTTATGTCAGCAAATCAAATCTTTCATCAGTGTTTTGTTCATTTCACACCCCCTGTGGAGGAAAAAATGCCTGGCTTGATTCTTCTTACTGAAATAAATATCAGTTGCAAAGCTCTTGTATCATCCTACCTCCAATTTCCTCATTCTAGTAAGGTAGTACTCTCTACCTAAAAACATACAAAAACTTTCCACTGCAACCTACAACCGTGGATACAACAGTTGAAGAAAGCATCTGGCTGTAAACTACAGTGTTATGCATTCATCACAACTTTCACAAGTACTTTATACATGTGAAATATCAAAAATCTTAACATACATAACTTCTCATCATACAGTTTTTTGTTTTGTGAAAAGACCAGTTAGATAAAACATATGTAGAAAATATGGAATGGGAGCAACAGTAGAATTAACAATTTATTTATTGAGCCATGCTGGCCCTGTGGTTAGAATGCAGTATTGCAGGCTGACTCTGTTCACTGCCAAGAGGTCGATCCTGACTGGCTCAAGGTTGGCTCAGCCTTCCATCCTTCCAAAGTCAGTAAATTGGGGACCTAGATTGTTGGGGGTAATATGCTGACTTTGTAACCACTTAGAAAGGGCTGTAAAGCACTATGAAGTGGTATATAAGTTTAGGTGCTATTGGTAGTGCTATTATTTCCCCCTAATTTTGGTAGATTGAGGAAAGATTATTTCTGCTACTCTGAGAGGTGCCATAGCTCAGAGAAGGTGTGGTGGTGGGGGCATTGACTGCATGACAGCTTTTACATACATCTTGGTTGCTCTGCTTAGTCAATTGTAATGAGCCATATCTGGACCACAAGTAGCAAAGCTGAAAAATATGGAGTCACAAATAAAATTTCAATCAGGTTCTACTGAGTATTATGCAGATTGATTAAAAACAAAACAGTATTACAAGTCATCCTAACACCCTTGAGGGTATTCTAAATGCCTTGCTTGCTTTTATTGCTTGTATGTTTTCCTTAATTCAATTCGGTCCAGCATTGCTTACAAGGATTCTATAACTCAATCAAGCTAGGAGCAGGAAAACGCAGAGGTAAGGTGAGATTTAAATCAGAGAAGTCTAATCCTAGCTTTTGGTTGATCTTTGTGTAGGTCAGTCCCTCAGGTTGGTGTATAAATCTGATAATCCATCATAGCCAGCAGAAATGTTGGAAATTCTCCTTCTTCTACTACAAAATCAGGCCTTTTTAGGGAATACTTGACAGTTTGGAGGCAAGATGGTAACATTAATTCAGTGTTAAAAGTGGGAGTGAATAATATAAAGACAATGAGCAATTGTGCTTTCACATTTGACAGGCTTCAGTAAGAGCACATCATAAAGCTATATACAGTAACTAGTTAGGCAGTCTCCGTTTTTCCCCACCTCTCTATGTAGCAAAAGTACACATTGAGCTTGTTTTTTAATCGCTTGCCTTGAATAACCTAAATCTGGTGATATCCTTCTATCCATTTTTGCAGGTAGGACTGTAAATAGAAAATATAGCTTCCCCCCCCGCCCCCAAGTAGATTTTATTTGAAGAAGCAGGACTCTTTGATTCCATTCTGCATCATCTAACTGCTACCTGGTGGATTGCTTCTTTAAGAAGGATCTTCTGCAGGGGAAAGATATGAGCTATCGCAGTGTTTATTATACACCCGAAGTCAGTCAGTATAACCATTTTGTAACACATTTTGTGAAGTGGGGATATGTGTATTCTGGGCAATAATGTTAATTATTCAGTTCAAATAACTGAACGGATCATAATGAGTACTAAGCATTTTTATTTGATATGTGCACATCTCAAAACACAGTTTAATACAGGTAGTCCTCGACTTACAACAGTTCATTTAGTGACCATTCAAAGTTACAATGGCACTGAAAAAAGTGACTTATGGCCATTTTTTCACATTTGCAACCTTTGTAGCATGCCCATGATCACGTGATTAAAATTCAGATGCTTGGCAACTGGTTCATACTTATGACTGTGGCTATGTCCCAAGGTCATGTGATCACTTTTTGAAACCTTTTGACAACCTTTTGAAAATCAATGGGGAAGCTAGATTCACTTAACAACCATGTTACTAACTTATCCACTGCAGGGATTCACTTAACAACTCTGACAAGAAATGTCATAAAATGGCGCAAAATGTCCACTTAGCAAATGTCTCACTTAATAACAGAAATGTTGGACTTAATTGTGGTCATGCGTTTTTCTGACCTGAGTCGATTCTGAATCTTTCATTCCATATTACTGTCTCTATTTTCTCAGTCAACCTGCTGCAAAAATGTATGTTAACCTCCCAGAAGTTAAAATAAAAAACTGCCAAAATTTAGTTTTTGTATATTCCAAGGTGCAAAAGCCAAGGAATGCATCAGAGGTGGGTTTCAGCAGGTTCTGACCAGTTCTTGAGAACCGGTAGCAGAAATTTTGAGTAGTTTGGAGGACTGAAATACCACCTCTGACTGGCCCCGCCCCCATCTATTCTCTGCCTCCCAAGTCCCAGTTGATCAAGAGGAAATGTGGATTTTACACTATCCTTCCCGTGGAGTGGGGAGGGAATGGAGATTTTACACTATCCTTCCCCTGCCACACCCACCAAGCCATGCCCACCAAGCCACGTCTACAGAACCAGTAGTAAAAAAAATTGAATCCCACCACTGGGATGCATGTATAAGCTCTAAATGAGACATAACCTTTGTTTCAACCAATAGCAACAAGAAAAATTCTCCCAAATGCAAGAGGAGAAAGCTTCAATTGATGGCCCACCCACATGTTGTAGTCTAAGTAATTTTGAATCCCCACCCTGGTCTTCTAAAATACCTTTAGCCCCACCACGACCAAAACTTGCCTGGCTCTGCTTTTCATCACAAGAGCAGGAAGTACATGCCATGCAAGACAGGTTCAACAGCCGAGTCAATTCATAAACAATACCATGAGTTTAGGAATATGTACAAACACTGATTATCCTTTTTCTCATCAAGAGGAAATTGTTTATTTGTTTATATCAAGTAGCCATTGTTGCAGGGATGCCAAAGCAATATGCTGTTTATCATCTGTGTGTTCCTTTTGTTTCTAAGTTCAGATTAATATGGTAGAAGTAGCCTCAGTAACATAAGGTGATTTTCTTTATTGCATACTTACAGTTTATATCACCATAAAACTCTTGGCAAGAATGGAAAGGTTAGGAGGAATAAACAAATGCTATAAAACATACCCAAATAGATTGTATAAACAATTATTGTACTGTAGGAAATAAGTGATTTAATGAGTGATTAGGGACAGCTGTGGAATATAAGCCCAACTGGAAGTATTAAAGAAGCTTGGTTTTTGCAGAATTTATGATCGGCAAATTTATCTTTTTCATCTTTATCACAACAAGTGCATTTAATACCCTTTCTGTCAGGCTATGAATGAATAAGATTGAAAGACAATGGAAATACAGCGAAGACATTTGTTATATTAATAACAATATTCCACAATGCCTAGAATTCTATGATGCTTTAAGACAGGGTTGTCAAACTCGTAGTCCGCAGGACAGCTGTGTCACACACTTGCCACACCCACGTCCAGTTTAGCGAAGGGGGAAAAAATCCCGATGCATCACGTGATGCCACCAGATGTTATCTATAGTTCAGCATACTTGCAGTTTAACGCTCAGCATTTTCAGGAAAGAATTCCATGTATTCATTTGGGTCCATGGTTTGGACCTGTCTGCCATTTGCTCAGGCATAAAAGTACATATTAGGCCTTCTTCACCACCACACAACTTTCTACCTATACTAATTTGGCCTTTGGCCACTCTGGAAGGAATCAGATCAGAGGTGGGTTTCAGCAGGTTCTGACCAGTTCTGGAGAACCGGTAGCAGAAATTTTGAGTAGTTTGGAGAACCAGTAGTAAAAATTCTGACTGGCAGCGCCCCCATCTATTCTCTGCTCCCAAGTTCCAGCTGATCAGGAGGAAATGGTGATTTTGCAGTAACCTCCCCTGGAGTGGGGAGGGAATGGAGATTTTACAGTATCCTTCCCTTGCCACGCCCACCAAGCCATGTCACGCCCACCAAGCCACACCCACAGAACCGGTAGTAAAAAAATTTGAAACCCACCACTGAATCGGATGTTGTTTTATGGCATCACAAAAATTATTTGAAGGGATTTGTCTGAGTTCAGAATTCAAGATTTAACCACATTCAATCCATATACCTCTAATTCTAATGGCACCTCTGTTTATGCTTCACAGTGTTCACGACATCAGGATGGGCACAAATGCAGCTAAACCAAGCTAAGTCCCATTTACCTCAACTTCCTACTTTGTGGTCAAGCTATTAAATTATATATTAATTACAAGAATTTATTATTTTGACACGTGAAGCTCTCAACTTTAGAAATCTCATAAGATACAGATGGATTTTCCTGTTGCCAAGCTTTTGAAACAAAATGATTAGAATTAACAAATAGGTCACAACCTTGGCAGCTATCCAATATAATCTGCCACTGTGCTGGTTGCCATAGAAACCAACAATTGTGAAAGTTCTTTCATTGCAATCTATATTTTATGCATAAGAGATTAACACATTTAAAATAAGAAATCAGCTAATCAACATAGTACTGATGTTTCTGTTCTATGGAGCTGAAAGGCAACTTTCTTTTTTTTCCTGTTTCTGTTTTATCATATTTAGAACCAGAACATGGAACTTATAGCTGATGACCAAGCATCACTGTAGTTGTTCTTTCTATTTTCACTTTGATAAGTTATGAATTAAGACCAAGTCACTTCCATCTTATCTACAGAGCCTAAGCCTAAGTGACCCATTGATAAACGATAGAATTTTAAGTATAACTGAGTCAAAATGGCTATATTATTTCACATGCTTTAGAGCAGGCTTTCCCAATCTTTGGCAATTTCTAGGTGAATGGACTTCAACTCCCAGAATTCCACAACCAGCATAGGCATTGCTGAGAATTCTGGGAATTGAAGTTCAGTCATCACCAATTTGCTAAGGCTGAGAAAGACATAGAATGCTTCACTATACACCATGAGGGCGAACCCATGGCACCCGTGCCACAGGTGGCACACAGAGCTATATTGGTGGGCATGCGAGCTTAGCTCCGGCGAGCATGTGCACACCGGCCAGCCGATTTTCAGGCCTTCTGGGCCCACCGGAAGTTGGGAAACAGGCTATTTCCGGCCTTCGGAGGGCCTCTGGAGGGGAGCCTGTTTTTGCCCTCCCCAGGCTCCTAGAAAGCCTCTGGAGCTGGTGAAGGTGAAAAATAGGAGTCTGGATAGCTCTGCAGACAAAAGCACTGTAATTTAACACCAGCTGTCTGCAAGTAAAGTAAGTTCGAATCTTGCCAGGCTCAAGGTTGACTCAGCCTTCCATACTTTCTAAGGTAGGTAAATTGAGGACCCAGTTTGTGGGGGCAATAAGCTGACTTTGTATAAAATATACAAAAGTATGAAGGCTATTGCTTAACGCACTGTAAGCCGCCCTGAGTCTCCGGAGAAGGGCGGCATATAAATCAATTTTTTTTAAAAAAAATGAGCCTACCAAGCCCCTCGTGCCATCGTGTGCCAAAAGCAGGGGGTGTGGGGGGAGCGTGTGCATGCGCAGGGGGGGCGGGGCGCATAGAATTATGGTTGTGGGCACGTGCGTGCGCGACTCCCCCCCCGCACTCCCCCGCTTTTGCCACCCGATGGCAAAAAGATTAGCCATCACTGCTATATAGTATAAGACCCATATCATACTCTTAAGACAAGAACACGAATAAAGAAACTAGATCCTTTTACAAAGACTAATTAGCCCAAATTATTGTAGATAGTAGGGATTAGGTTTGGCCTTTTTATTGCCGAAGTTGCTTGTGAGTGAGCAATGTTGAAAAGGGATTAAACCAATAACTGAATAAATCAATTACAGAATCTTGGAAAATAGAAGTCTATGTGTACCCTTCATTTGTCACAAAGTGTGTTAAGGCAGGGCCTCTCTGATGACTTAAGTATTCTTTCCAATTGTTTCTTGGCTCAAGGGGTCATTTGCTAGCCATTTAGCAGACATAAAAAGCATGTCATTCTGTTCTTGTTCTGCACTATTTCAAAAACATACACTCCCCAATCCCAGGGTTAGAGAGATTCTTTATGATGTCGCTCATAAGAAGTTACAACAAAGTATTTGGGTGAGTGCAGATTCTCATGTCGGTTACCAAAGATAAATAAATTAGTCTCATTATTATCAGTTACAACAGCATGCCCAAAGAGATGGGTAGAATTTATTCTGAAATCAGAACAAATGCAAACACATATTGAAGGGTTATCTGCAAAATCCAATTCATATTATTTGATCATTGACTATGTTTGTCACTGACAGTGACAAACCCAACTACTGTCTTTCCTGTAGCTTTCCTATAAAAATAATGCTGTTGCTTCTTTGTTTTTCATGTCTTGAGGGGTAAACAATATTATCTTTTCACTGAAATTGTCCAGTTCCAGTTTGTTTCAATTTTCTGATGTCTAGGATGTCAATTTGTAGTTGATTCATTTCATCTTTCATTGTGTTGAGCTTTCCCATGCTTTTGCTTCTTATCTTGCATGTTCCCACTATAATTCTGACTTTGCAGCTTCAGATTTTCTTTTCATGCATTGCAACTTCACCAGCTAATGTCCCAAAGCTTTAATCTAGCCATGCCATAAACACCATTATTACTCCACAACATCCTCAGTTCTTCCTTAGTATCTTGTTGAGTGCCTTATGATCTGAGGAGTCAATCATATTGTACTATATCATCGATCAATTTATATTTTCTATTCATGTGGTTTCCTTGATAGAAATACACCAGTAGTTTGCCATTGCCTTTTCCTGCGCTGTATGAAATGATGCCTTTGCCTTGATCAGTAAAGTGATCGCTTACCCCCAACATCTTTCTGTATCATGCTGCATATCATGTGTGGTTGCTAACTTTAGCTAGGAAGACTTTTGTGCCTTGGGTGACTTTGCCAAGGTACATACTCTATGTACATACTCTATGTACCCTATACTCTTGGGGTACACTCCCAGTGTTCTTACCCCACTCCTTGGAACATCACACACCACTTGGCAACATAGTAGGATTTAAGGCAAAACTATGATGCTTTCAATGTATGGATACAATGGTTGGATTCAAAAAATTTTACTATCGGTTCTGTGAGTGTGGCCTGGTGGGCGTGGCATGGCTTGGTGGGCATGGCAGAGAAAGGATACTGTAAAATCTCCATTCCCTCCCCACTCCAGGGGAAGGTTACTGCAAAATCCCCATTTCCTCCCGACTCAGGAGGCAGAGAATAGATGGGGACGGGGCCAGTCAGAGGTGGTATTTACCGGTTCTCCGAACTACTCAAAATTTCTGCTACCAGTTCTCCAGAACTGGTCAGAACCTGCTGAAACCCACCTATGTATGGATAGTCTGTGCATACCCACTTTCTTGTCTGGGACAACTGTGACATCTAATTTTTTCTTTCCCGCTATGGTAGAGGCCAAAAGCTCTTCAGAAGTGTCAAATATTCCATCAATCTATTTAAAATTGTTCACTTAATCTGTAATGTTCTGCCCGGTTGCTTGAAAATAAGATCCTTTAAGCTCAGATGGTCATAATTCTGGACCAAGGATTAGAAAACTCTGATTCTTAAACCTTTTTTCCAGAACTTGCTCATTCTGTAATTTCAGAAAATCAGTAGCAGTTTCCTGCCACTATGATTATCATATAAACTGTAAATAACACTTTAAAATATGTCCATTTTTCATAACTGCCTTGACCTCTGTGTCTGTGGCCCTTCGTAAGATTTAAGTGTTGCTCCCAGCCACCAAACTACAGAAGATGGATACAATTTATGCAGTAAAATCTTATTTGCTTCAATTACATTAAAGCAGTTATAAATGTATTCTTTTCACCGTTGCGAATATAATCTCGTGTCTTAATATATACGGGTAATTACATTGTAAGATAAAGCAATTTCATATTATTATAGGATTTTTTTATTATGTAGCCCTTTCATCATAGCTAGTTTATTCTTCTAGTTTCTTTTGCATAGCATTCTTAATAACAAAATGCATTTGGCTGCCACAGCTACAAATCTTTCTTAAAAGTAAAAAAAAAAAAAATGTTCCCTGAAAATATTTTAGTAGGAGAGGCTTTGTTAGTTTAAGAATGCCTTTTCTCATGAGAAATTATTGGCACATTTATATTTTTTTAAAAAAAAAAATCAGAGATAATGTTGATCAGATATATTCTAAATACTGCACTGGCCTATGGAAACAGGCTCATCACATTTCAAAAACATTCCATAAATGTTCTCTTCACTCAAGAAAAAATAGCAGTGATATGACATTTGAATGACTGAGCATTCAACGCTTGATGTTATTTAACCACTATCTCTGTCACTGAGTCTATATAACCAAACTTTGCCTTGACCTCAATCTGTGAGCAATCACAGAACCTTGCAGTTCTTAGAGAAAGTCTCCGCCTTCGCAGAGAACAGATGAATAGATAAAAGGGGGAATAAAATGCTTTAAATAAGGAAGAAGGATGTTGCTGTGATTATAAGGGTGGATATGCTTCATTGACAGCCTACTCTTTATTATATACTTCCAGACATTTATTCAAGGCTTCCACAAAATCCCTGAAATTAATTGGAGAAAGCAAGGCCAAATGTCATCACATATTGATGATACTTGGCCTTGTTTTTTTTCCAAACTTTTGGACAACTTCAACCAACTGGCTATGTATAAAAAGCATAAGGGACAGATAGAATGTTGAGACATTCCAAAGTTGTATTTTATTATAAGGCAGAATAGAAGAGCCTCACGACTGCTTTTCAAATACATTCTAGAGCAGGGGTGTCAAATTCGCATTGCCACAGTGGCATCACGTGATATATGATGACTTTTTCCCCTTCACTAAACCAGGTATGGGCATGGCCAGCACATGGCGCATCCAGCCTGTAGGCCACAAGTTTGACACCTTTCTTCTAGAATATCCAGAAGTACTACAGATAGTCCTCAATTTATGACCACATTGAGCCCAAAGTTTCTGTTGCTAAGTGAAACATTTGTTAAGAGAGCTTTGCCACATTTTGCAATTTTTCTTGCCACAGTTGTTAAGTGAATCCCTGCAGCTCTTAAGTTAGTAGCATGGTTGTTAAGTGAATTTGGCTTCCCCGTTGACTTTTCTTAACAGAAAGTCACAAAACATGCTCACATGACCCTCACATGAACCCACTGGGCAGTGCCCAGTGATGGACACTGCATCCATCATAAACATGAGCCAGTTGCCAAGCATCTGAATTTTGATCACGTGATGATGGGGATGCTACAATGTTCATGTGAAAATGGTCATGAGTCATTTTTTCAGTGCAGTTGTAACTTTCAAAAGTCATTAAATGAATTGTTGTAAGTTCAAGGCTACTAGTATAGTACCATGCTTCTAAACCTAGTCCAGAATATCATGGTTGATTAACTGAACAGACAGGAAAATAAATAGAGCAGACATGTTAAACACGTGGCCTGTGGGCCTGCTCCAGTCCCCAATAGGCCCAGAGTTGTCCCATGGGACTGTCCCGGAGACGGTGAGGCACTGGCCCGTGCCACCCCAGCCCTGGCCCACCCTGGCCTGCCCTGGCCCACCCTGGCCATACCGACCCAGTCAGCCATGACGACCAGGCCATACACACACACACACACACACACACACACACACACACACACCGAAGGGCAAACAAAATCTTGATTTGGCCCGCAATGTTTGACACTCTTGAAATAGAGTTTTATACATGCATTCTATTCTTTCCTCCAACAAAAGCTAAATCATTATCTGGAATCAAGCATGATTAGTGGAATAGGCAAGTTATAATATTAAACTGTTCGAGTGGTGAAAATAATAAGGGACTACAAAGAGCTCAAAATGGATTTTTTTTATTTATTTTTTATTTATTTATTATTTAAATTTTTATACCGTCCTTCTCTCGAAGGACTCAGGGCGGTGTACAGCCATATTAAAACATATACCCATAAAATTTAAAAACAATTTAAAATATACTAAAATGTGGCCCTTAAATTAAAAACTACAAACACCCAATTAAAATTCATTTTCTAAGCCAGCCTGGCCTGTTGAAACAAAAAGGGTCTTAAGGGCACGATAAAAGGTACATAGGTTGGGGATCATGCGAATCTCCGGGGGCAGTTCATTCCAGAGGGCAGGTGCCCCCACAGAGAAGGCTCTCCCCCTAGGTGCCGCCAGTCGACATTGTTTGGCCGACGGCACCCTGAGGAGTCCCTCTCTGTGGAAGCATATTGGCCGGTGGGAGGCTATCTCATACATACCCAGGTCCTAAGCCATGGAGCGCTTTAAAGGTGGTAACCAACACCTTTTGCACATTAAGGGAGTGGGCATCAAAATAGTAGTGTCATTCAACATGAGCAAATGTAAACACAACATTAATGCCCAAAATCCGACTATCCATACCAACTATTGGGATCAGAGCTAGTGGTGATTGATGAGGAAAGAGAACTGGAGTAATGCTAAACAGCTCAATGAAGGTGCCAACCACTGTATGCATCCACTGGTGGGGGGGGGGGCGGGGGAAGAACCACAGCATATTAGGAATAATAAGAAACAGTAGTGAAATTAGAGGTCCCAATATTATGATGGCCTTATATAAATGAATGGTGCAATGGTTCATCTGGAAAATTTTATGCAGTTATGGTTGCTGCAGCTCAAAAAGCACATAGTGGAACTAGAGAAGTTTCAGAAAAGCGCAACCAAGATGATCAAGAGACTGGAGCAACTTCCCCATGAGGAAAGGTTGCAACACTTGAAGCTTTTTATTCTGAAAAGAAGGAGAATGAGATGGGACATAATTAAGGTGTATAAAAATATGCACAGCGTGGATAAAATGGAGAAGGAGAAGCTATTTTCCTCTTCCCAAAGCACTAGAACCAAAAGAATGAAATTGAATCCTGGAAGAATCGAGATAGACAAAATGGGTTATAATTATTATTATTTTTTTACACAGTATGTAATCAAGCTTTGGATTCACTACTGCAAGATGTAATGTTAGCTTGACTGGCTTCAAAAAAAGAAGAAGAAGAAGAAGTTTTGGATCAATGGCTCTCACTGGAGCCTGGATAGCTCAACAGACTAAAAACCTGTTATTAACATTCAGCTGTCTGCAATTATTGCATGTTCGAATCTCCCCAGGCTCAAGGTTGACTCAGCCCTCCATCCTTTCTAAGGTAGGTAAATTGAGGACCCAGTTGTGGGGGCAATAAGCTGACTGTATAAAATATACAAAAGTATGAAGGCTATTGCTTAACACATTGTAAGCCGCCCTGGGTCTCTGGAGAAGGGCGGTATATAAGTCTAATTTAAAAAAAAAACTGCCTCTGGAAGTCATCTTGTAGGTCACTAGTGGGTGTTCTTGCGTAGTTGGTTGACTACTGTGAGAACAGACTCCTGGACTAGATCAACTATGGTTTCAATCCAGCAGAGCATTCTTTATGTTATGTAAGGCATTCAAAGCTGTTTCTATCTAAGGCACCCAAAGCTGTTTCTATTTGATTTTTGTCTCTAATGCAAATTAGCCATAGAGAACTTCTTCACAACCCTAACAAAATAAGTCTTAATAAAGTTACCTGTGACTGGATGGACTCACTGGTAACGCTAGCCAGTGCTTTATTATTATTATTATTATTATTATTATTATTATTATTATTATTATTATTATTATTATTATTTCTATGCCGCCCACTCACCGAGGACTCTGGGCGGCTTCACCAAAGACAGTATACTAAATAGCATATTGCCCCCAACAATCTGGGTCCTCATTTTACCCACCTCGGAAGGATGGAAGGCTGAGTCAACCTTGAGCCGGTGAGATTTGATCCGCTGATCTGCTGAACTAGCAGTCAGCTGAAGTAGCTGCAATACAGCACTCTAACCACTGCGCCACCTCGGCTCATGTGTATTGATCTGGGTCAGTCTGGTTATTAGTGGTTAGGGTTCAATCTGTCTTTTATCTTTTTTAGATTTTTTTCCTTCCTCCTCCTCCTGCTCAAAGATGCTATCTGATTGGCAGCTGCTGTTTTAACTGGCAGCTGGGTCATCCTGATGACAAGAATCAAGAAAGGAAGGGGAGGACAGAAAATTGATGCTTATAATTGGCTCAGGCAGTCTGTCCTTCCCCAAGAATAAGCATGGATGTATGGATTACTAAACCAGGAAGGTCTTTAAAGTGCTTTCTCAAAATGTTAATGTATTGGATCACAGTCAAATGCATTAAAATTTATCTATCTTAAAATCTCCATAGCTAAGCAAATTGCAGAACAATATGATTTTGCTTGCTTTATTTCTCCCTATATATTTTTTCTCCGTATCTTAGCAAGAAATAAACTGTAGTCTAGTTTGAATTAACTCACTTGAAAATACAATATATCCTACATTATGACAAAGGTCTATAAATAAATATAAATAAATAAATGGGAAGGCTTGAACATGTTCAGTCATTCTTACTTGGAGGTCCTATTTATATCTTAAGTACTGCCTGCATTCATATGAACCATGAGGTCAGGGCTAACATGTAACTCAATCTAATCCATAGTTTATACCCATTCATTCTTAGGGTGTCATACAGGTGCTTAAGTATAAACAGTGATCACTTCAATCGAGATGCTCAGTGTGCTTAAAAACAACATGATCACAGTCTAATGCATTAAAATTGATCTATGTTAAAATCTCCATAGCTAAGCAAACTCCAAAACAATGGGATTTTGCTTGCTTTTTCCACCCCTCCCTATATGCCCAACCTGTACTGCAACGTGTCTGACAAACTAGAGCATCACACACATATAAACATGTTATGACAGATATAGCCAAGAATCAATATAGATTAATTGCAGGACACAGCTGTTTTTCATGAGGATGTTGTAAGATGTGACCTATATATCCAACAGATTCATTTAACCCACACACATTTAGCCACATCCATTTCTTCTGTTCACTGGCCATGAGTAACCTTGCATCCCAAGTCAAGAGTTCAGGCAATCCCTGGTTTAAGCGCATAAATATTTGCTGCCTATTCTATAAATCACTATGCTGTTGCACGCATTTTCCACCAGATGGTAGGCAATAAAAGGAAGAAACACACACACTCATCAGCCAATGTATATTTAACAGCATCAAGCTAAATGAAATGAATTGTCACTATGAAATAATACATGTACGTTTTCTTATTGGCTATATCAAAACAGAACATGGTATTTGAACAGATCAAATATAGATGAATGTCTTCAAATTAATTATCTACATGAGACGTAGAAAAGAACATAAGTTTCCCTTCCATTCTTAAAGATAATGGGGCACATTTCAGCTATAAAAGAGACATTTTAAGTTCTATGGTATTGGTTAAAATGGAATACCACAGGCAAGCAATCACCTTTTTTTTTAAATGACTGAAATTTTAAAATGTTTACCTTTATCTTTACACCAATCATTACCAACATTTCTTTTAACAACCATAAATAAAAAATCTCATCTTCAGAAGATATTTTTTTTCTCTCCTGCTTTCTGCGTACTATCTAAAATATGGAGTATTTCATGATGATGTTCATCCATCGTGTTCGAAGAGGATCTTGACATCTAACAGGTTGTGGCAGTGGCGGGTTTCAATTTTTTTTACTACCGGTTCTGTGGGTGTGGCTTGGTGGGAGTGGCAGGAGAAGGATACTGTGAAATCTCCATTCCCACCACATTCCAGGGGAAGGATACTGTAAAATCTCCATTCCCTCCCCAATCCAGGGGAAGATTACTGCAAAATCCCCTTTTCCTCCCAATTAGCTGGAACTCGGGAGGCAGAGAATAGATGGGGGCAGGACCAGTCAGACGTGGTATTTACCAGTTCTCCGAACTACTCAAAATTTCTGCTACCGGTTCTCCAGAATTGGTCAGAATCTGCTGGAACCCACCTCTGGGTTGTGGGCTGCCACGATGTGTCAGCAGGTGGCTGGTAAGGCCTATACAGGCATGAAATGTTCGGGCAGACATATGTGGGCATCATTGTTGCGGAGTGCTCGCTTCTCTTGTGCTATAATGGAGTATTTAGTGCATAAATCAAATATCATTCATGTCAGGGTTACATTTAAAAGAGTTTTCTTCTTCTTCCTTTGAACATGTCAAGCCATGGTGCATATACATTATTCATACTGCCAATCCTGCAGACAGTTTTTTAAATGAATTTTTATCATAATCATAAGTATTAACACAATCCTGACAATTCTGAGGGTTCCTCAGTGTTGCTGGCATGGGAGATTTCAATAAAATGTATAAAAATGTAAATCAGTGTCTATAACTACATTAAGCTATATCATTTATTTATTTTTCCATTCTTATTTATTTATTTATTTATTTATTGGTTCGATTTATATGCCGCCCTTCTCCGGAGACTCAGGGCAGCTTACAATGTGTTAAGCAATAGCCTTCATACTTTTTTGTATATACCTGCTTAGTAGGGCTTTCGGTGTTCTTTTTTTTATACAAAGTCAGCTTATTGCCCCCACAATCCGGGTCCTCATTTTACCTACCTCGAAAGGATGGAAGGCTGAGTCAACCTTGAACCTGGTGAAATTTGAATTTGTAGTAATTGCAGGCAGCTGGGGCTATTTAACAGCACTTTAGTCTGCTGCACCACCAAGGCTCATGATAGAAGGCTTATGATAGAATTAACACAATTTCCATAATTTCTTTTATTTAGACTTCTATACCTCTTCATAGTGCTTTACAGCCCTCTCTAAGCGGTTTACAAAGTTAGCATATAGCATATTAGCATATTGCATTAGCATTAGCATATTGCCCCCAACAATCTGGGTCCTCATTTTACCCACCTCGGAAGGATGGAAGGCTGAGTCAACCTTGAGCCGGTGAGATTTGATCTGCTGATCTGCTGAACTAGCAGTCAGCTGAAGTAGCTGCAGTACTGCTCTCTAACCACTGCGCCACCTCGGCTATTTGCAGGATTACCTGAAATTAAAAGGCAATACAAAGCCTTTTACAAATACAAATAAAAAAAATACAAAAAAAAATACAAAAGAGAGACGTAGTGATCCAGTGGCTAAGACACTGAGCTTGTTGATCGAAAGGTCAGCAGTTCAGCAGTTCGAATCCCTAGTGCTGCATAACAGGGTGAGCTCCCGTTACTGATCCCAGTTTCTGCCAACCTAGCAGTTCAAAAGCACTTTAAAAAATGCAAGTAGAAAAGTAGGGACCACCTTTGATGGGAAGGTAACAGCGTTCCGTGCACTTTTGGCATTTAGTCATGCTGGCCACATGACCATGGAGACATCTTCGGAGAGCACTGGCTCTTTGGCTTTAAAATGGAGATAAGACCGCCCCCTAGAATCAGGAACGACTAGCACATATGTGTGAGGGGAACCTTTATTTTTAGCTTTACAAAGTCTCACATTGTAACTTATGGAGAACATAAAATAACATTGGAAGGGATGTTGGAGGTCTTATAGCCCAATACCCTGCTTGAACAGGAGACCATATACCATTCAGAACAAATGGTTGTCCACTCTCTTCTTGAAAACATTCAGTGATGGAAGATCCACAATTTCTGGAGGCAAGCCGTTCCATTAATTGTTCTCAATGTCAAGAAATGTCTTCTTAGCTCTATGTTGGATCTTTCCGTAATGATCTTCCACCTATTGCTTCTTGTTCAACCCTTTACTTTGGTGAATAGGTTGATCTCTTCTCTGTGAGAGCTGCTCAGATAATGGAAGACTGTTATCATGTCACCTCCAGTCTGTCTGTTCTTTAGTCTGGGCGTACCTACTTCTCTCAATCATTTATCATATGATTTAGCCTCAAGAGACATTATCATCTTTATTGTTCTTCTCTCCACTCTTTCTAGAGTTTTAGCATCTTTTTGTATTGTGATGACCAAAACTGGATCCCTCTCCAAGAGAGATCTCACTAAAGCAATGGACCTTATTTTTCTCACCACTGAATTGCATTTTGTTGCATAGGGTCCAGAGTTCAAATCTGTCAAGAAGCTTCTGTATCTTGAATCTATTTTCTAAAGTGTTGGTTATCTCCCCCCCCTCCCTCCAGCTTGGTGTCATCTAAAAATTTGACGGGTTCCCCTTGTATCCCATCATCTAGACTGTGGTGTCAAAGTGGCGGTCCCTGGGCTGGATGTGTCATATGCAGGCCACGCCGACCTCAGCTCCTCAAAGGCAAAATATGTCATGATACATCACAATATGTTATGTGTTGCAATTGAGTTTGACACCCATGATCCAAACCATGATGGGATACAAGGGGAACTCAATAGCCGCAGTAGTGCAGTGGTTAGAATGCAGTACTGCAGGTTATTTCTGCTGTCTGCTGCCTGACTGCAATTTGGCAGTTCAAATCTCAGCAGGCTCAAAGTTGACTCAACCTGTCTGCCTCAGAGTTCTGCTTTCTATGGGGTTATTACTTTGAACATTGACACTAGGACTTCCAATTAGCCCTGTTTTTTCCTCATATTTTGAGCATAAGGATATGAGTCTGTGTCCTTTATGGCTGATCCTGTGTTTGTTTCCTATGTTTCCTGTTTATATCAGGGTTCCCCTTCCATTTCACAATTCCTTACCCCTTGGATTCTCACTGATTATTGATTTGACTTTAATCCTAATTTCAATAGTCATTTTTGGTATGTGCAGGGGGAGAAGGCTTAAACCAGTTTCTGGTGCGTGAGGGAATTAAGTACTGTGCTAGACTATTTTCAAAAAGTTATCTGTGTATGTCAAATTTCCTCTAAACACATAGAAGTCAACTCACTGAATCACGGTAGTTGATTTAATGAGTTGGCAATAAGCAAAAACAGTCAATATATGACTTTTAATAATAAGCCTATGATTGTCTAATTGCATACTGATAAATAAAAACACATTGACCTCAGTAGGAGTGATTTTTGCCACAAGTACACGTAAAATCGCAACTGTATTTAAAATCAATACATCTAGTGTTTGAGATGGGAGAGAAATTTGAATATGAGCTTAACAAACTTGTGTTCAAGACCCGGTTGACAAACTGTGTAAAAAAAATGTGAGAATCGGCAGCAGGGTAGTCTATTTGGTTCAGAAAAATGGCTGGAGAAATTATGCCTAGAGGAGGAAGTGTATGTCTGCACTTCTTTGAGTCCAGGGGTTCTACTTACCTTTACTAATGGTTCTCAACAGGAGCGTGCGCGCAGAAGCTTCTGCGCATGCACAGATCACCCTTGATGACATCGGGGCGGTGGGCAGAGCCTCCCACCGGTTTTACTACCGGTTCTATACAACCAGACAGAACCGGGAGCAACTCATCACTGGATGAAATCCAGCAGGTTCTGGAGAACTGGTAGAGAAAATTTTGAGTAGTTCGGAGAACCGGCAAATACCACCTCTGGCTGGCCCCAGAGTGGGGTAGGAATGGAGATTTTGCAATATCCTTCCCCCAGGAGTGGGGAGGGAATGGGGATTTTGCAGTATCCTTCCCCTGCCATGCCCACCAAGCCACGCCCACAGAACCGGTAGTAAAAAAAAATTCACCACTGCTATTATCTATCACTTGGAATAATGAAAATAATGACAAAATGGGCAAAAATGACAAAATGAATGCAATGTTTTTTTAAAAATTGAAAAACTGGGCAAATCTGTAGGCACGAAGAGGTATTGACTGCAGATCCAAGATAATCATACCCATTCACATATCACCTCGTGATTTCTGTCATGCGAGATGTGGAAACTCATATTCATACCCAAACTGTTTATCATTGATGATCAAATCCTGTGGCTGTCTATACTGCTTTTAGAAGAGCCCAATATTTAGTCTAGCAGCATCTCTTAAATCACCGTGTAGAACAGCTGCCCCCTTGTGCACAGTTTTATGCTTTACAGTGCCTACACCAACACATCAAGACAGTTTCCAGAGTCATTGCAGTTCATGTCTTTCTCTTTGCACATTAGCAGTAAAAGACCGGATTGGTACAGGAACAAACAAGCAATTTATCCATTCTTCTGTTGCTATTTTCTGTGTCATCCTTTTAAGAAATTCATTTCCTGTAATGCAAACTCTGCATGAAAAGTGTTTTCACAAAAAAAAAAACCAAAAAAAAAAACAAAAACCTGAGGGCAGTTTTCTGACTCTTGTACAGTAAAGTAATCCAATCTGAAAGCAAGAAATTTGCAATTTCAGCCTGCTCACAATGTATGTTTCTCTCTCTTTGTGTATGTGTATTTCTCATACACACGCATCAATATTGTCCCAGAAAACTATAAATTCTCCTTAAAAATAGATTAGTCACAGGATGATGCTCAGTTAATAGATACTCAGTCAATCTACTCCTACTAAATTGTTGAAGAAAGAAAGGAAGGGGAGGGGAGGAAAGGGGAGGGGAGGGGAGGGAAGGGGAGGGGAGGGGAGGGAGGGAGGGAGGGAGGAAAGAAGGAAGGAAGGCTTTCATTAGAACAGTTTGTCTCCATATTTCCAAGTGCTGGTGTTAGATAGACTAGGCAATTTTCACCAATCAACATGACTTTAACATTTAGTCATAACATACAAAGATGTTCAATATCAAAATCTTTATTGTCAGTGCACAATGGGATTGGTTGAGATACCTCAGTGCACCCCACCCCCAACACAATACAACTCACAGTGAAGACAGAAAATCCCTAACCCAATAAATCATGTTAACAAAACACCCAGTCGTATTGCACCAGTGTGAACATGTTACACATTGTGTCGGCCCTGCAAGTCCATCATACTACATAGTTATGATGTTATTTCGCATTCAGGAGTCTGACAGCCCATGGATAAAAACTTCAGCCTGTTTGTGCGGCTGGCTATGCTTCTATATCTCCTTCCCGATGGTAGGAGGGTAAAGAAGCGATGACCAGGATAAGAGTCATCCCTAAGAATTTTCCTCACTCTTCTAAGGCAGCGAGCCCTAGCAATCTCATCTAGTGGTATCAGGGGACAGCCCACAATGTTTTGTGCTGTGCTCACCACCCCCCATTCCCATAGGGTGGTGAGAAGATGTTCCTGGGAAATAAGGTGTCTCCTTACTCCCAATTACTTCTAATGACAGAAGATATTTTCATGATGTTCCTTTATACTTTAAGAGTCATTGTTTCTGGAATCAAGATCTTCTTTTACATGAACAATGATTCTGCTCAAGTATGCTTTCACTTCCTCTGTCTATAGAGCTTGCAACTCAGATATAACTATACCCCAGCCAGTGCAGTGTGGGGATTAAAGTGTTTCACTGGGAACAAGGAGTTTCGAGTTCTTGTTCCCCCTCAATTTTGGAAACTCACTGGCTGACTTTAAGCCAGTCATTGTCTCTCAGCTACAACCTACCTTCCAGTTGTAATGAGGAGAAAGCAGAGAAGAAAATGTGGTGTACTGCTTTGAGGTCCTAAATGAAAGTTGGGATATGGACTTCCGGTTTGCTTCTTGCCGCCGCTAGACGATCCCTTGGGATCGCCGCCCCATTGCCTGTAAAGATCCGCCTTTACAACTGAAAGGCGGCTCAAAAAAACTCCATTTCCATGTGGAAATGGAGATAGAGCCAGCGGGGGCAGGTAGAGCTCTCTGCCTAGCCCCAAAAGTTTTTTTTTTACTTTTGGGGACGAAGCAGATGAGGCTCCCTATTTCCCTCGCCGTCGCTCCGGGCTTTGGGAGACCTCTGCTTATGCAGAGCTAGGCGACAAGATCAAGCCTATAAAACAATTAAAAAGGATATGAGCTGGACCTGTGACCCTGAATCACAAGTATTTCATCTATTTTATAACAATTATTGAAGAAGGAAAAGGAAAAGGAGAAAAAGAATTTTTAAAAATGGCGACTGCCGAGGCTTGAGAAGGGGCTGAAAGGGAGAGTCCTTCTGTTTTCTATTAAGATACAAAGTAGCGGAATAAATACTTCTGGCTACAATTGAAGATAAAGCTCTACTTTTATGTTTTGTTCTTCCTGGAGATCTGATATTGATCTTGGTTGGAAAGAAGTTTTTTTTCTCTTCTTTGCCTCTCTTTTCTTTTTTTAAAAATAGTTTGTCTGTGTGGAAATATGGCATTAAAGCTTGCAAAGCCGGACAAACAAGCAGTGGGGCGGGATTCCCCCATTAATAAATTACATGAACAAGTTCTAAATCTCCAGTCTCAGAAAACTGATTTTAATATAATTGAATTTCTCTTGGAGGAGATTGTAAGAAGGGATGAGATTGTGAAGCAGAACTTTGAAAAATTTAAGCAGGAAATTAAAGAATTAGTGCAATCAAAGTTTGATATTTTGGACCGAAAGATTATAAAAATGGCTGATGGTTTTGCAGAATTTATGATCAAGTTGGATGTAAATACTAACTTATTAGAGTCTAAAGTGGAAGAAATTGAGGACAATTTGGATAATAGAATACAAAAAATTGAAAATGATTTGACAAACACTCAAGACAATAGCTCAGAAGAAAAACCTAAAATGGAGGCTGATCAAAAGACTTGTAATGCAGAAAACATACAACAACGGATTGAAAGAGAAGTTTTAATGATGCAATATAATTTTACTGAATATGCAATTAGACTCAGAGGACTGCAGGAAAATGACAGAGATGATTTAAGGAAAATATCTTCTGAAATTCTGGCTGGGATCTTAAAGGTTCAACCTGAGGAAGTATTTTGTAGGATTGACAGAGTTTATAGAATAAATTCCTGGATTGCAAAGCAAAGGCAATTGCCTAGAGATGTGGTGATTTATTTTACAGATAAAGATATAAGAAATAATATTGTGCAAAATACTTTCAATTCTACTTTGCAATTGTTTGGAAGAAAGATTTGGATTTACAAAGAGCTCCCGCCTAAGATGTTATTGGAAAGGAAGAAATTTGGTTTTCTGGTGACTGAGCTAAAAAAAAGAAATATTCTATTCAGGTGGGACGCTCCAGTTGGTATAATATTGAGATATCAAGGAGAAAGATACCAACTAAATACTGTTGAAAAAGCGGAAGAATTTTATCAAAAAATCTTGAAAATGAACTTAACACCTTTAGGCACAATACAGGATAAGCAGAAGGAATTGGAAATAAAGGGAAAACATCGAATTATAGAGGCTGCTGTGGACAAACTGCCTCTGGATTCTTTAGACACCTCAGCTGGATTATCTACAAATACGAGAGAAGTGGCATCGGACTCTAATGTGATGATTCATCAAGTCACAGACAAGTATGGAAACCAATTAGCTGATACACAATTGATAAAAAAGAAAAATGAGACACAAAAGCAAAACCAACAAGATCAAGTTATAAAGCAGAATGAAAACCGATCAGTTAATATACAACTTGTAGAAAGGAAACCAGGATGGAGATTAAACCCACAAAAACAAAAGAAAAAAAGAAATAGGTCTCACAAAAATAGAAATTTCTAAATTAAGCAACAGTGAAGCCAGTTATTTTAAAAAAAATAAATGAATATATGAAAAGATAGTGGAGGCGAAGTATTGGTTAATATTATCCTGAGGAGAGTGACAGACCTCTGCAATGCCGTAATTTTGGGATGTGAAAAGAGCCTTAAATTGTTGGATTTGAATTATCTATTTTGGATTTCTTTCTTTTATTGATAAATATATTATAATTATCTTGAGCTATAAGGCAAGAGAGCTACGCTGGGGCACGCAGAAGATCTGGTTGTTACCCATTAGGATGATGGGAATTAATAATCCTGATGAAAGCCACAATTACAACTATATGGAATATAATCATAATGTTACTCGGGTGGTTGTTTTTTTTTCTTTTTATATATATATATGAGGATATCCATTACTGATGGGGGCAGATGATGACTGAGGATTTTGAACAAACTGTTGCACCAGGATGCTATGTTACCCTAATATGGATGATGGACTCAACAATCCAGTGGAAAGACAGCAAAGAAGATGTTATATGGATTATAAATTTAAAGTCATTGACTTTTTTTATATAATGGAATATATATATATATATATATATATATATATATATATATATATATATATATATATATATATATATATCAGAGTGGGCAGTGGATTAAAGATATTAAGAATTGTTGTGCATGGCAATTTTGTAGGAAAGTGGGTGGAAATAGGTTAGTTTACTGATTGTCTAGTTTAAGAAAAGGGATGTTTAAGTGATATATTCAGGGGAGTGGAGCAAATGGATAGAGTTGAATAAATGTTAAATTAGGATTTATGGGGTAGGCTGCTTTGAAATGTTATATTAATATACACATAAGATTAAATGTTAAAGTAGGATTTATTATATAGTTTTAAAGTGGAAGGTTGTTTTGAAATGTTGTATTAAAATACAGATATAAGTATGGAGGAGGAGAAAAAGGGCAGATTATTGCTAAATTGGGAGTTACAATAATATTATAAATTATAAATTAGAAGTTATACAATGTTACAGTAGAATGTTATTTTGAAATGTATGGTAAAAGGGGGAAGTAACAATATTAATAATATTATTAGCAAGTAAGGGTCAGTATTTAGAGGAGGGAGTAAGGGGATGGTAAAATATTATATAATCTGTTATGAATTAGGTCTTTGTTGTGAAGAAGTCACAGGGGGGATGGGTGGTGGGGGGGTTAGGGTGGAGGGGGGGAGAAAAATGGGGGAAAAATTTGTATTCAAAAACTTTTTCAATAAAAAAAAAAGAAAGTTGGGATATGAATCAAATCAACATATAAATAAACCCATATTTCCATTTGGCTGTCATTATCAATACATTTTTCTATTTAACACTGTGGATTTACAGTATAATACATTATTCTAAAATTAATTTTATTAAAACTGCTGACAAAGAGAGAACATTTAGAATAACAAGAATTGGAAGGGATTCTGTTTTTGGCTATATCTATGCTAGTCTGCCACAAGCCACAGTAAGACCTAAAAGCTTTAGCATTGCCTCATTTCTCTCCTGAAGCAAAATGAGTCCATCAACTTTATCTGGTATTCAGGTCCCTAATGTAACTAATTCTACTTTCTAAAAATGGGGGAGTTGTTCATAGATGTGAAGAAAGTACATCAGCAGTAGCAATAATGAAAAAAGGATAAATGAATATTAAAGAAGGACACACCATCCTCAAATGAAGAACATTTAGCAGCTTTTATTATAATCATTATAAAACAGCATAGAAACACAGGAATATTTTTTTGCTATTATCATTAAGAAATAGCATAGAGACAACTGCTATTAGCATAGAGACAAATGTAATAATTACCTTACAGGTGTAATAATAATTTAAAGCAAACTAATCTTATGAATTGTTGGAATTGGTAGAACTAATCTTGTGTTCTGCAAGGAGGTTGGCTCAAAACTATCAGTCTTTAAGGCTGCACCTTTAAAGAGATTGCTTGCTTTATGACATGACAAATATGATTTCTGTGTCTATGGAGATTCTCATTTATCCAGGTCATGGTTGTCCCAAAGTGCTTTTTCAAGAGGCAATTGGACTTTCTGGAAAGTCCAATTGCCTCTTGAAAAAGCATCTTTGGGACTATGATTTCTGTGTTTTTTCCTAGTCTTGCATCCATTCCAGCTAAACTTCTATTCCTTTTTTCTTTCCCCCACTATCAAGTGTGTACATGTCTTGCATTCACAGCTTTTTATCCCATTCCCATACTCTAAGTTTCACTTCATGCCTTCCTACTTTTGGGTCCAGTTCAGGGGTGGGTTCTACTTACCTTTACTACCGGTTCGCAATGGGATCGCACGAACCAGGGGTGAACCGGTCCGAATCGGGGGCAACCCACCACTGGTCCAGTCCCCTCCTCTTCTAAAGGGATGGAGTTCTGATTGTTCTACTGACTCTTTAACAGATTAACAGAGTTGAAAGGGTCATCTACTCCAATCCCCCACCCAAACAGGACACCCTACACCATTTCTGACAGATGGTTGTCCAGTCTCTTCTTGAAAGCTTCCAGTGATGAAGCTCCCACAGCCTCTGAAGGCAACCTCTGTTCCATTGGTTGATTGCTCTCACTGTCAGAAAATTTCTCCTTATTTCCATGATAGTTAACAAGAAGTTTCTTATCTCTTTCAGAATTTTAGTATCCAACTTACTTCTCAATTTTACCACAACCAACTGGCCTCCATATAAGACTTATAAATTTAAGTGTTCTTCTGAATTTTTTTAATTAGACTGACTTCAGATCAAAGGATTTCTCCCTTACATATGTATCAATACCTATATCACTATTCTTGGACAATGCATGAAAACCTCTACTCTACAAATAACTTTATTCTCATTGCAACATGGAATAGGTCTGGGCAGCTGAAAAGTATTTTAAAGAAGTTGTGTCATTCCTAGAATGTTAAAATGCACATTTATTTGTTCCATTAGATTATTACAATTAGAAGCAGAGGCACAGTAGCGCATTCTGCAATAATTGTCAAAACAATTTCAGAAGAGGACAGATTGAAATCAAGACAATTTGGGAATAGAATTACTTAACTCTTAATAAATTGAATTGTCTTCCTATTCAACATAGTCTGTGTTCTTTGTTTTAACAACAGCACACAAATTTTGCTTATAAGCTTTTGAATATAAGCTTGTGGCAACAAGGGAGCTATGTGGAAGTAGGATAACTGGTGCATTGTTTTTTGTTTTCCATTCTTCGACTGAAATGACAGGCTTTGATATGCGTGCTCCTTTGGCCTGATCCAAAGGAGGAATTATCCAAACAAATGAGTGTGATTTGTTTTTATAAAGTTGTGTTAGATAAACTACAACAAATATAATTTATTTACAAAAATTAACTGAACTGTTTCCAGTCTGATTTTTTTAAAAAAAAATATATAAAGCCTCCTGTTCTTTCTGGGTTCTTCCTTATAATTTAAGATATTAGCTCCTGTCCTAGTGATTGAATAGAATGACATCTCTCTGCATTTGCCTTCCTGTGACTCCTATATTATTGTAATCCACAAACAGACAACATCGCCAGTTTCCTAACTCTAAGGTGATAGTTAATATCATCTCCAATGGAACCTGGAAATTATTCTGTTCCCATAAATGGTTGCAATCCCTACCTAGGAAAACTAATTTTTCTAACTAGTGGCCTTTCACATAATTTTGACACTAGAAGTGACAGCACCCATGCTTGAAGATGGAGAGCATGATTCTGATGTTAATCTTTAGATGTTTCCATCTATTTCCGATACTAATTTAGTCTTAAGAGTTTTGATTTATAGAAAAGTATATCTCAGATGAACTGGAAATTCCTATCAATGTGATGCGGGTTGCTTCTCCAGACCTATTTGAAATAACTTTTGTTCCTGCTAATTGTTTCTTGCTGACTATAGTACTGAAGCTACACATTGGCTGTATGGATATTTTCCCCCCCTGCTATCCTTCTGGTAACTTACTGTAATTTAATTCATTCTTAGGATCCAAGGTAAAACTCCCTGATGGTTACTAAAATACAATTTGTAGTCGCTCTGGAAGTCTTAGCCAAGAAAATCTGAAAAAATAAACAGATAATCAAAACTAAAAGAAAGGAAAACAAAATGAAATGTTGCACCAATGATGTAATATTAACAATTATGAAACTACAAAGCTCTTTACTTTGTCAACATGGTGTATTTTGATTTGCAAGATACATTTTATTGTGGCATTCCCATAAATACTACAATTTGTGGAAATTGTGGGACAATTGTGGCATTTCCACAAATTACTAAGGTGAAATAATTTTAGGTTGAGAAGTATTGTTGACAATTCCGTGCTGATGTCCAATGATAATTGCCAGTCTCCAGCATCATCATAATAAACCATGATGATTTCATCAAATTATATCCTCGAGACATACTTTCTATTGCAAGTATAGTTTGCAGCATTTATGTGAATATGTCATCACAATTTTATCCCTATTTGTTCTCCTTTGCCTTTTCTACAGACACCTGATGAAATTTCTCCAAAATATTTCTATTCCCTGTAAGCAGAAGTGCAAAATTAGAACAATTTTTCTCCCTTCCCTACCAATATTCCATTATCCTAGCTAATAACTGAGGTTCTTTGTATCTAGAAAATTCCCAATTTGCATATAAGATTCCATAAGTGCTTGGGTTTTTAAATTCTGAATTATTTCACTATTCCTATTAAAAACTGACTTTAACAATAGCATCATTTTCAGTACTGTATGCCATGTTAAATGACTGATATCCTTTTATATCAGCTATGAATATTATAACAGAGAGAACAATTAAGAGTTCTGGAAGACAAAATGTGAGATCAGATATGACCAGTTTATTATAATGATACTTCATGACAATTCCACAATCTTCAGGCATTAATCAGATTTTAAAATTATTACAGAATGAATTATGAAACATATCCATTTGGAATCTTCTGCCTCTCCCTCTCTTTTGGCTGAATATCAGTCTATAGATCCATTTTGTGGGAAATCTGAAGGCTCCTTGGTCAAACAACAGAAGAAATATGACAATGGAATGATGATTTCTTTTGAAGCTGAATTGTTCCTTCTCCCAACAAAATAAGAACAAATGTAGAGATCAAACTTAAAAATGTGCCTTATTGTAAATTTCTGTGATGAGGAAACTCATTCTAAAGAGCCCCTTGGGATAGGGCAATAGCACTGGGTTTCCTTCAAAGAGTATAGAACAGTGGTGAGTTGCCCCTGGTTTGGACCAGTTCGCAAGAACCAGTAGTAAAACCGGTGGGAGGCTCGGTCCACTGACCCGGACGTCATCATAGGTGATCTGCGCATGCGCAGAAGCTTTTGCACATGCACAGAAAAGCACGCGGGGATGTGATGCAAACCAGTAGTAAAGATAAATAGAACCCACCCCGGTACAGAATGTACGCTTTAGTGTTGAAAATGAACAGAAGGTATAAGAATGTATTTACAGGGCAATGAAGCTAATTAAGTGAAGTATAATCCCAATACTTTTTTCTCTCCAGTGTTTTAGACTTCTTCATACACTCCAATTTAATAGGCAATTGCTTTAATAATGGAGGGAGGAGATGCAGAAAATATATTAACGTAGATTGCAGTAACAAGAGTGTATAATTCCATTCTAAGCTTCAGGATCTGCAAAGGCTTATGGCAGATCTACCGGACAAACTTATTTGAGTTCAAAGAATCCAGACAATTTACTTTGATGAGCATTTGGAAATATTCTGTTTAAGTTCCTTGTCTGCTTATATCCAGGCAGGAAAAAATCCCATCCTTTTATGCAGTGGTGGTTTTCAGCTGGTTCTATCTGGTTCGGGCAAACTGGTAGCGGCGGCTGTGGGAGGCTCCGCCCGCCTGCCCAGATGTCATCACGTCCCGTTTTTGATGCTCTGCGAATGCACAAAAGGTCCTGCACGTGCGCTAACATTTGCGAACCGGTAGCGAAGGTAAGTAAATACCATCCCTACTTTTATGCTTTCTTTTATGCATTTCTAGGGAAAAATAATTTTATTTAGCAATATGGACATGCTTCTAAAAAAAAAAACTTTTTAAAACGTAAAAAAACAATGAAATAAAAAATAAAACAAAATATAGAACAAAACAAATAATTTACTATTCACGAATGAAAAGGATTGTGGGAAACTTTCTAGTGACACATTTTCCCCTCCCTTTCCATTCATATCCCTAAATACTAATGACAATTTAGATATCAATATTTTACTTAGAATATTAAAAATTAATGCCAGTTTCTTTTTAAATACTTTCAACTTCTGGGGAAGAAATGGTTGGCAGAAGATGGCACGATGAAAAACAAATCTGATAACTATAGAAGAATGAAGAGCCAATGAGCAGACTGACTCTTCAATAATTTCTCTGTAAGCAAGGAGAGGACTTGAGATCGCTCACAGATGTTCCAGACAGCTGCTCTTCAGGAGGAGACCACAAAACAGTACTTTCCTTTGTTATTTTTAATTGATCTCACATTTCTAAAAAACATATTCCAAATGCCTAAATTTGCCTATTTTTGTAATGATGTATATGAAAGGAAACCATTCTACCTTAAATTTCGTTGCTGCGTATTCTCCAATGTTGTTCTTCATATTTATTATCATCAGCAAGGTTCCTCATTTCCAAAGATGTACCAAGTTTGTTTTTTTCAACATATAAATTATTAACTTATAACTCTGACTTTTTTTCAAAACCACTACATGTGGTAAAATTCTTTGTTATGGAATTTCCAACATTTGTTATGATGTGATTTATCTATCTATCTTGGTAATTATTGATGGAGTTATATATCATGTGTAAAATTACCAATACCAATTTTCCTTCCAATTATAGTTTGCAGTGAATTTGACTGAATTT
Source organism: Arizona elegans (assembly GCA_022577455.1). NCBI lineage: Eukaryota > Metazoa > Chordata > Lepidosauria > Squamata > Colubridae > Arizona > Arizona elegans. The sequence goes on from JAKOOJ010000001.1 coordinate 249,227,748, forward strand.
GTCTTATAACATTTCTCATTGTTCTGCTGAGATTATTTCCTTGATGTTTTTAATCCACTTGATCATGCAAATTTTAATTTGTTCTATTTCCTTGTCATATTAGTATAATGATTTTATATTTGTCCTAGTAGATAATCTTGGTTTTCTCATTCTCCCTCCTTCTGTCTTTCACTTTTTATGCTTGATCTAAGTACCCCCAAGTGTACCCCCAAACGGATCAGTTTAATTGGCTCTTCCGCCAATTAAACTGATCCATTTGGGGGTACACTGGTATAATTTTGTCCTAGTTCATGCCCTATGGAATGAACTGCCCCCGGAAATTCGTAAGATCTCCGACCTCCGGGCGTTTCGCTGCGCATTGAAGACCCTGTTGTTCCGCCAAGCCGGACTATCAACACAATAGTTTTAAATTGGGTATTTAAATTTATTGGGGTTTTAAATTTGAGCCACCTATTTAATTATTTTAAATTTTATACTGTTGTTTTGTCTGTGTTTTTAAATAGGCTGTACACCGCCCTGAGTCCTTCGGGAGAAGGGCGGTATAGAAATAAAATTATTATTATTATTATTATTATTATTATTATTATTATTATTATTATTATTATTATTATTATTATTATTATTATTTTAAATCATTTTTAATTGGGTTACCAATTTTAATTTGGTATTGTATTGTGATTTGTATTGAAGTTGTCATTTTGTAAGCCGCCTTGAGTCCCTAGGGAGAAAGGCGGCATATAAATCGCAATAAATAAATAAATAAATAAATAAATAAATAAATAAATAAGTAGACCAACAACCAGCCCTTTTTATTATACATGTTACATTGTATTTTATACTACATACCAGAGGTGAAATTCAGCTGGTTCTATCCGGATCAGGCGAACTGGTAGCGACAGCGGCACTACCTATATTATTGTAATCATCATGTCCTGTTTTTGACCCTCTGCGCATGTGCAAAAGGCTCTGCGCATGTGTGGAGGAGGCGTGCATGAGCATAGCACGCATGTGTGCATGCTCACATTTGTGAACCGGTAGCGAAGGCAAGTAAATTTCACCCCTGCTACATACTGCATATTCTTTTATGAAGTCTGGATCAATTTGTAAGAAGGAAGGAAGGAAGGAAGGAAGGAAGGAAGGAAGGAAGGAAGGAAGGAAGGAAGGAAGGAAGGAAGTTCAGAATTTTCAATTTATCACATTTGGAATTCAAAAGATAGGGAAAAAATAACTTCTACAGAAACCTAATTGTATCTGTTCCCAAAAGTCTGATCTGTACATTACTTACTACATTTATATGGCTTCCCTTCTCATTGAAAATGACTCTGAACAATGTACAATCAACAATTTAAACAATGCCACAACCATGAAAACACTTCAAGAAAAATAAATAAAAGCAAGATTGCAGGGGAAGAACATCTATCTAAAGTACAGATATAAAACTAAGCTTACATATCCAGCTTTATGGAGACTACCCTTGGGATATGCAGAGTTCCTGGAAGAACATGTTTTCGGAATGGTTAATTGGGATAGACTAAACTCATCTTGGAAGTGACTATGTTCCAGAGGGTGGGAGTCACTGCAAAAAAGTCATGTCATCTGAGTCCCATTCGATGTAACTCTTTAGCAGGGAGGGCCCACAACATATCCCCCCCTGCTGGACCTCATGGGATGGGACGATGTGATCAGCAACAGCCTGTCAAATAGTCTGTTCTCATGACATTTAATGGTCAAAAACAGCATCCAAAAACAGATCAACAACCAGTGTAGTTCACACACTAAAGCAGTGGTGAAATGTAAAATTTGTTACTACCAGTTTTGTGGGCGTGGTTTGGTGGTGGTGGATAATATGACTGAGTAGGTGTGGCCAACTTTTTTTTTTTTACTTTTAAAACCATTTGTAAAAAAAATGCTTTTAAAGCCTCTGACGATCCCAGCTGACTTGCCTGATCAGCAGAAGCTTTTTTTCCCTTTAAAAACATTTTTTCTAAAACCTCTTCATCCAAAGAGGTTGTAAAAAAAAATGCTTTTAAAAGCCTCTGATGATCCCTGCTGAGCCATGTGATCATCAGAGGCTTTTCTTTTTCTTTTTTTTACTTTTAAAAGCATTTTTTCGGCCAAAGAGATTGTAGAAAAAATGCTTTTAAAAATTAAAAAAAAGCCTCTGATGATTGCATGGCTCAGCTGGGCAATGGGGGGGGGGCAGGGATTTTTGCTACCGGTTCTCCGAACCACCCACCTCCATCACTACCGGATCTTGCGATCCGGTCCAAACCGGTCCGAACAGGGAGCATTTCACTCCTGCACTAGAGGCATAACATTACAAGATGTACTTATAATGATAACAATAGGAATAATGCAAAGTACTAGATCATAGCAAGTAATAAAAAGTAAGGACTTTCTTTTTAGTATATGCATGCATCTCTACCTTAACCTAGACATATTTCAGATGCAAAATCCTAGGTTATCTTTCAAATTATTTTAACATTTTAATAAAGCTATTAAATGCTACATTGAATCAGCATCCACATTTATATCATTTTCCTTGTCAGAAGTTAATCAGTAAATAATTTGTATCCAATATTAAGCAACAGACAATAAATAGCTCTATTCCTAAAAGCCTGGTCATTTGCCAAGTTGAGCACACTGAAATTCACTGCAATCAATGGCACAAGCCTAACATCAAATTTTGCGTAGGACTGCAGCCTCAGCAAGCTTTTGATATCATGACATTGATTTTAAGACTGCAGCTTTTCTTTCTCAAGACATTTTCACTTCTTGCAGAATATTGCTTTTTTTTTTTACGTGTAATAAAACTACAATGGATTTGTACACCTTGATGAAACAAGGATTTTTGTTGTTATATATTTTAGATCATTTTTTCTTTTTTAAAAAAATTGTATGTATCATCTATAGATATTATAGCTGTCCAATTAACTGCCACTGGGGCCTTCTTCAGTTTTATATCAGCTTCATCTTGAATATGGTCAAATTGCTCTCTAGTATGCATTGGATTAAAGGGCCACAATGGCTCAGCAGTTAAAGACACTGAGCTTGTCAGCTGAAAAGCTGGCAGCTCAGGTTCGAGACCCAAACACCATGCAACAGGGTGAGCTCCCGTTACTTGCCCCAGCTCCTGCCCACTTAGCACTTCAAAAGCATGCAAATGCAAGTAAATACATAGGTACCACTTTGATGGGAAGGTAACAGTGTTACATGCACCTTGGCGTATAGTCATGCTGGCCACATGACCACAGAAGTGTCTTCGGATAACACTGGCTCCCTCAGCTAAGAAATGGAGATCAGCACCACCCCCTAGAGTTGGATATGCCTGGACAGGGGAAATCTTTATCTTTTCTATGCATTGGATTATTCCAAAATTCCCTGTAATGTAGTCATGTTCTCTGCATTTCTTTTTAGTTATTTCTCTATTCTCAAACAAATGTCAGAATATTATCAGAGTATTCTCCTTGAACAATTGAAAAGTGATTATTTCCTAGTAATGCACATTCTCACCAATATAATATATTATCTATCTATCTATCTATCTATCTATCTATCTATCTATCTAACTAACTAACTAACTATCTAACTATCTATCATCTATCTATCTATCTATCTATCTATCTATCTATCTATCTACTATCCATCCATCTAGCTAGCTATCATCTATCCATCTATCCATCCATCTATCCATCCATCATTTATCTATCTATCATCTATCTTTCTGTCTATCTATCTATCTATCATCTATTTTATATAGCCACCTATCTGCTCAAAAGCAATTCTAGACAATATACATGAAAGGAAAAACAATGAATAGATACATAAAGACACTAATTATTATTATTATTTATAAAAAAACCTATAGAAATCAGAACAAATAATTTTAGTCCTATCACTCACAAAAATTGAGAAGGTTCTGCTTTTGGAGTGTTTGAGTCTACAGAACAAATATATATTTTTAATTAAAAAGAGTCTCCACACTTATTGTTCCTAAATTAGGAAATGATATAATGAAATGTTGCTGAGTAAAAGAATAATCCCTGGCACACTCCTATGAAACTCTAAACCAAGGCTGAGCCAGGTGCAATCTCAGAATCTGTAGGGTCACCCTTGCATTAAACTCAGATGGATTCTGACTGCTACTTTACCAGATTCCATCCTATGTCAATACATTTTTGTCTTGTGAGATCTAATCCTTAGTAGTCAGTCTTCTAATTGACAGTGACAATCCTCCTTCTTCAGGCTTTGAATACATTAAGTTCATAGCAGAAGAATTGATGGTAGAAGTAAGCACTCTTGACTAGACTCACATACTACAGCTAGATTCAGTTCATCCTTTCTGGCTTAGCATTTTATTTCTTTGGCCTGGGCCTATAGGCGTTTTCTATTCAAAGCCTTATGGATGCATCATTTCTTTTTGACTGTGGTAGACAATTCACCCAAATAAAGAAGATGGAAAGGAGTCATTTAATTTTCTGAAGTGAACAAGCTGCAGTGAGACATTTGTCTCCTGTATCCAGATAAACTAAGAGCAAGACTTCAAAATTGCCTGGTCCATGATGGTGAACCTATGGCATGTGTGCCACAGGTGGCACGTGTAACCATATCGGTGGGCATGTGAGCTCAGCTCCGACATGCATGCGCGCACTGGACAGCTGATTTTCAGGCCTTCCGGTCTCACCAGAAGTTGGCAAATGGGCTACTTCCGGCCTCCAGAGGGCCTCCAGGGGGGTGGGGAAGGGCATTTTCGCCCTCCCCAGACTCCTAGAAAGGCTCTAGAGCCTGCGGAGAGAGAAAAACGGGCCTACCAGCCCCACCTGGCCATTGCATGCCAGGAGCGTGGGAGAGTGGGGGGGTCAGGCACACACGCGCGGAGGTGGGGCACATAGAATTATGGGTGTGGGCACACATGTGTGCGACACCCCCCCCACTTCCCCCGCTCCTGGCACGCGATGGCAAAAAGGCTAGCCATCACTGGCCTAGGTCTCATAGAGTATGTTGATCAAAGATAATTTCAGCAAGAATATATGGCAACAGAAACCCCCCTCGTTCCCAAATATTAAGATAATTGCTTTTCAAGTAATAAGGATACAAGATAACAGAAAAGGAGACACCAGTAATACTCAAAAGTGTGAAGAGACTACCACCATTAGAGACACATTGTTTGAAATGCAATATAGTAGCTTTGATATATGGGAGATACCAACGTTCTAATTGTTATTCTAACAATCTGACCCTCTGTTGCAGGAGTAGGGATAGAGCTAAGGCAGCAGAATTACACATTATTAAATCAACAGCCTCTACTATGAACATCCCCAAACCCCCACAGCTTTAACTTTAGACTGTCTACTGTTGACCTCACCCCATTTCTAAGAGGTCTGTAAGGAGCGTGCAGAATAGAATAGAATAGAATAGAATAGAATAGAATAGAATAGAATAGAATAGAATAGAATAGAATTTTTTTTATTGGCTAAGTGTGATTGGACACACAAGGAATTTGTCTTTGGTGCATATGCTCTCAGTGTACATAAAAAGACAAGATACACTCTTCAAGAATCACAAGGCACAACACCCAGTGACTGTCGTATGGTACAATAAGCAATCAAATCATACTAGGAAACAATCAACATCAATAAGCGCACCAACATGCCTACCGTCCCTGCCCTACTATCCCCATTTATTCATATCCATTTCATGTATTCATAATCATGTTTATACTTATATCTGTTATCTTATACATGCTTGGTAAAATAAATAAATAATAAAATAAACAAACATATATTCTGTAGGTTTTTACGTCATTGACAGTATATTGGCATAGGTATAAAATTCCATATTGGAAAGAACCGTTAGTGAAATGCAACTACACATATAAATCCAATACTAAACAGGCAAAAAAATTATGAAGTACAATCATTAAGTTACATTATTATTCCAGTTCTCCACATTACCAACACCATCCCAACCAATTTCTTTCAGTCCTTATGCATTTCTGCTTCTATATTCTTTTAATCCAATAAGTGATTTTCTGATACCATAATACCTTTCAAATGTGCTGGAAAATAATTAAACACACACCAAAACAAAATGTGTATTCTCTTATGCTTTGCCATCTGTCCCTCTTAATACCCTTTGTTAAAAACAAGAACAAAACCAACAGAGAAAGAGCCAAACATCAATATTTACATTGGCTGTAATAGAATTATATTTAATCTTCTACAAGCCTCAAGTGCAGCAAACCTGCATGGGATATACAGCAAGATCCGTACATAGTTCTCTCACCTTTCTTTGATTCTTGCCTCCACCCTTTATGAAACATCCCTTTGTGCTGCCTGTTTATTTAATTTTATGGACAAAGTGCCAAAGTAAATATTCCAAATAACAATCAAACTGATTATAAGTAATGTACAATTACAAATACTTTTATTTAAAAGTGTTGTGATTACCAAAATGGTTAAACTATGAAGTGATGGCAATTGCAATGAATTTAGCAGTTCCTTTCTGGAGATATTCAGTGACCTATCAGCAAGAGGAGAATAGCAAAAGTGATGTAGGAGATGACCAGGCTCAGCCTGAGGGAGGGGTCAAATACGTCATCAGTCATGAGTCTCTTCATGCCCACAAGTGATCTAAGCCTTGCCTACCTTGAATTCCATTCTATTCTTAACTCCCACTAATTTCCCTTGATGGTTAGTATTTCAGATTAACATCAAGTACCAGGAAAATCAGGAGATCCAAGCAATTCAAATGTGTATAAAGATTTATTATAAGCTTAAGCTCTCTACAAGAATCTGAACAACTAACGGTCAAGTGAAATTAGCTGGCGTTAAAACGATAAAGAAATTCAAGGTGATAAGGGACTCATGGCTGATGATGCATTTGACCCTCCTTCGTGCTCGGCCAGGACATCTTCTACACATGGTTGTGTACAGTAACTAGCCATAGTGGAGGCAAAGGCAAAGGATATTTCTTTGGCTTCCCACTGTGGGGTCCAGGCTATGTTTTTTAAAAAAAGGCTCAGCCAAGCTACTGAGGAGTGTGGAAAAGAATGGCAAATTTACTTTAATCAGTTCACTGAGGACAGGAAATTCTCTTCACAGTTTTCAAGCTTTTGTATTTACCTCAAACTCACATTAAAGTTATTGTGAGAAGATAGGCTGCCTGAAAATTGGCTAGCATCTGGGCTAATGGTGCCCTGTCCCTTTAAGACCTCTCCCTAACCAGCCCAGCTGCCCAGCAAGGAACAGCTATAAAAGCCAAAGAGAAAAGCAGCTGGGTGTGATAGGTGTTGTTGTTGTGGGAGGAGTAGTTGGAGTGCTGGAGTTCTGGGAGTAAGGGGAGGGGACTTCTGTTATTTGGAAGAAATAGAGTTACTGGAAGCAGCCTAGGGCTTATAAGAGACAGAAATACTAATCTTAAGCAGTGGGACTCACAACTTGTAGTCTCCTACTAGTAGTAGTAGGAGTGAGAGGCCTGGAAAAGAAAGAGAACTGTGATTGAGCCAAGGTGGCTCAGTGGTTAGAGTGCAGTACCACAGGCTACTTCTGCTGATTGCCGGCTGCCAGCAGTTTGGCAGATCGAATCTCACCAGGCTCAAGGTTGACTCAGCCTTCCATCCTTCCGAAGTCAGTAAAATAAGGACCCAGATTGTTGGGGGTAATATGCTGGCTTCTGTAAACCACTTACAGAGTAAAGCACTGTGACGCGGTATATAAGTCTAAGTGCTATTGCTATACCCATTGTCTACTTGTTTGTGGAATGGTTAAAAGCCAAAGGCGCTTGTGTTGGCCCTCTGGAGCTTTGGGAGTCCATTGACTTTAGATATATATAAAAGAACTTTTGACACTCAGTTACCTTGCTGAAACCCATGTCTTTCTTGCTTCCATGATCTATGCAATGGCATTGCCCAACTCTGCCACTGATAGGAGCAACACTGATGCAAATGCACACAGTTGGCTATCACTGATTTCTGTATCCTCCCCCTCCCAAGGCAAGCTATCTATGAGCATCCCTAATTCAAATAATCTTCCCTGCATTATAGGTCATATTTATTGGAAGTACTGCAGTGTTACCAAACATTACCGTATAAAATTTTGTGGTAATATTTTAGGTTGTGCTATATATTCCATTCTATTCCACTCTGGGATTCTGCTGTTAATAAAAGTTCATTAATATGCTACATGTTTTAGAGTTATTTGGAAGTTCTTTGGCACCAGCCATTAAATATTTCAAAAAATTATCTTGCTCCTAAATTGAACAGACCTTGTCTGAAGGCCTATTCAACAACAATGAGAAAGAAAGAAAAACATGCTTACCATTTTTGTAACATTTTTGTTATAAATGTTAGCCACAAGATGGCTCAATCGAGATAGAAAATGTGGCTTCATGAAAAAAATAGTGAATAACAAATTATTTGCCTCTTTTCAATTTATAAGCAGTTATTTTTGTGGCACTACTACAATTCTCTGCCCACTCTTGTAAGTACCTCTTTATAATAATAAATTGAATTGTTCCTCAAAAAAAATTATAAAAACATGTTTTCCCCTCTCTTCTTGTTGTTAAAACGATGTAAATAACACTAAAATCTCAGCAGTAAATAGCTAATTGAGAACCATTTTGGTAGAATGATTAAAAGTATTGCGCTAAAACCAAGAGACCTTGAGTTTATGTCCTGTTTAGGTGATCTTGGAGCAGTCACACACTCTAGCTCAAGAAAGAAAGAACTGGCAAAGCCATTTCCAAAAATATTGCCAAGCAAACTGCAGGGACTTTTCCCTGTAACCACTATGAGTCAGGACTGACACTATGGACAATGGCAACAAATATTTGACACACTTACCATGGTGCACCATGGTAGAAGTTCATGAAAGGGCTTCTTCTAATCAGAATATTGTGTTGGTAAAGTCCACATTTTGGACAGAGAGGATAGCTGGTTTGAAAGAGGGGTCAAAGAGGCCATCTATGTCAAAATGGAACATCCCTCTCTCAACAGGGATACAACATTATCTATCTCCAGTCTACAATGGTCCTTTCAGTAGTTCCAAGAAGGCCCCTCACACATTTCCACCACTCAGGTGACCCTGAGGACACAGATAAACCTCCAAGTGGCCTCAATAATTCTCTAAAAGAATGCAAATGACCAGCTGTCTTCAAGGAATATTGATCCTTCCATTCCCCACCATCCAGTCAGAGTTGAGGAAGCTTCTTGAATGAGAAGTAAAACATCTTTAAAGAAAAACAAAGTCCAGTTGCCCCTTGAAAAAGCACCTTTAGGACAACCATGACCTGGATGATTGAGAATCTCCACAGATGTTGGTATATTTACTTAGCCAGTAGAATTCAGGCTCAAAAAACTAATTTAGCAAACTCTAAGTCCCCATAAGGTATGGAGAAGTAGCAATGGAAGGGGACTTGAATCATTTTTCTTTTACACTGGTTTGGCCAGAAAAGTGTTCCAACATTGGAGTTCAGATGCCTCATTCCCATTGCCATAAGACATGTTTTACATATGTTTGCAATTAAATTGATACTGGCTATATCTGTATGTATGCATACATGTCTGAGTGGCATATGCCTGTTGTCATAAAACATACAAGCTAGTTATGAATTCTGTGGGCTGACTGTTAAAGGCAGCAGTAACAGTAGGGGGTGTATTGGCAAACATAAAGCTTCATCAATCCTACCGCATACAATGCCATAAGACAAGTCAATGGCAGAGAGTGCCAAATTAAGACTTCCTCCTCAGAGCACCACACACCATTTTTATTTTCTGATGATGTTCTGGAATGATCAGGTCCAAAGAACTGAGGTTTTTACTTCAGCAAAAAATCATGCCTTTTTTTGGCCTGAAGTTAAGTTGGATGTCAGAAAGGACTATTAAGTGACACAATATAAGGCATCTTTGCACATATTTAAAGAGTTAATGTAATGGTAAACTTTGAAGATGTTGGAATCAGGGTGGATAAAAATCAATGATTTTTTTAAGAAAAATAAAAAAAATCAGATTTTTTTTATTTAAATCGGATTTCTTTTATTTAAATCAGATTTTTTTAAATAAAATGCTTTTTGAGGAAAATATATTACCATCCAAAGGTTATTCCATCATGAAATAAAGATTAGTTTTTTAATTATGTAGAATAAGGCTGTATATGTTTAATTTTTTTGGTAAATAAATTCCATTAATCCATTCACAATGTCATGCTCTTCCAGAGATTTTGTAAGATTATCGGGCAGTTTCTCTGCCTACAAGATATTATCACAGATGCTTGGTTTACTTTTGCAGTTCTCAAAACTGAATTTGACTCAGCAGAGATCACATGCCTCTTCTTCACAGCAAAAATGTTATAACATGAACAGAGTTGAGAAAAAGACCTTAATCCTATTGTTCTACAAACCTATGAATACAGAATCAACCCCTTCAGTGCTAAGTTTCAAGAAGTTCAGTGAATAGAATAGAAACAATATTTTTCTGATTGTTTGGAGTGGAATAGATCTGCACAAGAAGAAAGTGAAACTAAGTGTGAGGAGGAAGGGGCACGCAGACAAGCAGTACAAAATGAAAGTGAAACTTTCTGAGCACAATACTGCACAGCCACAGACAGACAAATCTTTGGATCTTTTTGTGTGTATGATCTGAGGTTTATCACATTCTTTCCTTGGAGGAAAAAACCTATAATGGCAGCAGGCCATAAAAGAGACCCAGTTTGGCAATATTTTAATGAAGTTCCTTTACCTATCGGTAAGGCAGGCATGCGTGCAAACTGCAAACACTGCAACAAAGAAATGCAAGGCCTGGTGGCCCGAATGAGGCAACATCATGAGAAGTGCTGTGATGAAGATGACCAAAGAAACACATTTGAACAGGCAGGATCTTCAGGTTGGTAAACATTTTTATTGAATCATATTTCTAAAGACTGCTGTTTGAGCATGTTTGAGCAAAATTATATTTCTTATTATTACTGCATGTTACTGTCATTTGGTACAGTTATGAAGAAAAGCAAATATTCCTTTTGGGGCAGTGCTGTGTACAAAAAGCAGAAATTGTATAGACAATAAAATAACAGCATTAACTTTTTTGTTTAGGGGAATTCATGGATTCTGGAAACTATCCACCTTCAAGATCACCATCCTCCTGTTCTACAGTTTCAGAGTTATCCATCCAGGATAGTGCTTCATTAGCATCATCATCATCATCAGACACCCACAGCCACATATCACTATCACCTAAAAGAAAGAAAAAACCCTTCCCTCCTGGAACCACCATAGATAAGTTTGTGATAAAAACTAGCAGATTAGAAAAAGAGTTAATTGATGAAAAAATTGCCCAGTTTGTTTATGCAACGAACTCTTCTTTCCGTCTGACTGAGAACCCACATTTCATTAATATGGTTCAGTCACTGAGATCAGGATACAGTCTACCCAGCAGAGCAGATGTTGCAGGGAAACTGCTGGATAAAGTGTATGACAGATAAATGGAGCAATGTGCAACAGCTCTGAAGGGTAGAATTGTTAACCTAAGTATTGATGGGTGGAGTAATGTCCACAATGATCCTATTGTATGTGCTTGTATAACAACAGAAGAAGGGAAAGTCTTCCTTGCACAAACAATTGATACATCAGGAAATGCACACACAGCAGAATACTTACAAGAAGTGGCAGTGAAAGCTATAATAACGTGAACAAAAATTCAAATGTCTAGTACGCAGTTTGGTCACAGACAATGCTGCAAATGTATCCAAGATGAGAAGAAATTTAGAAGAGCAGGAAGGGAATACAAAGCTAATAACATATGGTTGCAGTGCTCATTTGCTGCACCTCTTAGCCAAAGACTTAAGTGTTCCAGAAATAAAGACTAATGTTGTTGAAATTGCTAAATACTTCCGTAACAATCATTTTGCTGCAGCAGCTCTGAAAAGGATGGGTGGAACCAAGCTAACGCTCCCACAAGATGTTAGATGGAACTCTATGGTGGACTGTTTTGAGCAGTATATCAAGAACTGGCCTATTCTGATGACAGTTTGTGAAGAAAATTGAGATAAAATAGATGGCACTGTCATGGCCAAAATCCTCAACATTGGGCTTAAGAGAAATGTTGAACATATGCTGAGCATCCTGAAACCCATCTCTGAAGCTTTAAACAAAATACAGAAAAATAGTTTTTTATTGCTTATGCTGTTGAAAGTTGGAAGGAACTGAGTGAACACTTAAAAACAGAACTACACATGGACAGAATTAAATTACAAGCATTAAAAAAAAATGAATGGGACAAGTACTGTCTCCAGCTCATTTTTTGGCAAATATTGTCAATATCCAGTATCAGGGTCAAAACTTAAGGGCTGAGGAAGAGGAGTTAGCTATGACATGGGTATCCAGCAATCATCCATCTGTAATGCCAACTATAATAAACTTCAAAGCTAAGGGGGAACCATTCAAGAAATATATGTTTGCTGAAGATATTTTAAAGAAAGTCACACCAGTGAACTGGTGGAAGTCACTTAAGCACTTGGATTTAAAGACTGTTCAAGTAATGATTTCACTTCTAACAGCAGTAGCTTCTTCTGCAGGCATTGAAAGAATATTCTCTTCCTTTGGACTCATTCATTCTAAATTGAGAAATTGTTTGGGACCTGATTTTTTTTTTCAATTTATATACCGCCCTTCTCCCTGAGGACTCAGGGCGGTGTACAGCCAAGATAAAAAACATAGAATACAAATATTAAAACATTTAAAAATATATATAAATTTGGGCCGAAAGTTAAGAATCACAAACTAATTAAAAGAAATTTAAAAATTTCTTCTAAGCCAACCCGGCTTGTTGGAAAAGATGAGTTTTCAGGGAACGACGGAAGGCATTGAGGTCATGGATCCTTCTTATCTCCGGGGGCAACTGGTTCCAGAGGGTAGGAGCCCCCACAGAGAAGGCCCTCCCCCTGGGGGCCACCAGCCTACATTGTTTGGCTGATGGCACCCTGAGGAGGCCCTCTCTGTGGGAGCGCACGGGTCGATGGGAGGTCGTCGGTAGCAGCAGGCGGTCTCGGAGATAGCTAGGCCCTATGCCATGGAGCGCTTTAAAGGTGAGAACCAACACCTTGAAGCGCACCCGGAAGACCACTGGGAGCCAGTGCAGCTCGTGCAGGAGTGGTGTTACATGGGAGCGCCATGTTGTTCCCATCACTACCCGCGCTGCTGCATTCTGGACCAGCTGGAGCCTCCGGGTGCTCTTCAAGGGGAGCCCCATGTAGAGAGCGTTGCAGTAGTCAAGGCGAGAGGTGACGAGGGTGTGAGTGACTGTGCACAAGGAATCCTGATCAAGAAAGGGCCGCAACTGGCGAATCAGGCGAACCTGATAAAAGGTCCCCCTGGTAACAGCCGTCAGATGTTCCTCCAAAGACAGCTGTCTATCCAGGAGGACTCCCAGATTGCGAGCCCTTTCAGTGGGGGCCAAAGACTCGCCCCCAATAGTCAGCGATGGAGTCAACTGACTATATCGGGATGCCGGGAGCCACAGCCACTCAGTCTTGGAAGGGTTGAGCTTGAGCCTGTTCTTCCCCATCCAGATCCGCACAGCCTCCAGGCACTGGGACATCACTTCAAGGGCATCGTTGGGGTGGCCTGGGGTGGAGATGTACAGCTGGGTGTCATCAGCGTACTGATGGTATCTCACCCCAAAGCCACGGATGATCTCACCCAGCGGCTTCACATAAATGTTGAACAGAAGGGGCGAGAGGACCGATCCCTGCGGCACTCCACAGATGAGAGGCCTCGAGGTCAACCTCTGCCCCCCTGCCAACACAAACTGCGACCGGTCGGAGAGAAAGGAGGAGAACCACCGCAACACGGTGCCTCCCACCCCCAACTCTTCCAGCCGGTGCAGCATGATACCATGGTCGATGGTATCAAAAGCCGCTGAGAGATCTAATAGGACCAGAACAGAGGAATAACCCCTGTCCCGAGCCCTCCAGAGATCATCCACCAACACGACCAATGCCATTTCCGTGCTGTGCCCAGACCTGAAACCCGACTGGAACGGATCTAGATAGGATGTTTCCTCCAGGAATTGCGGAAACTGTTGCGCGACCACACTCTCAACAACCTTCGCAATGAAGCGAAGGTTGGAGACAGGACGATAGTTGGCCAATATTGCTGGATCCAGGGACGGCTTCTTGAGGAGAGGCCTCACCACCGCCTCTTTCAGGGCGGCGGGGAAGTGACCCTCACTCAACGAAGCATTAATGACGCCCTGGAGCCAGCCTCATGTAACCTCCCGGGAAGCCAGTACCAACCAGGAGGGACATGGGTCCAGTAAACATGTGGCCGCACTAAGTCTCCCCAAAGTCCTGTCCACATCATCAGGAGTCACAGCATCAAACTCCTCCCAGATAACATTCTCAAGACTGTTCCTCGTCACCCTGCCCTGATCTACCCAGTCAGAGTCCAGATCCCCCCGGATCTGAGCGATTTTGTCATACAGGTATTGTCCGAAATCCTCCGGCCTGCCTTCTAAGGGATCCTCCCACACTCCCAGATGGAGCAGGGTGCGGGTCACCCTAAACAGGGCGGCCGGACGATTCCCTGATGACGCAATAGAGGCAGAAAAGTAGTTAGACTTTGCCGTCTTTATCGCCACTAGGTAGGCCTTAATATGCGACCTTACCAGTGTTCGATCACATTCAGCAAGACTGGCCCTCCAACCGCTCTCCAGGCGTCTTTTCCGGCGCTTCATTTCCCTCAGCTCCTCAGTAAACCAAGGAGCCGCACGGGATCGGCATCGGGTCAGAGGCCGCAAAGGCACAACTCAGTCCAAGGCCCCACCAGCCGCCCGATCCCAGGCGGCTACCAGGTCCTCGGCCGAGTCATGTGCTAGATCCTCAGGAAATGGCCCAAGCTCCGTCTGGAACCTATCAGGATCCATCAGGCGCCTGGGGCGGATCCATCTAATTGGGTCCGCCTCCCTGCGGCGAGGGATCGCGGTTCGAAGATCTAGGCGAAGGAGTGAGTGGTCAGTCCATGACAAGAGTTCCATGTCTATATCCCCTATAACAAGACCACTCAACCACTGGCCAGAGACAAAAATCAGATCCAGAGTGTGACCTCCCCTGTGAGTAGGGCCATGAACTAACTGGGTCAGGTCCATGGCCGTCATGGAAGCCATGAACTCCCGAGCCACCTCAGACGTTTCACCGACGGATGGCAAGTTGAAGTCACCCATGACTAAAAGCCTGGGTGTATCAACTGCCACCGTGGCTATCACGTCGAGTAGCTCAGGTAGGGCTGTTGCCACGCGGCAGGGAGCCAGGTACATAAGCAGCAAGCCCATCTGAACCCCACGGCCCCACCTCACAAGGAGGGACTCACATCCGGCTATCTGAGGCACAGTGGTCTCCCTCGGACCCAGATCCTCGTTAATAATAACCGCCACCCCCCCCGCCCCTCCCCTGGGCCCTCGGCTGATGGAATGCTCTGAAGCCTGGTGGGCACATTTCAACCAGAGGGACGCCACCCTCCGGGCCCAACCAGGTCTCCGTAATACCCACCAGGTCCGCTCCTCCCTCTTGTATAAGATCGTGAATGAGGGGGGCCTTATTGACCACGGACCTGGCATTGCACAGCATCAGCCGAAGGCCCAGCTCCTGAGTATCTAAGCCACCTAGTATCCGAGCAGAGCCTTGGGGACCGGGGCAAGCAATTGCTCTCAAACAGCAAGTGTGAGCCCCCAACACTTGATGTGGTCCCCTGCTCCCACCATATCTGCCCCTCCCATTCATCGTGCCGATGGTACAGCCCTCATAGATATCGCCCCCCATCCCTTTTCTAATCCCTCATCTGGTGCCTCCCGGATCATTACCCTGTGCCGGGCATGGCTCTGACCCAGGTGGATTTCCCCCCCCCCCCCATCCACCATAGTCGTCTTCCCAGTATCTTTAAAAGAATAATTACAACCCCCTCCCCCAAAACCCCTTAAAATCTTTAAAAATTTCCCTAAAAAGCCTCATAAATTCTTCCTTGCTCCATGCCATCTCTCCGGACTCCAAAGTCCGTCATCGAGACAGGCCCTTGATAATGTGGGGGGCCAAACCTGCGAGAGGGGAGAATCTCGCAGGGCGAGGAGTTCCGACACCGAATACATATAGCCATCAGGGGAAACAGTCCAAGGGTGGGGGACCGCTGATGTTACAAGCGTAGGGAAAATTCCAGTCCATGGTCAGGCTGCCAAACTCCACTGTCCTCTCACGACAGTGGCTAAGGAGGTGCATATCATTCGGCCCCGAAAGTTTCCAGGGCGGCTGTCTCTCACCAGGCCAATCCATGGAGACTTTGATAGAAAACTCAAGGGTGAGGATAGCCATGTTCCGCCTCCTCAGGCCTCATGTCCATAGAACCAGTATCCCTCCTGGGATTAGCAGCATCAGGGAATCCAATATCCAGCTCAAAGGAGGTTTAAGTTCGTAAATGTTCGTCAAAGAAGTTCTACATGGTAGGGAATCCAGACAGGCCAGATGGAAATGGGGAAAAATTAGGAGTAGTTCAGCAGGCCAAGATGGATGGGAAGCTATGATCGTAATAGGCCAAAAGGCCAAACTCAGTTCGAAGGAAGGAGGGGGGGGTTTCAAACCGCATAAGTTTGTAGTCATTTTCCGGCCCCAAAACCCTCAACCTTCCATTCTAGTGGGTGAAGCTCCCCCATTTCGTCCCCCCCCATCCAGCTCACCCTGGGGGGGGAGGTCTCTGGGTCTCCCTGGAGGTAACCCTTCCCTCAAGGGTCATATACTCTCCAGTCACCCCAAAATCAGATCTAAAACCACTGCTGAAGAGTCCTGGGCCGTCCGTCTGGAACTCTGTAGGCCCTTGGGAGCCGCCCCAACCTTAGGCGCCCCTGTCACGACCACCGCCGCGGCCTCCGCAGTCCCCACCGCCATCGTCGCCATCGGCCCCCCCATGAACGTCCCCGGCCGCCCCCTGCCTCCAAAGATCCACCTCGAGGCATCCAGGGGCGTGGGGAACCTCCGTAGGGGCCTCACAACGCCGATGTCCAGGAGCTGCCGCCGCCGCTGCCATAACCACCCGCGACCGCCGCCGCCGGTGCCGCTCCCCTGCAGGCTGCAGACCGCCGTCACCCACCGCCGTCCTGACATCATCCCCCTCAGCGCTGGGATGGTCCGGGGAGCTGCCAAAGCTCCCAACAGGCTCCTTAGATGTTGCTTCGCCCAGGCGGGGGGTCATAGATGTTCAAAATGACCCCCCTGAACCCCCCCAAGCCGAGGCACCGCCCCCAAGAAGCCGAGACTCAGCATCGGAGCGCCATCTTGGGCATGCGCAGAAGAAATGATAAAGCAGGAAAGCTTGTTTTTCTTTTCCAGATTATGAACAAAGAAGAAGATGAAGATGACGAGTGAGCTAAGAGGACAGTATTTGAGTTTTTCATGTGTAGGCTGGGCTGACAGTCTAAGTTTCTTAATATATATATATATTGTTTAGCCAAATTAGTTAACAAACATGAATGCAGCAAATAACATATGCTGTAATGTTATTGTTTCAGTTGAATAAATCTATTTAAATTGTTATTATTAAGGTAATGATTATTTTTCTCCTTCCTAAGTACAACAGAAAAGTTGTCCAAATATGAATGATTAACCTATTAAACTGGGGATAAAAAAACTAATATGAAAAGTTGTTATTCTAAAAAACTTCATCTACTTGCATATTAAAGCTATACCAGCAAGAATTAGTCTTTATGTAGAAAACTATGATTTAAATCAAGCCTTACTGACTAGTGATTTAAATCGTGATTTAAATCGTGATTTAAATCAGTTTGATTTAAATCAATTCCACCCTGGTTGGAATGCCAAAATAATTGTTTCAGAATATCAAGATAGCCTTGGTTTCCTTTTCTCACAAAGGGAAGAAGAAAAAAAATCAACAGTAGAGTGTTGCACCTTAAATTCATTTCACATTTTGCAGAAGGCAATTCACAGAAATCTTAATGAAGAAAATGCACTTTTAGCCTGTCAATTCCCTAAGAGAATTCATATTTATAAATTAAGTCCAGAAGCAAAGCAAATTAAGAAAAAGGGGAGTGGACAGAATCCAAAATCTGTTGATATGCTATTGCCTCTGAGGCCTGATCTGATCAAAGATTTGGCAGAACAGCCTGGAGCATTTAAGAAAGATACCATCACTCAGAGCATACTAAATCTTTCATGTATTTTGCATGATTTTTTTTTCTTAACCATCTGCTTCTGAAAGCACAAGCAAGGCCATCTGTCAACTTCTGTACAGACTAATAGAGAAAGAATGACAGTTTTGTGCCTGATTCACTTGGGTATTTGAACTCAAGAAGTAGCTGTTGGTTTAAGGGAATGCTTGAAGCTCCTCCACAAATGTATTTGGCAAGATACATTGGCTGGAAAAGCTTCTTGGATGAGAAATGAAATGTCTTCAAAGAAAAACAAGAAAGTCTGGTTGCCTCTTGAAAAAGCACCTTTGGGACAACCATGACCTGGATGACTGAGAATCTCCATAAGTATTTGGCATTTGGCAGTATTTTCCCCCAGCTGGTTCCAAAGATAGGGAGGGAGGGAGGGAGGGAGGGAGGGAGGGAGGGAGGGAGGGTAAGAGAGACACCAAAAGAATCTGAGGCTGAGGAAAGCAATATATAGAGCCACAGTCAAATGTGAGTGGGGGCCCTATTCTCCTCATGGGTCAATTTTTCCTTTTTCTGTTAATACCTTTTTCTTTCAAGTCTCCAATTCCACTATTTGGAGTTGGGAAAAAGAGACCAATTTTCTTTGACACATACCAGGCTAGTAAAAGAATGACAGATTCTCCCCTGCCCCCTAGTCCAAACTGATGACTTGCAAACACCAATCCATGTTAAATGATGAACTTTGTAGACTATTAAGTGACAGGGGTGTGGTTTTTTTTCTATCTATACTAAAAAAAAAAAAATCCTTTGGTGGAGATTTGACAATGAAGAAATTATAACCTTTGATGCTTGGACCAAAAGTTACACAGTCCTGAGAAAGAAGGAAGTATAAGATGAAAATAAAGTTATAGTCATATACAGAGCTCTTTGAAATATGGGAGAACCGGTACTGCAGATAATCTCCGTTCTCCTTGCTCCCCCTGGATGAAGCAATATTTATTTCATTTCACCAAATATATTCCATCAAAAGAGTTACTTTCTTGACTTCCCCCACATTCTCTGAAGAAAAGTTGCATTAGGTCCAATCTTGTTTTTCTATAGCATAAGACATCCAAAATTGGTTCAAAGTTGAGCTACATGTCTAAATCGAATTAAATAAATGAATGAATTCTGCTCTAGCATCAAAAGAAAAGGAGATTTCCACCTCATTGGATCATGGTCTGTTTTATTTGGGGTGTTGATTTTAATTTTATTTTATTGTGATTTGTATCGGAAATTGTCATTTTGTAAGCCACCTTGAGTCCCTTGGGAGAAAGGCTGCATATAAATCGTAATAATAAAAAAATTAAAAAATGGTCAAAATGCCATTGTCAAAAGCAGATCGGGTCTTTCTCTCCATTATTTCAGAAATACAGAATAGAAAACATATTGAAGAATAAACATTGAATGGTGGTACATCCATTTAGAGAACAATGGTGGGTTGCCCCCGATTCACACCGGTTCTAAAGAACCAGTAGTAAAACTGGCGGGAGGCCCCACCCACCGACCCCAATGTCATCAAAACACTTCTGTGCATGCGCAGAAGCTTCTGTGCATGTGCAGAAGAGCACCCCCGCACGCGGCCCCACTGCGAACCAGTAGTAAAGCTAAGTAGAACCCACCCCCGGTAGAGAACTTTTTGATTTTACAGCTTGGCCCAAATTCATTAGCAGCATCAAAAACTCCTGAATTGCTGTTAGATTTGTAATGGATTTGGGGAGTATTCTGAATCTACAACATTTTAAATAGATAATTAAAGGAGTATTACTAAAGTAAATATTAATTATTTCCCTGAATTTGGGAATAAGAACTGGAATACCCCATGTTAGTAAATTAATGGTTAAGCGTGTTAACATCATGGAGCAAGATCCCCAATTTTAGAATTTTAAAATTGCTTGCAGTTTTCAAATAACTATAATATATAATATATATTATTATAATATTATAATAAATAATAATAAAGGGGCATGCATAAATGCACCAGAATGCCTACCGTCCCTGTCCTAATGTTTTCTTTTATTCGTATCCTTTTCATGTATTTATAATTATGTTTACACTTGTATCTGTCATAAAATACATGCTTGATAAAGAAAGAAAGAAAGAAAGAAAGAAAGAAAGAAAGAAAGAAAGAAAGAAAGAAAGAAAGAAAGAAAGAAAGAAAGAAAGAAAGAGAATATTCCATAGAAATTTATCATTGTACTAGATGACAAATACCAATTTTTAAGTTGCTGGCTTTTTAATATACGTTTTATATCTGCAAAACTTAGTTTTAATGTAAAAAAGAAAAAAGCTAGGTGGTACAATTCATGAAAAAGACAGGAAATCCTGATTGTGATTATCTTTTGAAGTAGGCAATAATTTACTCATCGAGTTCATTTTAATTCTATAATCAACCACAAGACTATAGTAAAATGCTAGTTTGACAACATTAATGATTCTCAGAGCATATGAGCTAACCCAGCTCATTAAAACAGTGTAAAGAGTAAGGATTAATAGAGCTTCATTTGGAGTATTCAGCCATAGATTCTCCATTAGCTTAAACTAAGAGCTGATTGATGTCTAACCAACCTTTTGAACATTTAATAATTAAATAAAAGCTTGTTAATGTGGAGCTGCCTCCATAAGAACTTTATTTCAACTTAATTGACTCAATTGCACAAAGCAGCTCAGTTGGAGTCAGGGGCACGAACATAAATTTTACGTGAGCAAACTTCCTCCTTAATTATATTAAGTATCCATACTCTTGTAATGCATTGTATTGAATTGTACAGCTGATAACAAGTGAAGGCTCAAATGTAAACAAAAATAAATAAATCTGATAGATAATCTGCCAAAGTAGCCTGCAATTTATGAAAAGTACTCAGTTACTGTAAATAAATTTAAATGGAAAGATGGGACTTCTTAAAGAAAACACACTCAGCTGCTGGCAAAGTTTGAAGATGAACTGTATTTGAGTTATAAAAACCCAAATGACTTCTAGATGTCAGCAAAGAAAGATAGAAAAATCAGATTTTTGTTTGCACAAATGTGATAGTCTTAGATTCAATTTACATCTGCAGCTGAAGGGTTTTTTTCTACCTCTGTTAGTTTTTTTAAAAAAATTCATATTTGGTGAAAAGAGTTTATTTTGATTATTCATTGATTAATGAATATGTGCTAGCCATTCCCGACTCTAGGGGGTGGTGCTCATCTC
This sequence comes from Arizona elegans, assembly GCA_022577455.1. NCBI lineage: Eukaryota > Metazoa > Chordata > Lepidosauria > Squamata > Colubridae > Arizona > Arizona elegans. The sequence continues at coordinate 249,249,125 of JAKOOJ010000001.1, forward strand.
TGTTTCAAAGCCGAAGAGCCAGCGCTGCCTGAAGATGGTCTCCGTGGTCATGTGGCCGACATGACTAAACACCAAAGGTGCATGGAATGCTGTTACCTTCCCATCAAAGGTGGTCCCTATTTTTCTACTTGTTTTACATGCTTTCGAACTGCTAGAGACAAGTAACAGGAGTTCACTCCATTACGCGGCACTAGGGATTCAAACTTCTGAACTGCCAACCTTTTGACTGACACGCTCAGCTTCTTAGCCACTGAGCCACCATTCATTCATTAGTTAGGTCACTTTAAAGAATGAGAGCACCACAGCCAGGCTTGTTGGGAGTAGGGGATACTATTCAGATTACTAGGATTCCTTGCTTCATATTTTTCTAGTTTTTTTTTTTTTTTTTTTTTTTTTTACTAACAGATTACAATTGACTAACAGTATAGCTTTAGTTAGGAGCATGGTGGCTCATAAGGTTAGAGTGCTTGGCTGACAATTGGCAGGCTCATGTTTGAGACCCGCTGCTGCCACAAGGCGGGGTGAATTCCCATCACACGCTCCAACTCCTGCCAACCCAGTGGTTTGAAAGGAGGTCATCGTGAATAGATAAATGGGTACCACTGTGGTGGGCAACTTTATGTGGAAGTGAAAGGAGCCCTCATCTGGGCATGTCATGGGCAACAATGATGTCACCAACAAATCCTTTCACCATGGAAACACTTCTTCGGTGCTTCCAATGCAGAAGTATAGTAGTAGTATAGCTTCGATTGAAGCCCTGCCAATATCTTGAGTTTATATCTCCAGTTTCAGAGTTCCCTCTGTATTTAGGTGACATAGTTGTCTAGTGTCCTAAATGTTGCTGTGCTGACTTTGTCACTTCATTCAGAAATTGAACTGGAACAGTTTTTCTGCTTTTGCCAGTGACTTCCATCAGCTTGTGTATCCCCTGGCATCAGTGCCAGTGTTGCATATGCATCTCATATACTCAGAGGAGAAAAAAAAGAAATTCATCATAAAGATTAGCATTCTGGAAGCAAGGTGTAGGTGCCAACTAGATGTTAGCTTTCTGAAGACTATAGATTTTTTATTTTACGGCATGGTTTTTACAGTTGGAAAATTCATGGGCCTTTTTAATACAAGAATTATCTACAGTAGGAACCCTTTCTGTCTCTTTACAATATATGAATACACATATTTAAAAATGTGTTTACAAGTAAATAAAATTATATCAGTTCCAGTTCTGATAATGTATTCCTATTCAGGTAATATCTATAGAATGACTGCATTCCATTTTTACTTGGAAGTAACTATCACTGAATTCTGTGGATTTTTTTCTTAGGAAATATGTATACTATTTATTATATTATTATATACTTAATATTTTGCAAAATTTTCATATATTATTGCACCCTGACCAAGAAGCACTTAGGTGTCCTTAGGTGTCCTTAGGTGTCCTTATTTCTAATTAGCCCCTTAAAGGATTGTGCTCAACAGTTTATTTCAAATGTGAGATAATTAGAATATACAACTTGTAATCTGAATGTCCTGGCCGATCTATTGGGATTGTGTTCAATATACATTATTGTACAGTGAAATAAAAATACAGGAAGGAAATTTGCTCTTGATACAAGAGCTTTTCAGTGCTTATCTTCAGAACAAATGTACTTGTAGGTAGCAGGCAATAGCTTGAAGAAGTGCTTGGTTTTTCAAGTTTCAGTGAATATCCTTTGCATTAATTACTGTGAAGAATATTAAATTCTTTCCCTATATTTTGAATTATTTTAATTTTGAAGCATCTTGATTTAATTCAGTGTTTCCTAATTTTTTCCTTCATTTACCCCAAACTGCTTATCCGAAAGTCCTTTTTATCGCTGATCAGTAAGTCGTTATTTAAATGTCCCTGTTGTGATTTGGTAATAGGTTTCTGTGTTGTTACCTATGGAAAACTATCAATTTGGGGTAATTTACCCAAGTTTGGGATGCACTGATTTAATCAATATGTTTTTAAGCTTTCAGATGCTTTCAGCCCCATTGATCACAATATTCTTTTGGATCAGCTCAAAGGTTTAGGGCTTGGAGCACCACTTTACAGTGGTTCTGCTCCAGGGGTGGGTTCTACTTACCTTTACTACTGGTTCGCAACAGGAGCGTGCATGCTTCTGTGCATGCACAGATCATCTATTATGACATCCAGGTGGGTGGGCAGAGCCTCCCGCCGTTTTTACTACCGGTTCGCAAGAACCGGACAGAACCGGGAGCAACCCACCACTGTTCTGCTCCGTCTACTGCCGGTTTCAATCTGTTTTGATGGGAGAAGAGATCATATCCATAACCCTCACTCAGGGCCGGATTTAGATGAAAAGAGGCCCTAGGCTATTCCACTTATGAGGCCCTTTCACCTATAATGAAAGTGTAATTTTAATTTTGCTAACAATTTGAATGTAGGCCCCTCTTTATCTTGAGGCCCTAGGCTGAAGCCTAGTTAGCCTACAGGAAAATCCGGCCCTGCCCTCACTTGTGAGGTACCACAGAACGTGACTCTCTTCTCCCCTTTAAAATCTATATGAAACTGCTAGATGAGGCATTCCATTGGTTTGTATCGGATATCATCAATAGGCTGATAAAACTCAGTTGCATGTATTGACAGATGATGCTATCAAATCCTGGCCCAGTGTCTAGAAGCTTTGCAGTCTTGATAGAAAGACTCAGGTTCAATCCTGAGAAGACTGGGATAGCTATGTATCAACCTCCTAGTTCTGGGGATATTTCATCTTTGATTATTGATGGGATGGCATCAATACATATGAAGTGTGCAGTCAGGGGGTCTTTTTAGATTCACATCTCTTGTTCAATGAGCAGGTGGCAGCTATGGCCAAGAAACCATGCCACCCATGTCTGATAGCCCTGGTTCCTTCTCCCAAACCAGATTCTGATGTGCCAATGACATCATAGCTACCATGAAGGATATGGAAATTATATGTCTGTTAGTCACCACATACTTATCTGCATTTGATAATTTGTTTAATCATGAATCCTGGTTAAATAGCTTTCTTTAAACCAACAGAGAAAGAAACACTATAGAGCACTACCTCAAACATCTTTATAAGAAAAGGTTTGTATAGGAGAACCAAAAATTCTGCTACTCTGCTTCCTTAAGGGCAGATTGATGAAGCATATAGGAATTCTTTACACTACTTTCTAGGATTCTCGGAAGCAGAATTTCAAAATACAACATTGTAAAGATTCTGCATTATTTAGAGAACATAATTTGATCTAAGGACTTGCTGGTTTTATAGCATTTGCTAAATCCTCTAGTTAAATGAAAGCAGAAATTTTGAGATGTTCAATTTGATCAACAATATCCCAAAGGAAGACTCCTAGGTAATCAAATGCAACTTTTTGTTTATATGTTTATCTGTCTAGTTCCATAGGAGCAGATGGCCAACTGTAGTACACATACAAATCTAAGAGATAGAGTCAGAAAAGAAACAGCATGAGGAAAAAACACTTGGGAGACTGTTCAACATTTTAATATAAGGCAAAGACACATAGGGCTTTACTATTAACAATCAAAGATTCACAGAGCTCTTCAGTGGAAAAAAGTCATTCTTTCTTTTGTATAATGTGTCTGATCAAGAATTCCTCATGCTGTAGAGTTTCTGCTCATATCTGTGAAATCTTGTCATGGTCTTTTGGCAGATAGATAGATAGAAGAATGAATGGCAAGCGCCTAATTATGTTATGGCAGTGAGACATAGATTTAATGTGTCTCTTCTGCCCAGTGCAGGGAGAGTATATAGTCCTCCAAATATTGCTGGATTAGAAATCCCATTATCCCTCATGCTAACCTAAATCAATCTCTATCAACATCTTGAGGATAAGTACTACTCATTCCGATATAAGAGGAAGTTGCATCTATCTATCTATCTATCTATCTATCTATCTATCTATCTATCTATCTATCTATAATTTTTCTTCTTTTCCAAAGTGTTTGAGATTATTTTTTAATAGTTTTGTTATTTTGCAAATAACAGGTGCTGCTCAGATTGAAAATCTGGAACATTTATGATATTATTACCAGATTACATCTTCCATGGATGAATGGAAGGAGAAGATTTTTGATATATAGATGTTCCAGCCATCCAAGGCACTTATGGGAAAGCTCTGAATTAAAATCTAAGAAACGTATTGATTAAAGGTATTTACAACTGGTGGATCTTACCCTCTTTAACAGACCCAGATATATCTCGCTACCTCTTGTTGGAAAGAGAACCCTGAGTGGAATGGACCTTTGGACTGGTCTAACAAGACAGTACTTCATATTACACAAAGTATAAATCATACATTTGTTACTATACATTTCCTTTTTTCTATTAAGTTTGGTTTAGTGGTTAAGGTACCAGGCTAGAAACTGAGAGTCTGTGAATTCTTCTCCTGCCTAAGGCATAAAGACAGAAGTCTCTCGCAAACTTCTGTCACCAGTAATTTAAGCAAACCATAGCCCTGAAATGTTGATTAAACCAGCTGTCTGCATCAAAGTGTAGAATTTGCTACCCACCTTCCTTCCCTATCTGGTTCTTATTTCTCCAGAAGCAATTAATTTTCTTTAAAAATAGACAGATTTTGCCTTATCTTTTTTTTTTTAGATTGCCCATGACTTTATATTTTACAAATATTCTATGGATGGGGAGGTGGGGGGGGAGCCCCAATATTTGGATTATATTGAATTTGAATTTGAATTTCTTCAGTAAAATAAGAAAGATGGCTGAATACGGATTGTAAACAGATATTACTGTTGGCTGGACTCTTCTGTCAGATACAGCTCATGGATCATATATGACAATCATAAATAATCATAACATTGATCCCTATCGTTCATTATTTATAAACATTGGTCACATGATCAAAATTTGGATGCTTGGCAACTAGTTCATATTTATGACCATTATAGTGTCCTGGGGTCATGTGATCCCCTGTTGTGATCTTCTGAAGAGCAAAGTCAATGGGGAATGCAGATTCACTTAACAGCCGTGTTACTAACTTAACAAATGCAATGATTCACTCAGCAAATGTAATAAGAAAAGTCGTAAAATGGGGCAAAACTCACTTAACAAATTTCTCACTTAGCAACATAAAATTTGGGCTCAACTGTGGTCATAACTCGAGGACTACCTCTACACTATTCACTTGTTCACCCTAAGCAACAAGCAGCTGCCTGTTGTAAAGAATGAACAGGTATGTGTGTCTTAATTGGTTCTTTGCTGTTGATTGCAACAATGCTAGTGATTGTAACTTATTTGTTTAAAAATTGTTGTATTGCGCACCTGCTTGAGCATCCTGAGAATATGTGCTCCTACAGAGACGAGGGGTTCAAACTGTTTTCCAAAGCATCAAAAGGCAAGACAAGAAACAATGGATGGAAATTAACCAAGGAAAGAAGCAACCTAGAACTAAGGAGAAAATTCCTAATGGTGAGAGCAATCAACCAATGGAATAGCTTGCCTTCAGAAGTTGTGGGTGAACCATCACTGGAGGCTTTCAAAAAGAGACTGGACAACTATTTGTCTGAAATGTTATAGGGTCTCCTGCTCGAGCAGGGAGTTGGACTAGAAGACTTCCAAAATCCCTTCCAACTCTATTTTCTATGTTTTGTGTTCTAAAGAGTTGCATACTACTTCTCATTAGGAATTAAAGAAATATGTCATGTACAAAACCAATTATTTCTTTTTTTTTCCCCATGAAACCTGGGACAGTATAGTAGTTGAACAATTTAATATCACTTCTGTAACATGATTGGATTCAGTTTACATATACTTAGAAGAGTCTAACTATAATCTGATTCAGTCATGGCTTAAATGCTCTCATTCCCCTTCCTTTTTCCCCCTACATTTATTCCATGGCCAGTTCCATTCAGTGTTAGTGGGAAAGAAGAGCTTGAATAATAGCTATCTGATATGTGGAGTAGTTCAAGACTCAAGGCTTTCACCTGTCCTTTTCAACATCTACATGAAATTGCTAGGGAATGTCATCGATTTGTACGGATTGCAGTATAATCAGTTGTATATCTCTACCTAGGCCAGTCAGGAGATACTGTGATTATGCTGGCTGAGTGCCTGGAGACTTTAAGGATCTGGATGGCAAGGAACTAGCTTTGACTCAATCCTGGCAAGACGAAGTGACTCTGGGATTTTAGCCCCTTCCCCCAACACCAGATAACATTTAATCTCTGTTTCTCGGCAGACATTCCTCCAAACTGAGTTGGTACACAATTTTAGGATCCTCCTAGAGGTCCAGATCCAACTTGTATGCTAATTGTATTCTTTCTTGGACCAGGACAGGACAGGACAGGACAGGATGAATGGCATGAGAGCCATGAGAGCTTGCTGCAGGACATCCTAAGGCCGTGATGGCGAACCTATGGCATGTGTGCCGCAGGTGGCATGCGTAGCCATATCAGTGGGCATGCCAGCTCAGCTCTGGTGTGCATGCGCACACCGGCCAGCTGATTTTCAGGCCTTCTGGGCCCACCAGAAGTAGGGAAACAGGCTGTTTCCTGCCTCCGGAGGCCCTGGGGAGGGCATGGGGAAGGCCCGTCTTTCTTTCTTACCTGGCTCCAGATCCTCTCTATGCATCTGCAGAAGGCGAAAACAGCCTTTTCCACTCCCTCGAAGGCCCTCCAGACGCCTGAAACGGCCCATTTACCAACTCCTGGTGGGACAGGAAGTGACGTTTTTTTGCTGTCCCCAGCCTCCAGAGACTCCTAGAGATGTACTCCCCCCTGGTACGTGATGGCAAAAAGGTTAGCCATCACTGTCCTAAGGGGATGATCAAGGAGCAGCGTTTTTTGTTGATCATTTTACTGGTTTATTTTTTATGGCTGTTTTACAGTTATTGATTTTACTGCTATTATGAGCCATCTAGAGTTGCTAAAGATGGGTGTCAATAAAAATCTTTTAAATAAGTAAAATGAGACAATTCATTGGAAGTTGGGGTAATGAAGCTAAAGCTTAAATATTCTGGATACATAGCACAAAGCCAAAAGCTATAGTAGATGACATAAAATTTAAATAAAGACACTTTTTTAAAAAAGGCCATCAGAAGACAAGCAGGAGCTTTTACAAGAGCTTGAGAAGCAAATGACACCCACAGGATATAAAGCAGCTTTTAAAATGTTAACACATTGCCTGAAACGGAATTAAGCTATTCTTTGGCAATTTTCCTTATTGTTTAGCTTTTAGATTGAATTAACTCAGGGATTTAATCCAGACCTATCAGTATCAAAAAGTAAATCTTAGCTAATTTCGTTGAAGGCACTTTTCTGATTTTATTATCATTCATCTAAAACCTTGCGGCAGGAAATGACAAACTCAACAAAATTATATTTGAGGGAAACAACATTTGAGAGTTAAGGATAATGATTTTCAAATGTTTGTCTCTGCCCAGAGTTACATTCTCTAAATATTCACCTAATGATAGTTCCCACTGAGTCTATTAGGAGATATATATAAACAGACTATTTAGTGAAGATGTTAGCTGTGACTATAAAAAAATAAACACATTGAAAATGAATCTAATTTAGGAAAATGATTTGATTTTTTTTCCAAATCTATATAACATTAACTCAGTTGGATACTGTGAGGGTATACATTTATGATAGTCTGAATCTATGAATATTTTAATATGGTTGCTTTTGAAACATTTCTGGGCGAAAAATAAAAGTTAATGCTACTACTTTAAGAATATTTCATAGGAAATAAATCACACAGAAGGAGAAGAGGATTGTTTCCAAGTGAACAACCCTAGAATTATTCTGTTCAACAAGTAAAAGCAGATTTTGAGAGCACGAAATTATTTTAACCGATCGAAATACTGTCTGTAAGTGTTTGGAAGGATAACGTTTTTATGTTGTTTTTGTTTAAAAAATGAAAAACTTTTTTGGGGAAAAAAAAACAAGTAAAAGCAGATGATATTTGCTGACATATTTTATGATTTAAAGAGCTTTTTAAACTGCCTTTCATGATGGATGATCCAGAAAGGAAAGTTTACAATATGATAATTGATTGTTTGTTTGATTGATTATCAACAAGTTGGTGTTATCTCTTAACAAACATATAGATAGCTCCTCTCCAGGATGTTCCATTCCTAACTTGGTCCTTCAAATCTTCTAATGGTGTACCCATTCCCAACACAATTAAGTCCAACTGCTGTACTGTTGGTTATCCTCTTCTTTCCTAACCTTTTCTAGAGAGTTGAGTCTTCACATAATATTTCTATAGTAAAATAATTTGAGCCTGAATATTTGTGCCTCCAGTGAGAAATAAAGATTAATTTATTCGATGATCCATTTGTTTATTTTCTTAACTTTGATTATGTTATGGGTGAGGTATCACGTACTCCGATGATTCCCAGTTATATTTCTCTATCCTGGGTGAAGTGAGTGATGCTGTAGATATTCTTTCACACGGGTGCCTGAAGCTACGGGGATCTGGGTTTGAAACAACAGACTTCTGCCTAATCCTGGTAAAATGGAGTGGCTCTGTATCCAAGAATTTATCATCTTTGATCTTGGATGGGGTTGCACTATCATAGACCGTCTTGATGCATAATGTGGGGTTCCTCCTAGATGCATGCTTCCTCCTCAAAAAGCAGGTGGCAGGTGTGGCTCAACTTTGTGTTATGTACCAGTTGTGCCCTTTCCTGGATAAAGAGGCTCTCCATTTGGTCACTAATGCCCCCGTCATCTCCCATGTGAACTATTGCAATGCACTGTCCATGGGCTACATTTGAAAGCTTTTCATAATGCACATAATATCTAGAAGCTTCACATAATGCAGAATGCAGCCGTTTGAGTAATTTTGGGTGCATTAAGAAGGAGACATCTAACACCTCTGCTTCACAAACTGCACTGGGTGTCAGATTGCTTTTGGGTCCAATTCAAGCTGTTGGTTGTGAACTACAAAGCCCTACATGGCATGGATTCAGGATAACTAAGGAACCACATTCTCATTACATCCCATCTCAGGCAGTGAAGGTATGTTGTAGAACTCCTCAGTTAAAGAATTCCAACTGGCAGGGTCTAGGAAGAGAGGCTTCTTTGCCATTGCTCCACCCTATGGAAGATTCTGTCCCAGGAAGTAAGGTGAGGGCAGGCCCCCACCCTCTTGGCCTTCTGAAAAGAAATTAAAACATGGCTCTCATTTCCAGGGGAGCACAGAGCCATGGGGCTGGTTGGCACACTGAGATCTCTTGCTTCACCTTTTTAACTAATATGGTTTAATAAACCTTGCCTTCTTTCTATTTCTTTTTTAATTTTCATATGCTGTTTTTCAGAGGTGGTATTCAGCAGGTTCTGACCAGTTCTGGAGAACTGGTAGCGGAAATTTTGAGTAGTTTGGAGAACCAGTAAATACCACCTCTGACTGGTCCCAGCACTGCTGTTTTTATATTTTATATTTGTTGTACACAGCCCAGAGTTCTTCTCTGAGGGGAAACACACTGTTGAAATATGTGAGAAATAAATAAATAAATAAATAAATAAATAAATAAATAAATAAATAAATAGCATATTTGTGTTCTCTAACACCAAAGTTCAAAAGTGTAAATGCTTTTTCTATCCTGCTTCTCCAAAGTCCAAGTTTTACTTCTTTAGAGTATCAGAAAGAATGTTGAATTATTCTGAACTCTATAAAGATAGATACAGCCATAGTATAGATATAGATACAACCCAGCATTTGAATATCTTTTCCACAGCTTTCATAACTACTCTACCAAGTGCTAATTTGTAGCATATGTCTTGACTGCTTGCTCATTTAGGATTTGTTTAGAATAATTTTTATTAAAAGAAGATTTTACATAGATTTCAAACACTTTAGATACATAAAAATTTGGAAAAAGAAAATATAGAAAGGTAAAAGAGAAAGTAAAAGATAACAGAAAGAAAAGAAAAAGAAAGAAATTATTTCCAATTTACTTGAAAGCAGTTACAGATATAGTAATTACCATCTCCGACCTCCCAAATTATGTATCATGATTCCCTTTTCCCACAGACAAACATTTGTAATCAATAAATCCTAAAATCACTAGTTCATTTTTCCCCCATTTTCAGCAAAAATTCCATAAAGGATTTCCAGTCTTTTATCAAAATAATTGTAGCTCCGTCCTTAATCAAACAAGTCAATTTAGATATTTCTGCAAATTTAGCTCTCTTCACAATCCAGTTCTCCATTTTGGATATTTCTGTAGCTTTCCATCTTTGTGCATATAATAGCCTTGCTGACCATACATAAAACCAGTCATCCATAAGCCTTTTCCTAATGGAAAAAGTTTCCTCTGAACATTAATTTTAAAAATGGTCTGCATCACCATATGAAATTGTGCCCAACAATTTTTTCACTTTTTCTGAAATCCATCATGTACGATAAAATGACCTTTCTTATTACAGCTTGTAGATTCTTTGCATTTTCAGCTATTGGGATAGTATCATTCCTCCAGCTTTAAAACCACATTCATCTTCCAAACCAGCTGTCCTTGTTCAGCATATAGGCTGACTATATAAGGGGAGAGAGTGTACAGTCTTTTCCAATTCTGTTTTAATTTAAAGCCACCGGTTGGGTCCCTGTGATCCAGAATATCCTATATCTGTACCTAGCATTGCCTCCTATTCCACCCTAAGGCCATCCTGTGTGTTTTCTGTGTCCAATGTTCCATGTAGCCCTGTAACATCTCTGCAAATGAAAGGCTGCAGCTGGGTTGCAGAATATTTATTCTGTAATCCTGAACCTGTCATGACCTCTTCAAAACTCCACTTCAAGATTGATCCCTTACTGGCCCAAAGAGGAAAAACCCAAGGCAGATTTAAATATTTTCCTGAGTCCATGCCTTCCATAAATAACCCTAAATGCTACCTCTTCTTCCAATGCTTCACTGGGATAAGATATTATGTTGCAATCACTCATTTAAAGAAACTGTTCTGATGTTCTTGTGATCTATATATAATTTCATTCAGAAAGCAATACACCTGACAAAGATAAGCTTTTATCAAAGCTTACAAAAACTCCGGCAGTCTAAATCTGTTCCAGAAATAGAAATATATCAATAGAATAGAGATTTATCCAAATGGGATAAAGAGGTGGAAATAATGGTTGAATGGATATTCTGTAACATTTAGTGTGGCATATTTTTTGAAATTTGACTGTAATGGATAGCAGCTTATTTATTAGACTTGCTATTATAAGTTATTATGTCAAATTAGGGTTAAGTAATAATAGCTATGTTGCTTGGAGGGATGCAACATTCTTCCAGCATCCACACAGTACTCACTTAATAATGCTGTACCACAGACACATTGATACTAATTCTTGACTAATGTACTAATTCTTGACTTATGTACTAAGCATAATATTAAGGGCTGCATTGTCCCTGTGTGATATGCGTGGGGAGGCGGGGAGAGAATAGGAGAGAAATTTTGAGAACGGTTGTTATTCTGTTTTCTGAAAGACTAGGAACAATATTTTATATGAATAAAACTTGTGACTGAATTTTCCTTCCTGTACTCTTTACCAGACTTAGTTCCCAGTCTTACCAACACCTTCCCATTTTAGCCCATTACAAAGATAAATGATCTGTACATTTTCATATGAAGTAGAATGTCTGTGGTATCTTGGTTCATCATGGTTATTCTTATTAGATTTTAAAATTACAAAACAATGTTTAAACAAAACATTGTGCTATAATTACCTTATAAATAGAATGATTAGTAACATTGACTAGTGAAATCCTGAAAGCACAGGACATTGAAATCCCACTAAATGCCATAAGCTTGGTGAGTATAATTTACTGCTTAAGTGGAATTGATTTAATGTGTACTCAAGTACACTTAATTTTCTATGGACCTAACACACTGTTAGTAATTACCTTGCATTATTATAAAAGCACTTGCTGGGATTTATAAGTGAAGAGCCTGTAATCATTTTGTGGAGAGTTTTTTAAAACACAATAGTAGTTCTGATGATAAATAATATTTCATTACTATATATTTCATTGCACAGACCTAATATCAGCCTAAAAAGAATTCTTCGGCTCAGTCTTTGTAAACAGCAATGGCTTATGCCCAACATTCCCTAGTCGTACTACTAATAACTGCAACAATCTAACCCAAATAGATTTCACAGAATATAACATTGAAAAGGCACTACATAGACTAAAAGCATCTCTATCTATTGGGCCTGATGGACTATGTGCATACTTCTTAAAAAAACTTTCCACTGCTATAGCAGAACCCCTAAACCTAATCTTTGAAAAATCTTTCAGGACCAGCTCCCTACCCAACCTATGGTCACTAGACACGGTCATCTCTATCTTCAAAAAGAGACCCCAGCCTAGTTGAAAATTACAGACCAATCTCTTTATGCTGCATCACCTGCAAAGTCATGAAATCGATCATCAACCAATCCGTTACCCTCCACCTAGAAGCAAAGAACCTACTCTCTAATAAATGATTTGGTTTCACAAAAAAATTATCCTGTAATCTACGATGTCTGCACTGCAAAAACATATGGACTACAAATCTTGATCAGGGCAAAGCAATAGATGCAATTTACATAGACTTCTGTAAAGCCTTTAATTCAGTGGTACATGACAAACTACTTCTAAAACTAAAATCCTATGGCCCCATCTCCGGACCTCTCCATAATTGGATAACTGTGTTTCTGTCAAACAGAAAACAAGTGGTTAAAATAGGGAGCGCCCTATCAAATCCTGCACCTATTAATAGCGGTGTCCCCCCAAGGCAGCATTTTAGGACCAACACTCTTCATACTATACATAAATGACCTTTGTGATCATATTATGAGTAACTGCGATCTCATCACCGATGATGTAAAACTATTTAACACCACCAACAATGCTGCTAACTTTCAAAAAGACCTTGACTTTGTGTCAGAATGGTCAAAAAATTGGCAACTCCAAATCTCAACCAACAAATGCTCTGTCTTACACATTAGCAAAAAGAATCAGAACACAAAATACAAGCTGAATGGACATGACCTTGTAGATGACCCTCAGTCTGTCAAGGACCTTGCAGTACTCATATCAAATGATCTACATGCCAAAGCCCACTGTAACAACATCACCAAAAAGGCATTAAGGATTGTAAAACTAATCTTGTGTAGCTTCTTCGCTGGTAATATTACACTACTAACCAGAGCATACAAAACATTTTCTAGATCAATTCTCGAATACAGCTCATCTGCCTGGAACCCGCACTGCATATCGGACATTAATACAATTGAACGTGTCCAGAAATATTTCATAAGAAGAGTCCTCCACTCCTCCACTCAAAACAAAATACCTTATTCCACCAGACTTGAAATTTTGGGCTTAGAAAATCTAGAACTATGCTGCCTTCGGTATGACCTAAGAATAGCTCATAAAATCATCTGCTACAATGTCCTACCTGTCAATGACTACTTCAGCTTCAACCACAACAATACACAAGCACACAATAGATACAAACTTAAAGTGAACCATTCCAAATTTGATTGCAGAAAATATGACTTCAGCAACAGAGTGGTCAATGCATGGAATGCACTACCTGACTCTGTGGTTTCATCCCAAAACCCCCAAAATTTTAACCTTAGACTGTCTACTGTAGACCTCACCCCTTTCCTAAGAGGTCTGTAAGGGGCATGCATAAGAGCACCAGCATGTCTACTGTCCCTATCCTAATGTTCCCTTTAATTGTACTCATTTTATGTATTCAATTCATGCTTATACTTATATATATTATCTAATACATACTCAACAAAATAAAGACAGAAAGAAATAAAATAAATACATATCAATAGAAAGCTAAAAGCATAAAAGGAGACCTGTGTTGACAAAAGTTAGCTTTATTCAAATACCACCCACTTCTGTCTGGCATGTTACAATTGAATTATGAGATTCACAATGCTAGAAAAATTGTTTTTGAGCAAGGAGAAATAGTTTCAGAATAATTCCAGTTGAAATAACAGAGATAGCTATTATAGCTATTATAAAGAACTTTCAATAAGATATTTAATGCATGTTTAAACCATTAATTAGATACTTAGAGTATAAGGGGGGGGGAGAGATCAGATATAATTTGACCACTTAGAATTTATATGGAGTGTCTCCTTCATTGATGTTTCAGATCAGGAGTTTGGCATTATGCCTTATTTGATAATTATGGTTCGAAGAAAGTTTGGAGAGTGCTATTTGAAAGATCAAGCTGAAATTTAATTTACTGATTGTTAAGAACCTGATTTTGTTAAATTTATTTTAAGGTATTTATTCATAAGATGTTTATTTATTTACATTAATGTCCATTATATGTATTTACAATATTATGTCCATAGACTGACTCAAAGAAACGAACTCTAGGCAGAAAGGCTAAATTATTTTAAGCACCAGACTACATTGACTGGATTTTTAATCAGTTCTTCTTCTTTTTAATTTTTTTTAAATTTATTGATTCGTTTTTAATTTTTCCTTCATTTGTTTTTTTAAAATTTTGCAAAATAATACCCAGTCATTTCACTTCATGGCAGAGACAAGTAGTTGCAGTACAATATTCAATATTGTAGCTCATGGTGTATGAAAATGTAAATAAAATTGTATTCCAGACATATAAGTAAAGTTATGACAAAGGCCTTTATGCTTCCTTACTTATGAAAACAATAAATTCCTAAAAATCAGTATTCCTTTTCTTGAGATATTCTTGTGAATAAATATTATTGAAACAATAATTTCATGAGACACTCCTCATTGTGTTCATTCACCAGATTAGGCAGGCCAAAAGAAAACTTGGCGTGTTAGAATGAGAGGCTCAAGCAGTGGTGGAATTCAAATTTTTTTATTACCGGTTCTGTGGGCACTGCTTGGTGGGCGTGGTGTGGCTTTGTGGGTGTGGCTTTGTGGGCATGGCAGGGGAAGGATACTGCAAAATCTCCATTCCCACCCCACTCCTGGGGGAAGGATACTGCAAAATCCCCATTCCCACCCCACTCTGGGGCAAGCCAGAGGTGGTATTTGCCGGTTCTCCGAACTATTCAAAATTTCCGCTACCGGTTCTCCAGAACCTGTCAGAACCTGCTGAATAGCACCCCTGGTCTCAAGTCAAGAAAGAGAGAGTGAGTAGGCAGATCTGAAATCTGATTACATTTTTTTAAAAAAACCAACAAAGGTTTTCTGAGATATCAACACTGTTTCATAGACCTATATAGAAGGGTATGATGATGTAAATTATAATCTTACAATGATTTACCTAGCAGCAAATTCCACTGAAATTCAGTGCTTACTCCATAGCATGAAGAGTGATTACAACTCTGGGCTTTCTTGAAAGGACCAAACTTGTTTCCGAAATAACAAGTTAATGTCATATTGGCACATCTGGGAAAACCCGAATCTGAAAGTTTCCTGGTTTTCCCCACCCAAAGGAAAGTTCAAGTCCCTGCCCAGCACCCACAAGTTCATCACATAGTCCAATCATAGCACCGTCCCAACTGGAGATCCTCCCAGGTCCAGCCTCCCAGGCGCAGGGCAACATGTCCTTGACTCTCTGAGAAAGGAATGTTATTATAACTATATATCAGCCTTGCTCCATACAATCCCCCCACCTCCCAGTTTCCCACAGCAGTAAACGTGGCATGCCTGAAGGCCCAGTGCAAAAGATGGCTTCCAGGTCTGACAGTTATGCAACAGTTTTGTTTGTATGCCCACCTCACATTTTCAATATATCCACTGGTTTAAATATATTGCTGCTTACAGATGAAGGCCTACAAAAGGCTCATTGTAGTAAAATGAGACTGGATTCTGTTTAAAATCTTTAGCCTTCTTAGAAAAATATTTTTTATTAGGTCGCAGCAGTTCTATCTAGTTGTATTCCTGAGTCGAATGTAGATTGCTGAATAATTTAATGTATGGAGAACACCTCTAAGTGATGTCTCTGAGTTTAATATTATTTCTTTTTCTCAGAGAACCTTATGATCTCAGGATAACTATGGAGATTAAGTCTGCTGTTCCAGTGCTGCCAATATAACTTCTCAAATAGATAGTAAAACCCTGTGTGAGCCGAAGAAAAATATAATCAGAATAAGTTTTTACCTTTGATTACAATTTAAAAGCTTGGGGAAAGATCTCATGTGATTGACAGTTATTTGTCCAAGTATGAATCTATGTTTATTCAAGATGCAAAAGGAAACATGCCCAATGAGCGATACCAAGATAGAAAACTGCCTGCAGTGAAATTTATTTTTCATATGATCATTTTAATGCCTTTCAGCAATAGCTGCCTCTTTTTTTTAAACCAAAACATTTATGGTCAGATGTCCATCATACAAGAAACTCTGTTCTGAAGATTTGCCATGAACATATATTTTGTCTAGATCATCTCATTATCAGCACCAAGGATGTAAATAACACATTTTATTTGCTGGATTGATCAATTTGAAGAGGGTGGCACTGAATTCAATTTTTCATTGAAGAGTAAATGTAAATTTTATCTGTATTATCTAAATGCCTAGGCAGGCTTTCAGTATGGAAATTCCCCAGTTCATTCCCTGTTGAGCTGTATTCAATGTATTTTATTTGCTTCTAGTTTGGGCTTTGATTAAATTATACTATCTGATTTTGCTTCTGTCACAGTACACTGAATATTCAGAGACAAAGAGCATGCAAGTATGGCATGTGAGACTTGGGAACATTTCAGGTCTTTCATAGCCTGAAATTTAGACTGACAAATTATGCAAAGATTAAGTTATTTTTCAAACAACTTAATTAAAAGTTATTTTTTTTAAAAAAAAATAATCTTGGAATGTTATTAAAGCTATTATTCCACTTTGACTTGCAGGTTTGATCTCAGAACTCTTAAACTACATGTTTTTAATTAGGAAAAGAATCAGATGCTCAGAGTTTTGCTAGATATAATCCCCAGTGAATGAGTGAGTAAGTTATAACATAAACTGCTGTTCATTATCCAGGAGTTTACAGGCACATTTTTTTATCAGAATATCAGAGTATTGTGAATAAGAATGTAAACTGGGGGAAGTGAATGGTCTAAGAAGCTCTTCTCCTCATCATCCTCACCACTTATATTGGCCAATCCCTCAAAATAGTTTGAAGCAGTGATGGAATTCAAATTTTTTTACTATCGGTTCTGTGGGCGTGGCTTGGTGGACGTGGTGTGGCTTGGTGGGTGTGGCTTAGTGAGTGTGGCAGGGGAAGAATACTGCAAAATCCCCATTACCTCCCCACTCCTGGGGGAAGGATATTGCAAAATCTCCATTCCCACCCCACTCTGGGGCCAGCCAGAGGTGGTATTTGCTGGTTCTCTGAACTGCTCAAAATTTCAGCTACCAGTTCTCCAGAATCTGTCAGGACCTGCTGAATAGTTTGAAGGTGATGGTTTGAAGGTGATGCATGATATTCTCTTCTCTTGACAATGCAATATTGAAGCCAAAATACAAAGTAATATTGTGATCTTCTTTTTCTGGTCTACTTGGGCATCCTTCCTGAATCTCTCATTCCAGCAGTATTACAATATATATGGAAGGTGCCAGTTTAGCCTTTACTAGAATAAAAGTTTGATTTGGCAGGTTGCTGAGAGACTATGGCAGTAACTAGAAACAGCAAAGTTCTTTCTACTCTGGATAAGTACAAATAGCCGCAACAGAAATCACAAATACAAGTACATGGCTGGAGAACCTGCAATCCAATATCATATAAGTAGGAGAAATAATTAAAGAAAACTGCTTATCAATGTCTTTATATATTCAGTTTAAAGAAGGGGGAAAACAGAAATCTTTCAGACTAACTGGCCCCCACTTCCATTTCCATTTCATGAAAAATAAGGAAAACCTTGATATTAACTGCTGTTTTTGTATAATTTTAATTTTATATAATTTATTAAAATAATAGACTTGAGCATTTAAATGTTCATTAATTATATGTTGTTTTTGGCTTGGGTTGCTATGTTAATTTCTCAGACTAAGAAATTAAGTCTAGGTACTTGTATTAATATTTTTTTAACTTAAATACATTTCATAAATTTTATCTCTTTTCACTTGATTTATTATATAGAGAAAATAAAAGAGAAGTCTGTTTATACTATTACTGCTTTATTGCTTTATTTATTTATTATCATTATTGTTAATAATTGTGCATGATCAAAGAGTATGGTTTAGTTCATATATACTTTCAGATATTATAATTATTCATAATTTGTCTTGTTAATTTTCTAATGGATAATATTGGGCCTTTAAGTTCCTTTGCTCATAACCTAGACCTATACCTCATCTCATATGTATTTATATTAGTATACTACTGAGTATTTCTTTTTCTTTCTTTCTTTCTTTCTTTCTTTCTTTCTTTCTTTCTTTCTTTTCTTTCTTTCTTTCTCTTTCTTTTGTAACGTTAATTATTTTATTTGTTTTAACTTTTTTACCTAACCACTGCATATGGCAAAATGTTCCTCTTTCTTTGTTATGGCATTCCCAACATTTGTTCTTTTATGATTTGTCTATCTTGGTAATTATTGATGGAGTTATAAACCATCTGTAAAACATTTAAAACAAATGTTCCCTCAAATTATGGCTTGCAATGAGTTTGACTGAGTTTCTTTCACAATTCTTTCCATTGTCCTACTGTAATTGCTTCTTTGAATTTTCCATCCACTTTATCATGCAATTTTTAATTTATTCCATCTCCATGTCATATTGCAGAAACAAATTATATATAGGTCCTAATCAGGGGTGGGTTCTACTTACCTTTACTACCGGTTTGCAGCGGGGCCACACGCACGTGCTTGCTTCACTCGCATGCATGCGCACTCTTCTGCACAAGCACAGAAGCATTTTGATGATGTCGGGGTCGGTGGGCGGAGCCTCCCGCCGGTTTTACTACTGGTTCTATACAACCGGTGCGAACCGGGGGCAACCCACCACTGGTCCTAATAGATGATCTTGATTTTGTAAAAGTGTTTCAAATTCTGTCATTTTTCTCAAGGTCCCATTTTTCATGAGGTCACTTCTTCCAGCAATTTGTAAATACATCAATACATCAAACATGGTAAATTTCTATTGAGCAGTTCCTGCTGAGATTTTAATCTGTTTTTGGAATGTGGATGCATCATAGTGGCATGGGTGATTAAATATTTCTTTCTATAGTTGTCTCTGGAGTAAAAGGCATTTGACAAGAAAGCTAAAGGTGAGGACTTGTTTTTACCTTGTCTTAAAATGTGCCCTTACACAGATTAAATACTGCTTTCAGATGTCCCTTTCCACTTTGGTTTTGTATTTTTTTTTATTATGAACTAAGTATTTTATAAGATCTGTCTTCTGGTGTTTTGTATTTCTGCAAACATCGGGTTTTATCCAAATATGCTGATATTTCCTGTAACGGAGTAAACATATTGGCTTCTATTGGCTCTCATTGCTAAATTCACTATTAGAAGAAATTATGCTAATATAAATACATTATACTACATATATACCCACAAAAACCCTGGTAGTAATTCATGATTAGGGTTATGTAATGTGTGGAATAATGCCGAAAATCTTGATCCTGTACATATAGCAGTGGCAAAGCAATAATATCTTCCTTCCTTATATTTGCAGTATTTGTCCATTAAATTGGTTTTGAGACAGTAGGCTGTATTTTGGATAACATCTATTTCATTTCATGATATGAGAATAAACATCTATTACGGCTCCTTCAAATATTCACTTTATAATACAGCGTACCCAATTTTGCTTACACAGAAGTGCAAGACAGATGTGGGTTTTGGGGGTTCTCTGAACTGCACAGAATCTTAGCTAGAGGTTCTCCCGAACCACTGTGAACCCCCAGCAGCCCACCCCTGCCCTTTGTCCATTTCTGTTTGGCAGCATTTGATTATAGTTATTAAAGTCAGAATTGTGTGATTCTGGAAGTCCAGAATCTGCAACACATATTACCTATAAACATCCCATAGCTATTTCCAGGTGCTGCCATTTATGAGGGCAGAAATAACTGCACTCAAACAGTCTGTGAAGCAAGCCAAATCATATCCATAGAAAATTGTATTTTGAGAAGTGGGAAAATACTACTTGAACACTGGCTCATCTGGGAGTGACTTTAAGTTTTCTTAGATATAGGTTGGACATGGGACAAAAGCATTGTCCTAAAAACTGTTATCATAGGGATATGTTCATTCCAAGGAGAAGTGAAATTAAATTTATGATGCATGATTTATAAAAAGCCTGCCAAATCGTTTAACGGTTGCAAACACCAATTGAATTAGCAAGAATCTAAATCTAAATTGACATCTAAATTGTACAAAAGTTTTGGAATAAAGACCTAAGCAGCTAGGATGTATTGGCCTAGCACTCAGTAAATTAGTCTTACTTCATCTCTTCCTGTATAATTGTTTGGTAAGAAAAAAGACATGGGAACTAGGCAAAAGGTACAGTGTACAATAATACAGTACATTAATGATCTCCTTGCCAGCAGGATGTTTGAGCTAAGAACTAAGGCTTACAGTGGATTTTCCCAAATAAATAAATGTTTTGTTCTAGGAGAGAAAGCCATGAGAGCTGAATTTACTGAAAAACCAAAATCGTGGCTGTAACTAAACTACAAGCAGCTTGCGTAATTATTAAATTCAGTGCCTGTGAATTATTATTTCAAAGATGGTTTGGATTTGGAAAATATCCTTATTTTGCAGAACAGTAACTGCCATCTCCTCCTGAAGAGTGTTGTCTTTATTCTATGAACGCAAGAGGGTTGCTTGCTATTCTTTCAAAAGTTCTCACTCCAAATAAAAACTAGCTTTCAAGCAGGGGTGGGTTCTACTTACCTTTACTACCGGTTCGCAACGGGATCGTGTACGCGCTCTCACTTAGCTCACGTGCCGCCTTACTTCGGCGCAAGCACAGATCGCCGATGACAATATCTGGGGTGGTGGGCAGGGCCTCCTGCCGGTTTTACTACCGGTTCGTGCAAACTGGTCGAAACCGGGGGCAACCCACCACTGCTTTCAAGACTCTGTATTTTGATTGCTGAACAGGCTGCCTAGTTGCCTTTTTAGGCTTCCCCGAGATAGATGGAATGGCAACTATTCAGCTGAAAAAACAAGGGATTTGGAATCCTAGGCTGCTATGATATCACACACATAGATCTATAAGTCCCACTTCCTAGGCAAGTTGGGCACAAGAGAGATGCAGTAGCTGTTTCACGTAGGTTGTACTACTAACTTAACTAACTTAAGAATTGTTAACCTAATTTTGCCAAGCTTCTTCTCTGGTAACATTGTACTGCAAACCAGGGCATACAAAACCTTTGCCAGACCAATTGTCAAATACAGGTCATCTGCCTGGAATCCACACTCTATAACGGACATTAATATAATTGAGTGAGTCCAGAGGTATTTCACAAAAAGAATCCTCCACTCCTCTGCTCACAATAGAATATCTTATGCCACCAGGCTTGAAATTTTGGACCTTGACAATTTAGAACTATACCGCCTACAGTATGACCTAAACTTTGTCTGCTACAACATTCTACCTGTCAATGACTACTTCAGCTTCAACTGCAATAATACACAGGCAAATAATAGATACACACTCAAAGTTAATCGCCCCAAACTCGATTGCAGAAAATATGACTTCAGCAACAAAGTGGTCAATGCCTGGAATGCACTATCTTACTCTGTGGTTTCTTCCCCAAATCCCCATAACTTTAACCTTAAGCTGTCTACCATGGACTTCACTCCATTCCTAAGATGTCTGTAAGGGGCATGCATAAGTGCACCAACATGCCTACTGTCCCTGTCCTACTGTTCCCATTTACTTGTACTCATTTCTTATGTATATACTTATACCTGTTTATACTTATATGTTTATATGTTATGTTCATACTTATACTTGTTTTCTCATGCATGCTTAACAAACTATAAAATAAATAACTATCTCAAAAAGAAAAGGATATTTGAGTGACCTAAGTGATTTATGTAACCTAGACTTAAAATTAAGGTCAGGAGGAACTGAGGAGCCAAGATGGGAGCTTGAAATCTTTTGCAGCCCTTTGACTATAACAACTGGGAATAATTTATAACTAGAAATGAACTTGCAGGCCAGCAAGACCCAGTTATCATTAAAGACTGCACAACAATTGTCAGAAATCTTTAAGGATTACATATCAGACAGGGAACTTGTTTTTATGCACCTTCAGTCTTAGGTTTGTATTACATCCATCACGTTACTGCGAGAATGAACACCAAATATTGCAACAGTTCATTCAATCCAATTCTTTTCCTTTGCCAAGAACATACTGCCATCTCACTGTGCTTAATGGCATTTGTTCAGATGCTTGAAGTTGACTCCAGTTTTTAAAATCAAACTCAGATATATTTACTTGGGAATTGTATTGCATTTAGTAGAATTGTGCATGGTGTGAAGGTGTGGGCGTGTACATTCAAGTCAATTTTGACTCTGGGCTACTATATGAACCAGTCCCTGCAGTTTTCTTAGTACCATTTTTAGAAATAATTTGCCATTACCTTCCTCCTAGAGTTGAGAAAAAGTGACTGGCCCAAGAGCATCCAGTTGGTTTCATGCCTAATGCAAGATTGGAATGATTTCCCAGGTTTCTAGTCTGGTGCCTTAACCAAACTGACTGACACAGTGTGGTGCCTATGGATTATTATTTTTTTAATAAAGCACTTGTGTTATTTTCTACCTGGTCTTCATATTTCGGAGTGGGGTGTATTTGTTTTGTTTTGAGTTATTGCTCTTGTTTTTGGTCTCTTCCAGTCAATCTTGAGTCTTAATAACTACATGGCTAAGTCCCTACAATTTACTTTGCACCATTTTTGCAAGCAGTTTGCCATTGCCCCGCTTCCTAGAGATGAAAGCATTTGTTTGCACGCATCTTAAAATGCAATGGATATCAGTGGCCTTCACTGGGAAGAGGCTGAGCAGGCTTAGCAATATTCTGGAGAATTGGGGAACAGATTACCAAGCCGATATTGCCAGATGTTAATTAAGCATTATTTAGACAACATTCACTTTTCAACATAAAGCATGTTTTTGCTTGTTTTTAATCTGGATAACATTGTATCTTTTTCATTCTCTGTTTTCCATATATTTTAAAGGAAACAAAATGTTTCAAAAGCTTTATAGCATTTTCTCTACTGTTACACTAATTGCCCAAATGACATCTTGGTAAAAATGCTTAGCTGAAGTTTTTATTCATATTTATTGTGGATTTCTTTCTCCAAGACGTAATTATTCCAGTGAAGCTTTTATAAGCACTTTAATTTTACTGAGATCTAATGAAGACAAGTTAACAGGTTTAGCCATACAGAATTTCAAAAGATAAAGATAAACAAAACTTCAGGAATCAGTATGTTTTGAACGATGATGGGAAGAATGCCTTCTCACATTAACAATATTACACCACTAATTTCTTGGTTAGAAATTCATTTAAGGGAGAAAAGAAGCTACCATAAATTAATGAGAGAGAGAAGATTAGAAAAGCAATCACATCCTCATTGGCAGGGGAAAATCCCATTAAATTTAATGGGACTTTTATCATTTGAATTAAATAGATATGGATAGGACTATTCTGGTTTACAGATAATACAGTATTCAGTTATGATTTAGTCATGCTTTGGACAAATTACTGTTACTTAGGAATAACTATTTCACCAAATCTTAAACACAGCAGGTTATTGCCCATTGAAATGAGCAATGAATATGAATATTCATTGAATTCAACATCTCTGCCTCCTATTTTTCTGAGGTAATGGATACTTGACCAATCTCTTGATGGCCTTGGAAAGCATCTGAGATATGTTTATACAATGGTTCTTATTTAGCTCAATTCCCACCTGACCAAACCCAGTCCTTAACCCATGATTTTAGTTGTATTATCACAGATGCCCTTGGGATGGCATTGTTGTGGTCCGCCGGTAACCTGCGGAGCTGGCAGCAGAGTCAGACAGTGAGGAGGTTGGGGAGGAACATGGGCCAGTCCTGGAGTTTGGGGAAGGCTCAGACGAGGGCTCTGCATAGGAGGCAGGGGTGGGGTCAGGGCCATCTGGGAGTTATGTGCGGACTCTAGAGCCTCCACAGTCAGACATCAGCGAGGCAGAGGAACAGAGGGAGCCTGTTCCCAGTGCGCGCATCCGCAAAGCTGCCAGAAGGCAAGAACAGTTAAAACAAAAGGGACAACTCAGGAGTAGGGCTTGGAGATGATTGTCCCCTCCCATAAGACATAAAGGAGGAGCAAAGGCACGTGAGCCCTTTGCAGGAAGCAACTGTTGTTTGTGCCTGCCAGTTTCAAGACTGCAGCTCTGTGCTGCAGCTCATGTGGCTTTGCAAAGTTAATTGCCAATTAGGTCTTGGCAGCATGTCAAAGGAGATAAAGGTGGGTGTTTATCACCATTATCCTGAAGAACTGTGGCAGATGTCTGTCGGACTCTTTACAATTATTTGGGACTCCTCTGTGAATGAACAGATTGGGAATAAATAGGCTCTGAATGAGCAGAATTCACAGCTGTGGAAATAAAAAGAGGGTTTTGGGGACTCATTGTGTGCTTTTATTGTATCAGGAAGCCTAGGGCAGAACAGGCATGAACTAAAATACAATCAAGATCCAGATAATTTCACAATATTTTAAAATCAAGAGCACTGAAAAGTTGTAATTTATCCAAAAGAAAACACAACCCCATCTATTCATTATCAGTTTTAGCGTGACTCCTAGATTGAGTTTCATTTCCGTGAAAAAGTCAGTCTGACATCTGAGGGTTCTCTGAATTCATAGTTTTGGCTTGTCTGGGCATTGGGTAACCTCTTGTTCTAGAATGAGCTGTTGCAACATGCAGAGTTGCCTTTGAAGTCCTCTTGAAAATTTCAGCTAATGCAGAAATTGGTAACACAACTGCTAATGAATAAGAACCATTAGATGTCCATTTCACCAGAATAACACACTGCTGTGCTAAATGCATTGGCTGCTAATTTGTTTTTTGGTCCATTTCAAAGTGATGGTTATACCCTATGTAAAGCTCAATATGGCTTGGTTCCAATTAGCTTTGGAATCAAAAATGAGTGGAAGCTGAGTAGAAATTGCCCATCCTCTATATGCAAATCAGGAAGTGATATCTGATATTCTGCTCCTCAGGAAGTGGGAGTGGAGAAGTAAGGAAGCAGACATTTTCCTCATATTACAGAACAGTCTGCCACCTGAAGTTCCCTCACTTCAACTTTTCCAATTCTATTTTTCTATCTTGCCTTTAGGATTTAATAGCTATCATTATTCTTCTGTTTTTAATTTAACTAATGATAAGGTTGCTATATTTAAGATTTCAGTTCATTGTGATTCTTAATTTTAGAATATTGTAAGCTCCTGAAGTCTAATGATTTGGCAGGGTAGTAATGATACAAGAAAAAAAAAATAAGCCAAGATGTGCAATCACAGTGATTGAATTCACACAAAACAAAACAAAATCCATACACAGAGGACTATGTTCATGTAGTACAACAGCAGATTCTTGGAATAAACCCCAGAATTGAGGAGGGAAGGCACTTTTAATCTCTCTGTTCGCCTACTGTAAGTGACATTCTACTAGAGAAGTACTGATCATGGATCATCCCTGGCTACCATGCTAGGTTGAAAAAGAAGAATTAGTGACTGCATGAACTGTAATTTCAGTTTTTGCTATCTACCAAAAATAGAAGGAATAGTGGAGTCCCTTGATGCTTTCATCTAGTCCTCTTGCACTAAATTAGCAAAGAGGACTCTAGCACCAAGCTCTGGATTTGAAAATAAGCAAAACTGTCAACTTTGAATCTAATCGCAAGGATGATCAAATACAAAAAAAGATTACCCAGTACATGGCAGACAGAGGACCTGTAAGCATTCAAAGCTTTGATTTGCTTACAGATCACTCTCAACAGTGGACAGTGGGCTTCAAAAAAAATACCAACTCCTTTTCTCCTTGGGCCAATTATTACATAGATTGTTACACACAATTATTACATAGATTCA
The DNA here is from genome assembly GCA_022577455.1 of Arizona elegans. NCBI lineage: Eukaryota > Metazoa > Chordata > Lepidosauria > Squamata > Colubridae > Arizona > Arizona elegans. Next base: position 249,275,150 of record JAKOOJ010000001.1, read on the forward strand.
TTAGAGACAGAGAGACTTCATAGTGAAAAGGACAGCTAGCCAATTTTACTAATGTTTAAGCACCCTACCATTCCTTAAATTGAAGCCCTTTTTTTAAAAAAAGAAAAGTTTTTATTTTATGATCAAACAAGTATACAATATAAGCAATCGTTCGAACTATCATCCAAAAAAAAAAAAAAAGAAATTTTTTAATCCATAATCCATCTCTAAACTCAATCTTCAACCCCTCCTCACCACCCCCCACCCAAGACTTCCCAGAACAAAAACAGGGCATAGATTTCACCAAACATTCGCTAAAATAAACTAGCTAACTGCAAGATTTAATAGCTCCCAAGACCCCTTAACTCCCCTTTTACAATTTCATCAACCTCCCTTTTTATAGACTCAAAGTAGCAAATAATCCAATAACTCTAAAAGTTTCAAAACCATTAACAAATATTAAGCATTCAAACCTTAAAAATTCTCTTAATATATCAATAAGGTATTCAATTCATTTAGAAAAACATTTTTCCCCCTCCTACTTTTCTCAAAATTCAGATATTTTGAAATCTTATAACAAAAAATAAGCCTTAAATATTCAATAGTTACATTTCCCCCCTTCGTTGTTCCTCCCTCCAACTTTTAAAATTTTAAAACATAAACATCAATGTTTTAATTAACCATTAATACATAAACTAGAAAACCAAAGATTAATTTACATTCTTACTCTCAAATATTTTAAAAATCTTAAAACAAAAAATAAACCTTAATTAATCATAATCTGTACGTTTACCCCCTCAGTCTTTTTTCCTCCCTCCAACTTTTAACTCCTAAAACATAATCATTTTTAGCCATTATCATTATTTAAGTTTCTACATTTTTAAAAAAAAACATAATCATTTTAATTAACATTAATGCATCATATTTAAAAATCAATATTTAAATTTATACTTTTTCCCCCTCAGTAGTTATAACACCTAAAACATAATCATTTTTAACCGTGAATAGAACTACTGCAAAACCAAAAAGAAAGATTACTCTTCCATTCTTGCTTTCTTTTTATATTTTTTCCAGTCTTTCTGCATCCCTCCTACTTCTATTTTGAGCAGGTTTTTAATTTTAATTTGAGGTTGATGTAACTGCAAAGATTGTCCCCTTTTTGAGAAAATTTCCTCTGATTTAGAGCCCCCATATCGCCTCTTCTTGCTTATATAAATCAATTTATTCCTTCGTCTGTAGAACCAAAGATTGTCAAAAGTTTGTGGAAAAAAGTTCAGTTGTTTCTTTTCTATTAAATGTATAAATACCACTGGCAAATCTCCTTCATCTTCTGAAACTTCAGAAGTCTGGTCATTTACTACTTTCTTCCAAACCAAGTCGTAATTTTGAAAGATTCTATCAATTTTTTCAAAAAGAGCAGAGAATAAGCTTGAAAATTCTTGAGAAGATTCTTCCACCTTCTCTGCTTCAATCAAAATGTCTCCTGGATTGTCATCATGCTCCGTAGTTGCTTTTGTCTCCTCAATCATTTCTGTTGTTATCCCTTTAAGAATTGCTATTTGATTACTTATAGCTGCGGTATGATTATTCATGGCTTCTTTTATAAATTCTGTAAATTCTGCATCAGAATCCTTGTAGTTCTGTAAATCAGACAACTGTTTCATTTCTGACACCTCCAAATAGCTTCCAGCACTTTCAAAATCTCCTTTCTTGGAAGCCATTTTATTTTTAAAAGATTTTCTTTCTTCCCACAACCATAAAGTCATAAAGTCACAGCCATCCTCTTGAGCAACTTTCAGCAATTTCTTTATAAATCACCAAATGAGATAATCTTTTCCCAAACAGCTCTTTAAAATCTAATCCAGCAATTTAAAGCCAGTCTCTGAGCACGAGTCTATTAGCAGACACTTTCCTTTCTAGCTTTCACTTTTAAAATCACAACAAAAAAAAACGCCATCTTTACTTCCAGCTCAGAAAATCCAATTAGAAACATTGTATCCCCGGAGTTAAGCATTATATTTGCAAAAAGCTTGTCCTCCTGCTGCCGTTCCGCCTGCTTTTTTGAAATCATTTAATCTTCTGTTTGACAGCAGAAATTGGACGCAACGCCTAGCTCTGTAAAAAACAGAGTCCCCCCGGATCCAGAGCTTCAGTGGGCTGAACGGGGAGCTCTCACCCTCCTAACCCCTGGAATTAATCCAGGGGTTTTCGGGGAGCTCTACCCTCACCCACCTGCTCTCCTCCCCTTCTTTTCCCGAAGGGGAGATTTTCAAGCCGTTTGACAGCTGATTAGCGCTGTCAGAACAGCTCAACGGGATCGCGGGGGCAGCGGTCTAAAAAGACCATACATGGCGCCGCGGAGCCAGCCCGGAAGTCCAAATTGAAGCCCTTTTTGAGTGATCTCTCAATATTTCCAAACATGTATTTGTGAAGCCCAGATCTTTCCATTTTTCAAATCATATTGTCACACCGATGCTATCCATATTTAAAATGTGAAACTGAAAGTGGCAACTGGAGATGGATGCAGTAATATCAAATCAGCAGAGCCCTTGAGAGTAGTTCCTCCAAAAAGCAACCTCAGAGAAGGATGGGAGGACAGATTGCTGATGTGTCTCTGGAAGCAGAAGTAACTGACACTTTTGGAGTCTTGCCAAGATGTAAACAGGAGGATTTATTGAGGAGCTTAAGCAAACATTAACTGCAGTGCATGAAACAGCTGCCCCATTAATTGATTTGGTTTCCTTAACTCCTATAGATGGCTTCAAAAATAGAAACACTTTGAGTTCTTTTCCAACACTTTTTAAAATTAGAGGTTCTGTATCTCTCACCAAATCTGCTCTTCCTCTAGATTCATATTTACCACCCCAAAATATAAGCCTAGTTTTGCAAAACCCAGAAAATGTGATTTTCTTGAAAGGCATCTGACTATTTGAGATAAGAATCGTCCAAACCTCCTGGTAAAAAATACAAGAGGCAGAGTTATGGACTTGCAGATTTGAATTTCTCAAGATATGTCTGAAGAATTGGCTGTTTGTCCCCGCTGGACGCTCCTTTGGGATCGTCCCACCCACTGCCTGTAAAGAGCTGCCTTTATAGCGGAATGGCGGCTCGAAAAAACTCCGTTTCCATGAGGAAACGGAGATAGAGCAGGCTGGGGTGGGTTGAGTCCTCTGCCTAATCCCAAAAGTTTTTTTTTTACTTTTGGGACGGAGCGGAAGAGACTCCCCGTATCCCCAGCCGATGCTCCGGGCTCTGGGAGATCTCTGCTACATGCAGAGCTAAGGGGCAAAAGCAAGCCTGTAAATTTGTTAAATTAACTCAAGAAGACGTCAGTTGGACCTCTGATCCTGAAGCGCAAGTATTCTTTTTATTGGAAAAGTTATTGAAGTTGTTTAAGAAGTGAAAGGAAAAAAGATTTTTAAAATGGCGATTGCTGCTGCGACTGCTGCGGCTTGAAGAGAGGCTGAAAGGGAAAGTCCTTCCATTTTCTATTACAAAGTAGTGGAATGAATACTTCTGGCCGTAATTGAGGCAAAACCTCACTCTCACTCTTGCTTTTTTTTCCTTTTTTTTTTCTTGGGGATCTGATATTGATCTTGGTTGGAAACAAGCTTTTTTTTTCTCTCTTTTCCACTAAATCTTGTCTGTGTGGGAAATGGCACCGGGACTCACACAGCTAGACAAACAGGGGGGGGGGAAGCTCCCCCATTAATAAATTACACCAACAAGTTTTAACTCTCCAGTGTCAGAAACCTGATTTTAATATAATAGAATTTCTTCTTGAAGAGATTGTAAGAAGGGATGAGATTGTGAACCAGCAACTCGAAAAATTTAAGCAGGAAATTAAAGAAATTGGTGAACTGGTGAAATCAAAGTTTGACTTTTTGAATCGAAAGATTTTAAAAACAGCTAATGGTTTATCAGACTTTCTGATTCGGGTGGATGCAAAGACTAAATTATTAGAGTCTAAAATGAAGGAAACTGAGGAGAATTTGGATGACAAGATTCAAAAAATTAAAAAGGATTTGGTAAACATTCAGGATAATAACTCAGAAGACAAACCTAAATTGGAGGTTGACCAAAAGACTGGTAATGAAGAAAATGTGCAACAGAGGATTGAAAGAGAAGTTTTAATGATTCAATATAATTTTACAGAATATGCAATTAGACTGAGAGGTTTGCAGGAAAATAATAGAGATGACTTAAGGAAAATATCTTCTGAAATTCTGGCTGGGATTTTAAAGGTTCAACCTGATGAAGTGTATTGCAGGATTGATAGAATTTACAGAATAAACTCCTGGTTGGCAAAGCAAAGGCAATTGCCTAGAGATGTGGTGATCTATTTTACAGATAAAGAAATTAGGAATAATATTGTGCAGAACTCTTTTAATTCTACTTTGCAATTTCATGGAAGAAAGATTTGGATTTTTAAGGAGCTCCCGACTAAGATGTTAATGGAGAGGAAGAAATTTGGCTTTCTAGTGACTGAGTTAAAAAAAAGAAATATCCTATTTAGGTGGAATGCCCCAGTTGGTTTAATATTGAGACACCAAGGAGTAAGATACCAACTGAACACTGTTGAAAAAGCGGAAGAATTTTATCAAAAAATTTTAAAAATGAATTTAACATCTTTAGGCATAATACAGGATAAGCAAAAGGAGTTGGAAACAAAAAGAAAATATCAAATTACAGAGGCTGTGGTGGATAAGTTGTCTTTGGACTCTCTGGATACCCCAGCTGGACTGTCTATAAATAAGAGAGCAGTGTCATCCGACTCCAATGTGATGAACCATCAAGTCACAGACAAGTGCGCAAATCAACCAGTTGATATACAAGTGATGGAGAAGAAAGATGAGATGATAAAACTAACCCAACAAGATCAACTCACAAAGCAGAATGAAAATCGATCAGCCGATACACAATTGGTAGGCACGAAACGAGGATGGAAATTCAACCCGCAAAAGAAAAAGAAAAGAAATAGATCTCATAGAAACAGCAATTTCTAAACCAAGCAACAGTGAAGCCAGGGACTTTAAAAAATGAATGAACATCTGAAAAGATAGTGGAGGCGAACAATTGTTTAATACTATCCTGAGGATTGTGGCAGATTTCTGTAATGCCGTGATTTTGGGATGTGAAAAGAGCCTTACCTTGTTGGATTTGAATTATCTACTCTGGATTTCTTTTACTGGTGAATATATTATGATTATTTTGAGTTACAAGGCAAGAGAGTCATGCTGGGGCATGCAGAAGATCTGGTTGTTACCCATTAGGATGATGGGAATCAACAATCCTGATGAATACCACAACTATAACTATATGGATATAATTATAATGTCACTCGGGTGGTTGTTTTTACTTTTATATATATACGAGGATATCTACTACTGATGGGGGCAGAAGATGATTGAAGATTTTGAACAAACTGTTGCACCAGCATGTTATTTTACCCTATTATGGGTGATGGATTTAACGATTCAGTGGAAAGACATCAAAGAAGATATTATATGGATTATAAATTTAAAGTTATTGTCTTTTTTTTTTATAAAATGGAATGCATATATAGATATGTGTATATTTTAGTAAAGTAGGCAGTGGGTTATATTTAGAATTGTATTGCATGATTTTGTAGGAATTGAAGGGTTGAAATAGGTTAGTTTACTGATTGATTAGTCTAAGAAAAAGGATCCTTAAGTCATATATTTAGGGGAGTGGAGGAATTGGATAGAACTGAATAAACGTTAAATCTGGATGTAGGGAGAAGGCTGCTTTAAAATGTTATATTAATATATATAAAAGATTAAATGTTAAATTGTAATAATACACTATAAGTTTAGGGGAGGAGAAAAAGGGCAGATTATCGTAAAAATGGGAGTTATAAGAATAATATGCTAAGGGTCAGTATTCTGAGGAGGGAGTAAGGGAAAGGAAAGATATTATGTATGTAATTAGTTATGAAATAGCCTATTGTTGTGAAGAAGTCACAGGGGGGGATGGGTGGTGAGGGGGGGTTAGGGAAGGGGGGGGGAAGGGGGAAAAACTTGTATTTGAAAACTTTTTCAATAAAAAAAAAAGATATGTCTGAAGAATTTAAACACCTACTTATCTAAGTATATCATAGACCAAGGCTGTCAAATTTGACACCCCTGTCATAGACAATCATCTTGAAACACAACCATTTCCAAGACAACTTATTTTAAAGTTTTTGATGGGTTGCATTTACCATTTTATGATAAAATGGTAAATGAACCAGTGATCATTGTCCCACTTACATACATTAAATGGTCATCTTAGCAAGCAGCTAGTATGGCAAAACTGATTACATCTCAGCAATTATGGATGATGCACCAGATGCCGCACACCAATTAATTTAAAACTAAGACATTTAAACATGGAAACTCAGTCAGAACCTGCTGTTCTCCTATGGAATATATTTATCAATAACCAAATGTTAGATTCTAAACCAATTTCTTATGCCTATCATGCTTCTATTCCAGATTAACCCTGGCCTGGTCCAATGTGCATCCTGTAACATTTTTGAGAGGAAATACAAAATAAAAACCTTTTGAAGTTTGACACTTACACTGCAGCTCATGTGCATTAAAAGCTACAGTTCGCATAACCTTTTTCTGCCAGTTTTACAGTGATATTCATCTTCAGCTAATTATCCCTCTATTCAGAGCACTCTTCCCAACAATAGTCAGCAATAGCTAATGATGTCATTTAGGTGTTTATTATGTTGCCTACAGTCCAGGACAGATCAATGTAATTCACCTAACCAAAGCTGTTAGAGACATTTTAATGCTATTGTCATTCCTTTTTATATACTCTTTTATTTTACACGACATTATTATATTTCTTATGCTTCCACCCATAATATTAGATGTTCACCTGCAGATGTTACAGACAAAGTGATTTTACTATTTCACATTAGTTATTTTTATTCTTCTTTGATTATTACCCCATACTTTAACCCAAATCATACAATTCTTTTTACTCACTTTTATCTTTATAATTTTATCTAACTATTTTAATGGTTTGGTATCAAAATTACACCATGAGAGCTAGTGAGTAATTTATTATAGTATAAAATTTTATTCTTGAATGTTATTTTATGGTCAATAACCAAAGTTAAGATGTTACTATATCCACAGATTTTTGCATGGACTTTTATAGTAATTGTTTCTTGCACTGGGAAGGAGGTGGACTAAGGGAATTCAAAAATCCCTTCCAATCCTTACATTCTGTGATTTTATGGATGAAAAGGAATCATGAGATTTAGTCGATGGTATGTTGTTTATTTGTTCAATCCAATTATTTTAGAACTCACTGAATGACTCAATATCCAGCATTCAGATCCCAATTATATTATAAAATTACAAAGTTATTCTAAACAAATTTCTCTGCCAAACAAAACCTGTTAATTCCTCCTGGATTTTTCAAATATGTTGTACTATATAGTATGCTATGCTTGCTTTTTAATTTGCTTCTGTGAGTCATCCTGGAAGTACTGGAGAAGAGTAGTGTATCTGTCTATAAGTGGCCATTAAGATTTAGAGGTACAAAGATAATAAAAAAAAAAACTAATGCAAACAATGATTTCTTCTATCAAGACAAGTACAAACAATTTCAGCAACTTATCTTCTCTGATATTACAACAAATGATCTCTTCATCTCTTACCTACAAACAAATTTTAAAGCCTCATCAAGAAAGGTCCATTAAGAATTACTCTCTCTCTGTGTGTGTGTGTGTGTGTGTGTGTGTGTGTGTGTGTGTGTGTGTGCATATACACCCAAATATTTTTTTGGCCAAGAAAATGATCTCTCAGGTCCTAGGATTCTAAAACCCAACAGACACTGTTCTGTTAAATCTTTTCCTTGTCTGGAGAAGGATTCCAAGGAGCCAGTTTGTTTGTCATTGCTCCAGTCATTGGCTTTGATCTCAATGGAGTTGTCTGCAGTCGCCATTGCATTCCTGAAACAATGATGTATCTATCTTGTAAAATAATGGTCTCACTAATGGAGCTTTGTGTTGGGTGCTGGGATTCGCCAACCACACAGAGATAATGGATGAAGTCTCCCGTCGCTTCTCAAGAACTGTGAATTATGCACACGTTAATGCATTGTGAATAATTTATTTCGTTATTCACTGAATTTATACCCTACACTAGTTTAATATGCATACCTATCCTAGATATGTGGCACTAAATAAGTATATCTATTTTGGATGCATTATTTTAAGAGAATTATAAATGGGTCACATGAGGGGCATTTGAATAGTACTATGACATATAGGGAAGGGATAAAAACTCTTTCCCCATCACAGAAGAAGTGATACAGTGAGACAAAAAGACTGCCGGGCTCAGATCAGGATGTTTTCATTGGGATCTCTCATTGGTTAGAAATTGCTATGACTTGCACATAGTCACATCACAATATCTACTGTACATACAGAGAGAGAGTGGGGGAAGGGAGGGAGGGAGGGAGGGAGGGAGGGAGGGAGGGAGAGAGAGATTGCATACATATAGGGGAAAGTTCCAAATAAGTTTGGATTTTATCCACAGAACATTCTAACCTTACTTTTTCCAATGCAATCATCTATATTTTACCTTTCTACTGCTCTCTTGAGATTATATTCAGAAGATAATCATAATTCAATTAATGAAATCTGGGTTAGGTAAAACCACACATGGCAAATAGCTAAGTTAAATCCCATTGCGATCACAATAACCTCACTGGGAATAAAGGCAAAATCTCATCACATTTTCAAATTCCTCTTTTCCTTTTCTAATACTGAAGTGTTATTAACGATCTTGAACAGAAGGAAAAAATATGTTCATTTCCTTCCTTATCACCATAATGCTATGCTATACTATACTATGCTATGCTATGCTACGCTACGCTAAACTGTGCCATGCCAATGCTGTTTTGTGCTTTTCCATGCTGTGCCATGCTGTTCATGCCATGGCATTTTCATGCAGTGTTGGGGGAGGCGGGGCACCAGTAGCCCTTGTAAAATAGGTTTTCTAAGAATTAATATAATTGCAAAACTGATATTATGAATAGCTGGCATGCACAGCCTAAACCTGCTATTAGGAAATTCAGAAATTTATAGTATGAAACTTATTAAACAGCTTTTTTCACACCCTAATGTCACATAATCTCTTCCCTTTTTAAATATTTAAATTTTAATCTGTTTTTAAATTATCGGGGTGTTTTAATTTGTCTGGGCCAAATAATTTAATTTGATTTTATTGGGTTTTTAAATTTTGTGTATCTATGTATTTTATTGTTGGCTGTTCACCGCCCTGAGTCCTTTGGGAGTAGGGCGGTATACAAATCAAATAAAACTAAAACTAAACATATGTTGGCCCAATCACAAAGAAAATATAGATGAGAACGTTCGTGGGATAAATTCTTTATTTTGTTATTTATCAAAAATAATCATTGTAACACTGGGAGGATTTCTTCTTTTGAAAAGATCATTTCTATTTTATATTTCTGAGATTATAGGTTTCTGAGCTTTTCAAAAATGTGTTCTGTACAATGACTATTCATTCATGCTCAGGTCACTAACTAAATTGATTTTGTGTCACACTGAAACAGTAGTGAAATCTCCTGGAAAAAAAGGGGGTTTCAGGCCAACAATCCACTGAATAGAAAGCACATATTTGGCTAAGCATTAGAGCTTCCTTGAAAATACATAAGACTTTGACCAGAATCTTTGAATTTTTGAGACTCTTCAGCTATCAAAAAGAAGACTGTTTGCCAATCTCTTTCAGGGTGCTGTGAGAAAAATATCAGTATGAGGATTATCAAGCTAGAAAGCTAGAAAGGAAATCAAATCCCTACCCTGTGGTATAAAAATTAACAGGATAGCATGAAATGGGTGCATTATTTTGACAAGGAAAATTTATTTTCAGCAGGAGAAAATTCTTGAACTTATAGCTCAGTTTCAAGATCATTCTATGATCTATTCTTTATTTTATTTTTTTCTGTAGTCACCCATCAATTCTATGAATTTCTGTCTTCTAATACTATATGAATAATATTGGATATCAATCAAGATCAGAACTGCATTAAGCAGTGGTCCTTTGTAAAGTTCCTTATTAGGATAAAATTAACGATAGCAGAATCATGGGTATTTGCCAGTTCTCTGAACTATTCAAAATTTCCGCTACCAGTTCTCCAGAACCTGTCAGAACCTGCTGGATTTCACCCGATTCTGTGGCTGAAAAGACAGATGGATTGAGGAATTCATCTTCTGTCAATTCTCAGTAGTGCATCACCAAAAAGAAGAGTCCATCATTTGAATGCATGTTAATTAATTCTTAGATCAAGTGTTATGATTTCATGTATAGTATTGATCAATATTTACAGGTCAAATTATAGATCAAATCTAAAAATTAAACTGTGCCAGAATAAAGAAAACTGTGAGCTGTACACCCTTCAGGAGCTCACTGTTAATAGTTCACAGTGAATATCTCATATATGCAATTTTATCTTTATCTGGAACTAAGAGCTTTCAAACAGAGAACTGTCCTTTGTAAATAGGGTACATGGACATCTCAGCAGGACCATAATCTTGGAGGCATCTGTCTATAACCCCACAGACTCTTTCCTTCTTTGAAACAGAAGATACTTTTGACATGTTTTCATTTCACGTCTTGTTCTTAGAAGACACATATGGCTGCCTATCCTGTTCATGGCTATCCTGTTCATGATAGCCATAGGTAGCTCACAACAATATTTATGTACACCTGTCTTTGTATATATTCTGATCAGGCATTTACATATTATTCAAGATAATACTTAAACATGATTTATGTAAATAGTCTAAATCAATGACATTTTATATCAGTTATTTTTCTTTTCTTTTCCAGTCCCTTTAAATAAGTTTGTGTGATTATGGCAGTTTCTGATAAGTTATTGAAAACCTATTAGCATATCATATTCAAATTGTGGTGACAATAGGATATTAAACTAATTGCCAAATACCTTGGACTGAAAGTACAGTATCCCTTTCTTCTTTATTCCATAATAAACAGAAAGAAGAAACAAGAAACTGAAAAAGCTATAAGCTCAAGATCAATTCTCTGAATATCTAATAAAAACATATTTTAATTTTAATTGGTTTGTGCATTTAGATCATCAAAAACAAATAGGGGGGAAATTGAAATAACGGATTTAGGAATTTGATTTCTGAATCTGTTTATTGCAATTAAAAGACAAAATAGCAGCAACAAAGCCATTAGAGGTTCATTACTAGTGTATTGAATTTCCAAACCTGGACATTTGTTTCACTGATAAAATGTTTAAATTATCAGTCCTATAATGGCAACAGGGGAAATCTATAAACTATTCATCTTAGCTTCAGGTACTGCCAAAAGGATATGGGGGAAAAAATAGAAAAGCATATACTCTAATTAGACTTCAAGGAAATGTTTGGAATGAGACTTTGGTTTTGCTAATTAAAAGCTGAGTTTTTCCTCCTACTGCCCCAAACATGGGCAACCAGTGGCCTTTCCGATATTGCTGTAGTCAGCATAGCAAACGTAAGCAGAATACAGAATAACAGGGTTGGAAGAGACCTTGGAGGTCTTCTAGTCCAATCTCCTGCTCAGGCAGGAAGCCCTACACCATTTCAGATAAGTGGTTGTCCAATCTCTTCTGAAAAACTTCCAGTGTTGGAGCATTCACAACTTCTGGAAGCAAGTCGTTCCATTGATTAATTGTTCTAACTGTAAGGAAATTTCTCCTAAATTCTAGCTTGCTTCTCTCCTTGATTAGTTCCCATTCATTGCTTCTTGTCCTGCCCTCAGATGCTTTGGAGAATATGTTGATTCTCTCTTCTTTATGGCAACTCCTTAGATGTTGGAACATTGCTATCATGTCACCCCTAGTCCTTCTTTTCATTAAACTAGACATACCCAATTCCTGCTACCACTCTTTGTATTGTAGCCTCCAGTCCCCTAATCATCTTTGGGGACTGGAGACTAAAACATATAAAGAACGGTTGCAGGAATTGGGTACATCTAGTTTAATGGACCAGCGGTGACATGATAGCAGTGTTCCAATATCTAAGGACTGCCACAAAGAAGAGGAGGTCAACCTATTCTCCAAAAATAGGGGGGAAAGTGCTCCCAAAAGCATTGGAAGATTGAAAAAAATAATTCACCAAATATCTCAAAGCCACTCATGGCCTACTCTTATTTTAAAAGAAAGTTCCTTGGAAACAGATGCCTTTTTAAGGACCTGTAGGAAGTTCCTTCAAAAGACTACAACCTACATAGTTCTCCTGATAGTTCTGAACATTGCCAGCTGAGGCAGGAAACCTGTTCACCTAACCTCCAATGCCCAAGAACATTGCCTGTTTCTGTATTTTCCTCGTAGGTAGCTTTTTCATCTTATTCCTTTCCTAATATTTGTGCCTGATTAGGATCAGCTATAAAAGCTCTGTTGGGGTTGCATGTGATTTACATATAGATTTTAGAGAGAATGAGAAATATTATTTTGTCTCAATTTTATCTAATTAAGCCCAGATGGTCCAACATATTTGGGTGCCTCAGGCTAAGAACAATTTTCTGCATAAACATTGCACCAGCAATTCAAAATGTCTTCAATTCCAGGAACAGGGTAGAGCCTTTCAATGGAGATAATGATAACACAAGTTTAACTGAGTATATAACAAACTATATCATTTTGTCCTTCAGTGCATTGCTAATACTGCACTTACTACTTCAGTCATCCAGCTCATTAAATAATAATAAATCCAGGACCAGATTTCAGAGGTTTAATTACTAAATTTGATGCTCTTTAATCTTGAAGTTATTACTTCAGTGTGATGTTTGAAAAGAAAATGATTTGATATTAATTCTTCCGACAGTACAGGCACCTCTTTAACATTTTATGTTATTTATTTTTAAAATATTCTTAGGACAATAAGTTAAAATGTATTAAAAATGCAAATTTACAATAATGGGAAAGCTAGCTATAATTAAGCAATTAATAACTGAGTAAAAAACATTTAAATGCATACTTTAAAAAACTTAAAATTCTGTTGTCAAAAGAAATATGAAACCCACACAAAAGCACAGAACTTATTGATTGTGTAAGGATTTTCCCCAATGTTTGATATATCAGGGTCTCTACAGTATTTTTAGCTGGTTATTATTATAAAGGTTATTTTCTGATGGATTTCACTACAATCCCCCAAATGCGGTTTTAGACATTTACAAGTATTTCCAAAAATCTTGACACTAGAAGTCTGATTTCTCTGAACTGTTTTCTTTTAAATATACGCAGTTCCCACTTACTGCAGTAATTTATCTTGTCATAAAAGTAGAGCAAATAAACCAAGTCCTTTGTGTTTCCAGATTTTTGTAAAGAGAACATGTTTTAAAGTATAAAATAAATATTGATTTTGATAAGAATAAATCCATAACGTCTCTTGGAAAAGCAACTGTAATATATTACAGTAAGTGAGATTTAAATGACAGGTAATCCTCGAGTGATAGCAGTTCATTTGGTGACCATTTGAAGTTACAATGGCACTGAAAAAAAGTGACTTACAGCATGACCTTTTTTCACACTTACAACCATTGCAACATTGCCATGGTCACATGATCAAAATTCTGACACTTGGCAACTGACTCATATTTATGATGGTTGCAAGGTCCCTGGGTCATGTTAGGAAGTTGCTAGGAGGATAGGTTGTGCTGCTTTATTATTCTTGAAATGGAAGGCTGCAATCACTAACAGCCATAGTGGCCCAGTGGTTAGAATGCAGTACTGCAGGCTAATTCTGCTGACTGCCAACTTCCAGAAGTTTGGCAATTTGATTCTCATCAGCTCAAGGTTGACTTAGCCTCCTATACTTCCAAGGTCGATAAAATGAGGACTCAGATTGTTGGGGGCAATATGCTGACTCTATAAACTGCTTAGAGAGGGCTGGAAACCACTGTGAAGCGGTATATAAGTCTAAGTGCTATTGCTATTGCTACTCCCCAGGGCAATTTAAGCAATGCCCTATGATTGAATTTTAGACTGCTAAAGGACTGAAATTCAGCACCGAAAGCAGGTTGTTTATTTTTGGTATTGCCAGGCAAAAGAATGTAAACACGATCATTTGGGAAAAGCCTTTTGCTATGATTGTGTCCATAGGTTGTCCACCACAAAGTGGACAACCTATGATGGCAACCAGCAAGTTTCACATGAGAAATTTTGATGAACTGATTGAGGATAACTGAAATTGCATTCAAAGGCAAATTGAGATCAGATCTAGAATTTCACAGGAGCGTATGGATCATTTTATGGATGTTTTCCAATATTGAAGTGTTCACAAAAATAGGTTCCTCATGCTGATGGTGGAAATGAAAACTTGAAGAGTTAAAGAATGACGTCATGGCTACCAATGAAGTACAGACTCAACATTGTGACTCAGATATAAAGCACCAATCCATGGAATACCATCATCTTCACCTGTGGGTGAAAAAAAAATCAAAACCCAGGCTTCAGCATGAAAACTAGTGGTAACAGTGTTGGACACATAGACAGTATCATTCACATCGATTTCTTTGAACCGTGCACTATTCTCAGCTTAGAGTTTTGCAACACTCAACACTTTGAAACAACAATTAAGTAGAGTTCAGAACCACAAGATTAAAATATTTTTGCCTCATGACAGTATTAGACTTAGCAACTCAGGAGCCGCATAAGAGGCAATTATGAAGTTGGATCTCACTTTCTTACTTCGTCTGCCATACAGTCCAACTTGACAGCCAATAATTTTTCATCTTTTCTCAGAACTGAAGGAAAATGTTCATGAGCATCTGTTTGTCTCAAGAGGTGGACATGATTGTTCAGACTTCATTGAAAGGCAGAAGATGGATTTTTTTGTAACCGTTTGAAGAAGTTTGGCGGAAGTATGTAGTATAAATAGTGTTTATGTGAAGAAGTAAATACAAATAACAAAAGAGCTCATGTCAAGGATTATTTTTCTGTTCCAGTTGTTGAAAGCAAACATTAATTTTTTACCCAATGTTTCTCAACTTTAGCAACTTTAAGATATGTGGACTTCAATTCCCAGACGACTGGGAGTTGAAGTCCACATATCTTAAAGTTCACCAAGATTGGGGGAAATGCTATAATATATGAAACAATAGAAAAGCTGGACAAACCTCTTTCTTCCCTTTTTCTCATTTCAGGCCAGAGGAGTGGCCTGAAATAGAAAATAGAGTATCGGTACATGCTGATTTCTGCAGAAAATCACAGGGAGGAGATGGGTGTGGCCTACTGATGACAGCTAACGAGCTAGAAATGGATCTATTTAGGTCTCCCACCTAGCAGTTAGAGCTTGCTAGGTGTTAGAAAGGAAAAAAGCCCAGAACCGAGTAGATGAGATTCTACTGAGCTGGAGCTACAAAAAAACCTTGGCTACATAGGGAAAACCTGGCTAGAAGAAAAACACACATAGACCCTACGAAGAAGTAAGAAAATTGATATATATATATATATATATATATATATATATATATATATATATATATATATATATATATATATATATATATATATAAATAATAAAATCCCACAAAACTACAACATTAAGAATGTAAACATATGTACAGAAGCAGAATACATGGAACATTATTAGAGATATCTAATGGTTTATACCTAGGAAGATGCAAAATATGAATAAGGTTGCTTCCAGATGCTACATGCTTTATCAAACATCTTATAATTAGGCTTGAAATGACAGACTTCATGCTAGGGAAGGCAATAAATCTTGACTTTCCCGATGCTCCATAATCAAGATCTTGCTTATAGCAGAAGCTCACTGACACAATATAGTTAGATGTCTTGTTTTACTGCATAAAAATTGAGCTATTTCATGGAGAATATATGACTATTATAGAGCTTGGCAATCTAAGCCTATACAGTATGCAACTTTATTTTTGACTCTTCCCAAATTCCAAGGATATTTAACCAGGATTCTTTTCATAGTGAAGAAAGGTTGATTTGTTTATGTAACAAATATAAACAAGCCATGGTGGGCATAGCTTGGTGGGCGTGGCAGGGGAAGGATATTGCAAAATCTCCATTCCCACCCCACTCCAGGGAAAGGATACTGCAAAATCCCCATTCCCATCCCACTTTAGGGAAAGGATACTGCAAAATACCCATTTCCATCCCACTCCTGGGGAAAGGATACTGCAAAATCCCCATTCCCTCCCCACTCTGGGGCCAGCCAGAGGTAGTATTTGCTGGTTCTCCAAACTACTCAAAATTTCTGCTATCGGTTCTCCAGAACGTGTCGGAAGCTTCTGAATAGCACCCCTGCATTGGTTCCCACTTTGCTAGCACTTAGAGATGCAAACCATTGAACCAGTTCCTCTATAATATGGCAACAACTTTATCAGCAACGTTGTCTTATAAATAAATAAATAATAAATAAACTGTAAAAAGTAAGATTATGGCTCTAGAGACTTCTAGGTTAGACAAGTCTATTTTGGTAAAGTTTGGCCCTAGAGTCTCAAGACAACGCAGTTATATTAACAGGGAATTCTGGCATATGTAGTCACTATTCATGTCAGGAACATCAGGTTGGGCACTCCAGATGATCTCAAGGTAGCCTTCAAGTAAACATGCTAAGTCTTTCTTTGTGACTGATGCATAGGTTTGAAAAGTGGATTGAAAGGAACATTGTCATATTAAGTTGAGGAGCCCTACTGTTACCATGTAAAGTAATCTAATCAATAGTGAGTTGCCCCCAGTTTGAACCGGTTCTATAGAACCGGTAGTAAAACCGGCGGGAGGCTCCGCCCACTGACCCTGACGTCATCAACGTGCGATCCCGTTGTGAACCAGTAGTAAAAGTAAGTAGAACCCACCCCTGAGCCTAATGATTTTTTTTCTTTTTATAAAAGAGATGGAACAGTTTTTTAGAACAGTATCTTAGGCAGATAATTTACCTAAAACTGAGTCTCTTCCCAAGTGATTGAATAGCATTCCTCTCTCTGAGATGAAATGAAAAACTCACACAATAAGATTTAAACCGATATGATTGCATGTGCAAATATCAAAGTACATCTACCTGTCATAATAAATAAGAGAGGGATGATTTATTTAGCGAACTAAAAACTATTTTCATTTTCAAAGATAGACATTCCTAAACATCAAAGTGGATTTGATGGTAAATAGATACTTGTAGTAAACCAATCCTCCCACAGGATTATTAATCTTCTAAAGCTCCAAACTCACACCAGAACAACTTCACACCTTTTTATACTGCTCTTGCTTTGCTTTCAACCTGATCCATAAATATTTTCTTTAGAAAACCATGTTTGGATTACACTCAGGTACTGATTAGGTGGGTTATATCATCTAACTCGGTATTTATCTGAAAGTCAATTGCCTGAGTTTATGCCTCAATACATCTTACACTTTTTTATTCATTGATTCACATTTGTACTTTGGCACTTTGACAAGTATACACATATGTCTATGTCTAAAAGTTCATTCCAAAATACATTTAGTGCAGGGGTGTCAAATTTGATTTCATTGAGGGTCACATCAGGATTGTGTTTGACCACAGGGAGCTGGGATGAGTATGGCCAGGGTGGATATGGCCAGCTCAACAACACTCCTATTGGGGGTGCCTTTGGTGGCGAGAGTGCTCTGCCAGCCCACGGCCCTCCTGAGCTCCATTTTCACTGGCAGAGGCACCCCAGGCTGGTCCTTCACTGTTTCCATGATGACCCTGTGGGGGTCCATCAAATCTAGGCACCCCGTGGGCCAAATCCCACAGGCCATACTCCTGATTTAGTGAATCAAATTCCCAAGATTTTAATATTAAAAGGACCATCTTTCTCCACTGCTTTTCCTCTTAAAATTTCTGATAGCATGATTATTTGGTCAATTTAAGCAACTTACAACTGATGTGGAGGAGACGGGGTTTCTTTTATAAAAGGGGGGTGATTCTCTACAGCTTAAATTAGAGACTCCATTCTGATGCTCCCGATAGGAACACTGACTACATATGCCAAAATTCCCTGTTAATATAACTGCACCCTATTGAGACTTTAGGGCCAACCATTACAAAATGAGGCTTCCCCAACTTGGAAGTCTCCAGAGCCACTAACTGGGTTTCTTTCCAGGGATGAGAACTTTCCCATTGGGTTGAGAACTTACAAAATTTAGCGATCAGCTGCAGCAAATATATATACAAGAGTACAGCATAACAATGTCATGGCATATCTGATGTCCTAGACCAGGGGTGTCAAACTCACTGTTCTGACCCAGCCTTAGCAGAAGCAAGAGACAGACTCCTTGTCATGAAAACCCCCTCTTTATTTACCTCTTGTGAATTAATTGCATTCACCCACCAAAAAGTCCAGGCAATAGTTCTTCAAGGAGTTAAATGCAGTAACAGACCTTATCAGTTCCTTGTGATAATTGCAAAGCCATGAGCTCCCAGCCGAAAGGCTGCAAATTAAGTTCTGGCAAGCAGTCTTTGTGGTACGAAATACAATGAGCAAAATCTTCAGAAATACGAACTGTTGTCTCCTACAACAACCATTCCTCTTTCCTTCTACTTATTCCCCAGCCAGGGATGGGCCATTCAGCGTCCACGTGTGCTTTGCTTCCCGAGTCGATTCCTTGTCCTCCGTTGTTCACCTCTCCTAACTGCTGTGCACATACGTGCATTCCAGAGAACCAGTAGTAAAAAAAAATGCTTTTAAAAAAGTTCCAACAATCGTGCATCGCTCAGCTGATCTTTGGAACTCTTTAAAAAACTTTTTTAAAGCATTTTTTACTACCAGTTCTCCAGAACCGGTAGTAAAAAATGCTTTTAAAAAGTTAAAAAAAAAAAAAAGTTTCCGGTGATCACAGCTATGGCACACGAGCTTGGGAACCTTTAAAAAAAACTTTTAAAGCTTTTTTTACTACTGGTTCTCCAGTACTTAGTTAAAAAATGCTTTTAAAAAGTTTTTAAAAAGGTTCCCAAGCTCATGCGCCATAGCTGATTCCCCCCCCCCACAACCTCACTTACTTCCCAAGCCTCCTTTTGGTACACACTGTGCATGCACACACACAGCGCGCAGTTGGCACTCAGTGCATATGCGCAGCCAGTGAACCAGTAGTAAGCTGGTTCAGATTTCATCACTGTGGCAGAGGGGTGCAGGAGGCCATTGCAACTGAAAACGGAGCCTGTGAGGGCTGCGGGCAACACTCCGAAGCTCTGTTTTCACTGGCAGAGGGTTGCAGGAGGCTGTTGCAGCCGAAATGGAGCTTGGAAGCCTGTTTTCATGGCAGAGCACTTGGGCCACCATAGACGCCCCCTGACACAAGTGACATCAAGCTGGCCATGCCACCCTGGCCACACCCATCCCAGCCCCCCAAGGTCAAATAAAATCTTGATGCAGCCCTCAATGAAATCAAGTTTGACACCCTGCTCTACATGGTTAATGTCCTCTAGAACTTCGTGCCCCAAAATGAAGCAGCTGCAAGTATATTTCCATTACAGCCTACATATTTTTTTTTCTCAAAACTAATCTCAAAGGAGCACAAACTAGATCAGTCTGTCCTTGAACCTCAAGAGTACAAAATAGAATGGATTCAAGCTTTCTCAAAACTTTGAATTTTCAATTTGAAGGGTTCCTTAAAAGAAGCCTCCTGTTTCTTTCCTAGTGAGCTAAAGCGAAAGACCACACAATGTCAAATTAAGGATCTAAAGAATTATTATTAAAAAATAAAGAATGCAATAAGGATACAGTTGAATAACAATAAGTACTAAACATAATACATTATTTTAAATTATCTTAGCATTGCCTTACTTTAATACTGTAGTTATTCATTTATGGTTATTAATACTATATAATAGATTTTGGGTAGCTCTGCCATGACATCATTTAGCAAAAAACGAAATGATATAAAAAGATGAATAACAAAATTTAAAAACCTCAAAGACAGCACAGTCTATTCACTCCTGCAAAATAAATATGCTTTATTTTAAAACAAATTATGTTGCCTTTGCTTGTTATAAAACATTTATGCATGCATCTGCCCTAATGAACCCTTTCTTAAGGCATGTTGCTATTTTTGGTAGCATCATTAAATAGCTTCTATCTGCCTTCTTCTATAGTAGCAAGTAAATAGAAGGAAGAAAAAGGGGAAGAAAAAGGACTTTTCTTCTAGAAAATTAGAGTAGCTGAAAGAGGTTCAGAACTAACTAATAAATGAGAGGAGCAGTGGCTTGAAATCCCGCTAGGATTTATCTCACTCTTCTTTTAAGGAATACCTGCAGGGAGAAAATGAATGGATAGATGAATTTCAGTTTTGTCAGGAGGTGACAACTCTAATGTTCTTGCAAGGGTGAATGAGGCTTCCTTGATTTCAGACACTATCATGACTGTGTCTTTTTAGTGCTATTAGACTCATCTTCCTGTGGCTGCAGTAGGAGTACATTACAGGAGGTAGGAGAGGATTTTTGCAAATGGACAATCCTCCCCAGGCAGCTTTGAGGGTGTTTCAGAAAGGGAGGGAGTTTGTTCTAGCCAAGTCCTTGAGATACTCTATGCAGCCAAAAGGGAGAATGTGCTTGCCCCACTGGCATCTCAGCTTCTGGTTTCTTGAGAACTAATTTTAAAAATTAAAATAAAGGATTGTTGTGGAAGAGGGCAGATCATCCTGATGGTGAATTAAGTGCTTCCAATTTACTTTATTTTATTTATCTGCTTCTGTTATGGCCTGATACTTTTGCTTACGCTACCAAAGTAATGCTTCTCTATGTGAAGGTTCCAATAGATGCCCTAATTAAATCATGAGTCTCAAGCCAAGTTTCAAAAGGAATCCAATGATTTATTAGGAGCACCATCTACTCGCAGTGAGGTTTGCTCTGCCCTCACGTAAGTTACGGCCTATCTTTGACTCTGTTCCCCTCTCTTTTCAGTCTGTGTCATAAATCACATTCTCCAATGAGGCACTTCTGCAGACTGTAGAAACACACCTCACACCCTGGCTTTGGTAATCTGAGATTCACCGTTGGAAGAAGGTATGCGTGGAATGTACTCCCCCCTTGCTTCTAATGGCAACTCGAGAGCAGACTAGAACTGCTTTTGCAAGTTGACACTCTAGTCTTCTTCTGAATATATGAACAAGAAATCAATTCATAGATTCTACTTCATTGAGATTGGGGGAGTACCATATTGGAGGTGGCTACTAGACTGAAAGTAAATCCCACCTCTCCCAAGCTCCCTGTTTTCCTATCCACACATCTTTTATTCTCATGTCGCTCTATCGCTGTTTCTTTCTCATTGTTTATTCTATTGCTCTATTACTTTACTACTGTTATGTTTACTTTTCATTTCTCCATTTTTATTGTTGTAAACAGCCTAGAGAAGCCCCATGGTGAGATAAGTGCTAATTAAACTTAACAAATAATAATTGACCCCTTCCCACTGTTTCTTATCCTCAACTTTTACAATCTGATTTATTTTCTACAGTTGCTATGCAAATTTACTTTTACTTTGTTTGATTATTGCATGGTTTTAATTATGCTTATATTTCACCTGCTTTCCATCTGTATTTTATATTGTGCCATGCACATAAAAAGGAACACATAAAGATCAAAACTAATTATAGTAATGGAAACCATACAAGTTTGTTGGGACAATGTTCTAGGCCCCTGAGTGCATCATTGTCATATCAGATGCTGAGATTTCTTCAATAGCTGTTACTTATCAAGCTGTTCCAAATTGCTTTTTAAAGTGAGATTCAGCAGGTAGCAAGATGTTGGTGGCAGAGCTTTTATTGATCCACGTACTTTGTTGTTTATTGCTTTGAGTGGATCATGTGAAAATATATTGATAGTGACTTAAATAGTAGAACTAAAGCAGCAAAGTCAGGATTGCAAAGTTGGCTATGTTATCCAGTCCTATTAATATTATTAACATTTTCTTTCAAAATGAAAAATACAGTTAGTCCTCAACTTACAACCACAAATGAGCCCAAAATCTATTACCACTGAGTTTTGTGGTTTTGCCCATTTTACATCTTTCCTGTCACAGTTGCTAAGTGAAACATTGCAGTTGTTAAGTTAGTAACACGGATGTTAAGTGGCTTCCCCATTAACTTTGCTTGCCAGAAGATCACAAAAGTTGATCACATGACACACACACACACACACACACACCCTGGGACATTGCATAAATCAGAGTCAGTTGCCAAGCATCTGAATTTCAATCATATGACTATGGGGATCTTGGAAGGATGGAAGGCTGAGTCAACCTTTGAGCCAGTAAGAATCAAACTGCTGGCAGTTGGCAGAATTAGACTGCAATACTTCATTCTAACCACTGCCCAATTATGGCTCCATTTTGAATCATTGTGATGGAAACACCTACCCTTCGGGGCCTGGTGTGATTCACTTTGATAAGTGTAATTATGTTGGGTTTTGCTTGCCATATAAATTAAGACCTCATGGTGACCTTATTACAGATCAGACTGATAAAACTCTATCCTCAGGTTTGTATTTAGTACCTATTTACAGTTAACGCTCTGCCATTTTTTAAAAGATATCACTGTTAATCACACAGTGAGTGTTAGGGCTGGATTTGGCATTTTTATCATCTAATGAGTCCTTCCCAATGAGGAGGACCGGGAGTGGGAAGAGGAGGAGGAGGAGGAGGAGGAGGAGGAGGAGGAGGAGGAGGAGGAGGAGGAGGAGGAGGAGGAGGAGGAGGAGGAGGATTAATTACCAATTTATATAGCTGTCGATCTGACAACAAAGCAACTTTGGGTGGAGTACAACAAAGCTAAAAATAGTTAATAAATACATTAAAAAGTATAAAAGCCTTGTCAAGGGTGGGATTAATTAGCTAGCAAATTATCTTTTTTATATACAGCACATGATCACATCCAAAAAGATTAGATTTTTCTATATTCTCCCATGATATTATGTGCAAATGTTTCTGACACCCCAATGCATTCATCTCCAGGATTTCCCCATTTTGGAAATGCAAAAAGTCAGTCTTAACCTGTATATGAGAAACTGAATAGGGAGTTTAGGCTGGGTTTTTTTTCCCCACAACATCTATATTCAAATCTATAGCTTTTTGCAGGAAAGAATAGATGTATAATATTTATGACACTGTCTCTAATCTGTTAGGTTGGTCTTGAAGGATTTATGAAACCAACCTTTAAATTATGGCAACAAATAAATTCTGTAACATTTTAAAGATTAAACAATAGTTTATGGTATAAGACTTTGTCAGAGGTTCACCCTGGCCATGGCAATGAATCTTTTTCTGTATGAACGCTCATTTGTCAGCCTTGGGTGAAGATGCCTGCACAGTTTTTTATATCAGTCTAGGCAGTTCTCAGACAGAGGTGACTGCAGGGAGGGGCAAGGAGGGACATATGAGGAAAGTGGTATTATGTAATGCAATACAAACCTTATTCTTTTTCTGTGTACAGTGTGGCATCACTCACATAGATGAAGGAGGTAGAACCTATGGTGTGATAGTCAACTCTACATTCATTTCGATGAAAGCTACAGAACCCATAAGTCATGACATAAGCCTAAATTTGAAAATCAGGCTTGTCAGATGTTATATCTATTCTATCCTGCTCTACGGAGTAGAGAGTTGGCCTCTGACAGAAAGCCACTTGAAGAAACTAGAAGCATTTGAAATGTGGATTTATAGATGGCTGTTACATATAAGCTGGGTTGACAAAAATCAGAAATGAGGAGGTGATAAACTGCCTGGGAAAGCAAAGGGAAATCATCAAAACCATTAAAAAGCGAAAGTTAGAATATTTTGGACATGTGATGTGACACCCAGAAAAATATGCCATACTTCCACTCCAGGGAAAGATTGAAGGCAAATGAGGTCCAGGCAGAAGAATAACATCATGGCTTCAAAATCTAAGGGACTGGTTTGGATAAAATTTGGCAGCACTTTTTCGTGCAGCTATTGATAAAAATAGGATCAACAACATGATTGCCAACGTTCAATGATGGATAAGGCACAAGAAGAAGAAGATGGAACCCATGGATGACTTGCTGTTGACCTCATTTCTTCAAGCTGTATTGCCTTCAACTCTCCCAGATTGTACTTGAAGTATTTATTTATAAATTAATATGATTCAGGAATCAATGTTTACTTTATTGTATGCAGGTACACATCCAAAGGAGAGATTTTGTCCACAGCAGGGCCAAAATTGACAAGCTGCATACAAGATCAGAATGTCCTGACTGTTTCTGTACTTCAGTTAGAAAATTGTAAAGGGATAGGACTGAAATTTGGATTTCCAATTATTTATCTAGATTTAAGTTAAAATAATTAAAATTACAGTTTTACTGTGTCTATTTTGCAGCATACCATCTTAGAAGGGAAAAAAGTAAAATTTTAAAAATGGCATTAAATATTGTGGAACTCTGGGACTGGAACAAGTAGAAAGCAGTTGATTTCTTCTATCATAAAAGGAAATGTTCCATGGCATTCACAGCAGAGGTGGGTTTCAGCAGGTTCTAACCAGTTCTGGAGAACCGGTAGCGGAAATTTTGAGTAGTTTGGAGAACCGGTAGTAAAAATTCTGACTGGTTCTGCCCCCATCTATTCTCTGCCTCCCAAATCCCAGCTGATTGGGAGGAAATGGGGATTTTGCAGTAACCTTCCCCTGGAGTGGGGTGGGAATGGAGATTTTACAGTATCCTTCCCGTGCCACATCCACCAAGCCACGCCCACCAAGCCATGCCACGCCCACCAAGCCACACCCACAGAACCAGTAGTAAAAAAATTTGAAACCCACCACTGATTCACACCATAAGATAGCAATAGCAATCACACTTAGACTTATATACTGTTTCATAGTGCTTTGCAAGCCCTCTCTAAGCAGTTTATAGAGTCAGCATATTGCCTCCAACAATCTGGGTCCTCATTTTACCAACCTCAGAAGGATGGAAAGCTGAGTCAACTTTGAGCTGGCGAGAATCAAACTGCAGGCAGTTAGCAGAAGTAGCCTGCAATACTGTATTCTAACCACTGCACCACCATGGCATTGGCTCGTAACTGTTAAATAATTGCTGTGAGTGCTCCTTGATTATAAACGAAAGAAATGGTTTTAAATAAATACTATCACCAAATAAATCAAGCATGTACATTTATTACACAAAAGTGAGAATGTTAAAAACCAGATCTGCTTACAATCCAATAGAACAAAATAGACTTGTGGGGGGGGGTCCTTCTGGAGCTGCTGGATCACTTGGTTTACTTAAGATGTTTTGGAGGGCTTTAATTGGTATGTGTGCTACACTGATGCCATGTGGTTGTACTAATCTATTGGTGGTTTCTGAGATTTGATGTATGGCAGGCTTATTCTTTCCATCACTTGTGTTGGTTGTGCTATGGTAGGTTGTTTGGTCAGGCATTATTTGATGAAGTTGCATGGATATCCATTTTGTTGAAAATGTTGTACAGTTGTTTCCTATTTTTAATGTTTAGGGTTTCTGCAGTATGGTTGTAGTCACCTAAATAGTGTTCTTACACTGCCGAAAGTAGCATCCTGGCACAATTTCTGCCTTCTTGGATGCATATACAACATCATGAGACATGTAAAGGGCGGCTGGGGATGGTTTAGAGCTGTTGTCATGATACTGTTTATATCACTCTGACTCCACCCTTGCCCTTCCTCAAACACTACTGAGCCAACCCAACCCCTCAATGAATCTCCAGTTTTCACCAAGTTCTATAATTCCTGAAAATGATTTCTGTGTTCAGAGCAGAGGTGGTATTCAGCAGGTTCTGACCAATTCAAGAAGAGAACTGGTAGCGGAAATTTTGACTAGTTCGGAGAACTGGTAAATACCACCTCTGACTGACCCCACCCCCATCTATTCTCTGCCTCCGGAGTCCCAGCTGATCGGGAGGAAATGGGGATTTTATTTATTTATTTATTATTGAATTTCTATACCGCCCTTCTCCCTGAGGACTCAGGGCGGTGTACAGCCAGAATTAAAAAGACATGCAAGACAAATATTAAAAAACAATTAAAAGATATATAAATTTGGCCCAATTAAAACTCATTACCAATTAAAACGTTTAAAACATTTAAAACAGTTAAAAATTTCATCTTAAGCCAGCCCGGCTTGTTTAAATAAATGGGTTTTAAGGGCACAACGGAAGGCACTGAGGTCCTGGATTCTCCTTATCTCTGGGGGGAGCTGATTCCAGAGGGTAGGTGCCCCCACTGAGAAGGCTCTCCCCCTGGGGGTCACCAGCCTACACTGCCTGGCTGATGGCACCCTGAGGAGGCCCTCTCTGTGGGAGCGCACGGGTCGATGGGAGGTCGTCGGTAGCAGCAGGCGGTCTCGAAGATAGCTAGGCCCTATGCCATGGAGCGCTTTGAAGGTGATAACCAGCACCTTGAAGCGCACCCGGAAGACCACCGGGAGCCAGTGCAGCTCGCGCAGGAGCGGTGTTACATGGGAGCACCATGCTGCTCCCGTCACTCCCCGCGCTGCTGCGTTCTGGGCCAGCTGGAGCCTCCGGGTGCTCCTCAAGGGGAGCCCCATGTAGAGAGCGTTGCAGTAGTCAAGGCGAGAAGTGACGAGGGTGTGAGTGACTGTGCACAGGGAATCCCGATCAAGAAAGGGTCGCAACTGGTGAATCAGGCGAACCTGATAAAAGGTCCCCCTGGTTACAGCCGTCAGATGTTCCTCCAAGGACAGCTGCATATCCAGGAGGACTCCCAGATTGCGAGCCCTCTCTGTGGGGGCCAATGACTCGCCCCCAATAGTCAGTGATGGAGTCAACTGACTATATCGGGATGCCGGGAGCCACAGCCACTCAGTCTTGGAAGGGTTGAGCTTGAGCCTGTTCCTCCCCATCCAGACCCGTACAGCCTCCAGGCACTGGGATATCACTTCAAGGGCATCGTTGGGGTGGCCTGGGGTGGAGATGTACAGCTGGGTGTCATCAGCGTACTGGTGGTATCTCACCCCAAAGCCACGGATGATCTCACCCAGCGGCTTCACATAAATGTTGAACAGAAGGGGCGAGAGGACCGATCCCTGCGGCACTCCACAAATGAGAGGCCTCGAGGTCGACCTCTGCCCCCCCTGCCAACACAAACTGCGACCGGTCGGAGAGAAAGGAGGAGAACCATCGCAACACAGTGCCTCCCACCCCCAACTCTTCCAGCCGGTGCAGCATGATACCATGGTCGATGGTATCAAAAGCCGCTGAGAGGTCTAATAGGACCAGAACAGAGGAACAACCCCTGTCCCGAGCCCTCCAGAGATCATCAACCAACGTGACCAATGCCATTTTGCAGTAACCTTCCCCTGGAGTGGGGTCGGAATGGAGATTTTACAGCTGCCACACCCACCAAGCCATGCCCACGAAGCCACACCTACAGAACCAGTAGTAAAAAAAATTGAATCCCACCACTGGTTCAGAGAGTTCTCAGTTCCAGTTCAGAGTTTTAAAAACACAGTCACTTTCTTTCTAGAACTTGGTGGAAAGAGTCAAAAGGTGGCCATCTCAATTTTCTCAGAGCTCAATCTCCACTAATCCTGGTAGGTTCCAAAAGTATTCAATAAACATTGAGCAACACTGTCAGGACTGGATGAGAAAAGAAATTGTGAAGGGGTTCATATAAACTCATACTGTGTAGCTGAAGCTCTTAGGAAAAAAATGTTTAAAAAATCAAATTATTTGTAGTGTTAGCATCTAAAATGTAACTTGTTTATATAAAATTCAATTTTCAAAAGCAGCAGTTTAAATACATTTAGATTCTTAGCCATAGCAATAATACTTAGACTTATATATTTAAACTTAAATACCGCTTCACAGATTCTTGCCCATCTGGGGGAACTATTTACACAAAGTTAATTTTATTTGCTTTATAGTTTGTATCCATATGTTTTTTTCAGAAGTCTTGAGAAAGAACAGCAAAGTATGAATTCAGCCTGAGTTGTTATCCCTGGATTACTGTTAGCTCAAAATACTAAACCTGCTTTATTCCAAGGAAATCCTTGGCAGGCTACAGTAATAATGTCTTAGATGTATCTACTTTCTTGAGATAGTACTAAGAGTAATCAATCTCCAGATGTATTCTCTCCAGAATAAGGGATCCTAACTAATCCTATTAAAGGAAAATAATTAGATTCTGTAATAAAGAAACAAGCCACCATAAGCAGGTGAGGTTATTTTTCTCTCTAACCCAGACTTCCAGGAAGGGAATTCATTAATTGCACCAAGTACTTAATCCTTGTGACATGTTGCTTGCTTTTATTCCCAAAACCTGTACAGTAATTTGTCAGTTCTCCATCCAAAGTATTTGGTCGGGTAATATGTGTGTGTATATAAAGAATGTGTGTGTGTGTATATAAATATGCGTGAAGGAATATTTAACTATTTAAGCCAAAGCAATAAATAAATATATAATATACACTGCTCAAAAAAATGAAGGGAACACAAGCAGAAGACATCCGAGATCAGAATGAATGAAATAGGCTTATTAAATACTTTGTTCGTTACATACAGTAGTTTTGTGTTCCCTTTAGTTGTTTGAGCAGTGTATAAACTACTGTATGTAAAGAACAAAGTATTTAATAAGGCTATTTCATTCATTCAGATCTCAGATGTCTTCTGCTTGTGTTCCCTTCATTTTTTTGAGCAGTACATTTATTTATTTATTCATATAATTCTATGAAAAAAAATCTCCCTTTGATTTACATTGTATTATGATCCCAAAGAGAATTTTTATAGAATGATGCCAGAGATGGTATAGTATCTAGAAGGTATAAAGGCATTTCAAATGTATGTTGGAAATGCAGAGGGACATTTTATCCTGCTAGGTGAACATATAAAAAAAGTTTTAAAAATGGATCCAAATACACAGTTTGATACAGACGATTTTAAGGATCAATATTCAACTGAAGCTGGGACTTTTCCTTTTAGTTAGAAAGGTTAACACTTAGAAAAAAGCCATGGAAGATTATTTCAACATATGATTTAAACTGCAGCGGGATTATTGTAGATACAGAGATGGAAAGAAATGACTCTCCCACTATATAGGAAGGGTTGGCATAGTTGACAGATTTTGCTGAAATGGATAAATTGGCTTCTTTGATTAGACAAAAGCCATCATCTATATTTATTGATCTGGAAGCCACTTATGGATTTCTTGCAAAAAATGAACTCATGATTTATGGTTTGATGACAGAACAGATTATAGAAAGAAGAGCAATATGGTATAACGAGGGAGAGGGAGAGAGAGGTCAAAATATATTTGTGCTTATAACTTTGGTGAAGAATGTCAGAAGTCACTTCTTTATATTTTTGTTCTTTTCCATGTTTCTTCAACTATTTTTCTTTTCTTGCACTTCTTAAATTTCTCCCTTTTTCTCTTTTGTTCCCTACTTTCTTTTACCGGTCATTTGTATTAGCTTTTCTCTTTTTCTTTAAAAGTTTTAAGAAAAAATATAATTAGAATTCACTCCCTTTAGATTTTTTGAACACTTGCATACCTTTATCACAAAATAGTATGCAAAACCTTTAGGCATAGTAACTGTGAACAAATGTTTCCTATCTGGGAATTTTGGCTCATTCTACCATCAAGAACTGCTTCAACAGTATCATTTGAGAGTTTTCTAGAATGAAGTATCTTAGATCCTGTTACAAGCAAACACCAAGCCTATGGAGTTTAGGTCTGGACTTTGAGTTTAAGGATTTTAATAAAGTCTCCTCTTTATCAGCTCTGGGTGAAAGATGTCTAATCTGAGTTCATTTCCTTCTTTTTTCACAAGCACATCCATCTGGAACATTTGTTCATTAATTCTTCTTCTGGTAGGCTGCAGCTACATTTTGCCTATACATATTATTTATTTTCAATAAATCTATCTTCTAATACAGTTACAAAACCTGTTTTTAACCTATTCATTCACGAATCAGATTGATTCCCACACTCTGAAATACTTACATGTGCATACAGAATGCCTAAACTCCAACTAGCAGATTCCCAGATGTTATTCTAGGTTGACTTCCCAGCCAATTTTATGATTTTCCTAGATGAGTAGATTCACCATTGTGAGGTCATAATTTTCAGGAACTCTGTCAGCCTCCTGAAGACAATCATATCTTCTAACTGAGGATTTCTCAGGCATCTAGTCTTATTGGAGCAGATATCTCTCAGGTATAGCTGCACACCAGAGGCTTTTAGGATTTGACTGACTGTGAACAACTATAGTCAGTAATAAGAACAGAGCATGGGAGAATGGATTAAAAGGATTTCAATGACATGCAGAATAACACAACACATTTGGAACCGAACAGAAAAACATGAATGACTTCTTATGGAGGATTTCAAAAATATATTTCAGTGGGCTTGCCATGTCTCCTTGTTGTCATGTGTGGAAAGAATTTCCCTGTGATGAGGGGAGCCAAAGGTCATGAGATTTATGGCTGCCCCATATTAACCTTCCTTGAATGATATAGGATTCACATAGCCAACTCTACTAATTCCTTTAATTCAATTCCTTTAATTCACCTATGATTTGGAACGAGCTCCCCCCGGAGATACGTAGGATCCCGGATCTGCACACCTTCCGCCGCGCGCTGAAGACTTTTCTATTTTATCAAGCTGGCCTGGCCTAAATCTTCCCCCTTTTTAAATGTGGAAATTTTAAATTTTAAATTTGTCTTATTTATAGGGTCATGGGTAAGGTGTTTTAAATTGGGGAGCCATTTTGGATTTAATTCTGTTTTAAACGTATTTTAATGTTAATATTGTATGTTTTTTAATTTTGGCTGTTCACCGCCCCGAGTCCTTCGGGAGAGGGGGCGGTATAAAAATCTAATAAATAAATAAATAAATAAAATTAGAAGGCTAATTGCCTTTTCACACTGACACATGGCATGTTGGATTACTCTGTTTATTAAATAAATGAAAAAAATCATCAAATGTTGGGTTATTTGTTCAATCTCCCTTTATATGTCAATAGGACTCATATAAAGCTCTTATAACATTCACTGATAAAAGTGTTCATAATATACACAAGGTCACTTGCTAGAGCAAGTTTGGCTACATAATTGCATACCAAAAGTGGCATCTCTTTAAAACATGATGGAGTAAATGAAAAATAAGGGCTCCAATGCTTCTCAAAGAATAATTTAGCAAAGAAATCAGAAGGCCTATTTTCAAACATGAAACTTTCTAAAAATCAGTTGCATTCTGAAAGCTATATAGAGAGATATATGAGTCTGTGATATGATCCCTATAATGCACACTCTGTTCAAAGGAGGAAAAGCACAGATAAACATTTAAACCAGAAAGAGAAATATTGTAGAAATAACTTATGCTTTTACGCATCTAGATCTCTACAACAATACTTTCTGGTTAGAATATAAATATGATCTATTTTGAAATGATGATTTACACATTTTAGTTTCTTGTTTAAAGCAACTTTTTCTCTCTCTTTCCATGCAGTAGTGTTTGCTGTATATATGTATTTTCTCCCAAAGCTAGATTACAATTACAGTGCAATTTAAGAATGCAAGACACCAACACTCTTATTTGAATTATCATCATCACAAAGATTTATTGGAATATGAAGATTGGAACTCTGAAAGCCTGTGTTTAAGTGTTTTGTGTTCCAACAAAGCAAACTCAAAATATTTTTAGATTTCCATCTCTTTTAAAAAAAGATGGATAGAAAGCAAGGCCCAGGTTCTTTAATTTTCACAACAAAAACATGTAATGGTAGTCAAAATTGACTTCTTGCATTTTGAAAAAAGTGCTTTTATTAACTGTATCCTGAAAGTTAATTTAATGTTACAAATCTTCTAGCAACAAACTGGGAGAATAAATTTTTACAAATAATTATTTTAAATTTTAAAAAAATTAAGTGAATCAAGAAGTATTTCACTTTCTTTTTCATTTAAAATTACTAAAATTACACAAGATTGATAAAATATGAAGGGCTCCAGCTAAATTCTCCCAATGAATCCTAATAGGACCTATTGCAGGTTAGTTGGTGTGTCCAGAATGGTTCTTTGATATGTTTAAATAATTGTTGCTTGCCCTCCATGCTGTATATTTTTTGTCTGAAATGGTATAAGATTTCCTGTCTAAGCAGGGGGTTGGACTAGAAGACCTCCAAAGTCCCTTCCAACTCTGTTATTGTTATTTATTATATTGCCCCATCTGGACTAAACCAATAGCAACAGGATCTATTCAATCTCTTTTGTTGTATTAATTAGGCTGTTAAAAAAATGAGGGAAAGGACACAAACAGTTAAACAGTATCAGAGTTGGAAGGGATCTTGGAGGTCATCTCATCCAACCCCCTGCTCATGCGGGAGACCTGTACTAGGGATTCGAACCACCGAACTGTCGATCTTTCTGGTCGACAAGCTCAGTGTCTTAGCCACTGAGCCACCTAGTCAGGTACAAGCCAAAGAGCAATTACAGTGCTCAAAACAATCACAAGCACTGAAACCACACCAGTCAAAATGGCTGGGTTTTGTTCCAGAGTAGTTGTTCCAGAGCTTAGAATAAAACTCTTGAAGCAGTGGTGAAAACCAAATTTTTTTACTACCGGTTCTGTGGGCGTAGCTTGGTGGGCGCAGTGTGGCTTGGTGGGCATGGCAGGGGAAGGATACTGCAAAATCTCCATTCCCAACCTAGTCTGGGGCCAGCCAGAGGTGGTATTAGCCAATTCTCCGAACTACTCAAAATTTCCACTACCGGTTCTCCAGAACCTGTCATAACCTGCTGGATTTCACCCCTGCCTTGAACATTTATTTTGAGTTCAGATTGTTTTTAGCTCAAAACATTTAATACATGGTTTCTTTTATAACATAGAAATAATAGCCACATAAAACTTATTTTGTTTTTCCCCAAGTACCATGCATAATGGAGTGTATAAGTGCAGAAAGCTTATCTCAGATTATCATAGTCTTAGACTAAAAAGGTAGCTTCTATCGATGTGCAGTTTCTATTTAGGTCAAATTCAAACAAGTTATCTAAGAACATATGGATTTGTGATGCATTTTTGTTCCATATTAGTGGATTGACTTTGTTAGTATACCCCTGTTTAAATTAGGACTTTGAATCAGTTTTATCTATTATCTGTCAAAATGCACTTTCAGATACAGTGTACTTTCTTCCAAAGCAATCAGGACTTCATTATGATTTCTTATGCTATTCTGTTCCTCAAACAAATCCTAACATGATAAATACAGATGGTCATCTAATAGCTAAACGTTTTTATCAGGTCTTCCTTCCAGAAGTCACTTGAACACCTAAATTGTTTCTCAAGATTGCCAAACAGGATGACTGGAATGCCAGAAGAAACTATGAAGCAATATTCTTAAGCCAATCAGTTAAGGATTTCCACTTAAAAGGAAGCTAAAAGCAAGTCTGTTATTTCAACAAGCAATTCTCCTTCCTCTTCCTTCTCACAGATAAGTTTTTTGATTTCTTGTAGAAATTCCTCATGGAAGGCTGCCTGGTCATCAGGGGAGATTTC
This sequence comes from Arizona elegans, assembly GCA_022577455.1. NCBI lineage: Eukaryota > Metazoa > Chordata > Lepidosauria > Squamata > Colubridae > Arizona > Arizona elegans. The sequence continues at coordinate 249,308,669 of JAKOOJ010000001.1, forward strand.
CATTTTGAACTAGAAATTATTATCTGCACCAACTCAGAAAGCTCAAACTGCCCAAGGAGCTGCTGATCCAGTTCTACAGAGGAATTATTGAGTCTGTTGTCTGCACCTCTATAACTGTCCGGTTTGACTTTGCAACCAAACAAGATAGCCACAGACTTCAACGGATAATTAGAACTGCAAAAAAAACTATTGCTAGTTTTTTCAACCTGCCTCCTATTGAGGACCTGTATACTGCATGAGTCAAAAAGAGAGCTGTGAAAATATTTACAGACCCCTTGCATCCTGGACATAAATTATTTCAACTTCTACCTCAAAATGATGCTATAGGGCACTGCACACCAGAACAACTAGACCAAGGACAGTTTTTCCCCGAATGCCATCACTCTGCTAAACAATTAATTCCCACAACACTGTCAAATTATTTACTAAGACTGTATTACTATTCTTCTTCTCATCCTTCCTAGTACCTATCTCTTCCCACTTATGACTATAATAACCATGTTGCTTGTATTTTTACAATTTATATTGTTTTGTTTCCTAGTATGATTTGATTGCTTATTAGTAATCTATGACTATCACTAAGTATTGTATCTTATGATTCTTGATGAATGTATTTTATTTTTCTTTATGTACACTGACAGCATATGCACCAAAGACAAATTCCTTGTGTGTCCATTCACATTTGGCCAATAAAGAATTTTATATTCTATTTCAAGAAAGTTTTGAATGTATGCCTATGATTCTATGTTAGGAATAATTGTTTTAACATATAGTTTATTTTACCCAGTGGTTATTCACACATAACACTATATCAGTCAACCATCTTTTACAAATAACAGTAGCTGTTTAACATCACCTTTAATAATTTAACATCACCTTTAATTATAATATAATAATGATATCAGGAGATAATAACATAAGATGATAATATACAGGTAATCCTTGACTTACAACCGTTTGTTACAACAGCACTGAAAATAGTGATTTGTGACCATTTGTCACACTTACGACTGTTGCAACATCCCCATGGTCATGTGATCAAAATTCAGCGGGTTGAATTTTGTTCCGTCTTAGACACACAGTCAGCTCAATGACCTTGAGCCCATCACTCACTCTCAGTACTAGGAAGGAGGCAATGGCCAATCACTTCTCCAAAATCTTGTCAAGAAAACTGCAGAGATTTGGGTCAACTTTCAAGTTGCCATAAGCAGGAGGGAGGGAGAACTGATAGAGCTGATTGATTTCCCTAACTGAAGCTACATTCCATACATGCTTTCTTTCCGCAATCAGAAGAAGGGTGTTGGATTTTACAGCCAGCCAAAGTGATTAATTGGAGAATGTGATTTATGACATGGCCAGGGAGGAGGGGAGAGACAGGGTCATAGTGGAATGTAAATCTACATGGGATTAGTTCTAACTGCATCCAAATATTGCCGAAATGATGCTCCTAATAAATGACTGTATTTCTTTTGAAGTTTGGCTCATGGCTCATGAATTAATTAGGGCATCTTTCGGAAACTTTACAATTTGTCCAGGCAGTCATCAGAAGTCAAGACTGATATGGAGGCACATTCACACTAATAGTGTGTTTTTCCTGTACTAATTGTTCTTAATCTACATGATGCACACCGATTGTGAGTGAATTTGTATCTACTCTCTCTGCTCAAAATATAAATTGTATTTTAGACCCATTCCCTCTGTAAGTTTAAGCATTTTGTGGAGACACAAGTTTCCTTCCTTCCTTCGTTCTGTTGGGAAAATTTCCCTGAGTCCTTTTCTTCTGAATGGGAAAAAGAGCACAAGCAATCAAGACACAAGACGAGCTGCTGGAAAGGAGGTCTCTTTCTTTATTTCTGTTCTGACCTAGGCTTCCTTAGAAAATATAAAGCACAGTTTTAGTCCCGGCAAACCTCTTTAATTCATACAGCTGTGAATTATTGTCATTCCCAGTCCAAAAGGCTTCTCAAATGGTCTTTCAGGGGAGAGTTTTCAAAAACCCACATTATCTCCCTTGGAATGCTGCCAGAGAACTAATTGCCACACACAGGGTAAGGCCAAATTTAGCACAGAGTCAAACAGAACTTTTCCAGAGCTTTTACTGACCAAATGAACTAATTGCTTCCTGCAAAAGCTCCTTCGCTTCTCTTTATGTCTTATGGGAGGGGCCAATCGTCTCCAAGCCTTACTCCCAAGTTGACCCTGTTTTCTTAATTGTTCCTGTCTTCTGGCAGTTTTGCTCATGCGCACACTGGGAACAAGCTCCTGCTGCTCTTCTGCCTCACTGATGTCAGATTCCAGAGACTCCGGAGGCAACTCTCCGGTTTTTGTTGTTGTCTTTTTATTGATGTGAGAAACATGGGCATAGGTGTTAAATTCCCATGTGGTTTGGCTCCAATGATAGATTCCTGCCTGTCAGTGCTCTTTCTACTGCCACTTTTCTAGCACTTCAAATTATTACTTTCCCCGATTCATTTAAGGTCGCTGGAAACAATGTCAATTAGTGGTTAAAAGTTCGCTTTCTATAGTCTACCTCTGCCTGCCAGAGATCTAAGCACCTCCAGCGAATAGAGATTAAGTTTATTACTTTCTCAGCTTTCTGAGTTTATTGCCTTAAGAAAACATTGCATTTTAGGAATGGAGGCAAGCTTTCTCCAATAATAAGTGATGACGGCAAGCAGCATAAGTGGTTTAAAGAAAAATAAAGAGAGCATGGTGTTTTTTGGGGAGAGGAGGTGTCTCCTGATTTGGGGGAGGGTTTCAAAATAAACTACACTTTCTTTCTTTCTTCCTTCCATCCCCATAAAATATATAACATCCCCACACAAATGTCACTATTTTGTTCATGCACGTATGCATGTATTTGATATTTCACAATAAAGATTTATACACAGGCGAGTATATTTGCCTACAAAGGAGGGAGGTGTCTAATGATCATGATACCTCATAATTTCTTGACAAAGTACAGTAGAACAGTGAAAATGGTACCACATGGAAGTATATAAATTTATCTTCACTTTGAGAACAGCAAGGCAGATGGCTATGAAAAACAGATGGAAAATTTGCTTAGGTCCTATAAAGCACTTGGTGCAAACATGTCACAAAAAATTTACTTCTTACATTCGCGTTTAGACTATTTCCCTTTGAACTGTGGGGCAGTGAGTAATGAGCATGGGGAGAGATTCCACCAGGATATCACAGGCATGGAGAAAAGATACTGAGGGAAATGGAATCCATCCTTGCTTGCCAATTACTGCTGTAATGGAATCTCCCCAGGGATTATCCTACTGCAGTTCACAAGAGAAAAGCCAAAAAGTGCAGTTTAGATACCGAATAAAGATGGAACCTTGTCATTTAATCTGATGTTAGAGCTTGTCAGTTTTTCATGCAAAAAGCATGAAAATATTACATGAAAAACCAATAAATGAATGGAAAGTTATGTTATTGGTATCAATAAAAAGATAAATTTATAATGATTGGTGTGGCACCATTCTCGTTGCTATAATCATATTTTGCAAAAAAGTTATGGAGCATAATCTCAAATCACCCTTGTAATTTTGAATTATTTTGATGCAATTTTGACCTGAAACTATATCTTGGAAACTCGAGCCAATTAATACACAAGATTTAATTTTCCTTTGTTAGTGACCCAATTCTGATAAAATTAAACTACTTTCATTTCCAAGGCTTTCTTCTTATAGACCAGTGTAATCAAACTGTGACTACTACTGGGACCTATATCAGTTGACATCAGTTGTCTTCTCCACTATCTCTTGTGTCTGACACCACCAGTGGTGATATTCAACCGGTTCGGACTGCTTCCGACAAACCAGTAATGGTGATCTGCAGGTGGACCGGCCCACCCATCCGGCAGTATGCCATCTATTTAGCCACATTTTCTAAGCTGTGGGCATGCGTGCAAGCCACGCACCGAATATGTGAGCGCATCGCCATGCACCAAAAATGTGGGCGCACGCAGCTTTCCATGCATGTGCTTTGCTCGCACGCTCTCATGGTAAAATTATGTGAAACCCACCTCTGGACACCACACATAGCATGTGTCTTGCCAGTGGGCTGGTTATCCACTTCATCATTCAAAAGGGTGAAAATTTTTTCCATCCATAAAAGAAGTTTGAATTAAACATGTTCCCAGCTGCAAACTCTTGAGAACTGGCAGAATCCTTTTTGTTGTCTATTCCGCAGACAGATTCATTGCCACAGCTATTCTGCAGCTATTAACTATTAATAAAAACTAACAGAGTGGAACAAATGAAAAATTTATCTCAAGAGCTAGTTTGGAGACTAGCATAATTTGAAAACTCCATTTCTGATGGAGCCCCTCAGTGTTTTTCAATCTTGCAACTTTAAGATATGCGGACTTCAATTACCAGAATTCTCCAGCCAGCATGGGGAATCCCTATTTCAAGGATTATTCCCAGCACTTTCAAATTATATCTTCTAAAACAGAACAACTTCAGATTAAAAATACAATTCTCCCACAAATTCTGTCCCTCGATTAGGCTTATTTATTTATTTATCTGCTGCAATTGCATGATTTTACTACTGTGCCAGAAATATAGGATAGGATAGGATAGGATAGGATAGGATAGGATAGGATAGGATAGGATAGGATAGGATAGGATAGGATAGGATAGGATAGGATAGGATAGGATAGGGACAGGGCAGCTACATTGTAGCATTTGCTAAAGGATCATAAATGATAGTAATAATTGTAATCATTTATCACATGTCAGTTGCCAAGCATCCAAATTTTGACCACACGACTGTGGGGATGCTGCAATGGTCGTAAGTGTGAAAAATGGTAATAAGTCTTTTTTTCAATGCCTTTGTAACTTTGAACAGTAACTAAATGAATGGTTATAAGTTGAGGGCTACTTGCAAATCCACTAAAACTGATGGGACTTGTTTCCTTGTGCATATATTTAAAAAAAAGACCAAAGCTACCATAAGCAAGAGTCTTATTCAATCACTATGTTAACACATGACTCCCTCTCCAAACTTTGTCTTCTATGTACTCAGGATGGGTTTACTCATCATTTGAAACTTGGTGGAGGGATAATCAAGTTTGGTTGAAAGACCCATCATGGATGGTTTCACATATAATGCTAAACCATAAAGTATGACTTACAAACTACAGCGCTTAGTTCATGCAATATAATAACGTAAATCAAAAAGAGATCACATGTTAGTTTAGCATTATGTATAAATCCAGCAGCCTCAGTTTAGATGGAGTTAAGAGTTCACAGAATACAATTTAATATGTACCAACTTCTTTCTATATTGTTGCAAAGGAAACATGTGGGGGTTAAGAGGATAAGGAGAATATGAACCTACCTGGTAAGGAATGCTGTGTGTTTCACTGTTCAGTGATTCTTAAGAATGTCACATTCTCAAGGCATCTGTGTGTCATAAAGATTTCCAGAGAAGTGCAGTTGCTGAAAAATTGGCTATTCATTAGATTTAGACTTAGAAGATTTTGAATAATTTTATTGTCACTCTAAATGTACACTAATTGGCCTACATTAAAAATGAAATTTCATTGTATTCAGCTCTCAAAGGGTCACCACTTCCAATATACACTACATAAATACATGTACATACATACATACATACATACATAGCTGCCCTGAGTCTCCGGAGAAAGGCGGCATATAAATTGAACTAATAATAATAATAATAATAATAATAATAATAATAATAATAATAATAACAACAACAACAACAACAACAACAACAACAACAACAACAACAATAGGCACTTGATCCACAACACACCTGACATAACAATAGTTGAAAAGAAAAAAGTATGGTTCATTGACATTGCAATACCTGGTGATGCACGGATTGAAGATAAGCAGCAAGAAAAAATCACAAAGTACCGGGATTTGCAAATTGAAGTTGAGCGACTGTGGAAAAAGAAATTGTGTGTTGTCCTGATTGTAATTGGAGCCCTTGGAGCAATACCCAAAGGCCTACCCCACTATTTAGAAATTCTAAATTTGCTGGACTTGAACATTTTGACTCTACAAAAAACCACCTTACTCGGAACAGCTTACATCCTCCAACGATACCTTAACAGTTCCTAGGTCCTTGGTTAGGACTCGAGCTGCTGAGCTATTAACCAGCCTCAAAGGCTGTGAATCTCACTAAAGATTAACCAATAATAATAATAATAATACATAAATATGCATATACCCACATATATTGTATGACACAGAGAAACAAAACAGTCTACTTTTGATGTATACTTGTACATGGTGAGAAAAATAAATCTTGCAAGTTTACCAGATGGATAGCATAGGGCAAAAAATCTGTTACAGAATCTGGTAGTCTGTAATATAATATATAACATAATATGTCAGGGAAAGACAGTGAACTGTTCTGTTGCCCATTTGCAATGAGAATTTTGGGCAGTTTAAAAGCAAATTGAACTTGTCCATGAACTTTTTTTTTTTTTTTACTTTGGATCACTCAGTTTGTAGGCATTTCCCTAATCTCCTTCCTTTTGTTTCTTGGTGATAGCGTGCTGTTATCTCTTATCCATTTTCAACATTTCATAAAATTAGAATTTGATATTATCCTTGTTAAAAAGCCATCAAATGTTTTCTGACCCTCTAAAGCAAGCAGAGATTAGTAGCTCAGAAGTGAGAAAAACAAATTTACTGACTGTATTTCAGTAGTGAAAATAAAAGAATATTACCCAATACTGTATTTTAGTAGGACTGTATACTGAGACTGAAGATCCAGATGACCAGTAAAGAATGTCTACTTTTGTAAACCTACAGGTATTTATTTTTTTAAAAAAATCCTGCATTGATTATTTTCATAAATTACTCAAAGTGATGAACATACCTAATACAGTACTCTTTCCTCCTCCTATTTTCTCCACAATAACAACCACTCTAAGAGGTAAGTTGGACTGATTGGCCAAAAGGCACCCAGTCAGCTTTAATGCTTAAGATGGGACTAGATTTCACAGTCTCCTGTTTTCAGTGGTGGGTTTCAAAAACTTTTACCGGTTCTGTGGGTGTGGCTTGGTGGGTGTGGCATGGCTTGGTGGGCGTGGAAGGGGAAGGATACTGTAAAGTCTCCATTCCCACCCCATTCCAGAGGAAGGATACTGTAAAATCTCCATTCCCTCCCCAATCCAGGAGAAGGTTACTGCAAAATCCCCATTTCCTCCCAATTAGCTGGGACTTGGGGGGCAGATAATAGATGGAGGTTGGGTCAGTCAGAATTTTTACTACCGGTTCTCCAAACTACTGAAAATTTCCACTACTGATTCTCCAGAACTGGTCAGAACCTGCTGAAACCCACCTCTGCCTTTACTACTAGCCCATAACAGCTTTAATAGTAGCGTTATCTGAAAATAATAACACTGCTACATGATTTTGCTCACATCTAACATGTATTCTTTTCTTTTTCTTCCTTATCCAATTTATCATCTACCTGTGGTGGCAGAAGTTGCGTTGGATCAAGGAATACATCCTTTTGAGGTTCCTTTCCTCTTGATTAATTCCTCTTTAATTCGTAGTCCTTTACTGAAATAATAGCTTTGTTTATTTGACAAATGTTGGCATGATTTTCACACACACACACCTGAACTTTAATGTGGGACCATTTTATAATAGCAATTGCTGAATTTCCAAGTTTTCTTTTCCCTCCCACTGCTGGCATTATCTACCAGCAGGAGCAATCACTGCCAATCACCCTCCATGAAACCCAGCAGAGTGAGATTTGGCAACTAACAATAATCTCTCCAGTTTCATCCCATGCTATGCCCATCTCCTATACCCCATGAGCCAATCATCTGAAATTTTCCATTAAGATTTATGGTTCTAAGTCAAAAAAAAAATAAACCAATGAGTCAAAATTAATAAACCAACAAGGGAAAAAAAAACCTCTGTAACCTGTCAGTTTGGAGCTGACAGGTAGATCAACAGCAGCTTCCGAATTCATCACATTCATCTCATGCATTCCGTTAGTCATTAGATTGATTCATTCATTCATTTATAGATTCATTTGTTCATTGATTGATTAATTCATTTGTTTCTTAAGATTTTCAGATTCATAGTCTCCTGGAAGCCTGACTGAATGATCTGTAGGTTAGGATGGAACTTGCCTGGGAACTGGAAAAAAAAAGCCTTCCCACTTTCATTTTTTTTTTATTTGATTTATATGCCGCCCTTCTCCAGAGACTCAGGGCGGCTTACAATGTGCTCAGCAATAGCCTTCATCCTTTTGTATATTTATACAAAGTCAGCTAATTGCCCCCACAACTGGGTCCTCAATTTACCTACCTTAGAAAGGATGGAAGGCTGAGTCAACCTTGAGTCTGGCAAGATTCGAACCTGCAGTAATTGCAGGCAGCTGGTCTTAATAACAGGGTGCTTTAGACCACTGTACTACCAAGGCTCTTACTTCATTTCCCTTACTTCATATCTCCTGTCAATCAGGAATAACACTGTTTATTTTATTTTCACTATAGGGTTAAAGGACCATTCGTGTTCCAGGAATCTGATTGTTCTGCAGCCAAAAACCAAAACAGTCATTTCCACTTGTGGGGTCCATTCTGTGCAAGCCAGTTTTAGCCAAAATGGGCACCAAAGGTAGTGTCTGACAAGATGACAGGAGATCAATAATAATATGTTTAAAAAATTAAATGTCAGTCTTCCAGGAGATTGATTGATCTGTGTTTTTAAAAACCAACACTCTGACATTTTTATTTCCCAGTTCCTCCAGCACCCCTCCTAACCTTCACTGACCTGTCAGCCAGAACTTTTTTTTATTATTTGGTTTGAGTTTTGACAATCTTCTAGAAGACCCACACATGTTTGGGAAACCTCAGTCCTTCAGGAAATCAGCAACAACAGAAAAGACTGTACAAGCCAAAGTCCCAGGCTCTCTTGTAGCCCCAAGTCAAAGTAGCAACAGAGAGCTGCAGTGTTATTGAGTGTATTTAATTTATTCTCTTGATTTGGCTCCCAAACTTTCCTTTGTAAAACAATTGCACAAACAATTACTTTTTTTTTTTATCTTTAAGCACCTATTTTCAATTTTCAGGTTTATTCTTTATTTTTTTCCCCAAGAAAATAGGATCACAGTAATGATACAGTAGCCAATGATAAACAATTATTTAAAATTGTAGCCAGAAATATGTTAATAAATAGAATATGAAAAAAAAATCAGAAAAATAAACAGCAATGAAAAACTAGATGGCCCATTCAGGTTTCAAAAGCCTCTTAAACAATGAAGTCTTCACTAGTGGAACAATTAAAGACAAGCTACTTCTGCCTCTTGCTGGACATGAGATGGAGCCAAAAGCTGGAGGACACGTTTCTTGATAATGGCTAGCAAGGGATGTTTACAGAAAGCATGACTGAGGATGAGCTCTCAAACCCTGCGCTGTTCAAGGTCTTACCAATTTGCAACAAACTTGAGGATTTTTCATCAAGGAACTTTTCTATCAAGGACCAGGAATTGGGACTCCACGTTAGAAGTGACTGTCCCAATTTGGCCTTGGGTATCTATTTGCAGATATCTGAGAAAGGACTGCTAGCATTAGCATTAATATGAATAAAGATTATTTACTATGATCACATTCTCTTCTCTGATGTTCAATTAGTATGGGATTTTTCTGCATGATCTTCTGTATAGTGTTCAATATTAGCATCAGTTACCAAATTCATGCATTTAAACGCTCAGATTAGGGGATGAGAATCCCAGTGCCCAATAGTTCATATGCTACACATTAGCCTTTCATCGCAGGTTTAATGGTTACTGTGGCCTTTCATCCCAATTTTGATACTGAAACAAAGAGAGTCAGAGAGTTCTTATGTGTTCTTATGTTGTAGAAATGACCGATAAAACACATCCCGGGAATATAATCATAGCCTGCAAAGACAATATAATAAATAGGATCTGCTACCAAATGCTTTAAAATGGGAACTGCAACTACTCTTTGATTCTATCTTGCTACTGTCTTTGCCCAATTTTCCATTCCATGGAGAAATCAGCCAATACACAAGCTCACAGAGCACTTTGGAAAGAGTTCCCAAACTCTATGTTTTTCCCCACTGATGTTTTCTTTTGCAAATGGTGGCATTTCCCCAAGTTCCTTGATGTTTCCCTCTTATGTGTGACTCATTGTGCAAAAAGAAGGGCCCTAAGAAAACCAAGATTACTATCAGACTCTGTCATCATGTCTTTACTTATTTGGACCATGTAATTTTAATTCACTAACAAACATATTATTATTTTATTGAAGCCATCTTTATTGAAAATGTTTTAATTCTGCTTTTTAACTTTACCGTGATGTCTTAGTCAACTGTCTGTCAGGGGCAAGGATTATTTTATTTTTTTTAATCCAAGACCATATCTTTGTAGGAATCTTTTTTTTTTGAGTGCCACTTTGCATGCTAATTACAAATGAGATTGAAACCAGTGATGAGAGGAACTGGAACCAAAACTGGGTGAGCCCCCACCCACTGGAACTCTTGTCTAGTACACCTTTTGCTTTCCATTTCTCCTTCTCTTTGTCTGTTTGCTCATCTGTTTCTAAACAACAGGTTTTTCCTGTTGTAACAGAACAAAATATTATTTCAGTTTCCCACTTTGCAGTTCTCCCAGTGTGGCTTTATGGCACATCTGTAAAAATGAAGTCCTATTTTTTGTTTGTTTGTTTCCTTTTATGCTGTCAAGCGAAGGAAGGAAGGAAGGAAGGAAGGAAGGAAGGAAGGAAGGAAGGAAGGAAGGAAGGAAGGATTCTCAATAAACATGACTCTTTTGTTATGCTCTTTTTTTCTAAGAAAAGCAAAACAAACCTTTAATTGTATTTGGTGAAAGAGCAGTTTAAGATTAGGGTCATCAGATAGGCCAGGAAAATAAAAACCTAGCTAACTCCTCAGAGCTAGGCAGGTTTCCTGTCCAATAATCTTATTAGTTCCATATTGTGACTTCTTTTTAGCCTGAACAAATGCCAACAGACTTGAACACAGGGAGGATTGATGTACTGTTGCCTCTAATCTAATTATATGATTGACTGTTGTTAATCAGGGAGACATTCTCTGATTCAGAAAATGAACAAGAATCTGCTATCCTCACTCCTTTGCAGCTGCCAGGCAATCAATGCCCATCTTTGTAAGATTGAAGTACACATTAGTTCCCTACAGAGATATAGTGAAAATGGGCTCCCAAGGAGTGAATCTTCCTTTTTTCAGCATATTAAATTTACAGACCAGAAGCAGCAATTTGCAAAGTCTTTTGAGAAGTCACTACAAGAAACCAATCTTTCTTTCATCTTTACAGATTAAAGATGGAGAAGGAGAATCTGAATTCACACAAATGTTCTGTGCAGTTGAGGATCCTTCCATGCCCACAGAGAGAATAATACAGTAGTGGCTAAAATTGTGGAAAGCAGTGTTGGAAACTTTGCCTGCAAGAAAAAATGTGTGAAAAATTTAGTCTAATTCAAGAAGAATTGATCTTTCAGAAAATAATATTTTCAGAGGAAATGAAGTAGTGGCCAAAATTCTGGAAACCTTTTGGGAGAAGTGTATTTTTGAGGTTTGATAGCTAATAACACCACTTTTTTTTTTTTTTTTGGAGTTTCAAGATAATCATATTCCACTGCTGGAATGGTCTGGGAATAGCCCAGATCTTAACCCAATTGAAAATCTATGGAGCTGACTAAAGAAACTTGATAGTCAGAAGCGACCCAGCAATAAAACCCAGTTAATAGAAGCAATCATTCAATCTTGGTTTCACATTATAACAGCTGCAGAACTAAAAGACTTGGTTCACTCCATGGGAAGATGTTGTAAGGCCATAATTCACACTAAAGGTTACCCAACTATTAACTGACATGGAGATAATTTTTGTATATCTCATTTTTTCTCATTCATTGGCATCCTTCAATCTCAAGAGACTATGGTATGGTATTGTGCTCTGGAAAGAGGTCCTAAAACAGCATCTAGTGTGACTAAAAAGGCCAATTCAAGAGTGGCAATCCCTTCCACACTGAGGGCGGATACATTCTGTCCCCTGCCCAGCCCCCAGATTTCTCTGGTTCCAGGACTGCCTCTTTGCCTCAGCCTGCCGAACAAGTGTCTCTTCAATTGGAGAAGGCCATGCTGCGTCTTTAGCCTCCAACCTGAACGATCGGAGGTCATGGTTTCCCAGTTGTTAATGTCCATTCCCAGGGCTTTTAGGTCCCTCTTGTAGACATCCTTATATCGCAGCTGTGGTCTCCCTCTGAGGCGCTTTCCCTGCACTAATTCTCCATACAGGAGATCTTTCGGAATCCGACCATCAGCCATTCTCACAACATGCCCCAGCCAGCGTAGACGTTGCTGTTTCAATAGTGTATACATGCTAGAAATTCCAGCATGTTCCAAGACTGCGCTATTTGGAACTTTGTCCTGCCAGGTGATGCCAAGAATTCGTTGGAGACAGCGCATATGAAAGGTGTTCAACTTTCTTTCCTGCCATGCATAGAAGGTCCAAGACACACTGCAGTACAAGAGTGTGCTCAGGACACAGGCTCTATAGACCTGGATCTTTGTATGTTCCATCAGCTTCTTATTAAGCCATACTCTCTTTGTAAGTCTGAAAAATGTGGTGGCCGCTTTACCAATACGTTTATTCAGCCCAGTATCTAAAGAGTGTCAGAGATAGTTGAGCCGAGGTACACAAAGTCATGGACGACCTCCAGTTCTTGTGCAGAGATTGTAATACAGGGATTGTAATAAGGGAAGTGAATCCACATCCTGACCCATGACTTGTGTTTTTTTCAGGCTGATTGTTAGTCCAAAGTCTTGGCAGGCCTTGCTAAAACTGGCCATAAGTTTTTGAAGGTCTTCAGCAGAGTAAGCAGTGACGGCAGCATCATCAGCGAAGAGGAAATCCTGTAAGCATTTCAGCTGGACTTTAGACTTTGCTCTCAATCTAGAGAGATTAAAGAGTTTTCCGTCTGATCTGGTCCAGAGGTAAATACCCTCTGTTGCAGTTCCAAAAGCATGCTTCAGCATGACAGCAAAAAAGATCCCAAATAAAGTTGGCGCAAGGACACAGCCCTGCTTCACTCCACTTCGAATAGCAAAGAAATCTGAAGTTAAGCCATCAAAACTACAGTGCCCTTCATTTCCTCATGAAAGGACCTGATGATGTTGAGGAGCTGAGGTGGACATCCAATCTTGGGGAGAATTTTATAAAGGCCGTCCCTGCTAACCAAGTCAAAAGCCTTCATAAGATCTATGAAGGCTACGAAAAGTGGCTGTCTTTGTTCCCTGCATTTCTCCTGCAGCTGTCTAAGGGAAAATACCATGTCAGTAGTGGACCTGTTGGCTCAAAATCCACACTGTGATTCTGGATAGACTCTTTCTGCAAGCACCTGGAGCCTCTTCAATACGACACGGGCAAGCAGCTTCCCTACAACACTAAGAAGAGAGATGCCATGGTAGTTGTTACAGTCACCCCTGTCACCTTTGTTCTTGTACAGTGTGACGATATTTGCATCCTTCATGTCCTGTGGTACTCCACCTTCCCTCCAACAAAGACAGAAGATTTCATGCAGTTCAGTGGAGATGTTCTCTTTGCAGCACTTCAGAACTTTGGCAGGAATGTTAACTTTCCCGGGTGTCTTGCCAGAGGCAAGGGAGTCCAGGGCCACATTTAGTTCTTCTAAAGTTGGTTCACTGTCAAGCTCCTCCAAGACAGGCAGGCACTCAATGTTATTTAATGCTTCTTCAGTTACCACATTTTCTCTGGAATATAACTCAGAGTAGTGCTGCACCCAGCGTGCCATCTGCTGTGCTCGGTCCTGGATAACCTCACCTGTAGCAGACTTCAGAGGGGCAGATTTCTTCTGTGTTGGACCTAAGGCCTGCTTGATGCCATCATACATCCCCTTGATGTTGCCTGTGTCAGCTGCTATCTGGATCTGAGAGCAAAGCTGCAGAACAATAATGGTTAGCACATCTCCTGGACGTCTGTTGGACTTTGCTACGAGCAGCTCGCAGAACCTGTAGGTTGCGCTCACTGGAACAGGCTTTATATGCAATTAGAGCTCTCCTTTTTTCCTTGATGGCTGGCGTCAACTCCTCTGAATGGGCTTCAAACCAATCTGCTGTCTTTCTGATTTCCTTACCAAATACTGACAAGGTGTTTTTTCTATGGTGATAATTTTTGTATATCTCATTTTTTTCTAGGTGTTTCACTTTTCTTCTTTATACTGTAATAGCAATATGAAGCTCTAATGACTTCATAAAAGTTATTGTATTACATTATTGATTAAATTATCTTTCCATTAACATATAATTTTATGGTACTACTCCAAAAAAAAGTGGTGCTATTAGCTAGTTTTAGAAAATACACTTTTACCAAAAGGTTTCCACAATTTTGGCCACTACTGTAAGTTATAGGTATATAGATTCTTTAAGAGCTCATGCTGAACACATGCAGAAACAGTGTGGGGTGACCCACTTCTCCTCTTCAGTATCCTCCATAATGCAAAGAGGTTTCCTTCCTGGTATTCATGGAACTGTCCAGCCTCATTTCATCCAAAGCAGCTATTCACTTCATTCATTCATTTTTTACATTTCTGAACTGCCCATCTCCCTTAAAGAGGGACTCTGGGCAGTGTGCAGTAAAAACATCAACATATAAAACAGTATATAAAAATTAAAAAGTTAAAGTTAAAATTTTAAAATTATTATTTTTTTAATTATACAAATTTTTAAGGAAGCAAGAATAGTTAAACATTCTTAAAACTTGACCAAGACCAAGACAAAAAGAAGGTTAGTCCCATTAGTTATCAGCAGCAGCATTCGGAGCTTATTTATTTCTGGAAATTGAAATCCAGACTTTTGAAAGTCTATCCTTTCCACCCATTTTTGCATAGTGATTCTATAGTATGCCACATGAAATCTTTGCTGTCATTTTTAAATCATAGTATGTATTATTTGGTTTTATTATGTATGGTGGCTGCAACAATCTCATTTTCATGGGCTCTGGTTTGGCAACACAAGAACAGAAGACTGTGCTAAAGTCTCAATGAATTAGTAAATTCACAAATCTGTAGAATTGTAATTATGCACCTTTAGTCGCATACCTCTGTTCCGAATCAACACAATGCAGAATTATTTAAAAGCATCCATCATTAGTGCAACTCACGGGTGTGAATATGATTGTGATTTGCCCTCGGCTGTACTATGCATTGGGTATTCATTCTTGTTGACTATTTTGTTTTGTTCCTTGTTTTACCTTGTGTTAGTTACCACGGGTCCCGATCATGAGTTGGCCAGACATATAAATTGCTTACATAAGTAAACAACCAAACAATATCACAACTAATACAGATATAATAAACCATATTTTGCAGTCAATTAGAGTCTACAGTTCTAAAAATTCCTGAGACAGGGCTGGATTTGCAATCTTCAGAATACAGAGCACATCTGAGTCTACAATGTAAACATGTATAGCTGAGTCTACAATGTAAAAAAAAAAAAAAGAGTAAAAAATATATCCCAACTAATTTTTTTAGGGATGGCTGCAGCCTGCTGCCTCTTTGTGAATGCAGGCATTAGCCATTTCAACCATTCCCCTAATCAATTTCTTTTTTGTTGACAGCTTGCAAAAGTCAGGAAAACAAGACTTAAATTCTTATGAGATGCACCCTTCATTCTCCCCAGAATTTTATACACAGCATGTATATAACATCTCAGCAATTAAGAAGCTAAAATCAGTTGTCTGATAGCCAACTAAAGCTTATGGCAGGAATTCTTTTGCAAACACTCTGATCAAAGTACTATAGTAAAATGCCTGCTTGGCAGCCATCCCAGGGAAACTATTTCCTGAGAAATTATATCAACTGTACATAGGCAGGATTTACCATGAAAAGGATGCAGGAAGTCTTTTACTATGTGTGTAATCTCAATTCATCTTGTTGAAACAAAAAAAGGCTATTTATTTTATGTATATCATTATGAGGGGAAAAAATTGATAAACAATAGATATTTAAAATGATTAACAGTAGCAAACAAATTTAAAGCCAAGAACGTAATCCAATTACTCTGCTAATCTGTATGATCTCTTCATTGGATTTTACCTCTGCCACCAAAGGAACAACAAATAGATGCATAAGATGTTTCGCTTTTAAGTAAAGCACTGTAAAATCCATTTGAAAATGGATTATGCTAAATGAAAGGCATTTTATCAGATCTATAAAGCCTATGTCTCAAATGTAGCAGAAACGGATTAGCTATGCTACCTACAAGATTTATTCAGTTGTTAGTAAGAGATTTAATGCCGGATTTAAAAAAGAACACAGTGATTGAATGATTTTTCAAGGGCCAGTGGATTACAGCTTTAATGACACAGGTTTGCAGTAAATCATTGTTTGTTAGACCCATAGCTGTAGTTGAACAAGTCATAATGGTTACAAATCATGCTGAGTCCCATTTATAAATCCTAAAATTCTAAGCAAAAAGTGAGAAACTTTATTAAGGGGACTGCGCTGATGATGCAATGACTGTGATTTCATTCAGTGTCACAAACCCTTCCCAGAATATCTAAAAAATTCACTCTACAATAATGCACTACATTACAAAGTTATTGTAAGGAAGCAAATCAATTTACCTTCTCCTAGAAATGGGAAAATCCACTACAAATATTAGTTTAAAACTGTGCAAACATCATACCTAAGATCACATCCATACTGTGTGTCATCATCATATCAATTACATACACAAATACATATGCATTTAGAGAAAATAAACACAAACAGTTTCTCCTTCCCCGTGCTTCTCCTCATATGGGTAAAACCTTTCCTGTACAAAGTCCTTAAATTAGTTGTGTCAGAAGGTGAGGATTCCCTTCTACTTCTGCCGAACAATAAAGAAGTTTTTTTAAAAAAAAAACTTTTTTTAAAAAAAAATCAGATTTATTCGTTGATTCTTCACCAAATTATGCCGACTGAGATATTCATATTGAATTATGGCCTTGGGAGTTCATAGCCACTGTGGCAATCATGGATCTGACCAAGGTTATCACTCACTCAGCTCACACAGTGGTTATACATTAGATCTGTTTTTTGTTTTGGGTCAGTAGTGAAATGATCTTGAATGTGGGGGAGATATTTTCACCAGTTGTTTGTCATGGTCAGATCACTCTCTGTTAACCTTGTAATGTTCTGCAGCTGTACTATACTGCAGGCCTACTACAAACAAGAAGGACCTAGGCAGATAACTTGGCCCGGGCACCAAATGGCCCCTCAAAGATTTCAAAAACCAATTGGAGTTGTTCCTGAAACTTTATTAAATGGTTTGGCTGAGGCTTAGTTGCTACTTGGAATGATGATGGCCTTAGATAGAATTGTGACAGTGCGGACTGTCCAGATCCAGGGCCCCCTTTGGATGTCTAAAAAATTGCTGAAGCAAAACAGAGAATGAATCCAACCATGCGCAAGTAAGAAGTGTTCTTAATGTTTACCTCATGGTGACAAGTATAACTGTTTTCCCTCTCTAGCTGCAAATATAGAAAGCCAACCAGCAGCCCTGTTAAGGTGATTTCGACTCTTCTGGCTAAGGAAGAACCAGAAAAGCAGTTGTATGGCTATCGTGAGAATTGTTTTATCTGTTATCTAATGTTGCTTGAAATTGTTCTCCAGCTACGCAAGTACTACGAAGTTAACTGAGTCCACTCTTGCTTGGGTATCAGGAGAGAGTTTGAATTTGTTAGTGCTAATGAAGTGGACAAAGACTGTGAGTTCGGTCACCTTTGTTTTAAATCTCTGTCATTCCCAGCTGTTGAACATTCCAAGAACGTCACAAGTGGTTGGGTCTGTGCAATGTTAGATTCTTATTTGATTCTGTAAATTATTTTATTCTTCCTTACTAGAGCATGTTTTTTAAACCATGCTTTAAACCACAATTGACTTGCAGGGCCAGCACAACATGCAATAATTCACAAGGTGCAATAGGACTGAATGTTTGTTAGTAGGATTCATTAGGCTAGGGATTTTTGTGTGTGTGTCTTTCACTGTGAGTTGTATTGTGTTGTGGGGTGCACAAAGGGTGGCTCAGCCAATCTCATTGTACACATATTGTACTTCGACAAGATTGAATTGAATTGAATTCTGTTGCATCATTCAATTCAATTATTTCTTTCTGAAAGCTCAGCTCAGTACCATTCATATTCTCTGGGTACGCTTCTATGGACCAAAAAGAGATTCTGGTTTTCTCTACAAAGCTAAAGCTTACAATAACACCAGCTATTCTTTATGGTAACATTAGAAATAATAATAAGCAATTTACAAACAGCAACCTTTTATTATCTCCTCTAAAGATATAATCCAAAGAACCTGGAATAGCTCAAAGCAGAGCTAAGACTCATTTGGACAGAAAATAGCTTTATTTCAATTGCAGTCTGCTAGCTTGACAATTTTGCTAATTCATTCATTAATAACAGAACCCTGAACTTAGCTTACTCCCCAGGACTCGTAAAATTCTATACTTCATTAGGGAGCAATAGTCTTAAAGAGAAAAAAAGGATGAGAGAAATAACATTTTCAATGTGACTTTAATTAGGAATCTGACTCTCTATATATATTTCCATTATAATATCTTATAATATATAGAATTGAATAAAGATTTACTGTATTCCTTGAATGTTTGTTTTCATGCTGTTTAGCAGAGTTTATTATTCTTTGAATTTAGAATTTCTCAAGGTAACGTCTTTTTTTTTTATGTTTTCAAGTTAGTGTTGACTCCTGATAAGTGCCTAGACAAATCTCTGCAGTATTCTTGGCAAAGATTCAAGGTTTTAGAATCGATTTGCTTTTGTCCCCTTTCTAGGGCTGAAAGAGAATGACGGGCCCAACATCACCTAGCTGGCTTTGCACCTAAGGTGAGACTAGAACTCTTGGTCCCCCAGTTGCTTGCCTGATGCATTAACCACTATATCAATCAGGTTCCATAACATGATATCCTAGATTCATAGATTTTAAGATTAAAAGGCACTGTAGAGATCACCTAGTTTAAGTCACTGCTATTCAAAAAAAAATTTTTTTTAAATGAAAAATAAAAAAAGGCGATCAAACCGGTCAGTCCTAGAGAAGATCAACCTTGACTGCTCCTTAGAAGGCCAGATCCTGAAGATGAAACTTCAGGATATGTTGGCTACCTAATGAGAAAGAAGGACTAACTGGAGAAGAGCCTAATGCTGGGAAAGATCGAGGGCAAAAGAAGAAGAAGATGACAGAGAATGAGGTGGCTGGATGGAGTCACTGAAGCAATCGGTTGAGCTTAAATGGACTCCGGGGGATGGTAGAGGACAGGAAGGCCTGGAGGAACATTGTCCATGGGGTTGCGATGGGTCAGACATGACTTCGCAACTAATAACAACAACAAATTCAAAAATACACTAATACAGGATCCCTGACAGGTGGTCATCCAACTGCTATTTCAATATTTCTAGTCAATGAGTATTCAGCATCCCCACTGTTCCACTGTTGAACAGCTCTTCCTATTAGAGTTCTTTTTCTGAACTCCATCCACAATTTCTTGTAATTTAACAACATTGCTTCTTGTCCTGTTCACCGGAACAACCCTGAACAATTCTGTCTCATCTTCTACATCTTTCAAATACTCATCTTTCAAATACCTCAAGACATCTACCATGGTTCCCCATGGTTTTTTTCCAGGCTAAGCATATTTAATTTCTCCAAACATTTTTCTTTTTTCATTCCAGGCCCTTTATCATCTTAGCTCCTGCCCTTAGGACACAGTCCAGGTCAATATCCTTCCTATTATGTAATGCACAGAACTAGGGGCAATATTTTAAGTGCAGTCTGACTGATATAGAATAGAGAGAATGACAATCTTGATACATCATATCCATGGCTGGATTTTGCTCAATATTCCAGTTTGTCAAGATCCTGACAAATGTTGATGTTCTAGGGAGTTTGCTATCTCCCAACTCATCAACAGTGGTGCTCAAAGAGCAGTAAGTGCTTAGTTGCCTCCTGATAATAGACTCTTGACAAGATCTTCTCATCCTGCTGATCCCAGATTGCACTTTAATTTACTCAGGTACTCTGTGAGATGCCTGTAGTTAATAGAAGAAAACAAGATGTCAATCTGACAGAGCATGATATAAAGTTAGTCTCAATCCTACTCCATAATGATAGGAAAGGCAAAATATTGCTACTTCTCTCTTATTGCACTGGCAGGCTGCAAGCCAGTAACATTGTTTAGCATAACTAACTCCCTGCTGGTATAATCAACCAGTTTGTGTAGCATTTTGGCCATAAGACAAAACACAGATTCACCAATCTCTTGACTCTCAGGAACAGCCTAATGCAATAACTGGAGCAAAATCCACTGTATTCTTTCAGGTTCTTTAACCTTAAAGGGAAAAAAAATACTTTTTTTCATCTATTTTAAAACACTAAACTTTTCTTTAAAAACATTTCTAAGATCAAAAGATTCTAATACATCTTTTTTTAACTTCCTCTTAACATGCATACTTTAAAGTTCACTTTCAGTTAGACCAATAAAGTTCCAGATAACTCTAATTAACTCCCTCCAAGTTGCCCTCATAAAGTATTTTTTCTTCTTCTTATATACATACTTTTTTAAACTCTAAACTTTGCTTTAAGCTAATGCATCTTTTTCTTTAACATTCTCTTAACACAGATACTTGCAAATACACTTTCAGTAATATTTTACAATATTTTAAAATTACTTAAGCATTATATATAAAAAGGGAAAAAATGCATTTTCAGACCCACTTTACATTAAAACTTTCTTTCAAATACAAATATCAGACTAATTTTTAAAAAAAATCCATCCTAATGCCAATTGACTCATTAAGTTTAAGTGGCTTCTTTCCGCTTATCTTCATGAAATAAAATCTTTTTCTTCTCTGGAATGTTTACCAAATACTTACAATTTTCTCTTTTTCTCAAGGATTTCTCAATCTTGTTTGTGTCCATGAAGAAAAAGCCCTATACTTGTCCTTTTGAAAGTTGCAGATTTTCTTGGAACTCTTCTTTCAATTGTGTTGGGAGATTTATATTTCAACCATCATAATAAAGATTGATGTCAGGTTTATATTCCAAAACTGCAATTAACTCCTCTGCAGTGTCAGCTACTTGTGAAATTGCCTTGGTAACTTTCTACACATATTTGAATCTCTGAAGTAATTTGGATGATTCCTTAAGTGAAAGTATAATACGGTAAGCTATATAATATTAACTTCTATACAAGAATAGAGGCTATATGAAGGTGCAAATGGTAAAAAAAGAAAACATCACTTCAGAAAGCCTTGTGGCATTTGAATAGAATCATGTCGATGTGTTTGTCTGCCAGTATTATATAATTCACAAGATGCTTCAAATTGCTGAGACATTAAAAAAGGTGGGTTGAATGGGACAATGGATTTAGTAGTACTATCCCATCTGCTTGCCCTAGTGACTCATTTAGCATCTGATGATTCTGTCTGCATAATTATAGAATGAAGAAGAGGCTGCAATGTATCACACAAATAAAAACATGCAATGATTTGTAAAGAGTGTAATTATTTGGCCTCCTAATTAAATCTGGTGTGACTTTCCTCCCAGTTATGACTTTGATTAAATGATTCCCTCAATTCATACTATTCAATGAGCCATTAAGAGACTCAGATTCAATAAGCAAAACTACAGTACAAGTAGATGTCAGATGAATCCTGATCCTTCTTAAAATACCCTATAACTCATATTTAATCACATTTGAATCTTTTCACCTGAACCAAAACCTCCCACTCTTTCTCTAATTCTCTAATACAGGGATCCCCAACCCCTGGTCTGTGGACTGGCACCGGGCCACGGCATGCCAGAAAATAAGTCAAAAGTAAAAAAGGACATGTTAATTATTCAAAGGTTTTCTGTTATATTTTTTGATTCAGTAAAGAATTCACTGATAGTTTGGACACTGGACTACTACTCCCATAGATTCATTGAGAAGATCAAAATATTGAGAAAGTGTATATTAAAAAATAAAACAGATAAGACCTACTTTTCTCAAAAAAACCTCTAATCTGCATCTGTATATATTTGCAGAATTATCTTTTCTGTAGTTTTTTTTTAATAGAAAAAGGCCAAGAATTGACACTGAAATTATGTTCATTTTGAAGAGGTTATTGTGCTTAGCACCATATTTATTCATCTGTATGTATGTGGTATAGATATCAGGATTGTTGTCATTTATATAGCTTGTATGAATAAGTCCATTTGTCCAACTGGAATCTGTCAATAACTACAATACATCTTTCCTCACAAATTGCCAAGCAAGCTCTTTTCTTCTTGTAAAAAGCAAATAGTTCAGATCTTCAAGCCAAATAAATAAATAAAAATCTTTCCTGCACATCAGCTGCTACATTTGCCACTAAGTATTTTCAACTTTTTGAGCAAATGCTACAGATGAACATTTCTACTGATCAACATCAACCTTAATACTGTTCTCCCTAAACTCAGGGTCCCCCTACTAAAAATATGTTTAACAGACTTGGTCTACCAATTTCCCAAGAAATCCTGACAAAGAAAAATACTGAAAATGGAGAGACCAGTTGTGTGAGAACACACTTGAGCTATTTGCCTATCCCAGATATTAGTAGCACAAAAAATGGCCTCTAAATCTATCAACCACATATCAGGGGTGAAAACAGCAACCGCCTGATGTAGATTTGAGGCAATTGTCAGTACATAAAGAACCTTAAAAGTTTCAGTGTCAAGCTGTAGCTGACTGTCTGTCAAGGATGAACTCATCCTCCCCAAAGGAAATACAATATTGTCAACGCTTGTTTTTAAATTGCCGTTCCTTGGTGGTTGAGAATGTTGGGAGCTGAAGCCTAATCCATCTGGAAGTATCAGTTTGGAGAAGATTAAATGAAAGGTGTTGCAAGTCTGTCACACAGAATAAAAAGGAGGGTGGCCTGTATTTTACTACAGCAATATATTTATCCAATCTCTCTGAAGAAAAAAAGAACTCAAAAACAGACAACATGTTTGAGGGAAGCACTAAATTATATATTTCACAGGGAAATTAAGTATTGCTTGCTCGCACAATCTTTCTGCACAATTCTCCCAGCATCTGCAGGAACTTGTTCTGAGTGGAAGTCCTTCTCGGTTCCCTTTCGTGAAAGGCTAAAATTAATCCTCAGTGGGGAGCTTGTTCTTTGTCAACCAATGCAGTTATGAACTCTTCCAGGTTTGCTGTTTGCCAAATGATTACCATGGTAGAGTGCACCGCAGATGCTATTGCACCTGCTTAATTGCATTTCTCAACAAACAGAGGTTTCATTTTTCCCTTTGAGTTGTAGAAGTAGTAAATAAAATGGAAGGCCGTTAGAGATGGGAATTCAATCTCTTGGTGGGACACCCCTTCACTTCACACTAAATAGTGTATGGATTTCCTCATAAAGGCAGAGGTCCTGCTACTTGGGGAAAACAAGTATACCCTTTCAAATGACACAGAAAGCCAACTTTAAGCTGTGTATTTTCCATATTAAAGAATCTCGGGAGAGCATATAGACTAACAAATTCATTTGTGCTATAAGGTTTCATGGACTTGAGGATGGGAGTGTAATCTTTGGAAGCATAAGCATTTGGCACTCTTTAAAATGCCACAAGTTTCTTTTGGAAGAAATTACCAAAGTCTGGGCTTTGGTAATTGATGCTGATTATGTGTTTTTTATCAGGGCAACCTGGTCTACCCAATTATGGGACAGAGCATACTGTTTCTCTTTCACCTTCCAGCACCAATCCAGGAGCGTTCACAGGTGATGCTGCTGATTATGCATTTCAAGTGTGCATGGTCCATTTAATATGCTCTGCTCTTGTTTTTTTTTAAATACTTTTACAATGTAAAATAAAATAAAAGTAATGCATTTCTCCATTATTCCCTTTTTCAGGGTAGTATAGACTCTTCCTGATATGGTCCTTTCATCGGGGGAATTTAGGGCCCAGATTAATGGAGTCCAATCTATGTACATAGGGAACTCTGAATTGTCTATAAGATACCTCAGCTTTTGTATTTGTTATGCTTGTTCCTAACCGTTTTGTGGGTTCTTTTCTTTTCTTTCTTTTTTTTTTTTTTGGTTATTTTTCATTGGTCTTGTACTGTTAGTCAAGTATTTGCTTAAGATAAGCAGGCATGTAATCTTTCCAAATAAATAAATAAGCTTTATCTAGCACATCTTAGAACAGCAATCCTAAACATTTTAAGGTACAATTTAAACTTCTTGGAAAAGACAAAGTTGTATCAACTTAGAGTCCTTGCACTATCAAAGGCTTCAGTGTATATGCAGCATCAAATTAGCATCACATAGAATGCTAATTTAGGCTCTTCACTAGACAATGATTATGTGTCACTTAGGTGAAACGGGTGGGGTAGAAAGGTGTGTGTGTGTGGAGTGAGAGAGAGAGAAAGTGAGAGAGAGGGAGGGAGGGAGGGAGAGAGAGAGACTACCTTTTATAATATAGAAATCTAAATACCATAATTCTGGGAGAAGGTAGTCTAATTATCACACACACACAGAGAGAGAGCACAAATATCTGCTCATTCTTAGAGGCAATTGCCATTAATTTGTATTGCTTTAAAAGAGGATTGGATAGATCCGTAAAAGACAGGATGAACAAGAATTTAGCTTTTCAAAATTCTGAGTGCGGCACAACATGCTTCCAAAAATAAATTGCAGGGGAGGCAAAATGAAAGTGAAATGTGCCTCCATTTTCTGCTTTGTGAGCACCATCTGATTGGCTACTGGGAGGAATAAAATGCCAAACTAAAATAGTTCTTGGCCTCATTCAGTGGGTCCATTTTATCTCCTCAAAAGACGATGGAAGGTTGTGCAGATATCTGAGTGGAGAATGGTAAATGAATGCTGCCATTGGTGCCATGACAATCTACTTAGTGGCTCCCCTAGAAATTTGTGCAAATTTATTTATGTGCCAGATTTGAAATTTCTTTCAGATACTGACTAGTGTAGGGCTTGATGCATGCAATGCAAGTTTACTTGGTTTCCCACATAAGTAAGCTACAGATATCCTTATTAATTAATTTTGAATGTATTACAGTACTAGAAGTAAGCAAATTTTGTGATCCAGTGTCAGTCTGTTGATTTCAAATAGGTGGTTACTGCCACAACATTTTTCATTCAGCAATTAATATGAATTGCTAAAAGAAAATAATTACAGCACTTTGCTAAACATATATGTCTTTATGATTAGGATTGATTCAAAATTATAGGTTCCTTGTTCATCACTTAATTATCTTCCATTTATACTTTCTAATTCTGTATACCACAGAAATTGAAAGGTGAGGATTAATTAGAAGAGTTGCTTGGTTTGTACATATCCTGATTTTTATATCATAAATATAAAGACTTGAAGAATTTACCTCAGAATTCTACTGTAATCCTATTCTTATTTAGCCTGAGATGTTGCTAATTCTTGCATCTAGAAAGAAAAAAGATAAATGGGGGAAAAAGCTAAATCTCTTTCTTTCTTCATCTGTTCAGAAACATTTAACTTTCAGAAATTTTATAAATTCATTTTTTCTGTTCCTTCCAATTTTATTATTATCATGGTTGGTCGCACAGTCTGCCAGATGTTTAGATTAGATTTGGTATTTTTATTCATCTATTGAGTCCTTCCCAAAGACCTAGGATAGGCAGATGTCATTGTTTGATGGTATAGAAAGATAGCACCCATCCATCTCCTAGAAGAGTGAAATATTTTGAGAAATATTAAAAAGGCAGAATATTATATTTCCCTGGATGAGAAATGGAGAAACATACTCTTGGAAAGCAGCCCTCACCTTTCTTAATAGCCCTCAGCAGATGTCAGCACTTAAGAAATAAGCAAATACCTTCACCTAAGATCCAACAAAGATAGGATTAACCTACTATCATCTAGCAGCAAAGCTTACCACATTGCCCAATCTCCTAAGGACATTGCATCACCCTCCAAACCTCAACCAAACATAGCTCAGACAACCTATAGAGCCAGCTATGACCCTACAACAGCCAATAGAATACATGTTCTTGCACAGGAACAGGAAGCTCAAGTTCAAAGCCCAAGAGAAGGTATAAAAACCCCTCACTCTCAACTCCATGTGGTCAGCTACCCAGAATCACACATGCTTGGTGGTTCTGCTTCATCAATAAATGGACCCTCTTTCCAATCAGCCTCCAGTCTCCATTTTGTCTCCTGGTTTGGAACTGAACCAGATGGATATTTCTTCCAACAATGGGATGAAGATGATCATGATCATGATCATGATGATGAGTCATTAAGTCAACTCTTAGCAACCATAACGATAGACCTCCTGTTCAGTTGAATTGGAAACTACAGTATAAGGGAAATCTTGATTCAATTTCTTTGTTGTCACTTTTTAACTTGAGGCATCATTTCCAGCTGTTGACATTGCCTTGATTTTCTTGATGTTTAGCTGCAATCCAACCTTTTCACTTTCTGCCTTGGTTTTTAGAACAAGTTATTTTACATCCTCTTTATTTTCTGCCAGCAGAATAGTATTTTTTTGTCACTTAGATTGTTAATTTTTCTTCCAATAATTTTGGGTAAGTTAAGATTCCTTAATACTGCCACTGTGCATAAAATGAACAGAAGTAAAAATAGATTATACCCTTGCTGCATACCTTTTCCAGTATTAAATCTGTATGTGTATAGGTTCTTCTTGGTTGCTGTATATTTATTTTATTAACTGAATCAAATGTTCTGTAGTGCACTTTTCTTTTAAATACACCCATCATTTTTCATTCTTAGTCCAACTGAAGGCTTTGCTATAGCTAAATACACATCCTCTTGAAATCCATGTGCTTGTTCCACAATCCATGCAACATTTGTACTGAGGTTTTGAGTGCCTCTTTCTCTTCCAAAACCAGCTTGTATCTCTGACAGTTCTCTTTTCATGATGCTGTTATACAATTCTCAGCTAAATTTCTGGCAGTACATTATATCAGGGTATTGGATGCCAGTTTGGAGCAGACATGGGATTGAGATAAACACTGACCAAATAAAAAAAATAAAAACTAAATAGGTTTATCTAGATAATAGCAATCATATATTCATTTGGAAAAAAAGCAGTGGCTGAAGGGCAGAAACAGGAAAAGCAATACATACTATAATTACTGTATTCTGAGACAATATATACTTACATATCAAACACATTTCCGTACTGGGGGGACTCCAGCCCTGCTTTTTAATTATATTTCCATTTTATGTCTGTATGCAATTCCCTTTCTTGTTTTACCCTCAGGATAACCCTGTCAGGTAGATTAGAATGAAAGAAAGTGATTGATACAAGGTCACTGAGTGAGCATCATAGTGTAAGATTTGATCTTCGACATCCTAATTGCGCACAGCAATAGGTGTCCCATAATTGGACTCTGTATTTTCACATGGGAATATGGTTTACAGAGCAAGTTCTAAAATTCAAACCTAGAGTTTCTTCCATATTACAATTACAAAATATGCACATTTGTATCTTTTACATGAAGGAGGAGAGAAAGTTACTAAATTTGTCTAAAAAATAATATTTTATTCTTTAGCAACAATTTTCTCTGCCCCAAGAACTGTTAGTTGATGTTTTTTTTTGAGACTGCCAAGAATTATAAATATTACAATATTACAAATACAAAACTTTCCATTATAATAATTTTTAAAAATCGTTTTTAACTGTAAAATTAGATTCTCGATCTCTCTTTGTTAGAAGACAAGTCGTTGCAGTATTTCAGTTTCTTGCTGTGTTATTGTCTTCACCTCACAAACAATTATTGCCTTTCATGCAAACACAATAGGAAAAAAAACATAAAGCCAACCTTTCAGCAAATATAATTGCACACTTTACTTAAATGTGACACAGAGGTTGAGACAAAGAAAAAGACAAGCCAATGGCAAACTAAATGAAGGACTTCTATAAGCAATATTTGCAGCTCGATATTTTGATAGGAATTCGTCTTGTTTAATATTTTGGCTTGGTAACTAAAGGAAAATTGGGCAACACTTAAAAAGGAATGATGTAACTATTTGCCTTTTTATTATTTTGGCTGAAAACATGGAGCTATTTGTATTGTAATTTAGACAATTAAAATCCACCATTTACTGTTGATGCAATTAACCCTTTTTATTTTTCATTAGACATTGTGCTATAAAAACTAATTCCATACATGTCATGATAAAATTTAGTTGGTTAGTCCGTGGCTTAATGTCTCTTACAAACATAAAGATTGTTCTAGTCTTTGATTATATTTGACTGTGACTAGCATTTATGAATATTAGCTCACGTTAATACAATTAGATCTGGAGTTTGTTCCCACCACCATGAAAACTTCCTAAATGCAGTTATGAATGCCATATATAAGCTGAAAAACTCCAGAGGATTAATTAACAAGTAATTAATTTTGCTGTATCTCTTTGGCAATCTTGCAATTGTCTTAATTTTTATACTTATATGTAATAAACCCATAATAGATGCCTACTCAGGAATTATAGGAATATGAAGTCCTTGGTGGTTTCTGAGCTTGATTGGTTTTTTTGCAGACATTTCATTATCCAGTGACATCTTCAGTGCTAGACCTAATCTAGTCCCTAGCACTTAAGATGTCACCTCATTGAGCAATGAAGGACCAAGACAAGGACTATGTCACTAAGGATTCCACAGTTTGACATTGAGCTACAAATATTCTCTTTTATTGATGCCATAGGAATGTGGAATAGTAACCATTTCTGCCCGCTTTTGCACTACCTTGCACATCTCCCAATACTTCTCCAAAGAGGATACAAATTAGCCAGTGCAGATTTTCAGTCATTTTTGTAGAATTTCCCAGTCAGCGTGAAGTTCACACATCTTAAAGTTGCTAAAGTTGGGATACACTTACATGAAGTTCCATTCCAGGTCTCCCATTCAGGTATCCTAAAAGGAGGAAAACTGCCACCAGTGTAAGAATTTCTTCAGCTCCTAGAGAGAAAAAATGTTTACTGTTTCTTTTGAAAAGGCAACCAGTTCCTCCTCTAAACTTTCATTCCCTGATGCTCATGACTGATGTCTTCCAGTTATCCTAGAATCAACCACCTTTGTTCTGAATCTCTTTTACTTCCATTATCACTTAGCAAATGTTTCACTTAGCAACATAAATTTTGGCTTTAATTGTTGTCATAATTTGAGGACTACCTGTATTCTATTGTACTCACCCTTTTTTTTTTTTTTTTTTTTTTTGTAGAAACTGTTGACCAACTCAAAAGGATGTCTGTTCTGTCTCAGGAAAATTAATGAGAGGGTCTAGCCTCAATTTTATGAAAAATAGCCCTGATTCCTACCCACTTTTGATCATCTGTTGAGTAGCTGTGCTGATTAATTAATTTGGCTATGTACTATAATTGCCTTGTGCTGAGATAGCTCAGGTTCCAATTGGCTGGTTCAACACGTCACAATAAAATCTTCACTCACACAAGCCCAAATGGAAGATAAAGTCTGTTGAATCTGAAATTCCATGATCGGTGGATTTAAGTACATCAGAATTTGTAATACCGTAATTCCAGCCTAGGGTTTTTTTTAATTAACCAGAGTTGATCAGACTGCCCTGAAAGATTTGTCAAACATCATTCTATTTGTGGATTCTGGTGTTATTTTAATGGAGTTAGGTTATAGTTACATCATTTCTCTACCTTTCCTTGGCTCTTGGACTATCATACAAATCATTCTAATCATGCTTTAGGAAAGGTGGAAAGTGAGCTTCAAATCTATTTTAATGGTATCGCCTATATTTTACCTCTTATCTGATGAATGGATGGTAAGATAGATAGACAAATAAAACAGTTAAAGTGGCTGTTGATATGATAACTTAAGGGCTTAAATTGATTTTAACTTAACTACTAATAAAATAGTTCTCGTCTGACCTTGTTTTGCTTTTTATTCATCAGAAGTCATTCATGTACCTGTTGCACTGTTAACAGTCCTTATTAAACATTTGGATGAATTGCAAGGGTTTTTTGTTTTGTTTTGTTTTTTGTCAATAACAAATGCTGAAATCTCTACCCAAGAATTTATGATCTATCTTTATACAAATATACAGAAGAAGGAGAAGATAAATTTTCATTTGAATCTGTTTCTTTAACCAAGATCAGGCTTTGTGCCCCTGCTGCAGCTCTTCCTGAATGGAGTCTTTGAAGATGATCAGACAGATACTGTACCTCCACATTGTCCTTTGCTCAAGAGCTACTACTCCCTTTAGATACGCAACCTGAGGGAAAGGAAGGCAGGCAGGCTTTTCTGGCTTCTTGGGACCCCTAACTATAAGAAATGAGAAGCGTTTCTATGTATCTGTGGAGATTTTCAATCATGCAGGTCATGGTTGTCTCAAAAATGCTTTCTGCCACCACAGGTGCCCCCAACATGAATGATGTCGAGCTGGCCACGCCTATCATGGCCACGCCCATCCCCCAGTGCTCCAAGGTCAAACACAACCCTGATGTGTCCCTCAATGAAATTGAATTTGACACCCCTGATGTAGAGGGAAAGAGAAAGCAGATTTGACAGAACTCTTGTTTTCTCAGCAGTAAAGAAAAGCAAAGAGGGAAATTAAGGAAAGCAAAGTTTCAAGAATTTTTAATCTTTAGGCCTGCTTTCTGAGATGAACATTATAAGCCTCAAAAACTTGTGGATATATCAAAGGGCTGCACATTATTGTAAATAGGACATACAGCACAATCCCATGCATATTTACTCAGAAGTACATTCAGTTTTCTTTTTTAATTTGATTTATATGCCGCCCTTCTCCGGAGACTCAGGGCAGCTTACAATGCGCTAAGCAATAGCCTTCATTCTTTTGTATATTTATACAAAGTCAGCTTATTGCCCCCACAACTGGGTCCTCAATTTACCTACCTTAGAAAGGATGGAAGGCTGAGTCAACCTTGAGCCTTGGCGAGATTCGAACCTGCAGTAATTGCAGGCAGCTGTTCTTAATAACAGGGTGCTTTAGACCACTGTACTACCAAGGCTCTTTTGTCCAAAGTTTGTCCAAAGATTTTAGCTTAAGTACAAGTAACACATTCTGTGTCAGAGCTTATGAAGTGATTTTTTTCACCATTGTGTTCAATCAGAGAAAAAGCCATACTGTACATGCTATATTTCATTTTAAACATTTTTAATGATTATTACATAGAACAATATCAAATCAACATTTATAGATCATCCATTCAAATTGATCCATATGAGGCACCATATGAAGATGACCGGTCTGAAGATGGTTTCACAGGAGTTCAAGACAATGACCGGTCACAGATTATCAAGCTATACAGTGCATTGACTTTTAGGCCCATTGATCTCCTAAAAGAAAAGGCAGCAGAGCCAAAGGTTCAAAGATACTCTTTTTCTACCCACATAAGCAGCCACAAGCCTTTTCTGCATGCTGAACAGAAAGCAACAATAAAAGATAGCAAACTGAATCTCATTCCTTTCCATAAACTAATCCTTTCTTGTCAAGTCATAGCCCAGTGTTAAACCATTATAATTCTTTATTAAATTTTGTTGCCTGTTTTTATTTTTATTGCTAAGGTTTCTTTTCTTATTCTATATAGAGTGTAGGAGAAGGACTGTCAGGGCCTGGGACAGAGTCAAAAGAGGAATTAGCCTTCTCTACTTTGGAGTTCCCACAAAAGGTCTAAGTCATGCATAGGTGTGAGCAATAAATCAGTTTAATTAGCATCAGACCTTGACCTTCGCACCTGATACAGAGGGAGGTAAGAGGCAAAACACACATATAATCCTCATGCAAATGATACAACTTATGTGCTTAATTAGATGTTGGGAAGAGAGTCTGTAGTTGCATGATTTACACAATGACCTCACCACAGATATGTTGTCATTTTGGCATCCTTGGGATTTAGTGCAAACTCTGGTAATCTTGTGACTGACATAAAAACTATAATCTCCCATAGTTTGGGAATGGTGGAGAGACAGGGAGACTCACATGATTCTCCTTTTGGAAAATGCTTGCTCAGCATATGGATTTGGTGGTTGGATCATGATTGTAGGTGCCAGAGATCATGACCGCTCATGATCTTCTCCAGGGATGGCAAACTCTGCGACATGAGTGTCAAAAGTGACATGCCACAATATTTTGGGTGACATGCCACTACTCACCAACAACTATTCTTAAAAGCACACTTTGTTCTTGCACAATTTTCAGAGGCTATGAAGGCATGTCCTCTTGTGCAGCCTCTGGACCCGCTGGAAGTGGTATGACAGGCCCCTGCTCAGGCATGATCTCTGGAGCCTCAAAACATCATGCAAGAGCAGGGTATGCTTTTGAAGAGTTTTTAGAAGCCACAGAGGCCGCAAACGCACATTCTTCAAAGCCGTTTCAAGAACGAAGACCTGTATGACCGGAGTTGCTTCAAGTAGTCCACAGGGCCCAGTAGGCAGAAAGAAAACATCACCTGAAAGTAGCAATAGCAATAGCATTAGACACATATGCCCCTTCATAGTGCTTTACAGCACTGTGTACAGCATTCTCTAAGCAGTTTATAGAGTCAGCATATTAACCCCATCAATCTGGGTCCTCATTTTACCGACTTCAGAAAGATGGAAGGTTAAGTTAACCTTGAGCCAGTGAGGCTCGAACTCCTGGCAGTGGGCAGAGTTAGTCTGTTATACTGCATTCTAACCATGGCTCCTAAGTAAGTGGCATGCGACAGATTTTGAGGATCACACACAGGAGTAGACTGCATTTTAAAAAAAAATAGTAAATAATTGTTTCTCTTTTGTTCAGGAATTGGGCAGAACAGAATCAAGTTCACCCTCTCTGATATCATCTCTAGCATTAGGTAAAGGCTAATGAATAAGTTAGATAATGATCTTTTTTCCTCTACTTGTTTCCTAGTTCTGAATTATCTTCAAGCTGCTTTTACCACATCTGTATTTCCCCATTTAGATGATCCTTTGAAAGGAGAAAACTGGCTTTGGCAATCAGGTGCCCTGGCTCCATGCTGCCACCTATTTTAAAAAATGCAAGGATTCCATATACAGCTTTAAAAAAAGGCTGAGTTTCCAGTTTTCTGAGATCCAAACATGGACAGGCAGTAAAAACTTTACATGGGTAGCTGAGTTAATGCATCTAAGGTTTCCACTGCTTTCCTTCTTCATACAATGGGAATATATCAGTGGTGGGTTGCTACCGGTTCTCCCCGGTTCTTGTAAACTGGTAGTGGAAATTTTGAGTAGTTTGGAGAACCGGTAAATACCACCTCTGCCTGGCCCCGCCCCCAATCTATTCGCTGCCTCCTGAGTCCTAGTTGATCTGCTAGAAGGAAAAAAATCAGAGCTCACTTGACAAAGAAGAGGGGGAAATAAACCAAGACACCTTTGCTTTCAATTGAGAAGCCAAGAAGCCTCCCAAATGATCGGCTAGAACCGATCTGCTCCTTGTAAACCACTCAGTGGTGGTAGATTGGCAATTGAGGCCAAGCTGCCTGAAAGTGGTTTCCGATGCTCTCGGTGGTGGCAGAGCGGCAAAAAACTGTTTAAACTCTTGCCACGGTGCTTCAAAGGGCCGCCCTACAGCTGATCAGCGGTAAAAGGCAGTGTGGTGGTAGACCAGTGCGCTCCAAAAAACAAATGGATAGACCGGTGCACTCCAAAAACAAATAGGTAGACTGGAACGCTCCAAAAACAAATGGGTAGACTGGTACGGCTCTGCAAGCAGTTAAAAGCCTGGTAGACCAGTACCTCTGCTAAATCCTAAAGAATTGTTTGTCATATGACCATCAAACCATGCCCACAAAATAAGCCACGCCCACAGAACCAGTAGTAAAAAAATTTAGAATCCACCCCTGGAATATATGATACAGATTAAAAAAAAAAAAAGATAAGCATAATATCAGAGTTTGAGGCCTTGCACTTTTTCCACTGTCACTCCCAAGCTGTGAAACATCTCACAGAAGTTGTGCTTAGCTTTCCTGGCTGTAAAGCCAAGTCTTTTGATGTCAACAAAGTCTTGTTCAATGACAGGTTCATTGTTTTGTGTTCTTTGTTTGCTGTTGGTCAGTCAAGTTGAATAACCTAGAGTTAGCAGTGTTCCAATATTTGAGGGATTGTCACAGAGAGGAGGGGGATCAAGCTATTTTCCAAAGTACCTGAAGGCCAGACAAGGAATAATAGATGGAAACTGACCAAGGAGAGATTCAACCTAGAAATGAGGAGGAAATTACTGACAATGAGAACAATCAACCAATGGAACAGCTTGCCTTCGGAAGTTGTGGAAGCTTCATCTCTTGAGACTTTCAAGAAAAGATTAGACTGCCATTTGTCAGAAATGGTGTAGGGTCTCCTGCTTGAGCGGGGGGTTGGACTAGATGACCTATAAGGTCCCTTCCAACTCTGTTAATCTGATAAAATGAAAAGATGAAGTACAGAGCAAATGTAAAAGATAAATATATAGGGTGTTTGCCCAGTTTGTCAGTGTTGTTGTTCAGTCATGTCCAATTGTTCGCTCATGGACCATACCAAGCCAGGTCACCTGTCTTCCACTGTCTCCCAGAGTTTGCCCCGAATTCATGCTCATTTCAGTGTTACTTAATTCCAAATATGCAGTTCACAATATCTTGGTGTGGCATTTGCACCTGGATGACCCTGATCCAGCTACAGTCATACTGCTTTGTAAACAGCTAGTCAAACAACTTGGACGGTGCTTTCCCCAAGCTCTTCTTCTTTAGGAGCGTCATCCAATCTGAATAAAATCATTTGAAAGGGAATAGCCAAGTAACATTTTTATTTTTACCAAGCTCATTGTTTAAGTTCAGCAGAGGTGACATAAGCAGCAATGCCTTTGTGTGGGATTGGAAAAACAAACTCTTGACAAAAGAGATGCCTGACTTCCAGAGCTATCTACACACCTGGAAACCTAGACTAATTCCCTTCAAGTGGCAGATGAGCATGTATGCCCTTTTCATACTTCATTTATGTTCAACTTTTTAAGACAATAAGCTTGGAAGCATTTCTTCAGTCGAGAGTAAGGAAAGCATAATAGCCTCCATTTCTTACAACAGTGATAGGAAGATAATTAATAAATACTTATCCCTAGATCAGAATATGACATCCCTTAGATTAGGATCTATTGGCTTTTTAAAGGAACTGAGGCCAGCCACAAGAAAGATGATTAAAATAATTTCTTTTTGAGGTCAAACGTTGCACTGGTTAATCACAATGACATCTCTTGTTTAGGGGTATGCCCATTCAGCAGGGTTGTCATAGCAACAGTGTGCCTTGGATGGTTCTCCAATGAAGACACTCGCATGGCTGAAGAATTGTTCAGGTAGCTGGTAGACCTTGGCTGAGGATGAATCCTGCAGCAGCAAAGTTGGCTATTGAAGTGTCTCCGAAAATTCTCACTGAGGAAGTACAGGGCAAATGGGTTGACACATGAATTGCTGAAACTCAGCACTCGAGCCAACAAGGTAATAACCATGTGGCCGAGGGATGGGTCAATCTTATGATAATTGAAAGTCCGATACATGTATAACACATGATTTGGCAGCCAGCACACAGCAAACAGCCCAACAAAAACCAATACAATCTTGGCCAGGCGTTTTCGAGTTTCCATCTAGAGTGAACAAATAAACAGAGATTAACAATCTGAGGTCAGTAGACCTGTCCCAAAAAATAGCTGATCTGACCCTATGCTTTCTTTCAGGGTTCACAATATATTGTTCAAGGATGAGCAGGAAAGCTAATTTCCAATAAAATCTTTTAATGCCAATTATTCTACACATATTCTCAGATCCTTGTGTAAACAGGGTTAGACTACACATACTATCACAGATAAATCTGATGACATCTTTAATTTTACCAATGACAACTGAAAAAAGGTGACAACATTCACGTAGTTTGATCAGCTTCCCCAGAGAAGCAAAGTGCAAATTCTGCCAAGGTCTGTTTAACCAGGACCATTGACAGCTGAATTTAATTGATTAAAATCCAGAAGAATGAAGGGGGATGAGGATAAGAAATATCTTTCCTTCCTGCGTTTGTCTTAATCAAGGTCTGAATTGTCATTCACATTCTTATAGTGAATGATTCTATCATTCATTTTCACACTCATACAATATATTTTATCAGGAAGATATGGCAGGTCAACTTTCTCCAGATGTATTGGAACTACAGCTCCCAGAATTCCCTACTCAGCATAGTGTTTCTCTAGAGAATTCTGGAGCAATAATCCCACCATTTCCAGAGGACAATCAACTGAAGAAAATTAATTTAGTGTAGTGCAAACCATTTCCCCATCTAATAATCTGGCCTTCACAAAAGGCATGTGTCAATTATAATTGCCAAAATAGATTATTCTGAAGCAATCTTTCTCAAAATAAGGGCCGTTGCTCAAGGCTCAAGCTTTTAACAGCTGGGCATAAATTATCTGTGGACTACAGGATTGCAATCTATTCCCAGTAATGCTTGAAGGGCTATTTAAACTGCTCTCATTCTGACTAGAAACCAGGAGACCTACTTTGGCATGAAAGCTGCCTGGGTTACTTCAGGTCAGTCATTCTCTCTCACCCCAACCCATCTCACAAGGTTGCAATAGCAACCTATTATAATATATTATAATTATAATTATAATATATTATAATATATTATAATAGTGGGGCAAATAAGAGGATGACAGAGTACTAGATATATTTGCTTCCTTCAGTTATTTCTAAAAAATAATGAAAGTAGAATTAAAGGATATTAAAAAGGAATATACAGAGCACTCCAGAATTTATAGAGCAGTTAAAATTTAGCAACAAATCAGAAAAGAGAAAAGAATTAAGGGACATCGATTTTTAAAAAAATCAATAACTATGTATGAGCAGGAGATGGTGAAATTTAAATGTTAATAAAATTGCAGTAACTGGGGATATATTTCAGTCATTGCCCTTTAACTTTTGGGACACTTTGTATATTGTTCAAGCTGAGCATTTAATCTTTGTTCAAGCATACAAAACTTCGATATAGGTATTGGGTATAAAGTCTGGAGATGTATCAGTATTCAATTAAAATCAAGGGTTTTTTGCAGAAGATCCTTACATTGATGCAAGCTGATTTAAGTCATTAAGTTAGAGATCCTGCAACAACTGAAATTTCTTAGGGCTAAGCAAAACTACCATGTTTCCCTGAAAATAAGACCCTGTCTTATATATTTTTTGAACCCCGAAATAAGCGCGTGGCCTTATTATTTTGGAGTATGTGGAGCAAGATGGGACTCCTCTTGCCATTTTACCTGATTTCCAGTTCTGTGTTTTTGGGGGGAGGCTTATTTTAGCGCATGCACTTAAAAGCCCGATTGGGCTTATTATCAGGGGATTGTCTTATTTTTGGGAAAACAGGGTAGAAGAAAAGCTTGCAGGGATCTGTTAGAACATCTGCTGTGTGGACATGCTAATGAAATCGCAGATGTGATCAGAATTCTGTCTTGTGGAGTTTTGTTTATTAACCACAAAATAAATGCAGTATCAGGAACAATATTTTTCATAATAAGGGAGAGACAGGGTTGAGCGTTAGTTTTTTTTAATTAATTGTCCTTGCTTGTTGATCTGTGAAAGATCTGAGCTTATACTTCATACCTTCCTTTTCTTTCTGAAGTAGAAATGTACAGTAGGCTGATTTCATTTGGAATCATTCTGCCTATGGGAGAGTTAGTTCTTTCTACTAGGCCGAAAACTTGTTTTTCAAAAATCCATTGGTGTCAGGAGTGCTGTTGTTGTTGTTTTAAAAAAAAAAAACATGTCCCGTTTTAGGAATAATAGGAATTTTCCAATCTACCACTTGCCCTCCTATATAGTCATCATCATCTCCTTTTAACGATCCCATAATCCCTTGCGGGGTGGAGTCTGGGCAACTGAATGGACCTGAGTGTTTACTGGCCAGATGCCCTTCCTGTCACCAACGGGGAGTTATATTCAGCAGATATATTCTCAAAGTGCCCAGAGAGAGAAATATCTGCCTCTACCTAGGATCGAACTCACAGCCTCCTGATTGTGTAGTGAGAGCTCCACCTCTAGGGCACCGCACCACTCTTGCCCTCCTATATAATGAAGGATTCTTTATTACCCACAGAATGGATTTGATCCAGACCATACCACATGAATTAAATAACAACTGAGAAACAGAAGTATGTGACCAGTGGTGAAATCCTACTGGTTTGCACAGGTTCGGGCAAACCAGTAGTAAAAAAAAAAGCTATCGGTTGTTCCAAACCGGTATTTCCGACGATCAGCTGTGCCATGCGATTTATATTCCGTAGAAAGGAATAAATCCTGCTTTCTAGCAAATCTAAATAGCGCGGCACAGCTGTTCCCCCCCCCTCGCTGTTCTACTTACCTTATAAAGCATGCTTTTTCTATGTAAAGTGCACATTTGGTACGCATAATGTATGCATGCATGCGCAGAATGCATTTGGTCACACTGTGCATGTGCATGCAACGTGCGTTTGGCACGCACTGCACATGCACAGGCAGCATGTGTTTGTTTAGTGACCATTCAAAATTACAACAGAACTGAAAAAAGTGACTTATAATCCGTCCTCACACTTACAGTCATCATAGCATTCCCACATTCAAAATTTGGGTGCTTGGCCACTGACGTGATTGTGAAGGTTGCAGTGTCCCAGGGATATGTGATCACCATAGGACCTTCCCAGCCAATTTCCTTCCAGCAGAGTCAAGGAAGGAAACTGGATTCACTTAATGACCATGTGCTTTGTTAGGTAATGATAATTACCTAACTTGTTCTGTTGGCAATATATAAACCCTCAATATAGCTTTAAGACTGTATTGCTGTAATGCCTCATACTGTGTCCTGATTGGTTTGCTCTGTAGCCAATGTCCTTAAGAGGGAGCTTGAAACATGGTTTGTTTCTCTTTGCTGATCATTACTGCTCTTTACTGCTCTTTGTTGTGTTTGCTATTGTTTGCAACTGTTTATTGTGCATGACTACAACGACCGGTAAGAAGACTTTGTTATTGGATTATCCCTGGACTATTGTTTTACTATCTACTGCTTTATCTGTGTATGACCTGGACTGTTTATTGGATTGTGCCTTATTACTATTTCCTGAAAGTAAACACAACTCAGTGTATCTGTGCGTTGACTGTGTTTATTCGCAACTGCTCTCAATCACTTTCATGTGCACACCCTTGCTATTCAATGGGTTGCTCTGTGAATTCCTTAACATGGTTCACTTAACAAATGCAGTGATTTGCCAAACAACCATGGCTAAAAAGGTTTAAAATCAGGCATGACTCATTTAACAGCTATCAACAGAAATTCTGCTTCCAATTGTGGTTGTGAAATCAAAAACTACCTGTATACTAAACATTTCATTTATCTTGTAGACTTTCTTAAAATAAATCTCACATGGATCTGAAAAACTTACCTGTTTTTTAGATTGTTCATTGTATTCTCCTGGCAAATTGTGTGCACTCTTCATTAACGTCTTTGCAATATGGTAGTAATAAATACTAATGATGGTGAGTGGGATAAGAAGATATACCAAAAGTATCATCACCGAATGAATCTTTGGGTGCAGATCATCCTTCAAGGGATAGCGCATACATTCTGTGAAGCTGACATTATCTGAATCGTTGATGTGTGCCACTTCAGAGAAAATGGCTTCAGGGACTGCTAGCAAGATGGAAATTATCCAGATGCCGATTGCTTTAATACATGTCCAGAGCACTGCATTGGGTGCTTGAATATCCATTGGATTTACAATGGCTTTGTACCTAAAATGTAGAAAGGAAAATGAATGTTATTGTTCAGACAGTAGTGGATTGGGGTGTTTTTTGTTGTTGTTGCTGAAAGAAAACAGGAGTCCCTCAATTCTGAGGGAAATGTTAAGGCAGAAAATATGCTACTGGGAGTTATCTGACTTTTGTTCAAGTGGCTAAACAGAAACAATTTATTTAGGAGGGAAAGCGAAAGGAAGGAAAGCATAAAAGGTTTATTTGTATTAGGGTAGAGAAATATATAATACAATTTTCTCTGGTCTGGGGTGGGGAGGGTTATAGAATGTATTCTGCTACTTTTTAACATGGCTCAAAAATGTGTTGACATTACTGTATACAACTTGAAGTCTGATATGCCATAGTTTTCAATTCATATTTCTTACTTCCAGTCCATCTCTGCTTTAAGGTATCAGATCAATGTTTGGCACTCTTTATCCATTCTGGACAATGATAAAGGTCCAAAGCAGTGGTGAAATCCATTTTTTTTACTACTAGTTCTGTGGGCATGGCTTGATGGGTGTGGTGTGGTGTGGCTTGGTGGGCGTGGCAGGGGAAGGATACTGCAAAATCTCCATTCCCATCCCACTCTGGGGCCAGCCACAGATGGTATCTGCCAGTTTTCTGAACTACTCAAAATTTCCGCTACCAGTTCTCCAGAACCTGTCAGAACCTGCTGGATTTCACCCCTGGTCCAAAGGCTTCTCCTTTTAATTGTGCTACTATTACTAGAGCAATGAAAATGTCAGTGTACAAGTAAGGAACTATACCTCAAGAAGGGAATGAATGCAATCACTTCCCTTCTTGAGGTATAGTTCCTTACTTGTACACTGACATTTTCATGTCAGTGCTTATAAGTGCCCAGGCCCAGAGGCAAATGACTGACTACACCATAACACTGGAGTGGACAAGCCTTAGTTTGATCTAATCTAACAAGGCATTCTTTGTTTCTTAGGTTTGGAGGGGTGGGGGGTGGGAAGCTTATAGTAGTTAATGTTTTGCCACTAATTCCAGGATAACCGTTCCTAAAATTGGATCAGCTATCTGGAGCTGAAGTGAAACAAAACTGGGGAGAAGGATAGAGAATATTTCTGAAGCCCTTAGATTTGATCTTAAGTACAAGTTGAGTCTTGCAAACAACTATCAGACTTTTATTGCCACAAACAAACAGATATCAACAAACTCATTTAAGCTCTGATTAGTTTTACAAAGAAAATGTTGATGTAACAAGACAAGAATTTTCAACCTGTAACACCATATATTCAAAGCATCTGTTTTTTTCTAGTGCTTTCCGGGGAGTGGGGAGGAAGGACATTGTGAGATAGAAGGTATAATCCAATGGTCAAATTGACAGCATATATATCTACAGATAATCCTCAATTATGACCATTCATTTAGTGGCCATTCAAAGTTACAACAGCATTGAAAAAAGTGACTTACAACCAGTCCTTGCATTTACAACCATCATAGCTCTCCTGGGGACACATGATTGGGACCTGGATATCCTCATACTTATGGCAATTCCAATGTCCTGCAGTCACATGATCATCATTTGTCTCCTTCTTAGCCGACTTCTGACAAACAAAGTCAATGGAAAAACTGGGAGGAGGTGGCAAGTCACATAAACATAATGTCTCGCTTAACAACCGCATGACTTAATGATGAACTTTCTGGTCCTTATTATGGTCCTAAGTCAAAGAGTACCTGTACGATAGAAGTTTAATTAATTACATAAAATAAATTCAAGTAAGAATGGTTCCCTTGTATATAAAGCAAGGCAGATTAGATATCTGGAATGTAGTTTTTAGGATTCAAATGGAAACTAACAACAATTACTGAAGTTTGATGCAAAGTTGAAATTGCTAAAGGATGGCCTGTGATTGAAGATACAAATAGAAGGGAAGGAGATGATGTAATTAACTTTTTCGTTTTTTTCACTGTTTTTTTTTAATTCAGGTGTAACAATCTTCTTCTATAGTATTGTCAGCCTCTTTGATGCTTGCTTGCTATCAGCTGCCATAGTAACGGGAAGGGGGGAAGATTGGCATTTGGGTGGGGAAGAGAGCTGGAGTGAAGACGGCCTGTGTGTGAACCAAAAGGGAGGGGTGCTCTCAGGATCTGCTGCGCAGCTGAATGGATTTGTTTATACCCAGTCAAGATCACCATCTTGGCATACCAGTTGGTCAAACACCTGAAGATGTGCCCCACATGACACTATGCAGGACATGGACTGGATATTCAGCCTGGGTCCCTTGGGGGAGGGATTTGGGGAAACTTTCAACATGTAACTTTTGTGCCTTTTGGCTCAGATCTTGCTTTTCTTTCATTGCTATCATTTCAAACTCAGTAAAAGTACCTCTTCTCTACAAACATGGAGTTGAGGGTTTTCTTTCTTGGGTTTTGAACAGAGGCATGCTTGACAAGTATCTTCCTTTTTTATACTTTTTTAATTTTAATATCTTAACAATACAGGTAGTCCTTGACTTACTACTACAATTGAGCCCAAAATTCCAATTGCTAAGCAAGACAGTTGTTGAGTGAGTTGGACATCATTTTACGTCCTTTTTTTTTTTTTTGCTGCAGTTGCTAAGTAACTCACTGAAGCTGTTAAGTGAAGGATGCAGCTGCTAAGCACATCTGGCTCCCTCCATTAACTTTGCTTGTCAGAAGCCAACTGGGAAAGTTACAAATGGTAATCACATGACCCCAGGATACCATGCAACTGTCATAAATACATGTCAGTTGCCAAGCACTCAAAGTTTGATCATGTGACCGTGGGGAATGCTGCAACAGTCATAAGTGTGAAAACCGATCATAAGTCACTTTTTCAGGGCTGTTTGAACAGTCACTAAATAAGTGGTTGTGAACTGAGAACTACCTGTACATTTATACACCAAAATCCCACCCCCAGGTTTCACTCTTACATATCTGAAATACAGTAGTAATAAACACAATAATACTTATAAGCATATGCAAAATACTAATTACTCCCTGGCATTATTTTTTGACACTGTCTCACCCTAATGGTAGAAAGAGCTTTGACATTACAAAATATACAGTAACTTTTCCATAGATTGGAGTTTTTCTAATTGGGAATGAACTCTTTTGCATTCAATAGGTCTTAGAACTCAGAAAGCAAATGAAGAATTTGAATAAGTGTTAAGTATTTTAAATTAAATCAGAGTCTAAAACTAAATGAATATTCTTAAGTGGGTGATAACATTAATTCTCTTTCCATTTGATATACATCCATTTCTTGTAATCATGCCAGATTTCCTATAGTGTACATTAAAAAAAAATCATTGCAGGAAGGACTAACCCCAGCTGCTCTTTAAATTGGTCCCTAATGATATCCATTCTAGCTCCACATTACAGAGGCATGACCCCCACACGCGCATAGCTACATATATATATATATATATATATATATATATATATATAT
This sequence comes from Arizona elegans, assembly GCA_022577455.1. Lineage (NCBI taxonomy): Eukaryota > Metazoa > Chordata > Lepidosauria > Squamata > Colubridae > Arizona > Arizona elegans. The sequence continues at coordinate 249,351,952 of JAKOOJ010000001.1, forward strand.
ATATATATATATATATATATATATATATATATATATATTCTTTTAGTTCCATCCTGTCAAATGTAATGAAAACTATCTATCTTCTGCTTCAAGAAACAAGTGCCTCTGAGCTTTCTGCAAACAGCTATGATTAATGGCATTCAGGAGTTTGAAGCGGAAAATGTGTTTCTTTTATTAACTACCTTGTTAACCAATAAGTCTGGTGATTAGATTAGAAAAATTCCCTGAGTAAAACTAAGTCCCTAGTAAATCCAAGCAGTTGGCTGCAGAGCACTGAAAAAGAAACCAAAACATAGGTTTTGGAATCTCTTGCTGGTTTACATGAGAAATACCCAGCTGATGAGCATCCAAGGCTATTAACATATGTGCAGGTGTATGTGGATTGCTCAGTTGAAGCAAGACAAGGGTGAATGGCATTCTGGAACAATAGATTTTATTTTAATGATCCAAAGAACCTGGATCACCAATAAGTAATTCAACCTATACTGAAAATCACATGCTAACCATGTATGGCATACTATGCATTTGACCATTGCTAAGTCTGTGGTTTGTTTGCTTCTTTGTTTGTTTATTCATGTCAGAAGCATCACAATTAAAATAAGGCATACTATACAACATAAAATATAAAATACAAGATTAAAATATCTACAAGTTAAACAAATGTTGCCCAGAAACTAGCAACATTAATTATGATCTGTCACGCTACCATGAGGTCCTTAGGTGTACATTAATCAGGACACAAAGGACAGGTATACTAAAGTTAGCTTATTTCTAGCACAGTGATGGCTAACCTTTTCCGGACCGAGTGCCCAAAGCGCGCACATGCGAACCCCCAAAATGTAATGCGTGCACGCCCTCGTGCATGCGCCCCACCCACCCCACATACACAGCTCCCCACATGTGCATGGCCCCCCAGGCATGCACGGCAGAGACCCGAAGACCAGCTGACTAGTAGGAGGCATGCACGCATGTGTGGCAGAGCTGAGCTGGGGCGACGGCTCACATGCCCACAGAGAGGGAGCTGCGTGCCACCTCATGCCATAGGTTTGCCATCACTGTTCTAGCATCTTCAATATATAGGCTTAACCAGATCAAGGTGAGGATCCTTAAGCTCTTTGGGCCTCTCATGTGCTTCATTCTGAATATCTTCCAACAAAAAGACTACAGTACATACCGTTAGCCAAGGGAGGCATAATATGTCTTGGCACTAATAGGAGCTTTCCTCCCATTATAATTAGGTCTGTCTGAGTCTTCAAAGCTAAATGCTGGCTGGTATCCAGGGACGTAATCCTATCATCATATATCCAAAGAACCTATTACTGTTCCTGTTATTAACTACTGTGTTAACAAATAAGCATCAGATTAAGAAAAGGAAGCCCATTCTGATGTCTTCCTGATGGACTGAACCATATTTTCCAATGCCTTCCTATCTGGAGATAATGGGGGTTATAGTTCAGCAATCCTGAAAGACATGTATTTAGAAAAACTGAAGAGGAAAGTGTTCAGATTCTGATTAAACATTACAATTAGTGGCTTACCACTATTTCTTAGCTTAATCTAACTCTTCTTGTTCATGAGAACTGAAGAGGTTATACCTGCCCCAGTCCATCTTCAATAAAGAAGAGGATGATAGTGCAATAAATAATTCTCATCACAAATGTATTATTATTATTATTATTATTATTATTATTATTATTATTATTATTATTATTATTATTATTATTTATTGAATTTGTATACTGCCCTACTCCCGAAAGACTCAGGGCGGTGAACAGCCAAAAGATATAATACATATAATACAAATGTTAAAAAAACCATTAAAATACAATTGAATAATTTGGCCCAGAAAACAAAATTTAAAACACCCCAAATTTATAAGACAAGTTTAAAATTTAAAAAATTTAAAAACAGTTTAAAAAAGAGGTTAGGCCAGGCCGGCCTAACTTTTTTTTGTGCTTTCAAAGAGGAAAAGCAATCCAGGATGTATTTTTGAACTTATGTCCTCTCCCTCCATTACAATTTTCTGAATTGCATATGAATCTCATAGAAACTTATGATCAGGCTAAAATCCATACACTGCTTAAGTAAAAGCTATTAAAATCCCTCCACCTGAAAGTTTTCTTTTCATTGCTTGATGAACTATTGGCATTTTGTTTCTATGCTTCTCCAAACAGCCCATAGTTAAGAATTAGTTTGCAGTTTCAAACCAATTTGCACAGTGAGCAGCAAAAACACATCATCCCTACATTACAGACTTACTAATACTTCATCGTGAAAACTAACAAATCCCCCATCTGAAACAAGGAATAGTGCTTGTCTGCAGAAAGTTGAGAAATATTTCAGGATTTCTCCAGCGTTATGCCTCTGTGGGTATCATTTAAAAGATTTCAGTTTGACAGAGTTGGTTGCAGTTGCAAGCATTTTCAGTGAACCAGGAATGAATGAAAGAAATGAGAGAGATATTCTGATAAGCGAGATCAATGGATATCTGATAGGCAATCACAGCTAGTGGCGAAAAAGATATATCCACATAGTTTCCTCTTACAAGCCCAAATAATGAAAAAGTGATAAACATGATTACAGAAAAGGCTGATTTCAGGGGTGAAATGCTCCCAGTTTGGACCGGATCACTCGATCTGGTAGCAATGGCAGTAGGTGGTTCGGAGAACCAGTAGCAAAAATCCCTCCCCCTCCCCACATGCCCAGCTGGGCCGTGCGATCATCAGAGGCTTTTTTTTTTAACTTTTAAAAGCATTTTTAAAAGTAAAAAAAAAACCCCTCTGATGATGCCGCCGCTCAGCTGGAATTGTCAGAGGCTTTTAAAAGCATTTTTTACAACCTCTTTGGCCGAAAAGGTTGTAGAAAAAATGCTTTTAAAAGTTTTTTTAAAAAAGTTGGCCACCCCCACCCAGTCACATTACTCCCTCCACCAAGCCACGCCCACAGAACCAGTAGTAACAAATTTTACATTTCACCACTGGCTGATTTCCTATTTATCCAGACAAAGGTTTTGCTCTGCTTGAGTCATCCTCTCTAGTTTCTCTCTAGAGTCTAGATATCAGAATATGCAGTGAGAGATGAAACAATTAAAGAGGAGTGATTAAAGAAAATGTAAATGTAACCTTGAAAAATGCACCGGACTAGAGCTCTAAGCATACGCACCGTATGTCTTGCAAGCATACACATTTTATCTGGGTTCCTTTTTCAGATGCAAGAAGTAACTAAATATGCAAAATATTGCAGTCTTTAGAAGGAATACTTTCTGGGAATATTTTTTATCTTCATATTTTAGTTAATCATTACATATAGAAACAGCTTTCCTGTTTCATTTCCATTGCCAATCCTTTTGTAACCTGTACTGAAACACCTTCTGTAAAACATATTATATGTGACTAGGGCTGAAACCCCTCTTCTCTTGCATATTCATAATCATATTCATAAGTTTATTTGTCAAGCATATATAAGAAAATAGGTAAAAGTATAAACATAATTTGAATACATGAAAAGAGTAAGTAAAAAGGAATATTAGGACAGGGATTAGGTAGGCACGCTGGTGCGTTTATGCACGCCCCTTACAGACGTCTTAGGAATGGGGTGAGGTCAACAGTAGACAGTTTAAGGTTAAAGTTTTGGGGGTTTGGGGAAGAAACTACAGAGTCAGGTAGTGCATTCCAGGCATTGACCACTCTGTTACTGAAGTCATATTTTCTGTAATTGAGTTTGGAGCGGTTTACCTTGAGTTTGTATCTATTATTTGCTATTATTTGCTATATTGTTGTGGTTGAAGCTGAAGTAGTCGTTGACAGGAAGGATATTGTGGCAGATAATTTTATGTACTATGCTTAGGTCAGACTGAAGTCGGCGTAGTTCTAAGTTGTCTAAGCCCAAAATTTGGAGTCTGGTGGCATAAGGTATTTTATTGCGGTTAGAGGAATGGAGGACTCTTCTCATAAAATATCTCTGGACTCTCTCAATTGTATTTATGTCCGATATGCAGTGCGGGTTCCAGACAGATGAGCTGTATTCAAGAATTGGAATATTGATTGCAAATTATTCAAGGAGATATCACTGGGAAACCACAATGGGCACCACCCAGACTAATCTCTAAGGGGGACTAACGTTTGTGGAAAGAAGGAGAATTCAAGGATTGTTAATCAATCAACCATACCTTTTTTAAAAAAAGGATTCAAAAACTGAAGTCATTTCTAAACGACCAGCCATTCCATTACCAAAGTCATCCTTTGGACTCATCCTTTGTCTCATACTTAAAACAATGCAGGCCTTGAATAAGCTGATCTAAGATTGTAAGACAGCAAAATATAACAGAAATGAACATATTTACTTGTTTGAAGCTCTGCAACATTCAATCCCAATTTGATCTTTCTGGTCAGTTCTCATCAACTAGCCAGAAAGAACTGCCTCATCCAGTTTTTCCCTTTCATACCAAAATTTAACTCTCTTCACCTTTCCCCCACACACATACACACACACAAGAAAAGTGCTTTGTACTCCTTTTATGTGCCCATCAAAGTGACATATTCTTGACCTGATGGTTGTATGCACAATGATGTATCATTTCCCTGCTGGCAGAAGAACAGAATTTGAAAAATGGAGTCAAGCACTTCTCACATAATTCACATCACCATCAACTTCTGTGCTGACACTCAGCGTTTGTCAGTGAAAGACTCCCATTAGTGCAATATGATGTGACTAGAACAAGGCGCAATTGGGACCATCTACAATGATATGTGACAAGCAGAAACATCTGTTAATGTTTCTCAGTTCCTTTCAGGAGCAAATCTAAACCTAGTCCTAGGTCTGCTTCCTTAAAATACTCCTTAGTATATATTCTTAGTGCTTATTTGCATTCTTTTAGCTATCTGCAAGGAGTATAAATCCTTCCATTCCCCACCATCCAGTCAGTGCTGAAGAAGCTTCTTGGATGAGAAGAAAAACGTTTTCAAAGAAAAACCAGAAAGTCTAGTTGCCTCTTGAAAAAGCACCTTTGGGACAACCATAACATGGATGACTGAGAATCTCCATAGACATTTAGCTGAAACCTGGAAAAACACAAAAGAAAAATGGAATCTCCTAGAAGAGGACAAACTCAGCTGGCTGGCTATCAAATGGAGTATTCTGCAGCACATTCCACTTGGTAAGATTCTTCTAAAGCTATGTTGGGTAAGCTTTTAACAAACAAATCTCCTCCCAATGATTTTGTCAAAAGGAATTTAATGTTTAGTAAAACTTCAGTTTTCAAGCTATATGAGACCATCTCTGGTGGTAGCTTTCCAGAATCTGATGCTTCTTTTCCTTTGTCTTTTTCCATTATCACTATTTCCAAAAGCCACATTTTTTTCAGAGCATTTTTTTTAATGAAGGGAATGTTTTAAGTGGTATCAACATGTTATCCCTTTCAATAAAGAATGCTGTAGCTAATCTGGAGAAAGTCCAATGATGGAACTAAAAGTTTTTTGATTAGACAGACATTTGGTTTCTTTATAGAACTCTATGCCTTTCATGAACAAGTGAAGGAGACAATGATAGGGCAAAAAATTTTTGGTCATACAATAGAATTAGATAAATGGCAGAAATTGTTGGACAGGATCTACGAATTAATGATGTCAACTGCATATAAAGAAAATTTGTATAAGTTGTTTTATAGATGGCACTTTGCACCAGCAAGATTGGCAAAGATGTTCAAAGATAAGTCAGCCAAATGTTAAAAGTGCCACCAGATACCTGGGTCCTATTATCATATGTGGTAGACATGTGTAGAAGCAAAAAAATACTGGGCAAAAATACATACATAGCTGGAAAAGATGTTTAAGCAGCACACTGATTTAAAACTAGAAATATTTTTCTTGGGGATGTTACCTGAAACTTATAGTAAAGAGAATGCATATTTAATTATCTATGTATTAACTGCAGCTAGAATTGTATTTGCACAAAACTGGAAAAGTGAAGAGATCCCTACTGATGAGAATCTGATTAGGAAAATATTAGAATGTGCAGAAATGAGTAGATTAATGCTTGCAATTAAGGAGAAAGAACGAACTGAATATTATATGATATGGGAATTATTTTATCAATGGTTAGAGAATAAAAAAGGAAGTTAGAAATAAAAGAAGGAGATTAAAGAAGAGTAGAAAATATGTTAAGCTAGAGATGTAAACAATATGATGATTGTTATTATTATGACTATTAGGATTATTATGTTTAATATTACTGTTATATTCTTACTAGAAGATATGTTAAGAGGGAAAAATGAACAGGTTTACTATGTTCAATACTACAATTGTAAGATCAGAGAATTAATATCAATGTAATGAACACTGTGGTAAATTTTGATGGTTATTGCACAGAGATATATGTACCCAGACAATGCATTGTTTAAGGGAAGATGAAATATTTATATTTTAAAAAATAAAAAATTCTTTTAAAAAAAGAACTCTCTGTCTTTCAGTTCCTCATTGACATATAGCATTCATATATTATGTCTCAACTAAGTGAGGTCCAAAATCTATATTTAGTTTGGTCAACTTTTATTTAAACTTACTTAAAATTACATTCCAAATTATACTTTGTTTATTTTGTTTATGCATTAATCTACTGTCTCTTATCCCATTTACTGTCTCATTTTAGTGGGTACTAACCTTTGTGGAAAATGTTCCATCTTTTTTTAGATGCTATAGAATGTAACACAGCAAATAGGATGCTCCTATTGAAAAAAATACTGAAGAATCAGACATGGTCCTATGAAGTTGCCATCTGTTACGTAGCTAGTTAGGCTTAACTCCTGATGAACGTAGTTCACTCTCTTTTACATGGAGTTTGTTTTTTTACCTTACATAAAATATTTTTTTAATGAAAAATATGTGAAGCAGGATCTTTCTAGCCAGGGCAACAAAAGCTATGGTGGGAGACTTAGTCAAATAATTTTTCATATTTCAAACAATAAGGAAGATCTTTTTTTTTACATTCAAGGTAGTAATATTGCTCAGTCGTGTTGTTTCAAAATGCTGGATTTCTCCATTACCATTTATTTAGACCACCGGTTTCAAAACTGAATCAAACCAGGACAAAAAAAAAAAAAAAGAAAGATACAAAGATGTTGGTACCTTAAATGAACATATTGTTTCTTGAATCCATCTTAAAAATCCTTTAAAATTCTGAGCAGTGTGATCAAAGGGAAAACTGAGTCTAGTATAGGGGTGTCAAACTCAAGGCCCAAGGGGTGGATCCAGCCCACAAGGTGCTCACTCTGGCCCATGGGGCTGCCCTAGAAACAGCAAAGTACCGGCCTGTGGTGCCTCTACCAGTGAAAGGTAGAAAGCCTCATGTGGCCCTCCCAGGCTCTGTTTTCAGCTGCGATGGCCTCCTGCTGCCCTCTGCCAGTGAAAACAGAGCTCAGGGGGGCGCATATGGTGCATACTCTCCCCCCCTCAGCTCCATTTTCACTGGCAAAGGGCGGTAGGCTGCCACAGCTGAAAATGGAGCTCTGGAGCCCATTTTCACTGGCAGAGGGTGGTAGGAGGCCTCCACAGCTGAAAATGGAGCTCTTGAGCCTGTTTTCATTGGCAGAGCGCTTGGGCCACCACAGACGACCCTGAAACAAGTGACATCAAGCTGGCCACACCCACCCTGGCCATGTCCACCCCAGCCCCCAAGGTCAAATACAACCCTGATGCAGCCCTCAATGAAATCGAGTTTCACATCTCTGGTCTAATATAAGGGAGGAAAAACAATCTGCAATGTTATCACTTTTCTTCTGATAAAATAAATATTCCTGCAAGGGCAGATAGCAAGTGACCTGAAACCACTTGCATGACGTTATCTGTCGTTGCATAGCTGTATCAGTATGCATATTAATCACTGACAATTCATCATTGTTAGAAAAGGGCACAATTGTATCCCTTTGCACATGCATACAAATAGCAAATTTGGCAAAGATCAGACCATCCTAGGACTGAGAAAGAGAGAGAGATGATTTTATATAAAAAATTTCTGTACACTAGGAATTCACTGGGCTTATTTCTCAGCATGCTTGCATTGGTTTACCCTGTGTGATGTAATTATGATGTACCAATCTTCATTTCTCACAAATAGAAATGAGTGCTAGGACAAAACATCACATTATTAAAAAGTACTCCTGGTTTTTGCAAACAACTCTTCCCAAGATACTGTAAATGCTATTTTGCCACTTACTGAGTGTCATTCAATGTCATTTTTTTCACATTGGTGAAATCATGTGCATTTATGAATGAGTGTAAGTTTGCACCTATGTGTTCCCAATATTACATCTGTCTCAAAGCCTAGGGCTTAGTTGGTTACATGTTTCAATGCTTTTCTAACAACTTGAGAGCTTTCAAAGTATGTAGCCTCAAAAATGTGGTTGTGTGATTTATCCTTGAGGTTGTGCTAGTCTCATGTGAAAATGTAGCATGTAATGAGATGGTAATCTCAGTTTAATTCTTTTTCAAAAGGGGAAAAAAACACGAGAGGGAAGAGAGGACCAGCAATGATAGCAACTTTTTTTTATTCCAACATCCTATTAATATTTATCTATAGACATTTCAAAATAGACTATTATCTTGTCTGTTTCAGGAAGTTCATACAAGTGGCTTGACACATTTTTCTGAATAAAAACTACTGCCACCTTTTTTTACTTCAACCTCAAATTGACGAATTTCAGTAAGGAAACAAGTAATGCCAGCACATTTTATCATCACTAAATGAGGTTGTCCATAGGGGGAAAAGACATATTCTTTTGCTGATAATTTTGGTCAGAATCCTCTAATCTTGATGTTCAATCGTGACCTTTTTCTCCTCTATTTTTCCAACTTTGTATTAAAGTAAAACAATTGGACCTAATGGGCAATTTTTAATCATACGTTGCTTGGTTCTTTGTTCTCTGATGCTTGACATTTCAGTTCCATAAATATTGTGTGGAAATTAATTGCTTTTCCTTAATTTCATCTTACATTATGAACACAATAGATGAGTTATCTCCCAGTTTAATACATTTAAAGAGACAAATATTTCTAAAGAAGAGCATAAGATTTTTAGACTGATCATTTGTCTTATTCGGATTTATGTCTGCAAATGTCTACAAACAGCTATAGGAGATGCTCTAGAAATTGCTCAAGTGAAAACAAAGCCAAGGATGCTCCTATTTGTTCCCTAGAATTAGCATTTAGGGAAAAACTGCATCTAAAAAGAAATGTTCAATTTATCTATCACAGCTGATGGACAGGTTTTTTTAGGAGTTCCTCCAACCTCCCTTGTTAACACTACTTAGGGTAATGTGTATCCACAGAACTCATTTGCTTCCAGCTGAAGTCATTAAAGAAAATAAATAGATAATAAACCCCCAGAAGAGCATGGATCTCCTTATTTACTTGTGTGAGGTTAGCATAGGATGGAATAAAGACTCTTGAGGGGGCAGACTGACCTCTGGCAACCCAATCAGACACAGATTCATTTTCAGCCTTCTCAGCTTGACAGTCTGACCGTGTGGAGAGAAAAAAAGAGGGACCGATGCCTTTTCAAACTTCTAGTGAAGCAAAAGCTTCACCAACAAGGCTGGTTGCAGGAACATTTCTCATTCAGTTAGTCAGTTATTCGTTCATTTCGATTTATTGGATTCCCAACTATAGCGGACTCTGTTAAAAGTGGGAACCTCGCTAAGGGCATGTAAGGCAGCCAAGAGCTGGCATATGGGCCGGAAAGTTTGCAGTGTTTTTTTCCCCTTGCGTTTAGGGTTTGTTTTCTCCCCACCGATTCGCTGCGCTCCGCCACCCGCCTTCCGTCTCTGGAGGATTTTCCTCCAGGTCGTTCCTGGACTCACCTGTCGGCGCTGAGGGCGGTGAGAGTGAAGACGGAAACGCCCACGGTGGTAAGCTGAATGGCCGGCAGCAGCTTGCAGCCCACCTCGCCGAAGAGCCATTCCTCGAGGAAGAAGCGGGAGGCGTCGACCGGGACGCAGGTAAGCAGCAGCAGCAGGTCTCCGGCGGCCAGGCTGGAGATGAAGATGTTGGGCACGCTCCGGGAGGCGCTCCGGGCGGCGAAGATCTTCAGCAACGTGACGTTGCCCAGCAAACCCATGGCCATGATGAGCAGGTAGAGCGAGGGGATCAAGCAGCGGATGGCGAATACCGCCCCAGCCTGCGGGGACGAGGTCCCCGGAGCAGCCGCCTCGCTCTCGTTGCCCGCCACCATCCCTTGGAGCCACGTGGACTCTGTCGACCTCGGTGGCATCGCTCCTTGGCAGCGGGGACTCCTTCGACGGCCTTCTTCCAAGTCCTCGGTTTACGAGCCGGCAGTTTGGGGGGAGGGGGTTCCTCCTCCTCCGCCCCAACCAATCTTTCTCTCCCCGAAGACCTCAAGAAGGAAACAAAGTCTCATCGGAGTGAAACGTCCTCTTTACTTTCGAAGGGATGGACGGTGGGATGGACGAGGTAGGCGAGGCGCTGCCAGTCGGCTGTCTGAAAGATTCTTGGGAAATCTTTGGGTGTCCGCGGGGCTGTTCTGTCTTCTGCGGAGTGTAGCGTTAAAAGAAATCGCCTGGCTCGCAGCCCCTCTTCTTCCTCTGTCTGGAACGCGACTCTCTCCAGCCGAGTTCGCTTTGCCCGCCTTAGATGGGGGCGCCTTTCCTTTAAAAAGGCGAGCGGGTCCGCCTCCACAAGGAGGAACAGTGTGCGAGAGCACACCCGGACCCCCGAGTTGAGGTAGGGTGGGGGAAAGGGTTTTTCCCCCGCATCGAGGTCCAGGAGAATGCCTATATACACTCTTTGGTTTTGAGAGGTTGAGATGTCCATTTCAAAGAGCCTGGTGGCGCAGCAGACTAATAGCCTGTTATTAACATTCAGCTGCCTGCAATTACTGCAAGTTCGAATCTCCCCAGGCTCAAGGTTGACTCAGCCTTCCATCCTTTCTAAGGTAGGTAAATTGAGGACCCAGTTTGTGGGGGCAATAAGCTGACTTTGTATAAATATACAAAAGTATGAAAGCTATTGCTTAACGCCCTGAGTCTCTGGAGAAGGGCGGCATATAAATCAAATTTTAAAAAAAGTCCTCCCTATTAACTGTAGGACTGACTTCTGTGTTGTACTTACTCTAGGCGCAAACAAGGCGGCAGCGCAAGCAACGACTGATCTAAAGTTAGGGTCTGCATTTTTTTCCAAAGCATACTCTTCGCAGTATATCATCCTGTATATCAGTTACAACCCTGATGGCTGCATCCACATAACATGCCTGAGTAGGGTTAAAACGTGATTAGGATTTTAGTTGGGGTTTATGAGAACCCAGCCTAACAAATGGTTTATGGTTCAATGCGCAAACGGAGAAAATGGAGATAAATTGGAACTGTCCGACGCTTTGGTGCTGAAAAGTTCTCTGAAACGAATCTCTCGTTTGTTTAGCTTCGGGGCAGAGTTTACAGTAATTATCGCGCTTTCTTGGGAACCACTATCCACTGAAATAAATTATATTTGCAGCCTAATCTGTATCAAATGAGCAGAAAGTGCTATTGTTTTGTAATTTTTAATCTTTTGTACCTTGGTCTTCAGCCTAAATGATCAAAATAGCCCATTAATATAGAATGTACTGATGGACCATTTTCATCTTATTCCAAAGAGCCCTGGAAGAATGTCTATTACAGAAAGGCAGGCAGCAAAAAGGAAAGATCGGATTAACTTGCTTAACGCACTGTAAGCCACCCTGAGTCTCTGGAGAAGGGCGGCATATAAATCATTTTTTTTAAAAAAACTCTCTAGGCGGAATAATGAAAAGGGGAAAAGCAGAATGCTTGGACATGGATTACATTCCCATATACAAATACTTTTGTGCTGGCTCAGATATGGATTACAATATTGCTTTGGAAGCAAATCCCTCATATTCATTGTTTTCCTTCATGGTGCAGCAGTAAATTGTATTCAAAAGCAAAGCAGCTGGGTGACAAAGTCCTTACAGATCAAATTGCAGTTTTCTTTTGAAGAAGATCTTTAAAATAATTGATCACTTTACCAGCAATGATGTCCTCTGTGTAATTAGGCTGGAAATCTTTAAGTAAAAGAAGAAAAGAGGTCCAAGAGTCTTCAAGATCTGAGTTGGGGATTCTCTTTCTCCAAATTGTTGCTCTCCAGATGTATTGAACTACAATTCTGTTCATTCATTCATTCAATTTATATCATCCTTCAGACATCACAGATTACATTTAGAGAGAAGACACTTCGGTGTGACAATAAACCACTTCTTGGAGAGCATGTTCCTTGGCAATGAAAATCAGCATAGATGGGCACAGCAGATGAAACTTCAGGTGTAAACATTCTGTTATCCTGAAGGCAATTAAAAATCTAGATGCTGTGGCATTTTTAAAAGTTAATATACAGATTAAAGTTGCCTTGACAAGCACTTTTGGCAGATGATCCAGTCTATTAACCTACCGTAGAGGGCTAAAATGAGTCATTCAACACTTCTGAGGACAATGAGATGACAGCAGGACCCAGAAGTTCACAAAACAGACCAGAGAGAATTCAAATAAAATAAAGGGAGTTCTGTTGAGATGGAAAGACAAATATAGCAGAATAGGGCAGGGAAATCATGTTATGTGCAATACTACAGGAAATTGCTAAGTGATGCAAACTACAAGAAACACAGGCCTATATTGGAAGATCTGCACTAGCAACCAAGTGTTAGTAACCATAAATTCATGACATTGGTACTGATCATAAGCTCTAAATGAGGTAAAGCCTGGCTGTCTAAGGGAACATCTTTTCTGTTACAAACCTGTCTGTAGGAAGAGAGCAGACTTAGCTTGAGGGGAGGATCAAACACATCATCAGTTTGGAGTCACTGCACTCCCACAAGAGACCCAAGTCGATTCCCCCTGTGAATTCCATTGACCCTAATCTAGTGCCAATTTGGCTTGATCATTAGTAGATCATATTCTTGTTGCAGGTAGCATGTAATAAATATTTAGTACTTTGAACTCAACACCTGGTTACTTGTACCTGATACTACCTAGATTTTAAGAATTGCAGAAGGCCTTCTGAATATGTGTCACCTTGCCTTGGTATCAGGAGCTTGTTTTTCTGGCACAAATTATTCTGCATTGTTCCCAGGCTACAAAATACATTCTCTCAGGAGATGCATTGTTGCCCCCTCCCTCCCCCCAATGCCTTTGCATTTAGAAAATCAGTAAAGATTTGCTTCTCTGGTTCTTTAATATATTAATGCTTGCATATAGAATAGAATAGAATAGAATAGAATAGAATAGAATAGAATAGAATAGAATAGAATAGAATAGAATAGAATAGAATAGAATAGAATAGAATAGAATAGAAGAATAACAGAGTTGGAAGAGATCTAGTCCAACCCGCTGCTCAGGCAGGAAACCCGATACCATTTCAGACAAATGGTTGTTCAATCTCTTTTTAAAAAATTCCAGTTTTGGAGCGTTCACAACTTCTGGAGGCAAGTTTTTCTACTGGTTAATTGTTCTAACTGTCAGGAAATTTCTTCTTAGTCCTAGGTTGCTTCTCTCCTTGATTCTCCCTTTGCTTCTTGTCCTGTCCTCAGGTGCTTTGGAGAATAGCTTGATTCCTTCTTCTTTGTGGCAACCCCTGAGAAGATTTCTTATTTAAATTTTTAGCTTTTGACATATGATTTTCTAATTTTGTTAGCTACCTTGAGTACTTACAAACAGCCTTTTATTCAGCACTGGATCCATAACTCTTATTGGAACACCTGCCTCTCAGACTTTCTGAGATTCAATTTTTGGAGAGACAACATTCCTGAATGATTATCTATCCAGAAGATATTGCAAGAGAAAGAAAATGAAGCTGAAATAGGAAATTTTGAAGTTATACAGTAATTCCTGGAATTTCTGTCATACTTACAGCATCGGCTGAGACATTTCTACATTTGTTCTGTGTATCTTCGGTTCACTGCTTTTTTTTTTTCTGGGTATAAGTGGTTTATAAAGAATCAGTTTGGTCTGTTTACCTAAATCATGGACTAAAGCAGCCAAGTTTTCTATGTGTCCTGTGGGTTTTTGACATGCATTTATTAGTTTACTACTATAACAAAGATACATAGCACTTTTGTAAATAACAGTTATTATTAATAAGATTACCAGAATCACTACATCATTGACTTCATTCCCCCCCCCCACTTCAGTCTTTATAATCTAGCTATCCCTTCAGCTATGGAAATGTGTATATGTGTTCTTAATTCAAAATAACACTTCGTGCATCTGAAGGAAAAAAAAGCTGAAATCAATAAAAGCTTATGCAAGAGCCTTGAAATTTTTGTCCTGAGGGGAATAATAGAGCATCTGAGAATAGATCATGGAGACTTTCACCAATTACCTGCTTGGAGGCTAGGGGCTGAGGGGGACATGTTTATTCCCAAAATGGCTGCTGTGAAAAACTGTAGGCAGACATAAAGCACTCATAGATAAAAAGGCAATTTTGTGAGCTGCTCTGTCACTTTTAGAGCCTGAAGATGGATTTTAGCAACTGTTTTTAATCAGATGGAAGTACAACCAATAAAGCACTGGGGACTCTCTTTGTTTCTTTATGGACCATCTGCAAATCCTACCAACATCCTCGGCAATAAAGTCTGACAGAAGACAGTACCTTCTGTTTCAGCATGCCAACTTCCCATTTAATTTTCTTTCAATATTTTTACAGCAGCTAGAGCAAGGTCACATTTATACAATACTAGTGATTATGGAACAGTTGTGGGCTAAAATCAATTACGTTTGGTTTTACTATTTTTATTTTTGTTAGGTTTTGTGTTTGGATTTCATTTTCTGTTAGCTACCCAGAGTTGCAATGTGTGACTTGCAGCCACTTCAATTGGTTAAATAATTATATGAATTAAATAATCAAAAATGCCTGGCAAGTGCCAAAGAAAGAGTCTGCAGATACAGTACAGTACACGGCAGCATGTTTAGAAGTCCAGGTTTATGATTATTTTTTTTAAAAAAAATGTTTACACTTCCAGAAGACTCTTTGTATTTTCTTGTAAGGACTAAGATGACTGCTTCTGTGGAAATTCAGCCGACCATCATTCATTAAGATTTACAGCCTATCTTTCCTCCAAGATTCTGAAACAGAAGTTACACCAGTCCTTCTTCTATTTTCCTCCCCACAATAGCAATTGTGTGATGTAAATTAAGCTAATGATTGGCCAGATTCACCCAGTGAGCTTTGATGACTAAAGCTGGAATTAGTATTCCAACGTTTCAAGGACCGCACCACACTGATGCATATAGATTGGACTAATACTTTGCCTTGAGGTAGTATAAGAAGATAGTTTTCTGCAGAAGCATTTGACAAACCTTCTCTCTATCTCTCCTTTCAGTATGAAAGTTTGTTGCCAACAAACCATCTCAAATAAGGTGGGGTTGTTCAGATTTAAATATCATTAATTTTGATTAGTAACAGCAATCATTCACATAAGGACACAATAAGCACAAGGTATGGTTTACTCCCAAACATGATCAACTATCTAGTATTAAATCTTTATACAGCCACAGGTCTTTACAGCTGAATTGTCCAGGATACACTAAACTCAGAGATTAAAGTTAACTCAGAATTACTATTATCCAATACTAGTATAGCTAGCACACTGGCAACAACGATTGCCCCCATCAAATCAGTGTTAACTCTTAACCGTATGGATAGATTTTCTTCTCCAACCTGGTATCTCCAACTGGGTCCTTTGGCTCTTCCAATGGTGCAGCTATACTGTGATTAAATCTTTCCATCTTACTTAGTCATTCTGCTTCTCTTTCCTTCCAACTTTCCCAGCACTATAGCATTCTTAATAGAGTTGGGTCTTCATGTTAATGTATCCAGGTATGATAATTTCAGGTCTTTTGTAACTTAAAAGAGAAGTCTGGAATGATTTATTTTTTGATTCATTTGTTTTATTGAATATTCACAGTATTCTCAGCAGGTTTTCCAACACTGAAATTCAAAGGCATCAGTGGTTTTCTATTTCTTTAAAATCCAACTTTCAGTTACAAAGAGTGTCCTAGGGAAAACTATTCCCTATAGAGTTCTGATCTTTTAATGCAATTTTTTCCAAGGCCTTGTTTGCTGCTCCAAGGAAGATCCTCAACTTCCTATGTACATTTCATAGCTTGACATGATCAAAACATTTGAAGACCATTTTATAATTAATGAAGCATATCTTCACTTCTTTTTGGTACTACACTTGATTTTAGCAGTCTGTACTTAATCCAGGATGTCTATGGAGTCCTGGATTTACAGTCCTGTATATTTATCCATGACCGCCCCACTGGAATTGGGTGCAAACAGGAATATCTGTTCCCAGGCTTATAAACAGTATAAGTATATAATCTGAAATGTTTTTTTTAATCCTCCAACATTTTTAACTCTAAATTTTAACCTCTAAATGTTAATCTCTATTTTACAATCAAACCAGACTCTGCTCTAGTCTTCTCCATTACAGCTATAGCTTAATCTTCCTACCAGTTTTTTTTTTTTCCCCTTCATTTTTGTATGTATTCTGGTCTTGGAGTACAACAATAAAATTTTTGACTGGACTTGACTTCTTTTTGCTATTTTTCTGAATTATCTATCATACATCACCAATTGCTACAAAGAAGAGGGAGTCAAGCTATTCTCCAAAGCCCCTGAAGGCAGGACAAGAAGCAAAGGATGGAAACTAATCAAGGAGAGAAGCAACCTAGAACTAAGGAGAAATTTCCTGGTAATTTGAACAATTAATTGGCAGAACAACTTGCCTCCAGAAGTTGTAAATGCTCCAACACTGGATGTTTTAAAGAAGAGATTGGACAATCATTTGTCTGAAGTGGTATTGGGTTGCCTGACTGAGCAGGGGGTCGGAATAGAAGATTCCAAGGTCTCATCCAGCTCTGTTATTCTGTTCTGACCAATAATATATTGTGTTCCTCAGCCTTTTCTAAAGACTTTTCTAATCTGCATTGGATGATGTTAAGTGGTATTTTATTAGCATAAAAAAATAAAGATATTGTGTGATGGCTTAGATACTCTGGTAAGTCTCCTTTCTTTAGCATTGGTGTGCAGATTGAATTCTTCCCATTTGTTGGCCATTGTGCTGAAATAATTCATAAATTCTTGTAGACTTCTGATTTGGTAAAGACCAGACTGCGGATCTGAATTTAGAGAGTTTTTTAATGAGATA
The DNA here is from genome assembly GCA_022577455.1 of Arizona elegans. NCBI lineage: Eukaryota > Metazoa > Chordata > Lepidosauria > Squamata > Colubridae > Arizona > Arizona elegans. Next base: position 249,369,157 of record JAKOOJ010000001.1, read on the forward strand.
TTGTAGTATCATCTTTTTGTTTTAATGGTCCACTGGTTTAATTAATTTAATTTATTGCTGGTCTCTCAGCAATAGATGAGAGAAGCATACTAAAAATCAATGTATTTATTTATACAGTGAAGAAAGTTGCGTTGATGTCTTTTTAACACATTCTACATAAAGATTGTATAGAATCATTATGCACCAAGCATACAGGGGAAATTCAACTATCTAGTGAAAAATGCTAAGAAAGACCAACACTGTGTTGCTATTGTTTCATTGTTACTATACTGATTCTCACTATTGTTTTTTAATAGGAAAAAGAAAGATCACAACTTGTGTTCTGTTCAAAGGCTAGGTTTACCCAACACTGGTTTGGTGAGTCTGAGTATAGTGTATTGTGTGAATTCAAGTCATTATTTTTAATATGCAATATATTCAATGTAAACTTGTTGTGATTTATTAATTAAATCAAAAAGGAAACAAGTCACAGCTTAGTACAAAATGTAAATCTAATCACAGGCATGTTCTGTAACCTATTAGGTCTGTTTCTGGATCTCAGACATGTAGTCATGGCCATTGATAGCCATGACAGAAAAACGATGCTATGATGCAAACCCTCCTATATGTATGTCCAACAAGCATGTAAGGCAGGAAATTTACATTGTGATGGCAAAATGCTAGTTTTATCATCACCACCCCCCAAAAAAAGGTATGTAGGTAGACATTAGATATTGATACTATATAGTGAAAAAAATCACTTGTACGGTTCTATTCCAAGTACAATACCACTAACATACACAGGGGGGAAAATTGGAATCAGAAACCAAGCTTTGTTTCTACCACTAGTAGGAAATGATTGACGTACTTTCTGTTTCTTCTACCATATCACCCAACTAAGCAAAGAACATCTTGAGAAAAAGGGGAGTGGAAGTCTATAATAACACTTCCAGTTGCACTTGTTTTTGAAGTATCCAGCTTTCTATTAGCGACTTGGGTAAGAGGAGTTTTTGATATGACATTATTTTCTTTCTTCATCAGTAATGAATTTCACACTCACACAGTAATCACTGCTTACATCTTTTTACTGAAGATACTTTTTCAGAAACTTGTGAACACATTGGAGCAAAAACATCCAGAATGCCACTGTCTTATTCATTATAGCAGTCACAGCACCTCTTAGGCTGGTAGTTTATCTTCTGTAAGGAAAAATAAATCTTCTTTCTTCCTCTTTCTCTATATTAGAACCTCTGTCTGTTTTTAATGGCAGTGCCAAGCAGCTGTTTTTAATTCTTGACACAGGATTCTTGGTCCGTGTGTAGCAAATTGCTGTTAGTGATCAGTGATTATTGTCGCAAATTTATTGTTCATTACTGTGAGAGCACTGTTTTGCAATCATTAACAGAGACCAAAATACCCACTGATAAACTGCTTCTTGCTGCATTAGACTGCAGAAATTTATCTTGCTCTAATACTTTTGCGGCTTTTGTGAGCCTTTTTGTGATGGAATGTGCACCTGGAGAAGTGGGGTGGGGGATCTTGGCAATACAGAGCTTTCCTGGGAGGAGTCAGTAAATCTCTTCAGAAAGAGGCCCAGATTAAGAGACTGCACAGTCCCAAATTGGATGGAGAAATCACAAAGTACTTCAGGGTAGCTACACCCTAAAATCTCTCAGAATATATCTATAGTAGGTTAAAAGGTTATAATATTGGTTTTGAAAGCCTCTGCCTATTTGGGTTGGATTCAACTGGATCTCACTGTGGGCTTGGGCTTGACACTTTTATAGTTTTATGCTGAACTTTCATTCTACACAAATGACTGAGGCATAGGGGCATCTGCAGAGTGTTTTGAAATACCAAAACCGCAAGCGCATCCTTGTTGATCAAAGTTCTGCCCTTTAAAATATGTTTTGCATGGGTGCAAACAAGTCCCTTCCCTTCTGATGAATAACCAAGTTCTAGAACTTTTCATGAAGCAGTAACAGAATCACCTTTATTATAATATGTGCTATCATAAAAAGGGGACTTTCTCTCCTCCTCCATGAGTATGTTTTAGGACTCTCTTTGTATAATTGCAATGGGCACTATGGTTGCCTTTTTTTCAAGCATGCATTCAAACTGTATCAGCTACCTAGAAGGGCAAGGGTTTTTCAGACAGGTTTAAATCCCAGCCACATCTTTGGTCCAATACACAACTAAGTGGCAGTATTAACCAATCTAGGCTGATTTCCAAAAAATAAATAGGATTGGCCCTAGTTAGCATTTGGAGGGAGACCACTAGGAAATCCTGGGGTTGGAAACCACGTTCACATTGTTGCCAAGAATTTAATTGGATGTAGAAAGCTCTATTTAAAGGAGACTTTGCCTTTAATGCTCAGTCTGTTTTTGCTGATGGTGTTGCCTTATTATTCCTAAACTGAAATGGAATGGATGGAAAAATCAGGAAAAGTCAGTCCCAGTGAAACAATCACAGGGGTGTCAAACTTGCGGGCCGTGGGCCGGGTGCGTCACCTGCTGGCCCTGCCCACCCCTGGTTTAGTGAAGGGGAAAAAGTCACAATATGTCACGTGACAACAACGTGACGCTTTGAGTTTGACACAAGCAGGAAGCAGAATGGGGCTCCGAAACAATATCACACTATGACATGTGGAGTGGGGATTTTGTTATACTGGCTTCTAATGGTAGCTGGGAACCATGGTTTATGTGCTGAATTATGATTTCATTCCTTGTAACATTGCATAACCAGATAACAATGGGTTGTGTATCTAAGTATCAATTGTATTATTTTATGTTATAGTTGTAATTATCCTGAAGCAAGAATACTTCTGCTCAGAAGAACTTCTACGCTCCTCAAATGCTAGAGTAGCCAGGGTTGTCTTGTTCTCAGGAGCAGGTTTCAAGAATGCCAGGGACATGGAATCTAGCAATAGCAATAGCACTTAGATTTATATAATGCTTCATAGTGCTTTTACAGCCCTCTCGAAGCGGTTTTACAGTGTCAGCATATTGCTCCCAACAACCTGGATCCTCATTTTACCCACCTCGGAAGGATGGAAGGCTGAGTCAACCTTGAGCCAGTGAGATTCGATCTGCTGAACTGCAGCTAACAGTCAACTGAAGTAGCCTGCAGTACTGCATTCCACTGTGCCACCTCGGCTCCTTAATCTAATCTATAAGTGTATTAGGTCTAATTCTGGATAGAGAAAGACAGTTATAATACGCCACTGTAAGCTATTGAACAAAATCAAGAATATCATTTTAAACATTCTTAGGAACCTTGAATAGAAGATGTGTAACACAACTGTAAGCTATTATTACTATTCATAACAATGTAAAACCACAGCTGTCAGTTTTTTACCTGGTGCTAGCCTTCATTTGCATTAAGTTCTTCCCAAAAATTTAGAATGCTCTAAATTATCAGAATAGTGTGGATCAAGCATTGTGGTCTTTTGCAATTGACAGATGGAAATTTTGTTAATGTGTGCCAGCCAAGATTTTTTAGTATATACTTTTGAGATATTCTGAAAAAAGTCATAGGTAACTCTGCATCTAATCCTACTGTAGAGTAATAATTGAGGAGGTGCAATAACAACAAATAAGATTAAAGAATGGCAGAAATAACTGTTAATCACTGTTGCAACCAGCATTATAGAATGAAACTTCTTTACAGGAGAATATTGAGGAATAACAGGCAATGGATCAACTGTCAAATAGAAAAGCCCCAGGTGCAGATGACAAACCAGATGAAATACCCTTCAACTGCATAATGCTACAGGAGAAATATCAACTAAAATACTCAAAGTTCTATGTCAATAAATGTGGAACAAGGTCTATGATCTACAGATTGGGAAAGTTAGAGGTATATGCTTATATTAAAGAAGAGAAAAAGCAAATTGACAATATTAGTTCCTCACAAAAGCAAAGATCTTTGCTTATTTGTTTGCTGCACATCTCACTGCAAAGGGACTCTAGATGGCTTAAAATTTTACATAGAAAAATAGAGTTGTACATTGAGAAAAAAATACGGAGCTACCAAGCAGATTTTTTGGCTAAGACACACATTAAGAGCATGCAAGAATATGAAATATATTATGGTAATTGAGATAAATAGCTTATTGTAAGAATTGAATTTGGAGAAAGGGTGATTTAGAATAGGGAAGGATATTACAAAGGAATTTATATTGTTCCCTTATGCCAAATACTGCACATTGTAAGAATGCCTTATTGCTAATGCACACTGGATAATTGAAAAAGACAAAGAATATAAAAAAGACATCAATATCTGCTTCGTCATTTATAAAAATGTCTTTTATTATGTTTAATAATGGAAAGTGGTAAAAAAAAATGGGAATCCAAGAACATCTCATTGTCCTCATGAAAAAATTATATACGAACCAAGAAGTTAAAGTACAGAGAGACTGCTTCCAGGTTGGCAAGGGAGTGTGACTGCATGTACTCCTCTTAGTTTATTCAACTTATACGCTGAATATCGTATTGATATCAGACGATATTCATTCGGAGCCTCCAAGTGCTCTTTTTTTTTATTGAAAAAGTTTTCAAATACAAGTTTTTCCCCCTTTTCCCCCCCCCCTCTTCCCTAACCCACCCTTTCCACCCAACCCCCCCTGTGACTTCTTCACAACAATAGGCTATTTCATAACTAGTTACATACATAATATCTTCCCTTTCCCTTAATCCCTTCTCGGAATACTGACCCTTAACTTGTTAATCTTATAACTCCCATTTTTACGGTAATCTGCCCTTTTTCTCCTCCCCTAAACTTATTGAGTATTATTACAAATTAACCTTTAATCTTTTATATATATTAATATAACATTTTAAATCGGCCTTCTCCCTGCAACCAAATTTATTCAATTCTGTCCACTTCCTCCACTCCTCTAAATATATGACTTGAAATCAGACAATACAATTCTAAATATAATCCACTACCCACTTTACTAAAATATACACATATCTATATATGCATCCCATTTTATAACAATCAGTAAACTAACCTATTTCAACCCTTCAATTCCTAGAAAATCATGCAGTACAATTCTAAATATAATCAACTGCCCACATTACTAAGATATACACATATCTATATATGCATTTCATTATGTAAAAAGAGAAAAGACAATAACTTTAAGTTTATGATCCATATAATATCTTCTTTGATGTCTTTCCACTAGATTGTTAAATCCATCACCCATAATAGGGTAAAATAACATGCTGGTGCAACAGTTTGTTCAAAATCTTCAGTCATCTTCTGCCCCCATCAGTAGTAGATATCCTCACACCTGTATAAAAGTAAAAACAACCACCCGAGTGACATTATAATTATGAATATATCCGTATGGTTATAGTTGTGGTATTCATCAGGATTGTTAATTCCCATCATCCTACTGAGTAACATCCAGATCTTCTGCATGCCCCGGCAAAACTCTCCTGCCTTATAACTCAAAGTAGTTATAATATATTTCCAAGAGAAAAAAAAGGTAAATAAGAAAAAATTAGATGATTCAAATCCAACAAAGTGAGGCTCTTTCCACATCCCAAAATCATGGCCTTGCAGAGATCTGCCACAATCCTCAGGATAGTATCAGACAATTGTTCGCCGCCACTATCTTTTCTAATATTCATTCATTTTTTAAAGCGCCTGGCTTCACTGTTGCTTAGTTTAGAAATTGCTGTTTCTATAAGATCTGTTTCTTTTCTTGTTCTTTTTCGGGTTGAATTTCCATCCTCTTTTCTTGCCTACCAATTGTATATCTGCTGGTTGATTTTCATTCTGCTTTGTGGATTGTTCTTGTTGGGTTAATTTTATCATCTCATCTTTCTTCTCCGTCACTTGTATATCAACTGATTGATTTGCGCACTTGTCTGTGACTTGATGATTCATCACCTTGGGTTCGGATGACACTGCTCTCTTATTTATAAACAGTCCAGCTGGGGTCTCCAGGGAGTCCAAAAACAATTTATCCATCACAGCCTCTGTAATTTGATGTTTTCCTTTTATTTCCAACTCCTTTTGCTTATCCTGTATTATGCCTAAAGGTGTTAAATTCATTTTTAGAATTTTTTGATAAAAATCTTCCGCTTTTTCAACAGTGTGCAATTGATATCTTACGCCTTGATATCTCAATATTAAACCAACTGGGATGTCCCACCTGAATAGGATATTTCTTTTTTTTAATTCAGTCACTAAAAAGCCAAATTTCTTCCTCTCCATTAACATCTTGGGCGGGAGCTCCTTGAAAATCCAAATCTTTCTTCCATGAAATTGCAAATTGGAATTAAAAGAGTTCTGCACAATATTATTCCTAATTTCTTTATCTGTAAAATAGATCACCACATCTCTAGGCAATTGCCTTTGCTTTGCCCACCAGGAGTTTATTCTATAAGTTCTATCAATCCTGCAATACACTTCATCAGGTTGAACCTTCAAGATCCCAGCCAGAATTTCAGAAGATACTTTCCTTAAATCATCTCTATTATTTTCCTGCAGACCTCTCAGTCTAATTGCATATTCTGTAAAATTATATTGAGTCATTAAAACTTCTCTTTCAATCCTCTGTTGTACATTTTCCTCATTACCAATCTTTTGGTCAGTCTCCATTTTAGATTTGTCTTCCAAGCTATTATCCTGAATGTTTATCAAATCCTTTTTAATTTTTTGAGTCATGTCATCCAAATTCTCCTCGATTTCCTTCATTTTAGTCTCTAATAATTCAGTCTTTGCCTCCACCCGAATCAGAAAGCCTGATAAACCATTAGCAGCTTTTGAAATCTTTTTATTCAAGAAGTCAGACTTTGATTTCACCAATTCACCAATTTCTTTAATTTCCTGCTTAAATTTTTCAAGTTGCTGATTCACAATCTCATCCCTTCTTACAATCTCTTCAAGGATAAATTCTAATATATTAAAATCGGGTTTCTGACACTGGAGAGTTGAAATTTGTTGGCGCAATTTCTTAAGGGGGGAAATTCCCCCCCCTGTTTGTCCAGCTGTGTAAGTCCTGATGCCATTTCCCACACAGACAAGATTTAGCAAAAATGAGAGAAGAAATAGAAAACAAAAAGACTTTCCCTCATTAAAAAAAACTTCTGAGCAGCACAGGAGCGAGGTTTCCTCTAGAAATGTAGCCAGTGATATTTATTCCGCTACATTGTAATAATGAGAAACGGAAGGACTTTCCCTTTTAGCCCTTCTCCAGCCACAGCAGACGCCATTTTAGAAGGCTCTTTTTCCCTTTTCCTCTGCTCTTTTCTTTTAAATAGTTTTTGAAAGGGTGAGATACTTGCGGTTCAGTATTAAGGGTCCAGTTCTTCATTTCTTTAATTATTCTTTTAGATTCACAGGCTTGCTCTTGACGCCTGGCTCTGCATAGGCAGAGGTCTCCCAAAGCCCGGAGCAGCGGGGGGCTTCCGGTTTGCTGCTGGCCGCCGCCAGACGTTCCTCTGGGATCGTCAGCTCCCTCTGCCTGTATAGAGCCGCCGTTACAGCGGATGGCGGCTCGAAAAAACTCCGTTTCCAAGAGGAAACGGAGAGAGAGCCAGCAGGGGTGGGTAGAACTCCCCGCAGAGTCCCAAAAGTTTTTTTTTTAACTTTTGGGACGGAGCGGAGGAGAAGCCCCATATCCCCTGCCGCTGCTCCGGGCTTTGGGAGACCTCTGCCTATGCAGAGCCAGGCGTCAAGAGCAAGCCTGTGAATCTAAAAGAATAATTAAAGAAATGAAGAACTGGACCCTTAATACTGAACCGCAAGTATCTCACCCTTTCAAAAACTATTTAAAAGAAAAGAGCAGAGGAAAAGAGGGAAAAAGAGCCTTCTAAAATGGCGTCTGCTGTGGCTGGAGAAGGGCTAAAAGGGAAAGTCCTTCCGTTTTTCATTATTACAATGTAGCGGAATAAATATCATTGGCTACATTTCTAGAGAAACCTCGCTCCTGTGCTGCTCAGAAGTTTTTTTTAATGAGGGAAAGTCTTTTTGTTTTCTATTTCTTCTCTTATTTTTGCTAAATCTTGTCTGTGTGGGAAATGGCATCAGGACTTATACAGCTGGACAAACAGGGGGGGGGAATTTCCCCCCTTAAGAAATTGCGCCAACAAATTTCAACTCTCCAGCGTCAGAAACCCGATTTTAATATATTAGAATTTATCCTTGAAGAGATTGTAAGAAGGGATGAGATTGTGAATCAGCAACTTGAAAAATTTAAGCAGGAAATTAAAGAAATTGGTGAATTGGTGAAATCAGAGTCTGACTTCTTGAATAAAAAGATTTCAAAAGTTGCTAATGGTTTATCAGGCTTTCTGATTCGGATGGAGGCAAAGACTGAATTATTAGAGACTAAAATGAAGGAAGTCGAGGAGAATTTGGATGACATGACTCAAAAAATTAAAAAGGATTTGATAAACATTCAGGATAATAGCTTGGAAGACAAATCTAAAATGGAGATTGACCAAAAGATTGGTAATGAGGAAAATGTACAACAGAGGATTGAAAGAGAAGTTTTAATGATTCAATATAATTTTACAGAATATGCAATTAGATTGAGAGGTCTGCAGGAAAATAATAGAGATGATTTAAGGAAAGTATCTTCTGAAATTCTGGCTGGGATCTTGAAGGTTCAACCTGATGAAGTGTATTGCAGGATTGATAGAATTTATAGAATAAACTCCTGGTGGGCAAAGCAAAGGCAACTGCCTAGAGATGTGGTGATCTATTTTACAGATAAAGAAATTAGGAATAATATTGTGCAGAACTCTTTTAATTCCAATTTGCAATTTCATGGAAGAAAGATTTGGATTTTCAAGGAGCTCCCGCCCAAGATGTTAATGGAGAGGAAGAAATTTGGCTTTTTAGTGACTGAATTAAAAAAAAGAAATATCCTATTCAGGTGGGACATCCCAGCTGGTTTAATATTGAGATATCAAGGCGTAAGATATCAATTGCACACTGTTGAAAAAGCGGAAGATTTTTATCAAAAAATTCTAAAAATGAATTTAACACCTTTAGGGATAATACAGGATAAGCAAAAGGAGTTGGAAATAAAAGGAAAACATCAAATTACAGAGGCTGTGATGGATAAATTGTCTTTGGACTCCTTGGAGACCCCAGCTGGACTGTTTATAAATAAGAGAGCAGTGTCATCCGAACCCAAGGTGATGAATTATCAAGTCACAGACAAGTGCGCAAATCAATCAGTTGATATACAAGTGATGGAGAAGAAAGATGAGATGATAAAATTAACCCAACAAGAACAATCCACAAAGCAGAATGAAAATCAACCAGCAGATATACAATTGGTAAGCAAGAAAAGAGGATGGAAATTTAACCCGAAAAAGAAAAAGAAAAGAAACAGATCTTATAGAAACAGCAATTTCCAAACTAAGCAACAGTGAAGCCAGGCGCTTTAAAAAATGAATGAATATTAGAAAAGACAGTGGTGGAGAACAATTGTCTGATACTATCCTGAGGATTGTGGCAGATCTCTGCAAGGCCATGATTTTGGGAAGTGGAAAGAGCCTCACTTTGTTGGATTTGAATCATCTAATTTTTTCTTATTTACTTTTTTTTTCTCTTGGAAATATACTATAACTACTTTGAGTTATAAGGCAGGAGAGTTTTGCTGGGGCATGCAGAAGATCTGGATGTTACTCAGTAGGATGACGGGAATTAACAATCCTGATGAATACCACAACTATAACCATACGGATATATTTATAATTATAATGTCACTCGGGTGGTTGTTTTTACTTTTATACAGGTGTGAGGATATCTACTACTGATGGGGGCAGAAGATGACTGAAGATTTTGAACAAACTGTTGCACCAGCATGTTATTTTACCCTATTATGGGTGATGGATTTAACAATCTAGTGGAAAGACATCAAAGAAGATATTATATGGATCATAAACTTAAAGTTATTGTCTTTTCTCTTTTTACATCATGAAATGCATATATAGATATGTGTATATCTTAGTAAAGTGGGCAGTTGATTATATTTAGAATCGTATTGCATGATTTTGTAGGAATTGAAGGGCTGAAATAGGTTAGTTTACTGATTGTTATAAAATGGGATGCATATATAGATATGTGTATATTCTAGTAAAGTGGGTAGTGGATTATATTTAGAATTGTATTGTCTGATTTCAAGTCATATATTTAGAGGAGTGGAGGAAGTGGACAGAATTGAACAAATTTGGTTGCAGGGAGAAGGCCGATTTAAAATGTTATATTAATATATATAAAAGATTAAAGGTTAATTTGTAATAATACTCAATAAGTTTAGGGGAGGAGAAAAAGGGCAGATTACCGTATAAATGGGAGTTATAAGATTAACAAGTTAAGGGTCAGTATTCCGAGAAGGGATTAAGGGAAAGGGAAGATATTATGTATGTAACTAGTTATGAAATAGCCTATTGTTGTGAAGAAGTCACAGGGGGGGTTGGGTGGAAAGGGTGGGTTAGGGAAGAGGGGGGGGGGAAAAGGGGGAAAAACTTGTATTTGAAAACTTTTTCAATAAAAAAAAAAAAAAAAAAAAAGCCCGGAGCAGCGGCAGGGGATATGGGGCTTCTCATCCGCTCCGTCCCAAAAGTTAAAAAAAAACTTTTGGGACTCTGCGGAGAGTTCTACCCACCCCTGCCGGCTCTATCTCCGTTTCCTCTTGGAAACGGAGTTTTTTCGAGCCGCCATCCGCTGTAACGGCGGCTCTATACAGGCAGAGGGAGCTGACGATCCCAGAGGAACGTCTGGCGGCGGCCAGCAGCAAACCGGAAGCCCGGAGCCTCCAAGTGCTCTTGAGGAGCACTCGGAGGCTCCAACTGGCGCAGAGTGCGGCCGTGCGGGTGGTTATGGGAGCGACATGGCGCTCCCATGTAACACCTCTCCTGCGCGAGCTGCACTGGCTCCCGGTGGTCTTCCGTGTGCTTCAAGGTTTTGGTTATCACCTTTAGAGCGCTCCATGACTTAGGACCTGGTTATTTACGGGACCGCTTGCTACCACCAATAGCCTCCCACCGGCCGGTACGCTCTCATAGAGAGGGGCTCCTCCGGGTGCCATCAGCCAAACAATGTCGACTGGCAGCCCCCAGGGGGAGAGCTTTCTCTGTGGGGACACCTACTATCTGGAATGAGCTCCCCCCCGGAGATACGGAGGATCCCGGATCTGCGCACCTTCCGTCGCGGTCTCAAGACTTTTTTATTCCATCAAGCCGTCCTGGCCTAAATCTTTCCCCTTTAAAATGTAAATTTTAATTTGTTTTTTAAATTATTGGGTGTTTTAAATTTGTCTCGGCCAAATTGTTTAATTCGGTTTTATTCTGTTTTTTAACAGAATAAATTTTGTATTTATGTGTCTTATTCTGTGGCTGTTCACCGCCCTGAATCCTTCGGGAGTAGGGCGGTATACAAATCTAATAAATGAAATTAAATGAAATGAAATCTATTAAGGAAAGGTGGACTAAACGAGGATGAGCTGGATTTTAAAACTGAATCAAGTAACCTGCACTATGCTGCTGACAATATCCTGATAGCCAAAAATGCAAGAGGGACCTATAAGCCCAAATACTAAAAGTTCACATGATCATTAAGCAGAAATTCCAAAGGATGAGGATGGGTGGATGTTAGAATTAAAATGATTATTGAACTATTTTTGGACAAGCTAAGAGCCTTGACTCGCAACTTTTTACTCTTGAGAAGTACTTGCAAGCAACCTTTTTTTTCTACTCAGAAAAAAAAATGAAACATTAAAAAATATCAGTTCAAGTACCAACCTCCTTCTGGAAGTTTGTATTAATGTTATAGTACTAAGAATCAAAGCAATTCTATTATACAGACTAGTGCTTCTAAATCTCAGCAGCTATAGATTGTGTGGACTTCATTTCTAAAAATTCCCCCAAAAAGCATGCCAACATGCCACATCCACACAACTTAAAATTGCTGAAGTTGAGAAATGCTGATATACAACAATGTTGCTATACTTGTGAATAACAGAACTTCTTGCCAGAAAGAAGATGCCTGTCTACCAACTTTATTTCAGATGTCTTTGTTTGGTGTTGGTCCTGCAACAATGCTCATTGAAATCCAATAGTAAGAAATCCCTCATTTATAGAAACAAATAAAACAATCAAGATAGGAGAACATATATAGGGGGAAAGGGAGCCTTTTCGTCAGCTCATCCCTAAGCAAAAGAATTAATAAAAATATTTTACATAAACATAAACATAAAAAATAGTTATGAACAATGCCCGCCTGGGAGGAAAAAAAATAAGAATCCCTTTTTATCTTGTACCAAACCGTCTTTCCCCCTAAAACATCGCTTGATTTAATGCCCTGCTTCTCCACTTTCCACCTCTCTTCACCAGCAAACGGAGGGCTCCCGTTTCCAGACAGGAACCCGGACGTTTATTAGAAAAACCACAGAAACCACAGCCCCTTTGCTCAAACCGCCTCTCCACCCGCACATCCAGAGGCCGCTCCTCTCGCCCTACTACGCATGCGCGCTTCAAAGGAGCCGGTCGGAGCCCGTTCTTCGGGTCACGGCCCGGAAGCGGAAGTGCTTGAATGGTAGTCAACAGGAGGAGTGGTAGTAGTACGGTAGTAGCGGCGGCTTTTTCCCCCTCCCCCCTTTACTGAGTTGCCTTCCTTGAAGTGAATCCATAGTGCCATGGCTGCCTCGGGACTCCCCCCGCTGCCTCCGCAATTCAAGCCCATTCAACATTTCCTGAGAACCGCGCAGGAGCTCGAGAAGCGTGAACCTGTGGTGTCTTATTATTGTAAGTTAGGGGTTACAATATCGTAAGAGGGGTTAACAGTCGGCGAAGCCCCCCCCCTCCACGTCCGTCCATCCCCCCCGCTTACGTTCTCTGTGGGTATCTTAACGGCCAAAAAACTAGGTCCGACCGACTCTTCCCTCGTTATTGCGCGGGTATAATATCATTGGGGGGGGATCTTCGGTTCAGTGAGTCACGTGATCCCAGACAAACAAACAAACAAACACACACACAAAAATAACTTTATTGTCACTTTGAAAGTACACTAATCGGCATACATTAAAATGAAATTTCGTTGCATATAGCTCTCAAAAGGATCACCACCTCCAATATACACTAGGTGACAGTGGTGAAATCCAAATTTTTTTTACTACCGGTTCTGTGGGCGTGGTGGTGTGGCTTGATGGGCGTGGCAGGGGAAGGATATTGTAAAATCTCCATTCCCACCCCACTCTGGGGCCAGCCAGAGTTGGCATTTGCTGGTTCTACGAACTGCTCAAATTTTCCGCTACCAGTTCTCCAGAACCTGCTGGATTTCACCCCCTGTTACATGAACATGGGAAAATACATACATACCGTATTTTTCAGACTATAAGATGCACCTTAGTTTTTGGGGAGGAAAATAAGAAAAAAGCTGATTGGCAGGTGGATCAGCCTCTTGGAATACCCCCAATTAGCTGTTCCCAGAGGTGAATTTTAGCAACAGGTTCCTTGGTTGTGAGCTCTGTGCCTTGTTTTTGTTTTTTTTTCCTGCCTCTGAAACTTCTGAAACTCTGTTTCAGAAAAAAACATTTTCCTGCCTCTGAAAGCCTCCAAAACAGAGCTTCCGAAAAAAAGGCTCTGAAGCTCTGTTTGGGGGCTTCTTTTCTGAAGCTTCATTTCTGATACTTTTTTTCAGCCTCTGAAACCTCCGTTTGAGAAGATGGGCAGGGCTACATTCGGAGTATAAGACGCACCCATATTTTCACTCTTTTGGTGGGGGGAAGGTGAATCTTATACTCCGAAAAATACGGTACATACAAAATTATGCATACACCCACATATATGACATGGAGAAACAACACAGTCTAGTTCGGATGTGTACATGTACATGGTACATGGCGAGAAAAATGAATCTTGCGATTTGCACCAAAGTTTTGAACACACCAAAGTGTTTTGTGTAAAACCTCCTTTTTTGACTCTTGGTAACTTCATGGCGTCTGTGATGGAGTTCTCTTGGTGACTGCACAGAGAATGGTTTTCCATAGGCTTCTTCTGGAAAGTTAAGGCAATGGCCTTGGTTGTTCCCTTGAAGGCTTTTCACCCCAAAACTGATTAGGCCTTAGTGACCCTGTTTGGTGGCTGATTGCAGACAAGGGCAAGGTTTTGACACAGGGGGGATGTGAATGAAGCATTTTGAACTCCCAAAAGCAGGGCATGGATTTAACAATGTTTCCCAGTAAAAGTTGGTAAACCCAGAATAAATAATTTGACTGGAAGTATAGTCAAATGCAAATGATGGGTAAAAAAAATCAGTGTGTACTCCTGCTTATATGATATTAATCATGTTCTTTTTTTGCTCAGCCGTCTTAATGCTGTTCTTTCCATTTCTTTTATGCTTGGACTCTGAAAATTAATGCTAAAAGTAATCCATGTTATTGCAAATGTTGCACACTATTTAGAAGTATCCTATTCATTCATTGGTTTAAATAAGCATTACCAAACACATGTTGCAGATGATTAAATATCTATATTTACTTGATCCAAGAGTGTAGTCTCAGTTTTGCCAAATATAATTCTTATTTATCTCGCATTCCCTTGTTTTTTGTCATCAAAAATACGAGAAAATAGCATGTAAAAGAGTAAAGTGAGCTTATTTGGCTTCATTTGCCTTTTGTAGACTACAATAAATTATTATGGCCAGCACTTAATCAATCATGACTGATTTTAAAACTTGAAACTGCTACTGGGTTCAATAGGTTCACCCACAGTATAAATAGATAGTGGACAGGAGTCTAGACATGAGAATTAAGCAAAATTATAATGGGATACTTTTTGGACGGAAGACCCTACAGGAATACCAGGGCTATAGACTAGATTGAGAAGTAAAAACAAATATGAAGAAGGCAGTGACAAACATTTCCGTATTTCCACCAAGAAAGCAATATGGGCACGTCTGTGTAGTCATCAGAAGTCAAGCTCAGCTCACGGGACACTTGATGTTTAACAAGTACTTCCATATTGTATCCAGAATAAGAAGTTATTGATTCTGAACATTTGTAAACAAAATGTGTTTCTGGACTTTGGTAATATGCATATGATGACCAAAAAAAGTTACTAATTCAGTCTGAAAAGTATTAGAAAAAAAACCGATAGCCACCAGTTAGCAGCCCTCAACCACATTATCCAAAATCTTTCCTGAGTTTCCATGGTTGAATAAGATTGCTTGGAAGAGAAATGAACAGTGAAAGTCATCCGATAGTAAAATTCATTTGACTATCCAAATTTATTGATATAATTTAGACCTGTATTTGAAAGGCTATGTTATGCATATTTAGATAGCTGAGCATATTTTTGGAAACTTTTTTTTTTGTTTGAAAAGCATGTGTAGACATCAGAAGTCAAGCTCAGTTCACAAGAGAATTGACTTGTAAATAGATCCTTATTGCATCCAGAATCAAGAGTTATAAAATTCTAAATATTTCTCCTAAATAAATGTATTCTGGACTTCGGTAACACGCATGTGATGACAAAGGAGTTAATAATTCAGCCTGAAAAATCGAATTAGTGTCTCTCTTTTATCTTGTTCCATGTGGTCTACTTTAAAAACATTCTTCACTGCCATTTTTCCACTCCTGAGGATTGTTCCCTAAAGCCTTGTTGAGTATGGCATGTTGCTTGTATTGTTCTTGTCAGCAGAAACTTTGTTTCCATTTTTCTTTTTTAATAGTAAAATGTTTATATACTGTTTAAGCAATTATGGTGAATCTGTTAATTTTATAGAAATATTTTTAGTATCTCAGGGAAATGCCTAAACACAAATGGTGACTCATGCTTTGATCCTCTCAATTGAACTATTGCAATGCATTTTACATGGGGCTATCATTCAAGAGCATCTAAAAGCATCTTCAGTGGTTCAAATTACAGTGGCACAGGCAGTTATGGGCACTTTTCATTCTGTCCATGTAACACCTCTACTCCATGAGGTGCATGAGGACCCAAATTGTTGGGGGCAATGTGCTGACTCTGTAAACCGCTTAGAGAGGGCTGTAAAGCACTGTAAAGTGGTATATAAGTCTAAGTGCTATTGCTGTTGCTATTAGTTGCCAGTATGCTTCCAGGCTCAATTCAAGGTGCTGATAGGTGCCTATAAGCCCTTCATAGAATGGGACTAGATTACTAGTGGAACCATCTCTCCACAGCTGTAGCTGCCTGTTCTGTGAAGTTCATCAGGAGAGTCATGCACTGGCTCTGGTGGGTCCCTGGAGGAGAGTATTTTATGTACTAGCATCTGCCTTCTGGAATATTATTGCCCCAGAGATTATCTTTGCCCCAATTCTATTGGCTTTCCATAAGGCTTTAAAAACCTGGATTGATTGCTGAACTTGGGCACTTGGTTGTGTGATTGAGCCCATATCTTCGCTATATTGATGATGTTGGTTGACTTTATCTTTGGATCTTATATTTCTTATTTGTTGTTTTTATTATTTTTAATCTTATTTTTATTTTCTGTTATCTGCCCAGACTCAGGCTCTGAGATGGGGGCGGGGGGGTTGATATAAATTCAATAAATAAATAAAAACGATGTCTCAAGATGGTAGGCTTTCTGTCTGATCCTGTGTAATTTTTGGAATAACAGGTTTTTGGTTTTGTCTCTTGTATATACTGTTTTAATGTACATTCTCTGAACACATCAAATAGAAGGGATAATACATATAAAGACAGGATGAAAACAATTAACTCTTACACTGTTAAGATCTGGCCTTTTTCCTGAGGTATTTTAAGCTTTCAAAATTTTGATTACATATATTTTGTGACATGTCTAACTCGGAAAGAGCTGATTCATAAAATAATCTTTTGCTTTTGGACAACAGCTTGTTTTTCTGTACCTTATAATTTCTAGTATTTATTTTAGGAGCTATACACTTCAACAGTTATTTGGGAGATATATTTTATGTCTTGCATCAGTGTAACACTGCTCTGCTGTTCATTAAAACTACCTGATGATGATGATGATGATGATGATGATTGTTACTACTACTACTACTGTTATTTTGCATTTGTGCAACATATGAAATACAATTTCTGAATCATTTTACAAGAATACACAGTCCTAGTGCATTTTTTAAAATAATTTCAGATCATTTCGCCTCACCCTATCTTTCAACAAAAAAATTAATTGGGTCCAGTTTAGAAACTGACAGTCTGATACCTCTTATCATAACATATTGGTATATTACAATGGGTGACCATATACATTTTCTCACTAAATAAATAAATGGAGGAAATTCAGTTATAGCTTAGAATCTTTGCAGTTAACATGGAAGCACAATTCAGTTAGGTTCTAAATTGTCACTTTAGTGTCGTCTGGTTTAGAAAACACTTTATTAAAGTAATGCATGTCTTCCAAAATGACTGCCGAGGCACTTTAATGTTCTAACTCTGGAGAATTAAAACAGATTCTTAGTACTCACTAGGAAATAAACAAATGTAGGAGTGTTGGGAAATTTATTTTCTATTTTCTGGTTATAATCACTCACACATTTCTGTTTGTTTTATTGGCACATAAGAGACAGCTGGTGGAAGAATAAATGAAATAAATGAAAATAAGTGAAAAACCCTTGATTGAGCATCCTATAAAATATAATCAAAGATGAATAGCTTGGAGTTGTGTTCACTTGCCAATTCCTTGTTTATGTGATTTTAGATTTTACAGTGAAATACTTAACGCTGGTGCCATTTAAAAATAAAATGGGCACATTTCTTTATAAACTAAATAGGAAGATTTTGAAATTAGAGTATTTTTAATGTAGGAGCTATTCTCATTTATATTTAGTATAGTAAAATTCATAAATTTATGTTTCTTGATCCCAGGGCAAACACCTGTCTTCTCTTTCATTTCTCCTTCACTTTTCTCACATAAAACTCATCAATATTACAAATGAGTTGTCTCATTTTAAAGACAGTTTAGTTCTCATGATACTGATTTATTTATTTATTTTTAGAATTTAACCCGAGGCCAAAATGTATTAAAAATTTGCACAGTCAAATCAAATGAGCTGCACCCAACTATTTGGGAGAAAAAATATACTGGACTAGTTTTAGGTGAATTGGCAATCCAACAGAAGTATTTCATATTTTTGCATATGTTTATAATTTTTATCTCTGTTATTTTTATGGATTGGTTTGAGAATTGTATTCTTTTCATGCTACAGAATAAAAAATAGTTTAGTTAAAGTTTAATTGTAAGTTAAATCTCCCAGCTTTTGCACACATATTAGCAAATCTATAATTATTCCAAGAAAAACTGTAGATTGTATTCTGGTTTTTGGATTAAGTCCAGTTTAGACTTTCATTTACCAATGTCATTGCAATATGTCTTCAATTTCAATTTACTCTCAAGAAAATTGAAATGTCTGCACTTCAGTCAATTGTTGAAAGGTACTATTTATTCAAATTATTGAAGACTTTCTAAGATTCATTCTGAGACAGCAGTATTCCCATTGAAACATGTTTTCACACTTAAGTGCTATCAATAGTTCATATTACTAAAAATGATAGTTTGTTACATCCTTAAAAAACAAAATTATTATCTTAGACTTGATTTGTATATCAATCACAGCTTTTATGCTACCTGTTTTGAGATGTTCCTTAAATGAAGCTATAATGAAAGCTGTAGTATTTGAAAACCTAAAAACATGAGTCAGGCATAACACATGCTATGACACTATTTGCCACTTCACAATTTCTTTTAACACATCAGTGCTTGGGAGTTTTATTACTAATGCAGTTCAATTGCTTAATCTTGATTAGTCAGGTAAATTGCTGGCCTAGAAACTGAGACACTGTGAGTTCATAGACTCACATAGACATAGCAAGCAGCTGAGAGACTTGGGACCATCATTTTTTTCTCAGCCCAACCCACCTCACAGGGTTGTTGTTTTGATAAAAATAGGAGGCAAGATATTAGGTGTGTTTGCTGCCTTGAGTTATCTATTAAAAGGGCAGGATAAACATAAATATAATTCCCTTAGTGTTTAATTAAAATACATATTGTTTGGATTTTGGCATAGCCATTTTATGGACATGCTCTTGTCACAAACAAACAAAACATAATTGAGTTTATCTTGACGTAACCTTTAATATAACATGCTAACATAGCCAAGAAGACGGATAAATGTAGGAAAAGTGCAGGTCTCTCTGCCATAAAAACCAAGCGGGTCTCCGTATGCTGTATATACTTTCCTATAACATGAAAAGTTTTTAAAGTTTGTCCTTCCAAAGCTATTTGTAATACAGCTCAGGAATCATTTATGGAAACAAATTCCTGATGGGATTTACCCATCTAGGTGTGCCCTGAGAAATTATACCCCACCTTCATTGTTGTTCTATATCAATCATTGTAATTCAAGAGTTATAGAACACTGCTTTCAAATGTTTCTATTTTTATAGGTTTTATGTTAGATCTCAAATGCAAACAAGGCTTGATATTAATAAATGATTTACATTGTATTGCTGAATTGTATCTAGCAGTGTTTTTCACCAGTTGTGATAAAATATCTAGCAAGCCTTGGCAATATGGGGTAGGAAATAGACTAACACTTAGAATAACTCAACTTTGATTATGCTGGGTATAAGCTGACCTGGAAAATTACTATAGTACTTCTTACAGGTTTTATGGTTTACCATAGTAGCAACAAAGACTCTTTCAGAAATCTAAGTGGCTCTTAGAATTTGCCTATCTCACAGGGTCTGACATCCTTAGCAATAGTTTGGAGAGTATCTAACCTAAGGGCAATAGGAAATTCCTCTGAAGTCTTCATTGAGTCTTTTTTTCTTTTACAGGTCGTTTGTATGCTATGCAGACAGGTATGAAGATTGATAGTAAAAACCCAGAATGTCGTAAATTCTTATGCAAACTAATGGATCAGCTTGAAGCTGTAAGTTTCTTGTTATGTTACTGGTAATAATAAAAACATGAATGAAGTTGCACTATATCTGTTCTTAATTAGATAGTATTTATTTTGAAAAGAAACATTTCCTTCTTTTGCTGCTTCATATGGATGAAAGTGGCATGGGTTTGTGATTTGACGATGAAAACAATTTCCTACAGTATTTGAAAACTTCCCATTCCAGAAAAATATAATTTGTAAATTGGTCTAATTTATATGTTTTATTTATTCATTTCTCTTAGATTTAAATATTTATTGATCTCACTGTGGTGATATTGGCTAAACATTTGAAATCATAACATATTCGTATACATTTCCATTGTATTGAAGGTCTAGCTGAATGTATACCATATGATATCTCGAATTGTATTCTAGCAGTGTTTTTATATGGAATTATCTTAAGAATTATAAAATCTGAGCTGTATTAATTATAAAAGGTTTTCATGATATTCTCAGAAGATAGGCAAATTAGTAAAATTTTTGGTTCTGGAGTTTAACAAGACATTGATAACATGGATTTAAACAACGTTTTGCAGACTTGAGTCTAGCTGTTCCATTTCTGTGCTTCCTGCAACATTCTGCCCTCCTGTGGATTTTGCTGTCTACACCGTCCATTCAATGACATTGTTGATTTTTATGTCCATATTTTTTTGTAATTGTCTAATTGTAAAATTGAATGGAACAGAGAAGAATGGATATCTAAAACATTCCTGATCTAATTAAGAGTAATAGAATGTGATTTAAATTGAACTTTTTCATACTGCCAGCACCATCGATGTTATATAGCTTGTACTAAGTCATTTCCCCTCTTTCATGTTTATGGCATTGTTTTGTAAGGATAAACTAGGGTTTCTCTAAATCCCAACAGTGACACTATTCAGCAGCCCAGTGCCCACCTGTTGTAACTGTAGATGTTGTAATCTGTAATATCTTTGAAAACAGCTCTTTGAATTGCATTAGACTGCTTGACTAAGCATTCCTGTAATTCTTCAGGTCGGCACAATTAAATTAGCTATCAACTCTCCATTTAATTAAATCTTTATTTATATTAAATGTCTCATGTTCTACAAGAGGCTATATACACTGCTCAAAAAAATAAAGGGAACACAAGCAGAAGACATCCGAGATCTGGATGAATGAAATAGCCTTATTAAATACTTTGTTCATTACATACAGTAGTTTTGTGTTCCCTTTAGTTGTTTGAGCAGTGTATAAACTACTGTATGTAAAGAACAAAGTATTTAATAAGGCTATTTCATTCATTCAGATCTCGGATGTCTTCTGCTTGTGTTCCCTTTATTTTTTTGAGCAGTATAGTTCTATTGCATTCATTGGCATGATCTAGGTTATGAATTAAATATTGAATCTTTCTACATGTCTTATTAGGGCAGAGTGGGAAGGTAAATTGTCATACAGCTAAAATTGAACTGAATTTGAGTGTTATCTATTTTGTGGCATAGAATGAAGTTATCTGAGCATTTTTGGATTTATAACTTTCATTTTCTTTAAATAAAGATGTCTAACATTTGTAGTTTATAATGTGAATGAAATTAAATATAGCAACCTGTGATGACCCAGGGTGTGGCACGAAAGCAACACAACCAGAGAACAGATCTAACTCCCCTTTATTGCTCCAACTGTGCCCCCAAATGTTTCCACATTCACTGCAAGTCGTGGAGCAAAGCTCTCATGCGCACCTTCAGAAGCCTCTGGCTGCAAATAGTCCAGTAAGCCAGGTTAAACAGCAATTAGGGCCAGCAGTCCAATAAGCCAGGTTAGCCCAAACATTAACCAGGGCTAGCAGTCCAATAAACAATAAACAGAGCAAGAAGTTCAACGAAACAGGCAAACTGGCAAGCCCCACAAGACGGAGTACAGCAATCTCTAGGCTTTGGCAAGTGTGCATGAGGCTCCACAGATTCAACGCTTGTTCCTGACAAATGCCCCTCCCACTGGCATCTCCTTACATCTCAGTCCCCAGGTGTGCCTTGTGAAATGAGACGGGGCACTCTCCTCCCTCGTAGCCAGCTCAATCTGTGTTGATCTCGCCGTCTCTCTTCCCTCCTTGCTCTTGGATCAGGAGCGGGTAGTCCTTGCTCTTCTCCTGAGCTGTACCTGTCTGCAGGCCTTACTTCATTCAGAAAAGCCTTGCCTGGACTGACTCTGCCCTTCCCCAGTTTCCTCCAAGGCCAACGGAACCGGCCTCTCTATCTCTGTCAGTTCTTGTTCCAGCTCATCTTCCCCCGCAGATTCAGACTCCGACAGGGGAGCATGACACAACCATTGAGGGTTGGAGTTTGTTCTCCGAATTTGTGGGTTGGTTTCCAAATGTTTCGTTACCCAGCTAGGTAACCTCTTCAGCGGAATTTAGGGGATATCAGTGTAGATATCATTCTGCTTATAAGGACTTTGTATGGCCAGTAGGTCTTGTGATAGGGAGATCATGTCAGGTGAGGGTGACTTCCCCTTGACAAGACTACTGACCACACGAAGCCCTTATAACCAGAACAACACAACACTGACAGCCCCTAAATTCTGCTGAAGATATTACCTAGCTGTCAGAATAGGGAGCTAGTGATAGGTTCAGATGAATTGCACTTGCCCATCCTCTCCTGGCTCACTGATCAAGAGAGTTGAAGGTAAGGAGCTCAGTAACATGAACTAAACCAAGAAATGCCTGGATTGCCAAGGGCATGAAAGGAAGGGCTGATTTCAAATGATAGGTAACATTCAAGTCTACACTATAATAATAAGAACAGCAAACATCTCCTTTCTTACGGAATCTGCAATTTGCCACCTATTGGTCCTTTTAAACTTAGCCAACCTATCCTTCCTTTTTGATGAAGGACAGGTTGGCTGAACAGCTAAGGTCGCTCTGTGAATTTTTCTAACTTCTGGATGATAAATCACTCTGGTCAGTTCAGATTGGACATTAGCCAGATGAGTCTAGAAGACATGTCTGATGTTTCATCCTGCACGATTATCTCAAATGACCACAGTTTGATTCTCTGAGGAAGTGGATAGGATTTTCTGTCATTTTAACGGAAATTCCTTATAGTATGGGTTCCTTCCCTTTGTAGTTGGTGAAAGCCTTCAGGAGTTGACAGAAAGTTGAGTTGATACAATGGTAAATCCATCCTTGAGAGAGAGAGTAATGCTAGTGTTGTAAGCCTTTCTAAAAGAAACATTTGTGTGCCCTCCTTAAGAAACCATCATTTGAGCCTGACTAAATAGACAACCTTGTCTACTAAGGTGTTTCCTGGGAAAAATTGTTGAGAAAATTGTGGGGCTGCAATTTCAACAAGCCCCAGAAGAAATGAATTACATGGACCCATTTCAGACAGGACAAAATACAGGAACATACCTAGCATTAATTGTTCTTGTGGATGAATTTTCAGGAGACTGAGATAGATATATTGTAAACCTCATAGTTCTGCTTGATCTGTCAGTAAGTTTCAAACCATCAATCATCGTAACTTCTGGGATGCATCTGAGGATTGGATGTCAAGGACACTGTTATGCAAGGATTGTCCTCCTTCATGAAAGGATTATTTCAATTAGGAAGGAGAGTCTGAGCCCTAAGCTGTTGAAATATTGTCCATGTACCTGGAGACTTCAGATCTGGATGAAGAGGAACAGATTAAAATTTAATTGCAGCAAGACAGTCTGTATTTGAAAATCTGCTGATTTCAATGAGATATATTTAATTTGGAACTGGATTGTACTTCTCCAAATACAGCTGGTTCATAATTTGGGAATCCTCTTAGATTCACAGTTCCAATTCAGGAAATGGATGGTACCTGTGACCAAGGGGGCCTTTGCTGTGTACCAGTTGCAATCTTTCCTGGAATGGGAGGCTTTGGTTATCTCTGAGTTGGATTGCTTCAATGAGTAGTTTTTGAAGTGCACTTAGAAGCTGTAGCTGATCCAAGATATGGTGGCATTAAATAATGATGTAGCACTTCAAGACATCCATGTAGAAATTCTACTTTGGAAACTGTACTGCTGCCAAGTGGCTTCTTGGTGCAATTCAACATGCTGGTTGTTAATTTTAAAGTTCTTCTTAATTCAAGGCCTGTATATGTGCAGGATCACCTCCTGGTGGTATGCCCTCACCCAAATAAGATCGACTAGGATGATGGGGTTGACTCCACATTTCTTGGTTTGAGGGTGTCACCTAGTGATGCCATGGGAGCCTATTTTAAATGTCAATTCTTAGTCAAAATTTAAAGCTAAAACTATGTAAAACTATCTGTTTTTATTCCGAAATTATGGGTTTGAGGAGTTGTATGCTACTCATAGTTGGCTTATTGGAGTGACTTCTAAATAAATAAATAGTCACACCAAGGATTTTCATTATGTGGCTTAGAAAGTATATCTGAAACCCCCAGGCTTCTTTGTAGGACTTCATATTTCATCAACTGCTTTCTATGATTTCCATTTCCACTGAGCCATGGTGGCACAATGGTTAGAATGGAGTATTGGAGGCTAACTCTGCCCACAGTCAGTAGTTTGATCCTGACTGACTCAAGGTTGACTCAGCCTTCCATTCTTCTGAGGTCAGCAAAGTGAGATCCCAGATGGGGGTAATATGCTGACACTCTAAACTGCTTAGAGACTGATGTAAAGCAATATGAAGCAGTATATAAGTCTAAGAGCTATTGCTATTTAAGATTGAAAAAGTGGACAGAAGAAAGAAATAACCTTATGAAAAATGTAGCTTTAAAAACGTCGTTTTCAACATGTCCATACAAGTTTGCTTGACCTATACAATTATTTCCCTTGCTTATCCTACCTGCATGTTATTCATCTGTGTCAGTGAGAAGACAAGAAGCCAGTTTGAGATCTTCAGTTTATTTTAGTAACTACAGTATGAGTGAATTGAATTTTGAAAACAAAAGACTTGAAATTTATTATAATTATTACCCTGTTTCCCCCCAAATAACACATCCCCTGATAATAAGTCCAATCGGGATTTTGAGCACATGGCAATAAGGCCAAGCGCTTATTTCATGATTCAAAAAAATATAAAACAGAGTCTTATTTTCAAGGAAACACAGTATAATTTATACCTTCTATTTCTAAATCCTGGGAAAGAGTAAAATCTAACTTGTCAAGTTGCACTGACAAGAACAAAATGTAAAAGTTGCCATCTTATTCTCCCTGTTGACATAAGTAAAGTTTCCAACCCAACTTGACAAGCAGAAATCCTGATTTGCTTCTATAGTTACAATATGAGGCGTGATAAATAACCAGTTAAATTGTGTATCTTTTATTTATTTATTTTTAGATGAAGAAACAACTTGGGGATAATGAAGCAATTACTCAGGAAATAGTTGGCTGTGCCCATGTGGAGAATTATGCATTGAAAATGTTTCTTTACGCTGATAATGAAGATCGTGCTGGTCAGTTTCACAAGTAGGTAGCAAAGGAAAATACATACTGCATGTAATAATGAGCTATTGAAGCAATGTAGCCTAAATTTGATCTAAATATAAAGCCAGCTTGGCTAGTGGTTTTTAATAGACCACACTAGGAAGCAGGAGACTGTGAGTACAAATTCCGCCTTAGCCAAGAAAGCCAACTGGGTGACTTTGAACCAGTCACTTTCTCTTAGCCCAACCCACCTCACCAGGGTATTGTGGTGGGGGAAATATGAGGAGAAAGGTGTATTGGATATGTTCGCTGCCTTGAGTTATTTGTAAATATAATAGAAAGGTGGGATATAAATAAACAAAAATATCAAAACTTTCATGTTGCATAAAACTCTGGAAAACTACTAGAATGAATGGTTATAAAAATAATGTAACTTGAAAGTGCTCTCAGTTCTGCCCTTGCCTGTGAGTTTAATGTAAAAAAAATTGTACTTGTCTAATTATCGTCAAATATGTATTTTTATTCCTATTCTTTAAAAAAACCCTATTTTTTCCAGAAATATGATTAAATCCTTTTATACTGCAAGTCTTCTCATAGATGTCCTGACAGTATTTGGAGAACTAACAGACGAGGTAAGTAAAAGGTGTTATAGATCATAAAACACAGACAAAGGAAACAATTTTTAACATTGTAATTTAATCATCTTAAATTTCTACTTAACTATCCTGGTTACAAGTGTTACATATTAATTATAAGAAAACTCATATTTAGTAACCATTTAATTATATGAATTGCAGAGAAGAATTCTAATGCAAATACAACAGGTTTCTTTGGGCTTGGGAGAAATCTATTTCCAGAATCTTCTATAAAGAGGCATTGTCAATGAAATGCATTATCATTTTTTACAGATTAGAACAAAACTATGGAATATTACAGTATGGCCAGTTTCTTAAATGTCTTACCAGAATTAATATACTCCAAAAAGAGGCAAGAGAAATCACAGAATGGAACAAAACATGACAGGAGATTTCCCTGAATTGCACTGACAATTAATTTGTACAGTATAATCAGAAAGGAAAACAACACAATATAAATAGATATATCCTTTTTATTATGCTTAGTACAGGTAATCCTCAACCTATGACCACAATTAAAATCTTGGTTGTTGAGCAAAGCAGTCATTAAATGAGACATCATGTGACTGCTTTGCTCAATGACCATAATCCCGTAAACTTTATTGGGAAATCAGAGAAGATTGCAAATGGATTACACATGATCACAGGGCACTTGGCAACCAGCTGTAAGTGCAAATAGATTGCCAAACACCTAGATCATTATTATGTATCTGTCGAGGTTGGATGTGTGAGATGTTTTTCAATGGCCAGAAGTGCTTTACATCACTTAAAGCATCTGTTCCATAATCTTTGTAATTTCAGACTGTCGTTAAACAGTCATAAATTGAGGACTATAAATATATCGAGGCACACCTCAAATGACTTTTTAACTTGTTTTTTTTAAAAAAAAAAATAAGTAGCACTTTGGTTGGGAGATTCCATTGACTACAAAGAAATCTATGCAATAGGTTGCCTATTAAACCATCTGTCCCTTTAAATGAAAGAAATGTAATTTCTTATATTAAGAAATTATTTATACAGACATTATTAGATTTTGGCTGCATTGGATTAGAATTAGATATGCCAGACAGAAGAGGAAAATAGAAACTATTGTAAAAACTGCTTCAAATTCTGCATGCCAGCTTGCTTATCAATTTATTTTCTTAAGTATGCAGGAGGTTTTACTGGATATGCTTAAGTACAAATTTTAACAAGGAGTTCCATTTTTTTGCACTTGGCTGTTGGTGATTAAAATTGAAGGAATTATATAAGATGAAAAGCCATCTCAGAAATTCATATAGGCAGATTTCAAAAGTAATTCTGGAATAAAAACATACTAAAATGATAATTAAATGCACATTAAACTCATCACCTAGAAGCAAGACACATGAATTCCTGGAAATTTATAATAAAGACACCGCTTGTGAGATTGAATAAGTATATTTTCAATTGACAAAAACCACAGAAATTGAATGGTTTGTTCAGGTTCATTATATTTTTCTTAACTTTTTTTGAAACTATACTACACTGTATACTTGGTGTTTTAGAAATATTGTATAGTCATGCTAGATTTTTGTTTTAATGCCACTCTTGAGGCAAGACAGATTATTCCTGTTGAGATTCAAAGTTATGACCTTCTCTCCTCAGCAATCACAAATGTTCCAGAGAGTAAATAACCTAGCATCCGTAAGAACTGGGCTGCATTCCTGTTATTGTGACTGTTTCCTGTTGAAAATTTACTTAGGAAAGTACTACTTTCTGAATAGTAAAAAATTATAGAAAACTGTAAAGCTGTTGGGTTGCTACCTAGTTAAAAAAAGCTGCATGAGAGAAAAATAATAGCTTCCCAACAGTTCTATTGTTGAAATCTGAAATGATATGAAAGAAATTACAATTATTGAGCCAAAAGGAATTGGATATTGCTAAGGACTGACTAGAAAATTGCTTGCTTCATCCTATAAAATTCACAACACTTTTCTCATTTATCTTCTTCCTAAATATTTAGTAAAGACGAAAATCCAGCCTGCAGCTAACTCTTTAGTGACACCATCCCAAACATTTTTATTTAAGGAAAAATTGTTTTAAAAAGCATCTGCTGAGAGAAGTGCAAATAGTTATGACCCTACAGTAAACTTTTTATTCTCCCTCTGCAAAAAAAGACATGTTTTGAGGACTAAGTCTCTTAAAGGAATAATAAGTCAGAGTGTAGAGATTTGAAGGATGAAGAGTTGTTCATACCAAATGTGAGAGAATAGTTTCTATTTTATTGTGTAAATTTTGGAATTGTTTTTAATAATGCCCATTTTGGAATTTTAGGGTTGTAGGCTGAATCTGTAGGCCTAGAAATCTTGACTAAGTATTAATGATATTAAAGTTACTTCATAAATACCTTTTCAATTTCGAATTTACGCAATCTAAGACATGAACAAATTTAAATGATAAATTCTTCTTTAACTTTCTAGAATATTCGGCACAGAAAATATGCCCGGTGGAAGGCAACATATATTCATAACTGTCTTAAAAATGGAGAGACTCCACAATCTGGACCTGTTGGAATGGAAGAAGAATTTGGTAACATTACTGTTAATGTTTTGATAAATATAAATAGCATATGAAATATATTTAATGTGATAGAAGTCTGTCTTTTATCATTTTTTCTCATTTCTCAATCTGTCAGACTCATTTTGTCAAGGTATTCCAAAAAGTTGAGATGGTAATTGTCCCTCACACTATTATATTAACATATATTAATCAACCAATTCAGCTTTCTTTTCCTACTTTTTAAATTCAGAAACATTGCTCCTTGGTTGAATATATCTCTGCTTACAACTTTGGGTTTGCACATATAATTTGTCAAAATAATTTTAAAATAAATTGTTATTTATGAATGAGCATGAAACCATGCTCATCCATTAATTTTATGTAACAGTTACAAATACATAATACATAAATGAGTTTTTTATGTAACAGTTCAGATTTCCATATTGCATATTGCATACATTATTGCATATGTAAGGGGCACTGAAATAGATATGTGAACGTTACTTAAGAATTTTTTTTCTCTGGGCTGGTTGAAACTTTATTAGTGAATAAAAAACACTTTTTTAGGACACAATGAAATACAGGTAAAAGTATCTTTTTACTCTCATGGAAGCTATGAGGGATTTATTTATGTCTTAAGTGTCTGAAATTTAACCCCAGTGGCATGGTCATTGCTTAACTTAGCATTGGTTGCAACCATTTATAGACTTAAGTTGTCGAAATCTGTTACAAACTCTTGCCATTGGATATGTCATATGAGATATATCCAGAAGTCCTTCTAGGAACTTCCCTCTCTTGTATGATCATATGTTTTAAGTTAGACTTACCTTTGAGAGGTTCCAAAATAAAGTTGCAGCCATGTTCCAGTTGTGGCTAATAAATATGATATGATTGAAAGCAATTACAAGTAATTTTTAAAACATCTGTAGCATTAAGGAGGATAGCATTTTATGCATCCTTCATTTTTATGCTAATCAGTTTTTCTTCCAGTTAGCCATAACTATATTTTGCTGGGTGACTGAGCTTGGGGGAGGGAGAGTTGTTTGTTTGCTTGATTCAGCTTGAAAGAAAACTTGACATTCGACACTTAACTTTAATAACAACAAAATATATTATGTGCCTGTTAGTGTATTAAGTGCATAGTAGTGCATAGTAATAATTTGAGAAATCACCAGATATAGCAGTATATATCATTGCTTAGAAATCAATATTTTAAAATATTTGGTTCATTTCATAATAAAAAATAATACAATACATAATAAATTTATTCACTGGATAGGATGAATATCTAAGTCATGGTATATTTACTACACTAATTTTGTAAGATAAAAATGAGTATATTGGTTCTAAATAATGTTCTGAAAGTTTTATTTTATGTGATATGTGACCCAAAAAGTTTAGGGTATTATCGTGCCAAAGTTCATATGGAAATGTTTGTATTCCGGAATATCTGAAGAACTCATAGTTCTTGCTTTGTGCATTTCAGAAAGAAAAGCAGCATTGTTTAAATGTACTGGAAGACTTCCCCCATTCCTTTCAGCTTGCTCAGTTTCTTCCTTCTCTTGAAACTAAAAAGTACTGAACTAGAATCAGCTCACTTTTAGACATCACTGTGTTTTCTAAACGTATTATTCTTGAAAATCAGTAATTCTTATAATATTAGACCCACTAATATTCATCATTGCCAGTTGATTTGGTTACAAGATAATGAGAATTATAATGGAGAATAATAGGAGCAGCTGTAACCTTGACTATCAATAAGTGTTGTATCTTTTTATTCTCAATGATTGTATTTTATTCTCCTTATATACACTGAGAGCATGTACACCAAAGTCTTGTGTGTCCAATCACAGTTGGCCAATAAAGAATTCTATTCTGTTCTGTTCTGTTCTGTTCTGTTCTGTTCTATTCTATTCTATTCTATTCTATTCTATTCTATTCTATTCTCTTGGATTATATTTTCAATCAATATAATTGCATCCATTTTTATTTTTTCATTAAATTTATGTGCTATCCATCTCATCAAAGATCACTATAAATGTTGCCCTCCCATGGTCAATTTTAGATGAAGTCAATAATAGCTACTGAATACTGATCCTATATGTCCTAGTGTTAAATTATCCTAAACATTTGCTACATTCTTATAGCATAATAAATAACATTGCAAGATGCTTTTAGTTACTTTCACAGTGCTTATCCAAAATAGGTGAAGTTGGAAGGCACTGGTCCAGAGATACTAATGTTATCGGTAGTCCCTGTTTAGCAATCACAGTTTGGATCACTCATTAAGCAAAACAGTCACTAAATGAAACCACAACTGTTCTTATGATCTTACTTCAACTTTCCTTTGTTTTACAGACCCATAAAGGTGATAAATGCAAAAATTGACCATCAAGTTACTTATTCATCACTATTGTAATTGCAAATGGTCATTTTAAAAAAAGAGTTGCTAAATAAAAGCTATTTGTGCATTGAATTTTTGGTTTTTAAAAAAAATCAGCATGTCTCTATTTTTATTTGCAAGATTATGAAAATGAACAAGCCAGTTCTCCAACACCATCCAGCCAAGAATCAGAACCATCATCTACCTTTCAATCAAGTAATATTCCCACAAGCAGTTTCAGTGGCATACATATCCCACCAGGTGCTCATGCTCCTGCTAACACTCCTGCAGAGGTACCCCATAGCACAGGTGAGTAATCTGTATATTTTTAACAGTGCATGTTTGTCTTTTCCTAGATTTGTTAACTATGTAATAAGACATTGGAAACTATTTCTTAGAACTTTTGCAGTGAAAGGAAGCTACCACAAATAGTGCCATAAGATTTATTATAAATCCATGCTGGTTTAAAAAGATAAGAGAAACTATTAAATTACACTGTATAAATACAAAGAAAAAACTATGCTCAATTATACCAAAAGGTCCATAGAGGGATAATTGCTCTGTTCCCTTACTGAATAACCAAAAGCAAATATAATTAATATGAAATCTATGGCAAGGTATGTAACCTATAGTAACCTCATTTGTGCTCCTTAGCAATTCATACTAAGAGACCACCTATTTCCATCACAGGAAGTTCTTGTTTAATGGTGCCTATTGGGACTGGAAGGTCCATCATTAAGTGACATGTTCATAAGTAAAAAGCCATGTGATTGCATCATTTAGTGATGGCAGTTCCATTAGTCCCATTTTCTGTTTTTGAATGAAGACCATGAAGGTCGTTAATCAAGGACTTCATCTGATGACAATTTCTGATATCCTGCCAATTTCTTCATTGACTTTGTATATGGGTAGCCAGCAGGGAAAGTTGTACATTGTTATCAATTGACTGCAGGGATGATTATGCATCAGCAATAATTATAGTTGTAACTACCACCCATTCCGTGCTGTCATAGGTTTGAACTCATAGGTTAAACAAGTGGTTGCTAACTGTGTAACCAACCAAGTAAAAATACTTTTAGTATACTATTCAAATACTATTCAATCAAGTTATGTTAAGTATATCTATCTAAAATCATAATTTTAGACTTGCCTATTAAGCACTTTGCCTATTTTTCACTCATTTATTCACTGTAAAATTAGGTTGTCCAGGTAAGCAGTGAAAGACACTATATTAAAAAATGCCTGCTTCCTTTTGAAGTAGTTCCATTATATTTTGGATTGTGGCATTAACTTTACAAAGAAAAAACTAAAGTATATAGTTTTAAAAATCAACATAAGCCATATCAAATAAAGATTCTGATTATTTAATTCTGGTGCTCTTTCAACATAGTTAAGTAACATAGAGAGAGATTCTACATTCTTGTGGGGATAAAAGTACCTGACTTACTAAATCATTTCTTCTCTCATTTTTTCTTAGTAGAATTGACATGCAGAAAATTCTGTTAATCATCGAGTTAGGCACATTTTTGTACTATAGTAACTTAATTGCTGATGGATATGAAACATTAATGCTATATAAGTATTACATTTTTCCCAATTTCTAATTACTGTTTAAAAGTTCTCAAATATTATTCTGAAATCATAGATTCCATTCCAGCTAAGGTAAACATATGATATTTCTAAATTTGCATGTTTGTTTGTCTCTTTTTATTATTTATAGGAGAAACAAGTAATCCAATTCAACCCACCCCTCAGAATGTTCCCCTGGTTGATCCTTCACTTTATAATGTCCAACCTGCTGCAGGTAAGCTTTGTTTTCCTGCTAGTTTGCATCATTGAAAAGAATTGGCTACACCACACCTGTACTTATAAACACAACCATAAATTACCTACCTATGTTTACAATAATGGATTCAAGAATATTTCAGAATACATTTGGACATTTGGATTCAAAGCATTTCAAATGAGAAATACATCAGGTTCAAAGCCTTCATGTTGCATTTGAAATATTAGTTTAGGTTTATTAAAAATGGACTATAGGTCTTTTGAGTTCAGAACAACTTTTTTCCACATTCCCAGCATTCTGTTTCAAGCAGAAAGCACTTCTAAAATAATTGAAACAGCCCAGTCTGAACACAAGTGTTTTTAGTGCAAAATGATTCCCTTTGGAACTTAATACTAACCATAAAGAGAAAAAAAAAACACTTGGTACTACTTAAAAGTTTGGTCCTGTATTTGGGTTTGTGTATAAGGAATAACATTATATGAAACTCAGTGCAGAAGCAATAATTTCAAAGTAAAGGAGAAAATATAGAAATTGGATATCTCTAGTAGAGGATCTTACTTGGTCATGTGATTCCATAATTCCTGGAAACGGAGTTCCATTTTAGTATATTGAGGCAATATATTGTCAGCCATCTTGAGTGCCATCTGGTAGAAAGGCAGGAATATATATTGCATTCATAATCATAATTGGTATCAAAACATGTAGCAGATACAATGTGGACTGTATTGTGATCTCAACATTTCATATATTTATAATTATAACCTATAAATCATCCTAAAAGCTTATCATCTAGGCCATAGAATGATAATCTAGGATTCCAAATGGGTGATTACCAATTTTTCATCATTACCCACTAGCACTAGAGTTCAGAAAGACCTGACTTATAGTATATTTGAGTGGACAAGGAGCAATAATTCCTAAGTGGTCTTCCCTATAAATTATGTTAACTTTTTGTGTTTTGAGAAAGATTTTATTTTTGTTAGTTTTGCATTTAGCAGGGACAGTGGTTCTTTTTTAAAAAAAATAACCATAAAAAGATTTGCCAATCTCAGGCAATATATTCAAATTAAGCTCATTATATTCACTGGAAATTGATACCTAAGCAGATCCTTTTCACACAGAATTTTACATAGAATTTCAAAGGTACTTATGGCTATGTGGACAAATTTATTTAATGTTAAGTGACCTGGTAGGCGGCATAAGCCATGAATATGTGTCAATTTTTTGGGTACTTCAGAATTTTAGTTCTGTCCAATGATGTCATTAAAAATATCTAAAATTAAAACTAAAATTTTGCCTGATACACATTAATAATATTTGAAGTAGGCCTCAATAATAATAAATAAGGCTTTTTGCCAATAGAGCATGTAATAGAGTAGATACTGTAAAAATAAGATTAGATTGCTTAATTTAGGCTTTGTTCCAGAAAATCAGTTGAATACTGGACTGATGCCTTGGCAGTTTTCTAAAAGAATGATTTTCAAGTTTCTTTTGGCATCATAATATGAGAAAACAAAATGTCCTTGAGACAGTCTTTGAGGTAATGTGTTCACGCTGTGTTTTTCAAAGAGAGGGAGGCCACCATTGACCAAACCTTAAAAGTTAATTGTGGATTTATACATTTATCAGGTCATGGATGTTAGGTTACAGACTGAAAATTTAAGTGACACTATATTTTGTGACATGGTGTATTCTTTGAAGAAATTGCTGCTCTATGCAAATATAACTTGCCTCCTGTTGAAATAAATGCACTTGAAGTTTAGGTTTTTTTATAGAACATGTAAAGTGAACTCATAAATAATAAGATGCTTGTTGCAAGAGGTTTTTTTTTTAACTATAGGTAGGACTACTCTGATTAAAATCAGATTTAGCAAATTGATTAACAATATTTGAAAAAATATATTGGACTGGATTAAAAAAATTTCCATTTCAAAAAGACAAATGTGTATTAAAAGAAACAGCCTATCCTCTGCGTGAAAACTTTTTTTAATTTGCTAAAGCAAACCATCTAATCTTTAAAAGAAGAAAGATTAAAATAATTTTATGTTACAAATTTAAGTTATGAATGAAAGGAAACCAATAATTACATAAAGATAAAAAAACATTTTTATCTTTATCAGTGTTAGGTTATAATGAATGTAATTTCACATATAAATAATTGTGATAACATCGCAATGATAACTGTAAAGTGAGGAAAAGATGATGTATAAATGCATATATAAATATGTATATATTATTAAATTCTTGCCTCTGAAGCACTTATTATACTGTGTTGTGGCTCCTAAGGTTTTGTTGAAATGAAAATAAGGGAATACCGATTCAGAGCTGTTTGCAGTGTCAGTCCATCAACAGAAGATGCTGTAATGTTCTTTCTGTTAGAGAGTTATGAAAACTCAGGTTTTAAAAAGCTGAAACTTCTGACATAGGACACTAAATTTCTATGTTTATAATGTACTTTAACATGATATGGCTCATTCCTTTGAAATGTAGCAAAACAAACAAAACTTTAGTTTAAACAATGCATAAATACAGTATGCCTTTTAGGCTTCGTTTAGCTGCAGATTGATCGGTATAAATGGTAAGCATGTATCTGTCTAGCCACAGTGTTTAAAAGGATCAAAACAGATCATACAAATAAGTCAATATTAGCTATATAGTAGCTAGCATTTGTTTGCTTTTGTTGATAAGATTGTAACGGAAATTGCATCGTTCATTAATACTGTACAGACAGAACTTTCCATTGAATTGCCGTGTAACAAAGACTTAATGCGAACTTTTCCTTTGTCATTTGTTTTGACTTCTATAGTATGAGAGTGTATTAAATTTGAAATAAGGCTTAACAACTATACTTCTGTATAGTTTTATTAGAAATGAGGACATTTTCATTCTTCTATTTTACGCAAAATATGGGTTATAAAAAAGTTACTGTTTTTAAGTTCCTAGTGTCTTGGTATCTCATGCACGTTTGGCCCTTTCTTTCACCTGACAGGAAAAATAAAATGTCACAGTGCTTGATTCTTCTGCTAGGGAATGGGTGTTATTTCGTAACGAGATGATCCCATATCTCAGCAAATTATACAGAGGCAGAATCAATGAATGGCCTCAGTTGCACTCCAGACTTGAAGGAAAAATGGGAGAATCTAAGATTAACACACAGGATCCTTGTTTTTGTGCCGATTGTTTTTGTTCAGATTGTAACATGATTACTGAAGCTTCTAAAGATTTTAGATAAAGGGCAATTTTCTCTCAAAGTATTGGGTTACACTTTAAGCTTCAGACAGCTTTTCTGTTCACTGATCTTAGCAAACCGTTTCAGGTGGTTAAATAAATATGTGTGTGTCATGTATGGAAGCTGAACCTTAATCACCTGTCTCTGTTTTGATAGGGGAAATTCGTTTGACTCCCGAAGATTTTGCCAGGGCCCAGAAATACTGCAAATTTGCTGGCAGTGCTTTGCAGTATGAAGATGTGAGCAATGCTGTGCAGAATCTACAGAAAGCCCTCAAGTTACTGACAACAGGCAGAGAATGATGCCTTTGTCTGCTGGCTTCATCACTTGTACCTAAAAAAACTTAACAGGCGGTTACTCTTAACTCTTGTCAGGAAAATGCACTTGTACAAAAGCTTTTGATTTCTGTGATAAGAATACAGCCTCTATGTCTGTCTCATTCTTTCTGACAGAGGGATAAGAACTATCTGTGGACAGAGGTTTACATTCAGCACACCAATTGTGGCACTCCTTGCCCAAAATTATAAAATGCCCCCATGGCAGTGCTGTCCTTTTTACAAGATAGGGTAGGGAAAGGAGGGAAATGCTTTCTGATGGCATATTTGTTAGGAATTTGTTATAAGAGAAGATTGTTTGAAATGCAACATGTATCTAATTGAAATGTCCAGATTATTTGGGGGCCGGGGGGGACACTATATAATAAAACCAATGCAGCAAATAAGGTAGAAATGATTTTTTAGAAACTTTCAAATTAAATTAGAAAGGTATAGTTAGCTTTACTGATATTGCTGGAAAGCCATTTACCGTTTCCTGGTTCCAGTACTCATTAAAGCAGTATAATTTTTTGTGTGTGTGTGTTTTTTTCATTGTGTGGTTCATTTCAGTTTTGAGGATAAAGGAAATATACATCTGAAATGTAAAACCTAGCTCTAGATATCTTGAACTTTGAAAGCATTCTAACACTAAGAAAATAACCAAAATTAGAAATATTTGGAATTTAATATTTATTGCCATCATTTAAAAAAATGAAAATGTTCAATTCCTGCTGTACTGTAGACTATTAAAATATTGTGGAACCTTTAAGTATGTGTTTGAATTATTAATGTTAAAATGCATAAAAGTTTTAACAAAAATATTTTAGTATTAAATATGCTTTTGTTAATAAATTTAGTGTAAATGGATATTTTGTACAAAATATGATATGCCTCCCTTTTTTGTCTCAGCTTTTCTTTTTTAAACAATAGTTTAGCTCTGCCTTACAGTGTGCACCACCAACTCAATTGGGTGGAGATGGAAGAAACTGTTTAAATGTCAAAAACATTTGTTCTACAAATAACAACTAACAAAAGTTGTTCAATGTTAAGATAAAGGTATAGTCTTTCAGATATCAAGATTTATTTTAGGTCCCAAGTTTGGCAAATTTGAATGTTGCAGAATTCTTCACCTCTCTTGATTTGACTCAGAGCTCAAATTCAATTTTTATTTCGGAGTTTGAATCATTGACTTTCCTAACTTTTCCTGTATATATCCAGGTGTTATATTTGACAAAAACCTTTTCTTCACTGAACTCTTGTTCAGTAAACACTTAGTGCACTCCTGTTGAATTTTCTCACTACATGCTAAATGCAAATACTGTAATCTTTTCCTTTGTTACCAAACTGCCTCAAACAGAAGTACGCACTATATGCATGCACATTAAAAAGAAAAGCCCATGTAATAGCAATACAATTATGTTTTTTTGGTTTTATGTTACTATAGTGTTAAAGGGCTGCATTAAAATAACTTTATATGTGTTTCTCACTGCTGGGCTTCTATGAATGCTTGCTTTTCAGATATTTTTTTTAAAAAGCATTCTTAAAAATTGGTCCTTCTGTTATTTGCAATGGAATTCAAAATTATTGGAAATTAATATCCAGACATTTCAAGTCTGCTGCTCTTAAGGACATTTAGTTACATGTTTTAAAATAATGTGAATGTGGGTTTGAGGATTTATGTGCATTCATTGATCTTCATGATTTCAACGTAACTTTTTTATATCACTTTAAAATCCTAGTGGATTCCATATGTAAGTCATGTATTTTAAACTTCCAAACATGATGAACTTTGGAAATGGACAATAGCATGGTTCCTCTATGTTGGTCTGCTTGTATTCAGGTATTTTAGTTAAACTTTCCAGTTCTTCTGAGACTGGTTGGATCATATGCACAATGCACAAGCCAGATGCACAATTGTACGTGAATAGAAATAAGCAAATACTGAGTTGCCCTCCAGTATTTGTGCAGCTTCATCCCCTTCCCCCTCCCAAACCAGGAAGTATTTTAAAGCAGCTTTAGAAGCGGAGAGCTGTGGATAAGGAAAGTCAATGACTCCTCATGGAAGCTGGACAATTTTCTATTCATTCAGCAAGATTTTCAGCATGTATTGCCTAATTGATCTTTAAGGCATTCATTTCATAAAATAGCACATATCCCTTCAAGCTATATTATTGATTGTGTTACAGTGTGACTACAACAAAAATGAATGTTTCTAAGACTTGCCTTACACTTTTTCTTACTTGCTTTGCCTGGACAGTATAATCGGCTTTCAGGAAGAAGTATGCACGAAATATATTTTGTTTTGAACTGGTTTTAAGATGAACATTTTAAAACCTAAATAGATACAATGGAAATACAGCTGTGCTGCCATTGCTGAAAAATCTGGTTGGTTTAGAATCTGCTATTAAAATGATCCCACCCCTGCTTTCCAACAGAGGAAACCCTTTTTTATCAGTTTCTTCAAATAAACACCCCGGTTTGTCAGCCAACAGATTAGCTGTTATTTTTTTCCCCTGTAATCTTTTTATTGCTTATTTCAGTTAGATAAAGTTATGAGATTTCCTTACTAAAATAACAAAAAAAATGGTCAATTTTCCTGTAGAAAGTAATATTCCACTTACACAATAAAGGTGCATAGAGTGGAGTAACTGGCTATTTAAATCATAACTCAGATGATTCCCCCAGCAGGAGGATTCTCCCAGCAGGAGTCACCTGACCCCTGAGAAACAATAAACAAAATGAAGGGAGCTAGGTCAGGTTCAGACACAGGAGGAATTTTGGGGGGCGGTTTGAGATCGTTGCCTTGAATTCTGAAAGAAGAAGGACCTCAGGCAAGGCTGGAAATTGAGTTGCTTGGCTGTAACTAGAATTGTGTTAGGGTTTTTGTGTTTTACCTCTTTTCAACTATATGTTGGGTGTGTAGAACCTTATCTTCTTTTGGCAGCTTTCATAAAGTTGATTTTTGTTTAAATCTTGGAGTTGACCGTTGGCCTTTTAAGACCCGCCTTAGTTTGGCTGTGGTGCAGACTTCCAAAAGTTTTGTTTGGTTTCCCTTCCTGTAGTTCAGCCCAAACCTTGGGGCAGGAAGAGGGTTTCCCCTTCAACCCTCTCCTGGTTCCTCAGAGGGTTGGGGCAAAAGGAAGAAACTGGTTCATAATGAAGAGATGGTGGCTGCAGCAAAGGGCCTAATTTTTCAGTTACTACTCAACCCCAGGCCCTGGTTGCCTCATAGAAGGGATTTTTCCACCATGGGGCCCCTTCCTTATTACAGTGTATCAAATTTTGGAATTAAGGGAGAGATAGGGGCTGCCAATTGCAAAAAAAATAAAATTACCAATGTTGCTTCATTAGATAATATATTCACAAGAAGACAATACATATAGAGTACACAAAATCCTACACTCCACAAACTGGCCCAATCAAAAAGGATTTGCATTTTGTGTGTGTGTGTGTGTGTGTGTGTGTGTGCGCTTTCTGAAGCTTAACATCAGCTGGAGACTGATTGTTTCCTGGTTGCTTATTTGTACCTTATAACTATCATTAAGTGTTGTACCTTATGATTCTTGATGAACGTATCTTTTCTTTTGTGTACACCGAAAGCGTATGCACCAAGACAAATGCCTTGTGTGTCCAATCACACTTGGCCAATAAAAAAATTCTATTATATTCTATCAGCTGGAGACAAGAGTTTGCACATTATTTCCGCACTGTTTTGTATTTACATTTGAGCATAATTAGCACGCTTTATATGTCATGTTTTATTGCCACTACTTTACTTGCCTGCAGGATCAAACAAGTAAAACACTGATGCAAACTTACCAATACATTCACCTGAATTCTTCTTCAGAACAAAGAATTTTGTTTAAAAAATTGCAAGTACAAGATGTGAGTAGTTTTCTTCTGTTTTAACACACGCTTAACTGCTTCGTATCTTTTAACATTCCTCTCAGCAATTCCCCTGGTTAGGTTAAAATATTAGCAGCAAAGACATGCACTGGATAGCCTAGGAAAAAAATTTGAAAAAGGCACTGACTCACAAGCTAAAAAAACAACAGTCCCAGTGCTCAGAACAACTGATACCAACCAATGTTTGTTTCATGCTTGAAACCAAACAGCAAAACATTCCAAATTCATAATAAAGCTGCTCTCCTTCTCCAAACAATCAAAATGAGTCTTTCAAGGTGAGAATATATCAGGTTTAAATGTTTTGCCCATTGCTACTTTCCAAGTTCTCATTTTAGAATTCTCCACTGTATCCATGAATGCAGGTTTCAGTTTGCTCAGCTTTGCAAAGCAGGGAGAAATCTATATAGTATCCATCCAAAGAAATCTTGGGAGTATCTGCAAATTCCAAAAATTAAAATTACTACATTCTCCAAATTTTCCTGGCATTGATAGAAAGTAGAGTGTTTTGTTTTATTTTTTTATCCAGTGATTCAACGATTTCACAAGAAAAAAATAGAAGCTCTTATTTGGGAATACTGAAGGCTGCAATGTTTGCTCCCTTTGTAGAAGCCCCTACTCACAGACGCCTTTACAGGAGGTGTTTCTCTTTTAAGCCATGTCAGGGTTTCTTTTTAATACTCCCACATTTTCTTTGGCAGACTATGAAAAACTAATTTATTGTATACCTGAAGCAGTATTTTCCTGAAGCTTCCAAGATAGAAATTCCAATCTGTCTCCTAACGAGTTCTACACCTTCTAAAAAACATACCTGAACTTCTGGTATTTTCATTGCCCGAACTTGTTCTGACAATGCATAGTAGTTTAGATCTTTCTTCAGAGTTTCCAAAAGAGTAATGGCTTTGTATCATGAGAGCACAATGTTGCCTTTTAGACCTTCCACCATATGGAAGCCATTTATCCATGTAACTAGGAGAATATTTAACTCAACCACAGCATTCATTGGCTGATCATGAAACAGCTCTCTGATGGAATCAGTACCCTGTAGTCTGTTCCTTTACTTTCTACCATCAATATGGATATGAGTTTTAGCCAGTAGGCTTATACAAAGAGCCCCTCTTCAAAACACTGAGGGTACAGTAGCCTCTGGAAGATTTGTATGACTGCTTTCTGGGCTTCCCTACATTGTCTGCAAGAGTGTGCATGAATGAATAGTGATCTGCTCAACTTTCAACAGATGCTTGGGGGATTTCATTGCAATATGATTAGCCATCCTTTTACAAACCTGGTTAGCCTCCAAAATAGGAAGACTACAAGAATATTCGATGCACGATGGCTCAGCGGTTAAAGCTTCGCAGCTGGAAGCTGACAGCCTGAGTTTGAGACCTGAGTGCTGCCCAATGGGGTGAGCTTCCATTCCTGCCCCAGCTCTTACTCACCTTGCAGTTCAAAAACATGCAGATGCGAGCAGATAAATAGGTACCACTTTTGTGGGCTGATAACAGCATTCCATGCACTTTGGTGTATTGTTATGCTGGCCACATGACCACAGAAAGTTCTTTGGACAATACTGGCTCGCTCAGGTAAGA
Source organism: Arizona elegans (assembly GCA_022577455.1). Taxonomy (NCBI): domain Eukaryota; kingdom Metazoa; phylum Chordata; class Lepidosauria; order Squamata; family Colubridae; genus Arizona; species Arizona elegans. The sequence goes on from JAKOOJ010000001.1 coordinate 249,410,799, forward strand.
AACAGAAATGAGCATCTCCCCCTAGAGTCGGACACAACTGGCATGGGAAACCTTTACCTTTACTTATACAAGTATATTGAACAACATAATGTCCTTGTGGGGCCTTCTTGACTACAAATTCTGGAAGATTCTCGCTAAACCAGAAAATAAAGAAACAAAAGGATGCTTGAACTACTTCTGGTAGAAAGCAACAGGAAAAAAAAACCCTGAATATAACCAAGTACACACCTACTCTTTGGCAATCAGGACAATGAAACACCAGTGTTTCTCTATCCATGTGGCATCAGTGGCGTGCCATCCAGAAATCTTGTGGAAGGTGACCTTCATTCTATTGAGGCAGGGCAGGTTGATGGACTTTCCTTTGAACAAATAGTTTAATAAGATATTTTTGCTGAGAAAGCAAAAGAATATTTGCTTGGAATTAAATATCACGTGGTAGAACCAGGGGTGAAATCCTCCCAGTTCGGACCGGATCGGGCAATCTGGTAGCGATTGTGGCAGGTGGTTCGGAGAACCAGTAGCGATGGCGGTGCAAGGCTTCACCCACCGGGTGTCGTTACTTCCTGGTTTTACTTCTTGGTTTCCCGGAAGTGCGCGGCGCGTGCACTTCCAAACCAGTAAGGAAGGTAAGTAGATTTCACCCCTGGGTAGAACCAATGAGATAAGTAAGATCTTGCAGTGTTTTCAATTTTGAAGACTGAGAATGTAGCAGAGTTCTTGCAGCTTGAACACTGCCATTTGAAGGCTGACCAAGGTGGGGGAATTGATTCAGTAGGTCTTAAAGCCTTACAACCAGTTAGCTAAAACCTCCATTTCAGTTTGAAATTATTAAAAGTAGAATATTTTTATTTATTTATTCTAAAAGACCTCAAGGGTAGACTAATGTTTGGTGGGGGGGTGCAATAATTGATAATGGCTACTGTCATTGAAAAGGCCTTAGCAATTTTCTATTGAGACAAGTATTGTTTGATGGGAAACATAAAACAAGACTTGTGAAGATGATCACATTTTATAGATGGCTTATCTGAAAGAAAAAGTGTTTCTTTAAATCTTTTAGTTGTACTCAATTCCCCTCCCCCTCAAGGAGAGCATCATTTTAGATTTTCGTAGGAATAATCTTGAAACATTTTGACAACAGGCCCTCAAAAAGTTACTAGTGAATAGTAAATGTCGAGGTCAGGAGAAGAAACTAATTAAAAATATGAAAAATAATATGTTTAAATAATAAATGAAATGAAATTAAGTGTACATGCCAGCCCCACTTTTTTCTCCTACCTGCTTTTTGGATTAAGCCCCTAGGATGCCCTCAGATCTGGATGGTTCATGATCAGAGAAGAGATATGCATCCATGCTTCATTCTCAACCATTTGCTGTTCAGAGTTTAGGATTTCCCAGTAGAGAATACTTCTCTCTGTACTTCTTCTTGTCCTATCTATCTATCTATCTATCTATCTATCTATCTATCTATATATATATATATATATATATATAAAAGCAAAATACCACTCACGCATCATCACAAAATCTCCAAAACCATAAAGCCTACAAACTTGAAATTTGTCACGTATGTTCCTCTTAGCTTCTAGGTCCGTGATGGCGAACTTATGGCACGCATGCCAAAGTGGCATGCATAGCCATATCAGTGGGCACGTCAGCTCAGCTCTGGCATGCATGCACTCACCGGCCAGCTGATTTTTGGGCCTTCTGGGCCCACCAGAAGTAGGGAAACAGACTGTTTCCTGCCTCCAGAGGGCCTGGCAGGGGTGGGGAAGGCCCGTTTTTCTTTCTTACCTGGTTCCAGATCCTCTTTATGCACCTGCAGATGGCGAAAACAGCCTTTCCCACTCCCTCGGATGCCCTCCAGAGGCTGAAAGGGCCCATTTCCCAACTCCTGGTGGGACAGGAAGTGATAGTTTTTGCTGTCCTCAGCCTCCAGAGACTCCTAGAGAGGCTCTGGAGGCTGGGGACAGCAAAAAAAAATCACTTCCTGTCCCACCGGGAGTTGGGAAATGGGCCCTTTCAGGCCTCCGAGGGAGTGGGAAAGGTTGTTTTCGTCCTTCCCAGATGCATAAAGAGGATCTGGAGCCAGATAGGAAAGAAAAATGGACCTACTGGGCCATCGCATGCCAGAAGTGGAGGGGGGGTTGCATGCTCAGGGCAGGGCGCATAAAATTATGGATGTGGGCATGCACGTGCGTAAACCTCCCCTTAGCATCACTGTTCTAGGTGCTTACTAAGAAAGGATTTTTCAAAATGACCATCAGAGCATTAGTATTTCCTATATTATTATTATTAACATGCCCTGATGCTAAGGAGTTCTACTCCCCATCCCCACCTGAAAAGTAATCTGTTCCAAATGCAAAATACAAGCAGAGGAGAGAAGTTTCAGTTTCTGTTTTACTTTCACAGCAGCAAGCAGCTTTACTACAGAACAGTTGAGCTAAGCCACGGCCAGGCTCTTCCCTGTCTCCTTCTTGCTCACACAGCAAACACTATTTCACTTTCCAAACAGCTCTCTGATGCTAAGGAGTTCTACTCCCCCACCCCACCTAAAAATAAATCTGTTCCAAATGCAAAACAAGCAGAGGAGAGGAGTTTCAGTTTCAGTTTTACTTTCACAGCAGCAAGCAGGGGATAGGATAGGGGAAGCTTCTATGAGGCAAGCCTGAGGGAGAGAAGGGGATAGGATAGGATAGGATAGGATAGGATAGGATAGGATAGGATAGGATAGGATAAGATAGGATAGGATAGGATAGGATAGGATAGGCTTCTGTGGGGCAAGGCTGAGGGAGAGAAGGGGATAGGATAGGGGAGGCTTCTGTGGGGCAAGGCTGAGGGAGAAAGGGGGATAGGATAGGGGAGGCTTCTGTGGGGCAAGGCTGAGGGAGAGAAGGGGATAGGATAGGGGAGGCTTCTGTGGGGCAAGGCTGAGGGAGAGAAGAGGGTAAGATAGGGGAGGCTTCTGTGGGGCAAGGCTGAGGGAGAGAAGGGGAGAGGAGAGGCTTAATAACTACTTATTAATTTTCAAGCTGTGTCAATTTATCAAGCCCGATCACATAGTTTCATAGTGGAGCACAGGCATTCAGCTAGTATTACATATCAATAATTGCACGAGAAGAAAACCTCCTTAGATAATCCAACTGGATTCATTCTTTGATATGTATTTCATGGACTGTATACACAATCATCAAGTGTAAACTTTGAGAAGTAGCTTTCTTCTCATGTGTGATGATATGTCAATTCTAGTATTTGACAGAATTAAAAAAAACCAATTCATGAGCTGAACCAGGAAGGGCTAGAATAATTAAAGCCATCATATTTTATTGTTATCTCTATAGATCTTCCAATTCAGCAAAGGAAAATTATGAATTTCTGTCAAAAATATCCTAAGCACTAGCAATTCTATAAGTACAAATAGTAGGCAGCCAAAAGGTACCATCTGTGCATTAGAAGGAACTTGAAAGTAAGACTAGAGGTTTTTTTTTCCCCTCTCAAATAATTTGCCTCAAAAATAGAAGACATTCTCTCTTTTTTTTCATTGAGGCTAGGGAAATGTAATAAATGGTTTTTGTTTTTGTTTATAATCTTCCATGGAGATGACTGCTTCAATTAATATTAACTTCCTTTGTGGTAAATATGGTATCATAAGATTTTGAAAGTCTAGGAAAAGGGTGCAACTGGCTGGTTAAAATCTTGAATGCTCCAAACTACATTTCCTTGTGAGCCCTGGTGGTATTGTTGATACAATAACATTACATTTCATGACTACCTGTAACATATAATTTACAGTGAAAATGTTCTTTGTCTCATAAATAATGTCCAGAATTCCTCCAAACAAAGAGGAGTAATCACAAAAAGAGATCCCAGCATTATAATTCAGACTTCTACCTACCTACTACATGTTGTGACTCTTCTTAAAAAACAGGATTTTGCTTCTTTCTTGTTTACTGGTTGCTCTGGGATGCTCTATTTATGTTCTGTCATGTGAAAGCTGTAATAAGATGAAGATGTACTGTCATTGTTTAAGTGTCAGCTAAATTGCAGTTCCCTTCAATGTACTGACTCATTGGAAGTAATAGGAAACAGAGGCTCTCTCCCCTTTGAAAAGTCAACATGAAAAAGGGGGCTTGATAGATAGATAATTGAAAGTCAAATTCATTTGAGACATGACTCTGAAATACTGTAGGCTTCTTTAGAACTGGTTAAGGTGAGGGATACCAAGCAGTAGGAGAGCTTTTCCATATAAATACACAGGCAGTGCTCATTGCCTATTTGTCCTCATGAAGAGGACAAATAGGAAAAAAGACTCAAAAGGTTAATCCATACTTTTTCTTCCAAATTGTTTCCTCTATTTCTTAGCTCATCTGGAGTAAAAACCATTGCATGTAGTAATGGTAATGACTGGAACTAATTTATATTTTATGAATTCAAAATAAAAGTTAATTTCATGTCCATATGTTGCTATAATTAGCTTTGTATTTATACTACTGAGAGGGAGAATCATTTTTCTGAACCGACTTAAGAACACAGCAGGAAGATGTTACCCCAAGCTTCCTTCTCCCACAGGAATCCCATTTTCCACTGGATGAAGCTGCAATCCTGTTTTCTTAAGAAACTAATTAATAAGTTTAACTGCCTTGATCCTGTAAGGGAAGCAGAAATGTTCTAACCCTAAATGTTCTAATAGAGTTTTGCTCATTTCATCTTGAGGATCTCTTAGAACAATTGTTTTAAATCAGGCCTAAAGAACATTAATCATCCAGATGCTGTCAAACTACAATTCTTGGCAGCTTCGGGAAGCAGAAATAAGAATGGTAGAGGTTGTATTTGCAATTTCTGAACCATCCATCCCTATTTCAACTATTTATCCAACAAATAAGTTGTTAAAACAAATCAGTTGTTCATTTGGGTTTATTTTAATATGGTTGCACGACGAACTAAAGCACAGAGTGCCCAGATTCACACATGATGCAAAACCAATATTAAATAAACCACACTATGCTGCAAACCTATCAATGTCTTGTAGCATATTGTATCAGAAGGGATCTTTCTATTTTTATTCTTCCACATATGGAGGTCTGTTTTTCCTTCAAATAGAAATTGTTTGCAATTATGCCTTCAGGATCTTGTTTTTTGGAATGTTCCCTGTTAGCAGATATTTTTCTCCAATGGATTCCATTTATCATGATACCTTGAAATGATTCCTCCATGTTGGTGGGGATTAGATCCAGGGTAGATTTCTTTATTCTTTTTTCCACATCTTCTGATAAATGAAATTGCCAATAAAAGGTACAAGAATTTGTTGGACCTCTGATTCTTGTCAGAGTCAGATTCTCATCCAAGACTACTAAAATCCTGCATTACAACCCTCTTTGAAAGTTTGCTCCTCTGATATAGCAACATTTCTATTTTTTTAATCTATCCAGGCAGTCTTTAATAAAGACTCTCTTTTATTCTTACCCAAACACTTTCAACAGGATTTTCATGCTCCATTTCATTAACATCTGTGCAGGCATTTGCTTTATGTACAATGCAACATCCCGTCTCTTTCTATTGAGTCTGTCCCATTTAAATCAATTGGAGCCTTCCAAGACAATATTCCAATTGTGTGCTACCCTACCAAAATCAGTGATGCTTATGATATCCTATTTGTCCCCCTGTGTTTCCAGCTCTTCCTGTTCCCATGTTCCTTCCTGCTCAGTCTGCTTTCCAGATGCTAATAGATTGATGGATAATATCAAGACCTCCTACCTTTCCTCAAACAGAAGTTTGTAAAGTGTGCATGTCCCATTGACTATTTGCATCTCCTAGCCCTTTAACTTTTAAGAGTTGTACATATTGTACAGAATTTATATCGCTGACCTTTATAGTTTTTTTTTTATTTAGACATCTGGTCAACAGCAGCTTAGTATTTAATATGTACATATTTTAGACTTTTATAATCTTGTTAATTTTATTATTTAGATTTCTAAGCTAATATGGTACCTGCATTTATATAGTATTATACACAGAAAGCCAGCTGCATATGACCTGGTTAGCATAGACATGTGGTACAAAAAGGCAAACATGATAAATTGGGCATTGGCACGTCCCCACACAAATCCCTGTATAATGATATATGAGAATGACAGTGGGAGACAGGGCAACAAAACACCATCAAGGGTATAGTCAGATAAAAGGACTGCAGCCAGTAGCAGGAATGTGGGTTAGAAGATCCTCCCTAGTTTGGGAGCTATAAAGGGAACAAAGGAAAAGAAGTGCTTTTAGACTTACAACTTTCTGTTAATGTAACCTTACAATAAAGTAAAATTAGCTCATTTGGTCATATTTCCTGTCTGGTCTACCTTGTAAGGCCTGACACTTTGTTATTCATATTTATAGCCCAATGTCAAATGCAAATATTTCTCAGCCTATGATCAACAAACAGTCAAAGACTGTTCAAAGTTATGATAACGCTGAATGAATGGTGGTTATCATGGTCAGTTCTTGGAGTTCCAGTGGTCATGTGATTACAATCTGGGTGCTTGGCAATCTGTCGCACTTACATCCAGTTGCCAAGCACCCCACAACCACAGGATTGTCATTTGCAACCTTTCCTGCCAGTTTCCCCAAGAAAGTCAGTGAGGGGGCAGGCAGAGAAAATCACAAGTTGCTGGGATAAGTATCCCATATCTGCACACTCTCATGTCATGGTTGCCACTCAAGCACCCCACACTCTTTTCCCAACCCATACTCTGTATGTACTTTCCCAAACTCATGCGGCACCTCTCATGCACCCCCCTCATATTTTGCACCCTCTTCTCAACCTGCACAATATCTCTTACGCACCAGATCTATAGTATATGCACATGTCTAACATGCCTGGTGACTTCATGCCACCCCTATGCATCCTTCATGACTCACCCACTCCCATGCAGCTCCATGTGCCCTCTCCCAATTACATCACACCATGGTGCACCCACCCTGTCTCACAAAGTACCTCTCACTCTTTCCTCCATCTGGAAACAGCCATTTACCTGCTTGCAGGCTTGGAACTTGAAACTTTCAGCCGGCTTCCCCACTGATTTGATTGTGAAAATCTGGCAGGACGTTGCCTCATCCAATGACTTTGGGATTCAGTTAACAACAGCAACCAGGACTGGAGGGATTGCTGTTGCTTTATAGTTTCATTGCTTAGTGACAGAAATCTCAGTCCCAACTGCCATTGCCTCATTCCGCTTCCAATTGTTCTAAATTAAGGACTATCTGTTCAGGGACAAGTGACGCTGCACCAGTGGTGAAATCCAATTGTTTTACTACCGGTTCTGTGGGTGTGGCTTGGTGGATGTGGCGTGGCTTGGTGGGCGTGGCAGGGGAAGGATACTGCAAAATCTCCATTCCCACTCCACTCTGGGGCCAGCCAGAGGTGGTATTTGCCGGTTCTCCAAACTACTCAAAATTTCCGCTACCAGTTCTCCAGAACCTGTCAGAACCTGCTGGATTTCATCCCTGAGCTGCACCTGAATTGTTTCATCATTTCTGAATCATGTGGGTTTACTTACATTCTCTAGTGGGTACAATCTCCATTTTCTAATGGACAATATTTTGCAAAAACTGATCCAAAAGCAGCTAGAAGAGAATGTCCCAGTGTGTGGTATTTTGTCTTTATAATCTTCAATATGAAGAAAAATCAGTGTGATATAGTTGTTAAGGTATTGGACGTGTACTAGGGTGACTCTGGTTTATGTATTTTATTTAAACAATTTAACATCTGTGGATGGTTTACACTTTGAAAAGCACGAGAATACCTTATAAGACGCAGAAATTTACAAGCAGTGGTAAGACAGACATATACACAAAAAACCCATCCGATGGGAACTTCACCATCAACCTACTGCTAGGCCTGAAGAACAGCCAATCTTTAATACCTTCCAAACCATCATGAAGATGGAGGCTATCCACAGCTCATATTATTCCAGAGAGAGGAGTCATGACACAGAAGCCCTGGGTGCCCCTAAATTACACTGCTTATTAGAAAGCACACACACCCTACATGTTATCACCAGATGGATAGAAACAACTAGAGACAGGAGGTCCTTCAAATAACATGGCTCTAGCCAAAGAAGGACTTTATAGATAATTACCAGTTTCTTCAATTGTACCCAAGAATTGACTGATAATCAGTGCAGCTTGCAGCAGTAGAGTCACCTGGGGACAATGGGACATGTCCACCAATGCCCATCCTACTACATTCTGAAGCTTGTTTACCGGAATTTATTAGATTTTTGTCCTATCTTTATTACTTTATAAGTAATACAAGATGGTGAACATGGTTGTAGTCTATTCTCAGTACATACAAGGTCCTGGGAGGAATTTAGGCCTGTCAACTTCCCCCATAGAGTTGATCTTGTAGGCAAATAGGGAGTGCTATGCATGCCCCTTTGAGTTCCAGTATAAAATATATTTCAGTCATGGTACCAAGTTTTTTATACAATCCTATTTATCTGATTGCATGGCAGGAATGTTTGGCACTTGTTCTGTATTGCCACATCAATAGCTGTTCCCAGAAAAACAACAATCCACAATAAAATTCTACTTAAATTTCCAAGTCTAAAATTCAGACATTTGAGTTCAACATTTGTAAATGCTCTACAGACTGGCCTTGATTATAGTTTATGCGTAAGTTTATTGTGATTAGCTATGTTTCCAGTGCTAAAAACAGTGAACGGTCATTGAATTAAATCATTTGGAAATTTTAAAGAAATGTATTCTCCTATATGAAAAAAACACATTCTCTGCCAAGCTTAGCATGTTAATATCATACATGGCTTAATAGATTATTCTCTGCTGTAGCAACCCAACATCCCGTATATGATGTATGATCTTTGAACAGGATGGCTATTTTTAACCATCAAATGTTATGACATTGATAGAAGATTGTTCCTCAATTTTTTCTGCAATCATTTACGACTATGGCCAATGGAGTAACTCTATGAATTAATACAACTGTTGGATTAGACATTGTGTTCTTGTCTATTTGTCTGTGGTGCTTCCTACCCACTAGGGGTAATCTGGCTGGCTTTCTGTGTCAAATAAGTATAATATTTTAGAGCACCATGGCTTAGGCCCGGGGTACTTGCAGGACCATCTCCTGCCGCTCTCCCATCGTCCCGTGCACTCTCACAGAGTGGGCCTCCTCAGGGTGCCGTCGGCCAAACAGTGTCGGCTGACAGCCCCCAGGGGGAGAGCGTTCTCTGTGCGAGCCCCGACCCTCTGGAATGGATTGCCCACCGAGCTCAGGACAGCCCTCAACCTCCTTTCCTTCCGTCATGAGCTGAAGACGTGGCTCTTCCGTCAACTCAACTGATCCGTTTGGGTGTACACTGTTATAATTTTAAACTGTTTTAATTGGGCAGTTAATTTTAATTTTATCTTATTGTGATTTGTATTGGAAATTGTCATTTTGTAAGCCGCCTTGAGTCCCTCGGGAGAAAGGCGGCATATAAATCGCAATAATAAATAAAATAAATAAATATCAGAACATTATCTGAGTGTGGTTCAGAGTGGTTCAGTCAGCCTAGGATTCTTGACCATGATTGTTCAGATTTTTAGAAATATTTTTCCATCTACCTGGAAGTGCCATGAGTTCAATAGGAATATCTATAGGCAATCCATACGCTCTGCCATTCAGTTATGTACTGTTGTTCATTCAGAAGTAAGGTCAATGTAATGTAAAAGAATTTAGGTGTGGCACATGAATAAGGCAAAGATAGATAACCATTTGGGGATCAAACGTTGCCCTCAATATTATTTATCAGGAATAGATAGCCCCAATAGGGAAAAGAAATGGAAAGTGTTGTGTTCCAAATCTGGCCTTAAAATCAACAAAGGGATGTCATTTCATAGATAGAACTGCCGAAACTGAATTGAATTCAATTTTGTACATGTTCTACAATTGAGAACAATAGAAATTGCTTCCCAGCCCTAACCGTGTTTATGGAAAAGTTTGTCCCAGAGACTTGTAATGGCTTTCTGCTCCTAAGTTACAATGCCAGGACTAAAGGAATGTAATTTTGCTCTGAATATAATTAAAGTGTTCAAATTCTGTAATAAAACTCTTGCCAAAAGGATGGAACATTTGAAATCCTACAAAAAAAATTAATAACAAAATAAATTGCAACCAGGCATTCTTATTCTTGGGACAGGGGAGTGGCCTGCTTTATGTGCACTAGCAAGGGACAACTGTGAACCAAATGAATCTAAGAATAGAGAACCAGCAGTGGCCTATAATGGGCACAGTATTTTCAGAGAAAATTTCTGTTGTTAAACATGTGGCCAGGATCATCAGTGGTGCACATATATATGAACTGGATTAATAGAGGGGGTAGGAATTGCCTTCTATATTCTTCCTCCCAATCCTTGAATACACACATCCACACAAATACAAACATACACTTGCATACACCCAAACCACTTATTCTCAGACATCCAGACACTTTCAAATTAGGATTTATGAAAGTGTTCCACAACCTCTTCGGGTTTGTAACTAATTCACAACCTTTTTATTTCATTTTATTTTTCTCAGAATGGAAGCTTTGATTTAAAATACTGTGGGGAGAAGAGAACAAATGGCAAACCATTCTTTCCTGTCAAGAATGAATATTAAACCAAGATGTCTTGTAAGACATTTAGGGGAATATAGCTTTTTGAAAAGGAGCATGGAGAAACACAGTTTATGAATCTAGCAAATAACTCAATATCATCTCACTCACTCACTCATAATAGAAGATGGATCCGTATCACCATCAATTTGCCATGATGCTTCTATTTCCTTTAGGCTGGAGAAGAGGATGCATTTTTCCACTCTCCCAGTTATAATTTACTCAGAATCCATTATATGCCCAGTTGGTACCATACTAAAATCATAATATGCAGATATTAAATATATAGGTGATGGGCCTGATATCTCTACATTTAGGAAAATAAATGCTTCCCATACCAATGCTTTCAAGAAACAGAATCTAGGTGGTCAGACATGTAGCAAAGAAGGAGTTGGTAGAAATAACCAGGCAGAGAAGAACCAGGGAAGCTTGAATGGAATAAGGACAGACCAATCACAGAATGCGGGGGCTCAGTAGCTAAGATGCTGAGCTTGTCAATCAAAAAGGCGGCAGTTCAGCGGTTCGAATCCCTAGTGCCGCGTAACAGGGTGAGCTCCCGTTACTTGTCTCAGCTTCTGCAGTTCGAAAGCACGTTAAAAAATGCAAGTAGAAAAATAGGGACCACCTTTGGTGGGAAGATAACAGCGTTCTGTGCACCTTTGGCATTTAGCTATGCCAGCCACATGACCATGGAGACGTCTTCGGACAGCGTTGACTCTTCGGCTTAGAAACAGAGATGAGCACTGCCAGTGGTGGGGTTCAAATAATTTAATAACTGGTTCTCTGCCCTAATGACCAGATGGGTAGGCATGGCTCTGTGGTCATGTGACTGTGTGGGCGTGGTCAACTCAACGTCACTCACGTCGATGGGTGCTTAGCCTTAGCTGTTACAATGTAACAAGGGTTAACCAGAGAGGCAGTTTCTGTAAGCAGGGCAATAAAGATTAGGCTAGAAACAACACCAGAATGTTTCCTTCCTGCCTTCCTTACAGGATTAGCCCTGCAAAGTGGGAAAAAATAAAATAAGATTTCTTCCAACAACCAGTTCTCCAAACTGCTTAGAAAGTTAACAACCGGTTCTCCTGAATTGGTGCGAATTGGCTGAATCCCACCACTGAGCATTGCTCCCTAGAGTCAGGAATGACTAGCACATATGTGCGAGGGGAACCTTCACCTTTACCTTTAACCACAGAAGCCTTCTTTATTAGAGGACTTCCTCACAAATAGTTGGAGACTGATCCCAACTTGCCTCATTGGGTAAAGGGCAGCAACTCCTAATTCACAATCTTAGGGAATCTCAATAATTATCAACAGTGTCTGTGGGTGGAAGTTAAAAATCAGCAGATGGGAAAGTTGTGAAGAAAGCCTCTTCTTCTTACCCACTAGGACATTGTACACATGTTCAAACAGGATGGGTTTTACATTGCAATCTGGCATCTGCCATCCTGCTGATTTTAATGTCTGCCTCCCTCTCCAAGATGCTACTGCTAGATTATCCCAAATGTATACACATATCATTACATATCCTGTATATTATTATTTTAGGGAGTAAGTCACAGTATACCCAGTGCAAAAAAAAAGGTACCCAAAGCAGTAAGCCAAAAGGAATTGAAGGTAGAAGAGAACAGAAAAGGAAATCAAACTACTTTGTCAACATCATTCTCTATAGTTTTACCCCAGAATTTTAATTTTCCAATTTAAAAAAGAATCAATATTAAGCCCTTGAAGAGAGAGAAGAAAAAATGTTCACACTCTATTCTACCCAATCACTTTCTGCCAAAGGAAACCATTATCATTTTTTTTTTCATATGTTGTTTAGCTGATGAAATCACAGCCATCCTTGACACTTGGCCATGTGAGTTAAGTGAAGAGTGACCCTTTGATTGCCAAAAAAGTTTCTTGATTATTTTAAACTAATTTTTGGCCTAGCCTCCTGGAAGAATAGATTAATTTATTGATTGATGTATTTATTTTTATCAAATATATTTGCTACTCATCTCATGGTTCAAGACAACTCTGAGTGTCTTGATTACTATCCGTTGAAAACATTCCTTTTTTGCTATACAAAAAGAAATTTTCAGCTAAATCATACTGAAAAAAAATGTTTTTGTACAGTTGAGTGTATCTGTGAACAAATATCATAACCTATCAGAAACTTTCATGTAGCCTGTTAGCCCATCTACCTATTATCAATTTCACCCATCCCTATATTCAAGCACTACTTCTGTACCACACAAAATGGTGCCAGCTCAATAACCTTCGTCTTCCTTTCCATTCTTTGATGCTTTGGACAACCAAAGATTCAGAATTTATCTAAAGCAGTCTCAGATATGTGAAGCCATAGTTCTCATAATTCCTACCCAAAGTGGCTAACAGTGAAGGGTTGGTCTATAAATTAGTAATTTATTTCTGACTGCTATTCATAAGATGCGGAGAAAATGTGCAGGGTGTAGAGCTTTATCATTCCAACCTGCCTTTTAAACACACGCATACACACATTTTAGGTAGTCTTTAAATTTTACCTGATATTTTTCAAACATTAATTCCACTTAAATAGTACTTACAAAGGCTTACATTTGCTTCTGTTCCCTCAGAAGAGGGAAGTCTATATCTCCTCATGAGGTTAGAGGCAGAAATCCTTCATTCAGAACGAAAGGAGGAAGAGACAGAAAAGCTACCCTCAATTTAGCAGCTTTTAGTTTAGCCAATGTTGGATGCAAGGGATGACCTCTGTCTGTACACTCTAATGCTTTTGAACATCCCATCCTATTCCATTCCATGCGTACATGCATTAAATGTGTATTGTACAATATATGAAATACTCATCCTTAAAATTCCATACAGATTCGAGAAATATTTTGCTTTAACACTTCCCTTGTTTAGTCTATGAAACTGAGAGTTCACTATAATATCATTTATAGTCAACATAGTTGGTGAAAAATCTCTGCTCATGCTGATAACTGGCATGCCGAGTTAATCATTCTGTTAAGGTTTTGATTCCTAATTTCCTTGAAAGACATCTATATCAAGGGATCTTACCAGGTTTTGTCAATCACGTTGGCTGGGACTCATAATTTAAAAGATTGTTTCTCCACTATTGATCTCTGTAACCATTGATGTTTTTAAGTAATATGTTAGTTACTTAATGATCTCTACAGGTTTTTTTTAGATTTAGTGAGCAATCAATTCTACCTCTTACAGAAAAAGAGGGCTTCAATTTTATTCAGAGTACTGTTGCATTAATTGTCATGAGAGGACAATCCAGACAGTCCCCCTTCTACATTTCATCTGTCTTATTGGTCTCAATGACACCTGCCCATTCTAATTTAACTATTTCTAGGTTTCGCTGTATTAACAGTCCACTTTATCACTTTTATACATTAAAAGGAATAGTATTTTTTTTAAAGAAGTGTATATATTTCTGCACAGTTTTCTCAATATGCACATTTTCACCAGTGGTGAAATCCCAATTTTTTACTACCAGTTCTGTGGTAGTGGGTGTGGCTTGGTGGGCGTGGCAGGAGAAGGATACTGCAAAATCCCCATTTCCTCCCCACTCCTGGGGGAAGGATATTGCAAAATCTCCATTCCCATCCCACTCTGGGGCCAGCCAGGGGTGGTGTTTGCCAGTTCTCTGAACTGCTCAAAATTTCCACTACCAGTTCTCCAGAACCTGTCAGAACCTGCTGGATTTCACTCCTGATTTTCACCCAAGTGTTACCATACTTGTTCATAGATAAGTCCCATTTTAGTGCCTCATCAAAAACAGTCATGGAAAAAGTTGTACATTCCACTAGGGATGAAGCAACCATGAAGCAAGGCTAGAAACTATAGAAGTCAGCAGTACAAATGAATTACATATAAGACTAGAATTAATACTTCCTCTTGATCATGAACATCATTTGATGACCCTGGGTCACTTACTAATTCATTTTGTTTGTGCCTTTAAGTCAGTGTTGACTCCTGGTAGACTGCTGGTACTAGTCCCTGAAGTTTTTCTTGGCAAGATTTTAGAAAAATGGTTTGCCTTTGCCTCCTTCTTTGGGCTAAGAGAGGGATACTTCCCAAAGTCATCCAACTAGTTTTGCAACAGGATCAGAATTCAGGATGAGAATTCATGGTTTCCTAGTTTCTAGCCAGATGCCTTAATTGCTATACCACACTGATTCTCTACTAATTCATTGGCCAGCTTATTTCTCAGGACAGCTGTTGCCATTAGAAAATGTAGAAAACCCACATATATTGACCTGGGAAACTTGGGGAAAATACAAGCTAAAATTGTAATGTACAAATGTAAATCTGTGCCAAGATTGGGAATAACCCCCTTCTCCTTTATTTAAAATGGAGTCAAACGTATATGAAGTTGTGACTATTTGCAGGAAGCAAATGGAGCTGATTCATAATTTTGGAAGATATATTTCTAAATCTGCATGAATCATTTTACTGTCGTTGTTTCCTTTTTCTTTGCCAAAATTAATAGCTAGTTCTTTCTGGGATAGTTAAAGCATAAGTCCTTCAATATTATTAGGAACTTAAGAGGTTCAACTTCTGCACAGTTACAAAGAAGTTTGTCCTTTATCTTCAACAAATTCAATCAAATAAGGTTTCGTGAGATTTCATTTTCAAGATGTTTCCAGACATCACTGTAATTGCTATGTTTCATTAAGTAAATGTTATATGTGTGATGAAAAGAATCTTCCAGCTATAAGTCTGAAAAAATTCTCTGTCATCCAGGTCATGTTTGTCCCAAAGGTGCTTTTTCGGGAGGCAACTGGACTTTCTTGTTTTTATTTTTGAAGACATTTCATTTCTTCTCCAAGAAGCTTCTTCAGCTCTGACAGGATAGTGGGGAATTGAAGGATTTATATTCCTTGCAGACAGTCGGTAATTTGTATCCTTTTAGAGGGTCGTTGAAGCCCTTGGAGGTTTATCTGTATGACCTGGATGACTGAGAATCTCTTCAGACTTTTAGCTATACAATTTGGGATGAACACCCTTTGAATGGTGTGGGAGCAGGAATAGATTTCCAGAGGAAAAAATTACAGACTACAGGACCAGGAGCTACTACTCAGGTGACCCTGAGGACACAGATAAATCTCCAAGGGCTTCAATGACCCTCTAAAAGGATACAAATTACCAGCTGTTTGCAAGGAATATAAATCCTTTAATTCCCCACTATCCTGTCAGAGCTGAAGAAGCTTCTTGGATGAGAAGTGAAATGTCTTCAAAAGAAAAAACAAGAAAGTCCAGTTGCCTCTTGAAAAAGCACCTTTAGGACTTCCAGCTATAACTTGGGTTTCACACTACTTCTATATTGTTAATGGTCTATTGTTAAATATTATTATTAAATATTATAAAATTTATTTACATGTTTATTAACTTGTCTTAATTATTTTTTATAAATAACACAAAGTGGCAAATATACATAATACTTCTTATTCTCATATTTTCCGCCTGACAACAAACCTGTAAACTGGACTGAAAGAAAACTCAAAGTCATCTAAATTGCTTTTCGTACTTAATGTGGAATTCATTAGAGAACTCACGGTCTCCCTGGTTTCTAGCCTGATGCCTTAACCACTAGACCAAACTGTCTTAAATAATGTGCACAATATGTTTTTGGACTGATGATATGAGAAACCATCTGCTTGGAGGAAGCACTTCTAGTTTCTCATTAAAACAAAAGCACTTCCAAGTATTTTCCATTAACTTCAAGTTTTTCTGTTTGCTAAAACTTGCTTTAAGAAGAAGGAAAAAGAAAGAATGCAGATGGATATGTGACCATATATATGACATCTCCAACTTTATGAGTGAAGAAGTTTTAGAAATGTAATCAAAAAATTAGACATTAAATCATGTCAACTCAGCAAATATTTTCAAAGCAAGCCATGTAGAAGATGATAAGACAAAAAAAATCCATCTGAAATCCTAGTCAGTTTCAACTATATCATGCAGACAAGTAACCCCTCAAGTTTCTTAATTGCAGCTGAGCTGCCACACTTTGCAAATGTAAAATCCTCTGAGTTAATCTACATAGTTTGGCACTGCTTTCTTCTGTGTTGCCTTTCAATTTCTCACTCTAGCCAATAACCTTGGAATTCCCAGGCAGTCCATCTTCCAAGTATTATTAATCTGTTGTTAAGTGCTGTTTCCAAGATCAGCTAAGGCCAGCTAGATGTTGCCATCTGCTGAGGCTGCTACTATAATTTCTGATACAGCTTATTTGGTTTGGGTTTAAGGGCAGTTTGTGAACCCAGACACTGTAGTTTGTACACTAATTTGTGGCATAATTAAATATGCAAATTAAGTCAGCAAAACAGGATTTGGGAAAATAAAAAAAACCAGAATAGTGCAATGTGGAAATCTAGCTAATGGTTTTTAAAAGGCTGAACACAAAAGATAGGTTTTCCATCTTCATCGTATTCTAGATATCATGCAGCTGGGAAAATGCATCCCAATGCAGATTGGTTTAGGCAATCAGTAATACTTACTGGTTCTATCTAACCAAGAGGGAAGATAAATAGATAGATATAGATATAGATATAGATATAGATATAGAGATAGAGATAGAGATAGAGATAGATATAGATATAGATATAGATATAGATATAGATGATATAGATATAGATATAGATATAGATATAGATATAGATATAGATATAGATATAGATATAGATATAGATATAGATTTAGATTTAGATTTAGATATAGATTTGTTTTCTTTCCTTTTCGTAGGCTTTATGTGTATTTCTCTTTAGCCAGGTTCTTCCTACGTAAACCAAGATTTTTATGCAGCCCTAGTTCAGTGAAATCACAATCCACTAGTTTCTAGGCTTTTTTTCTGGCAGCCAGCAAACACTCCCAATGGGCAGCAGAGTGTTTGCTGGCTGCCAGAAAAAAAGCCTAGAAACTAGTGGATTGTGATTTCACTGAACTAGGGCTGCATAAAAATCTTGGTTTATATAGGAAGAACCTGGCTAAAGAGAAATACACATAGAGATAGAGATAGAGATAGAGATAGAGATAGAGATAGAGATAGAGATAGAGATAGAGATAGAGATAGAGATAGAGATAGAGATAGAGATAGAGATAGAGATAGAGATAGAGATAGAAATAGAAATAGAAATAGAAATAGAGATAGAGATATATAATTTCAGTGCTGCCCAACTCCATTGCAACTATGGGTGGTTTCCAGGCCCAAAATATATGGAAAAAACACACAAGCAATCCAGACATAAGAGCCAGCTATAAATCACCCATAATAGAAGAGGGTACCCCAATCACCTTGTTCGAATCCCCAGGTTAGTGATGTCATTAAGCCCTACAAAATTATTTTGCTATAAGGGGCAGAAATAAATAAAAAACCTGGCCACATATTAAAATGATGGTATGAAAAAATTACTAAGAAAAACCTGGCTTGGAATGTTGGTTGGCTGGTTGGTTTTTAAAAAAGGCAAAAATCAGTCCCTTTCACTTTTCAACTCCCTCCAAGCTATACATGTTGCTTGTTGTCCACCTCAATAAAGGTATTCCTCAACTTACAACAGTTCATTTAGTGACCATTCAAACTTAAAACGGCACTGAAAAAGGGGACTTATGACCATTTTTCATACTTACAAACATTGCGGCATCCCCGTAATCATGTAATCAAAATCCAGATGGCAACTGGTTCATATTTATGACGGCTGCAAGGGTCATCTGATCACTTTTTGCAAACTTCTGACCAGCAAAGTCAATGGAGAAGCCAGATTCACGTAACAACCGCCTTACTAACTTAACAACTGCAATTGTTCACTTAACAAGAAAGGCCATAAAATGGGGCAAAACTCAGTTAACAAATGTTTTGCTTAGCCACAGAAATGTTGGCCCCAATTGTGGTCATAAGTCGAGGACTACCTGTGTAGAGTTTCATGATGTGAAACATAATTAGCAGGCAATTAGTCATCTCATTGATATTGTATATCCAGCACCAACTTTCAAGGGCCCGAACCTGGATTTTCTAAAAGACCACCTAATTTGCACTCAAAATTCACAGCCAGTGATTTTTTTCCCCTTATACATTCTACAAACCCTGTGGTTGAAATTTATGAATACATTTTTATTCACACAAATTGTATACATTCATTCCCCAATGATTTTTTTTTTAATTGAAATAAAAACACCTTTATATTTCAACAACAATGACAACCTATTTCATTCCCAGCCCTGGAGCACTCTACCTCTGTGAACCTTCTCAAATCTTTCAGCATTCCAGCCCAGATGGAAAGTTGAGGGTTGGAAGTTGCTCAAGATCTTGTGATGTGGATGGTGACATTTTCTACAAGGATGCTTCCTATTCCTTCTACAAGGATGTTTCCACGGAGTGGGACATTTTGAGCTGACCAACCTGCTCTGTACTTTCTTCCTTTCTGTACAACAAATAGAAAAGCAATGTGAGTTTTCTCTGGGTTGCCAAAACCAGTCCTATCTTAGGAAAAAGGGGTCTGAGAGGAAGAGAATTAAAATCAGGCATCCACAGGAACAGAAAATGTGATGTTTTCACCCATTAACTTGTGAACTTCAAGATTTGAAACAAGACTTAATGGTTACTGTGCCAACTCCCATCACCAACAGATGTATTCTACACCCCTGTAAAATATAGCAAATATTGCTCTTGGCTTGTTCAGGGGAGCAAACTGTCAAATCCTCTCTTATGAGAAGCCCAAATTATTCCATCAGAAATTTCTATTTAACATCAGGTTGGTTTAAAACTAGTTGCATTTACAATTCATTCAAAAGATGGGTTACATTTTACTTCTCTATGTTTATAATAGACCTCTGGATGTTGGTTTAGTTTAGTTTCCATTTCCAGATGATCTGGAGGAGAAGTAAATGATAATAAGCACTCAGTGTTTCTGAAGTTCAATGAATCTTTGTCTCAGATTCCTGAGAATCACAAAAAAATCTCTGGAGCTGTGCTTGAATGGGTCTCCATAGACACAAAACTGCCACTTAAACCCTTAGTGCAAATGATCAGCCTTATAAGAAGCATTTTAAAATTTAACAAATGTAATATTGTTCAGTAACACTACTGAACCAAACGCTTTTTTTTTCTTTTTAGCATAGCCTAAGATGGAGGAAAGAACTTGGTTTAAAGTTCTCAAAGGTACTCAGAATCCCAATGAATGAAAGCATTATTGTGACTATAACCATTTTGAATGTTGGTTTCTGCATATTCCCTAAGGAGGGACACACACACACACACAATTCCAATAAGATAGCAACCTCAGTTCCTATACTGTTATTATCTTGCACATGAATTCAGATAAAGTTTACAGAGCTGTAACTTTTGGTGGTCTTTTATATCCTTGGAATCATGACCGATCCCTAACTATCAGATAAATGTAACCTGTAAAATAATGCATGTTTTTCTTCCCTACCCTATTTTATATTACATTAGAGGTTTTTTGTTCAAGGCAGAGGTGAGCCCCCAATTGATTTCAGGATTTTTCTTTTTTTTTTTTTTTTCATTTTATTTGATTTATATACCGCCCTATTCCCAAAGGACTCAGGGCAGTGAACAGGCACAAGATAAAACACATAGAATACAAAAATTTAAGAGCAGAAGTAAAATCGAATTAAATCAATTTAGCCCAAGACAAATTTAAAACCCCAGGTTAAGAACAAATTAAAATTTACATTAAAAAGAGAATGGGAGAGGTTAGGCCAGACCAGCCTGATGAAATAAAAAGGTCTTCAGAGCGTGGCGGAAGGTGCGTAGATCCGGGATCCTCCGTATCTCCGGGGTGAGCTCGTTCCAGATAGTAGGTGCCCCCACAGAGAAGGCTCTCCCCCTGGGGGCCACCAGCTGACATTGTTTTGCCGACGGCACCTGGAGGAGTCCCTCTCTGTGAGAGCGTACCGGCCGGTGGGAGGCCGTTTGCGGCAGCAGGAGGTCCCATAAATAACCAGGCCCTAAGCCATGGAGCGCTCTAAAGGTGGTAACCAAAACCTTGAAGTGCACCCGGAAGACCACCGGGAGCCAGTGCAGCTCGCGCAGGAGAGGTGTTACATGGGAGCGCCACATCGCTCCCATAACCACCCGCACGGCTGCACTCTGCGCCAGTTGAAGCCTCCAGGTGCTCCTCAAGGAGAGCCCCATGTAGAGAGCATTACAGTAGCCAGGCGGGAAGTGACGAGGGAAGGATTAAATTAATATGACATATCTATCTACTCCTAGTCCTAAATGAACTTGAAGAGTTTATCCCCTCTATTGTCATGGTTGACTTTTCCAATATTATTTGGAAAATAATGTTTCTTATGTTTCCCCACACTGGAAAAACAATATAATTTGACTTCTTAGAATTCTTGAGAATTCAGTTTTGTGCCCATGTAAATAACATCTACCCTGAATTACTGGGACAGGTAAGAAAACATATACACCAGAGAGTCTTTAGTTTATCAATGGTACCCAATTTTCCTGCCACCTTTCATCTGATGGCCAAGAAAGTTGTGCAGGCTTCAAATTGGTCTCTGAGTTCAATGAAAAATTACTGTAGGTATGAGTTAATAAACTGAGGTATGAATAAGAAATAGAGTGGCACTGTTATTCAGTGGAATAATTGTGGAGATACAACTA
This sequence comes from Arizona elegans, assembly GCA_022577455.1. Taxonomy (NCBI): domain Eukaryota; kingdom Metazoa; phylum Chordata; class Lepidosauria; order Squamata; family Colubridae; genus Arizona; species Arizona elegans. The sequence continues at coordinate 249,432,057 of JAKOOJ010000001.1, forward strand.
GTTCTGGATGGGATTTTTCTTTGAAAAGAAATCAGGACTGATATTTGGAAACTATAATAGTCCCGCCCTTGCTCCAGGATGTACAGATGACTTGTAGCAGGGTTTTTACGAGTCCATTCTTGTTCATTTCCGTTACTCCTTGCACAATAAAATAGATTATATGCGTAACTATGCCTACAATAGATTGTAGTAGGTTCTCTGTGAGATTACCCATTGAAAATCATTTAAAAGTTTCATTTTGGAATAAAATTTGACAGCTAGAATACAATTGTTTCCTTTGCAATGACTCATAGGTCATACTTACTTCACCACATTTAATAGATTGGGATCAAATATGTTAGATTGGGATCTAATCTTTAATGGATATAATACTGAACATCATGCCTATTTTATGTATTCAGCATTAGAAGTCCTACTACGGAGCTCCCTGTATTTGTCAGCTTTCCCTTAACTCACTAATGTCTGATGTTAAATATGAACAAAATAAGATACCTATGTAAGCTATTTTTAATCTCTTGCTTTATCTAATTACTTTGTTTAGAAAATATGTGAAAATTGTTAAAATATGTTAATTTTTAGATCTTGTATATGTGAAATTAGCACCAGTTTGGTGTAATGTTTAAAGGATGGGACTAAAAACTGAGTTTTAATTTTACTTTAGGCATGAAGCCAGCTGGGTGATTTTGGGCCATTCATTCCATTTCAGTCCCATGAGTGGCAATCACAAGCCACTTCTAAAAATATTTTTACAAACTTCATTGAGTTTTCCATGCACTCTTCAGGAGTCAAGACTGATGCAAAGGAACAAATAAATCAAATAGAATAGAATAGAATAACACAGTTGGAAGGGACCTTGGAGGTCTTCTAGTCCAACCCCCTGCCCAGGCAGGAAACCCTACACCACTTCAGACAAATGGTTATCCAACATCTTCCGAAAAATTTCCAGTGTTGGGGCATTTACAACTTCTGCAGGCAAGTTGTTCCACTTATTAATTGTTCTAACTGTCAGGAAATTTCTCCTTAGTTCTAAATTGCTTCTCTCCTTGATTAGTTTCCACCCATTGCTTCTTGTCCTGCCCTCAGGTGCTTTGAAGAATAGTTTGACTCCCTCTTCTTTGTGGCAGCCCCTGAGATATTGGAACACTGCTATCATGTCCCACCTAGTCCTTCTCTTCATCAAACTAGACATACCAAGTTCCTGCAACCCTTCTTCATATGTTTTAGCCCCCAGTCCCCTAATCATCTTTGTTGCACTTCTCTGCACCCTTTCTAGAGTCTCAACATCTTTTTTACATCATGGCGACCAAAACTGAATGCCAAGTGTGGCCTTATCAAGGCATTATAAAGTTGCATTAACACTTTTTTTTTCTTTTATGCTTTATTTATGTGTCATTTGAAGATTTGTCTATTGATACAAGCATTTGTAGGAACTTGCTGCTTTCATCCTTTTCATGTGAGTATGTAATATCTCAACACATGTTTTAAAAAAAAGGCCCATGGTGTTCCAATGCTGGATTCATCAACCTGCCCCCAACTACTTGCAAACTCTCCTGTGTCTTGACATAAGAAAATGTCAGCCCATCTCACCCGTGGGACCTTTCACTCTACACAATTCTCTAATATTTGTTACTTGCAGCTCAAATAAACATCTTGTTTCTACTAACCCAAATTATTTGGGGTAGAATAGTGACTTGGCTATTTTAACCTCCTCAATTCTGAACTATTTTGCTTTTGTGGTATTTTGCCTTGAAGAAAGCAAGAGTATAAGAACAGTGAGTTGCATTTATCGATATAGAAATGCAACATGATTGTCAATTTGTTGGAGTCATATCACAGCACAGAATATTTAGCAATTAGTGCCAGGAGCCCTTCTTTTAGGCAAATTACTTGGTCACAATAGCAGTGCTACTTGAGAAAAGTATTATGGACAAGTAAGATACAAGGAGAATGCCAAATTGGTATAATAGTGAAAGCCACCAGACAAGGAACTAGGAGACTATAAATTCTAGTTCCTCTTTAGGCACAAAGTCTGTGGCTTTGGACCAGTCACGCTTTCAATCCTAGGAAGAGGGCCATGGAAAATGACTTCTGAAAAACCTCTGCCACACAGTTGCTAGGAGTGAAATACTGACTCAAAGGCACAGAGAAACAAGACAAAACAATTAAAAGAAACAACGTAAGTAAATGTTCTTAGGGACTTTTAAGGTAGCAACGTGCATATCTTTACTACACAAATATCTTCCTCTTTTACCCCTTTATCAGACTTGTTCACAGAAGTGAAAGTATGAAAGGAATGTTACCAATCTTTTCTGTTTTGCACAGGTGTGGTGAGTATTTTATGGAAAATCTTGCACTTCTAAAAGCATCTTCAACTGTGCACAGCCTCATTCATAAAAAGAGCCACAGACCTTCCTGTTAGGAAATGACATGCAAACCCATGCATTGCCTAAACTGGTAAATTTTTGAAACTCTCCCTGTCTTCCTATAAGGGGCTGATTTAGCTTAATTTCAAATTTAATTACAATTCCAGTTGCTTGTGTTCTAACTGCCAGAAGTACCATGAAATGCAGAATTTTATGTATTTGAAACTATGAATGATCCACATTTCCTAAAATTATTTGTAATTTACTCTCATTTTAGGAATGCCCCCAGTATATAAATATTTTAGTATTTAGTAATAAAGTATTTATTATTTAGTAATAAAGTCCTTTCATTGTTCAGCTCTGACATTATTCAATTTTATCTTCATCATAAAAGTAACAACAAAATATAAAGAGGCTAAAGAGAATATAATTGTGAAGTTAAGTAAGGGGGCAACTCTTCCCAATTTTGAACATGTTCAGAAGAAATGGATTTTGAATAAGTCCAAGTTATTAATGTTTTGGATTAAAAAATGCTATAATTTTTTTGCTAGTGGCATGTTTACTCTTATTCTTCTTTAACCAAGGTGTAAATTCTTCTGACTTATCAAGCCAAAAAGCTATTGATAGGTTAGAATCATAACAAGGTTTAATTATGGAATATCAAGGTCTCTTTCATGTGTTTTTATATAGATTATTGTTTATTTCTGCATTTTGGTACTATGTATACATTTACTAATCATAAACTGCCATTTGTTCAGACTTTGGAATTCCAAAAAATTATGCAAACTTTTAACAATACACATTTTTAGACCTTTCAAAGAGCATACAGAATAGATTTTAATTCCTTACATATTTTATATTATTATAGGGTAAACAATACTTGGTTTCATTGAGGGGTACATCAGGGCTGTATTTAATTTCAGATAGTTGGGGGGGTGACCAGGAGGCATGGCCATGGTGGGTGTGGCACAGAACTTGTGTTGGGGGCACCTGTGGTGGCCAAGTGCTAAGGCAGGATTTCTCTGAGACCCTCCCTCACATTCATAATCTCTCTCTCTCCTTCCTTCCTTCCTTCCTTCCTTCCTTCCTTCCTTCCTTCCTTCCTTTTCTTCTTTTTCCTTCCCTCTTCATTCTTCTTTCTCCTTCCTTCCCCTCTTTCCTTATTTTTCCTTCCTTGCTCTCTTCCCATCTTTCCTTCTTTTTCTTGGTCTTTCCTCTTTCCCTTTCTCCTTTCCTGCCCCTTCTTCCATGTTCAAATGCAAAAGGGGAAACATTTCTCCTTTTGTTTTGTTTTGAGTTTGTTTTTATAGCTCTCTGCCAGCGCACCCCACCCCCAACCTCCATTTTCACTAGCAAAGGCACCGTGGTCCAGTCCTTTGCTGTTTCTAGGCCAGCCCCGTGGGCCAGATCTAAGCACCCCGCAGGCTGGATCCAGCCTGCTGGCCTTGAGTTTGACACCTCTGCTTTATAGCATTATTTCCTCTCTGTAAGCCGCCCTTCTCCGGAGACTCAGGGCGGCTTACAATGCGTTAAGCAATAGCCTTCATACTTTTGTATATTTATACAAAGTCAGCTTATTGCCCCCACAATCTGGGTCCTACCTACCTTTGAAAGGATGGAAGGCTGAGTCAACCTTGAGCCTGGTGAGATTTGAACTTGCAGTAATTGCAAGTAATTGCAAGCAGCAGATGTTAATTACAGTGCTTTAGTTCATGAAATACTCAATTTCAAAATCAAAGGGGCATTTAAACCATATAGATTTTTTCCTTAAATTATGAATCTGATATATGCACAAATTTATTTATTTATTTATTTTTCATACTTATATGCCGCCCTTCTCCCAAAGGACTCGGGGCAGCTCACAGAAATTAAAACGATAAAAACAATGAAATAGCTGCTAAAATAATCAATTAAAATCTCCGAATTAAAATCACCCATCAGATCAGAAATTAGTTGGAAAAGCCATGTCTTCAGGGCATGGCGGAAAGAGCGAAGGAAAATTTATTTATTTAGCATATGGCAGAGAAATAAAAATGATAACATAATTCTAAGTAAGTATAATAATAGTAAATGATAAAATTCACAGGATGCAGTTCTTAAGTTCTTTAAGTGTGCCTTTCCAGTAAACATAAAAACTAAACTCAGGATGCTCCAAAGTTTCAATTTCAGCCTTCATTAATAAGGAAACAACCGATGGAGACATAATAGAGTGAGCTCTGAAAAAACTAGGTAGGATAATAAATTCTTCTAATAAAAAGAGCTTTAATTGTTGACATTCTAGGGGCCATGCGTAAGTTTTTCTTCATGTCTGTGTTATTTAAAATCCTTTTTTTTTTCTTGCACAAGAATAAGGGCAAAAATATTTCCACTAAAAGAAGAATCCAGGAGAAAAAAGAATTTTAAAAAAAGAAAGAAAGAAAAGAACAGCATCCGACATACAGTGCGAAGTTCTGCATCATCACTTACAACATTGTGACATTTTCTCCTCAGTAAATATTGTATCCTTATGACTTCCTGTCAGGTTTCCCAAGTTGCTTAATTTTATTGAGCACTTGCTCCACAGATATTTGCCTGACCTCTAGTTTGCACGTATTGTGAAAACAAGCCAAAGATGCAATATATAGTGCTGTTATATACTTATTCACATGGTTGTAGGAGTGATATCACATGAATTTGTATAAGATAAATAAGAAGGCCACTTAGCCTATATATTCTATCTGCATTTTAACAGACATTATGGAGAGTCCTTAATGCTTTCTGAGCTTGGTGGTTGTTTCCAAGCTTGAAGATGTTTCGTCTGAGCTTGAAGATCTTTCATTACCAAACTAGGTAATGAAACATCACTGCTGATGATGTTACCTAGTTTGGTAATGAAACCACCCAGCTGAGAAACATTAAGGATCCCACAGTTCAGTCCTGAGCTACAAATATTCTTTTCTATTGAGATTTTCTCGGCTTCATGGAGCATAATAGTTTTCTAGGACCAGTCTTTTAATTAAGTTTTATTTAAAAAAAACATCAAAAACATCATCAAAAAAGTTCAACAAAGAATGTTCATTCTGCACAAATTCAAAAAGCTCAGACTGCCTGTACACCAAAACAACTAGACACAAGGACAGTTTTTCCCCGAATGCTATTACTCTGCTTAACAACTAATTCCCACAATACTGTCAAATAATTTACTAAGACTGTATTACTATTTTCGTCTCTTCCTTACTAGTATCTATCTCTTCCCATCTATTACTATAACAATGTTGCTTGTATCTTTCAATTATATTGTTTTTATTTGTTTCCTAGTATGATTTGATAGCTTATTAAGTAACCTTGACTATCACTAAGTGTTGTATCTTTTTATTCTTGATGAATCTATTTTATTTTCTTTTATAATGAGAGCATATACACCTAAGATAAATTCCTTGTGTGTCCAATCACACTTGGCCAATAAAGAATTCTATTCTGTTCTATTATTTTCATAACATGAAGAAATGCCTCCACGTTTACCGAGACTGAACTGTATTGTAAAGTAACAATGTGAAAAGGCATCAGGAATTAGTTTACATATAGGACAAATCTGGACGGATTCTTTTTCACCCTCTTATTCTTTCTTCCAACTTCATTGCACATGTTCAGTTGGATTAAAAGAATTTGGGGGATATGAAAGAGCTGCAGAAGGAAATAACTATTTTTTTTACCATTTTAATGTTAAGATTTTATCATTTTTATTTATTTATTAAATTTATATGCAGCTTGTCTCAATATCAGGTGACTGGGTATCTTACAACATGATAAAAACATGAATATAAAAACATTAAAAATTCCACACTAAGTTAGGAACCTAACCTAACCTAACCTATGTTAGGTTCTCTTAACATTCAAAGCAAATATAAATGGCATTAGGTGGTTCAGCCTATTGTGGGAATCCACCCTTTTTTGTTGTCTGAAGTAAGACTACATATTAATCTGTAATATGTTTATTTGGACATTGCATGTTATATAAATATAGTAGTTACGTTTTGTGAGGGTAAGTTTCAGGGTATCGTGTTGTTTGAACCAACCAAATATCTATAAAGTTATCGCTGGAACCCACCCAAATTAATAATTAACATTATTCTCTTATGTTTACTGTTATCTTTGTAAATTATTCTTTATAACTTAATCTACCATTATGTAATTGTCCTTTGAACTCAGATAAATATATCCTGCTAACAGAATGCATATTTCAAGGGAAAAGATGAAGCTGTATTAAAAACAGAACTTCTGCATTAAATTCTCATTTTTGAATGGTGTTTTACAATTTATTATGCATCCTCAATGTCATTATAATGTATGTTTCTTATTAGTTGTTTTTTAGGTTTCCCTTTTATGCCAGCAATGTGAACTGGAGATGAGAAAGTGCATGGTCCAAGACAAGATGTATTAAACATTATAAAGAAACAACTCCATGTGTGAGATTATCCTCCCTCAGAGCCTTGATCTCATGTTACAGTATAGCATGATTTTTATATGGTAATCAAAATGTTATGCCACAACTTCCTATTTTCTTGAGTTTTTGCATGGGTGGCCAACTCAGTTAGCAACCTCCTAATAAGCAAAAGTTTTATACATTGAGATAAGATCAACTTTGTTAGTTTCCTACTATTATTTTATTATTTTGTGGCCTCTCTGTGGAAATACAGAACATATTTATGTTGCTAAAGGGGAAAATGGCTCCTATCCAGTCACCACATTCAACTGCTTTTCAGCCAATGCAAATATTATTATTCACAGGATTCACTTCTTGAGTATGCTGGCAAATATTTTCTTTGCCGTGCTGAGTTTTGTTTCCATACATCTAATCAGTACACTATGTAAAATGTACAAAATATAGCTACATGCTGATAGCCACACGAACAGTTATTGAATCCATACAGCTTGGAATTAAGGTAAGGAGGGTCTTGAATTGGTCATCTGTCTAGTCTGTCAGGCAAGACTTTCCCAATTAAAATAATTATAATGATTTACAGAAGTAAAATATATCTAGTTAAGATACATAGTAATAAAATAACCAAAGGCTGCGGAGTATTATTTTCTGATACCAATGGGAAATAAAAACAATTATTTTTAATGAGTTATCATTGTTTCATAAAAAAATTAATTTCTAACAATATGTTAAATTGGCAGGATAAATTTACTGAATAGGAACCAACTATCCACTTCTTTATTCTTCAGGACAAAATGAGTCAGATAATTTCATTACTTCCTTTTTCTTTGTTATCATATGGTATTTTATTTCCATTTTTTTTTTACAGAACTATTAGCTATCTTATCTCATGTCTTCAAATCAGTATGTAATTCTCTTATGTACCACTTGTAAGCTTTTAACATTTTAATATAATACAATGAAAATGTAACAATCAGCTTCAAAGATTTTAGAGTTTAGATTTGGTTCCATCCAAATTTGAAGATGTTTATTTAAGACTTTTCCAGATTTTCCAAACTTTTCAAGCCTGCTAAATTGGGCTGCAAACAGAGAACTGAGAAAACTTTTCCTCATGAAGTTTCCAACTAATATACCCCTGATGGAAATAGCTTGAGGTTAGCCTTCCTTGCATATTTCTAAACTTCCACATCTGTTCACAAAATGGAAAATATAAAAGTCAATACAAAAAAGCTAATAACCTTTAGCTATACATTTAATTGTGTGATCTTTTTTTTAAAAAAAGTAACTTTTTTAAAAGGTTGATTACCTGACTTGTTTTGATAAATTAGAAGAAGAATAGAAAACATAGTTTACGATATATACAGTGCCTATTCTTTGAGCACTAACATGGAAAACAAGTTTAAAAGAGTCCTCTGAGCTAATGAATCTTATTGTGCATTGGGTTTATGCTGCAAGCCCTTTGCATGAGGAAGAAGCTGAAAGGTTTCTGTAGTTTCAATTTTATGCTGTTACAGAAGTGCCACATATGCCCTTTGTTAAACCTATTTTATCCAAACAAATAAAAGTAAAAAAATATTTCAGCAATTTTTTCACAATCCTAAAATGCAAATGCTGCACTAAAATTTTGCCCTTAAGTGGCATACAAAGATACTGAGTTGTCTTAGTCTCAATGTCTTAACACCAGGTTTTCAAATGACCTTTGGTGAATGCTTAAATTATAGCTTGAAAACTATTTCTGAGATGATACTTAAGAAGATCTATTGCAGTGTTTCTCAATCAATCGATCAATCAATCAATGTTTCTCAGCCTTAGCAACTTTGGACTTCAATTCTCAGAATTCCCCAGACAACATGGAGTTGAAGTCCAGACATCTTAAAATTGCTAAGGGTGACAAACATTGATCTACAGAAAATAAGACATAATCATATGACATTTTATTTATTTATTTATTTATTTATTTATTTATTTATTTATTGTCATATTTATATGCCGCCCTTCTCCCAAGGGACTCGGGGTGGCTCACAGAATAAAACAACCCAACAATAAATAAAATTAAAATGTTAAAATCCAATTTAAAAACCCCAAATCCCCAAATTAAAATGCACGGCAGATCAGGGAATTTGCTGAAAGAGCCATGTCTTTAGGTTGGCATGGAAGGTGTGGAGGTCGGGGGCCGTCCGGAGCCCAGTGGGTAAACCATTCCAGAGGGTCAGTGAGACCACAGAGAATGCCCTCATCCTGGGGGCTGCCAGCCGACACTGTCTGGCCGATGGGACCCAGAGGAGGGCAGTCCTATGTGAGTGCACTGGGCGGTGGGAGGCCAGTAGGAGGTAGTCCTGCAAGTACCCTGGGCCCATGCCATGAAGGGCTTTATAGGTGAGCACCAGTACCTTGAAGCAGATCCAGAGGACCACCAGCAATCAGTGCAGCTCGCGCAACAATGGTATTATATGAGAGTTACGGGAAGCACCTGTAACTACCCGCGTGGCCGCATTCTGGACCAGTTGGAGCCTCCAGGTGCACCCCAAGGGCAGCCCCATGTAGAGGGCATTGTAGTAATCCAACCGAGAAATAATGAGAGCATGAGTGACCATACGGAGGTTATCCCTGTCTAGGAAAGGGCACAACTGGCGTACCAGGTGAACCTGTGCAAAAGCCCCCCTTGTCATGGCCGTCAGATGGTCCACCAAGGACAGCCGTAAATCAAGGAGGACGCCAAGATTGTGAACCCTTTCAGAGGGAGCCAGGCACTCCCCTCCCATCAGAAGCGATGGGGATACTAGATCATGAGATGCCCATATCGACAGCCACTCTGTCTTGGAGGGGTTGAGTCTGAGCCTGTTCCTATCCATCCAGACCCACACCGCCTCTAGGCACTTAGACATCACGGAAAGGGCATCCCTGGGTTCATCTGGGGTGGAAATGTAAAGTTGGGTATCATCAGCATACTGATGATATCTCACCCCGAAACTACGAATGATCTCACCCAGCGACTTCATGTAGATGTTAAAGAGCAGGGGGAGAGAAACGACCCCTGCGGCACCCCACAAGTGAGGGGCCTCAGGGAGGATCAGGAGCCTGGATAGCTCAGCAGACTAATGCATTGTAATTTAACTCCAGCTGTCTGCAATTAGTAAGTTCGAATCTTGCCAGGCTCAAGGTTGACTCAGCCTTCCATCCTTTCTAAGGTAGGTAAAATGAGGACCCTGTTTGTGGGGGCAATAAGCTGACTTTGTATAAAATATACAAAAGTATGAAGGCTATTGCTTAACACACTGTAAGCCGCCCTGAGTCTCCGGAGAAGAGCGGCATATAAATCAATTTTTTTTAAAAAAATAAAAAAAATTCATAAATGGGATGTCTTCTTTTAGAGGCAAATAGTTTTAATCATTTTTTTTCTTGGCCTTTTTTGGAATTCAATACCAGAATACATGCAATGCACACTTATATATAATTGTGTAACAATAAATGTGGAACTGAATAATCAGATTCATTCTCATTGTTTGAGAACTCCCTCTAAAATTCTCCCATTGAAGATTCTTCATGTGTAAAGCATTGTGTCAAAAGTGATATGAAAACTCATCACATTTGATATATCACAGTTTTACAGACTGAATCATCATGTAATGTAACCATTCTAAAGCTATGCCTGAGGATATTTTAATTAACTAATTTTAATTAATTAATTAAGATTAAACAAATGTACCGTACATGTTTGCCATGCATGAATGGAATTGTCATCATTTCTTTTTGTAGCAGAAATCCTGCCTTTTCTAGAAAACATAATGAGACAGCAGGAGGAAAGACAAATGTTGCCAACAACAAATTCAGAACATTATGACCAGGTTGCCAGTAAGGAAAAGATCATAACCACACCAAGAGTCCCAGGGGTAAAAATCATGGTGTTTATCATGCCACTATAATCATGTGAAAAGGTAATGTTTTGCCTTTTTCAGCATATTTCAGATTATTTGCTCATCACAACAATATTGATAACAGTATGTAGTATAAGAATTATTATGCATCATTTACACATTTTAGAACATTGTGTGATTTAAATAAACATAAATGCAAGTTTCACATGTACAAAAAAGAAATACAACCCAGCATTTATTACTACCTAAAATACCTAAAATTAAAATCAGGTACAGAAGTCTAAGTGCAAATGATTAGAATATTGTTAGATAGAGTCTGGAAGGTGCCTGTCTTATTTAAATCTTAGGTGTTGAGTTTAATTTGCTCTTTGTTGTTACATGTGTAGAATACCATGCCTAGATTGAAAAAAATTCTCTGAGGCTCTCAGAAATTAGGATATACAGTAGATGAAGTGGTGAAATGTAAAATTTGTTACTACTGGTTCTGTGGGCGTGGCTTGGGGGGGTAATGTGAGTGGGTGAGCGTGACCAACTTTTTTTTTTTACTTTTAAAACCATTTTTTCTACAACCTCTTCGGCCGAGGTAAAAAAAAGCTTTTAAAAGCCTCTGACGATCCCAGCTGAGTTGCCTGATCGTCAGAAGCTTTTTTTTCTTTTAAAAACATTTTTTCTACAACCTCTTCAGCCAGTGCTGAATGCTTATAATGCTTTAAAATGCTTTTAAAAGCCTCTGACAATCCCAGCTGAGCCACACGATCATCAGAGGCTTTTTTAAAAACTTTTAAAAGCATTTTTTCAGCCGAAGAGGTTGTAGAAAAAAATGCTTTTAAAAATAAAAAAAAAGCCTCTGATGATTGCGCAGCTCAGCTGGGCGGGGGGGGGCAGAGATTTTTGCTACTGGTTCTCCAAACCACCTGCCGCCATCGCTACTGGATTGGATGATCTGGTCCGAACCAGAGCATTTCACCCCTCAATAGATGCCAATGATTCTGGGAAGGGATTTTTAAAAAATTGCCAAACATTGAACATCAATCATTTCACTAAAATAACCTGGAAGATCATCTACAAGTGGAGATTTCAAACTACTGCCAACTTGTCCAGGTCAAGCTGTATCAATAGGTTCAGCCCGATATGTTGAAAAAAGTCTCTAAGAATCCCAGAAAGTTGTTACATAACCTACAGGTATCTTATACCACTATTGATATCAAAGTACACAAGTCTACTATTAGAAAGAAGCCACTAAATTAGATCTCCATGTGCCAATAGGAAACTTCTGTGATAAAGAATAGAATAGAATAGAATAGAATAGAATAGAATAGAATAGAATAGAATAGAATAGAATAGAATAGAATAGAATAGAATTCTTTATTGGCCATGTGTGATTGGATACACAAAGAATTTGTCTTTGGTGCATATGCTCTCCATGTACATAAAAGGACAAGATACATTCATCAAGAATCATAAGGTACAACACTTAATGATAGTCATAGGGTACAAATAAGCAATCAGGAAACAATATCAATATAAATTGTAAGGATACAAGCAACAAAGTTACAGTTATGCAGTCTTAAATGGGAGGAGATGGATGATAGAAATGATGAGAAGATTAATAGTATTGCAGCCTTAGTGAATAGTTTGACATTGTTGAGAGAATTATTTGTTTAGCAGAGTGATGGCATTCGGGAAAAAACTGTTCTTGTGTCTAGTTGTCTTGGTGTGCAGTGCTCTATAGCGTCGTTTTGAGGGTAGAAGTTGAAACAGCTTATGTCCAGGATGTGCAGTATACAGGTCCTCAATGGAAGGCAGGTTGTAGTAATTGTTTTTTCTGCAGTTCTAATTCTCCTCTGAAGTCTTTGTCTGTCTTGTTGGGTTGCAGAACTAAACCAGACAGTTATAGAGATGCAGATGACAGACTTAATAATTCCTCTGTAGAACTGAATCAGCAGTTTGAATCTCTGTAGAATTGAATCAGTTTGAGTTTTCTGAGTTGGCGCAGAAAGAATATTCTTTGTTGTGCTTTTTTGATGATGTTTTTGATTTTAGGTAGATATCAGGGCAAGAATAAAATTTGCTCATGACCACTTAGGCAAAGACTACGACTTCTGGACAGGTAAGGCAAAAACAGAGTTACTTGGTTAGGGTACTAGGAACCATGTTTGTCCAAAACCAAAACGAATATTTTACCAGAAGAACCTGATGCCAACTGCAAATTATGGCGGTGAAAATGTTATGGTTTGGGAAAGAATCCGCTATGAATTTTTCATAGTACCAAAGGGTGCTTGAGGATAAAGCGAGACCATTTGTCAGAAGATTGAAGTTCAACCAAAAGTGGACCTTGCAACATGACAATGACCCTAAACATTCCTGTAAAACCACCAAGTAATGGTTAAAAAGAAAAAAGAAATAGAGGGTTCCGGACTGGCCAAGTCAAAGCCTAGATCTAAATCCCATCAAGATGTTGTGGGATAATTTGAAACAGGCTGTGCATGCAAGAAACCTCTCAAATATTGCATAGCTTAAAAAAAATTATGAAGAACTAGAAAAAAAATCCTTCCAGTTAATGTCAGAGACTGGTTACAGTTATATGAAATGCCCCAAAGGGGCCAAATATCAGATATTAGAACTAAGGGTGTTCTTACTTTTTCCATAGAATAAAATCTGGCACATCTGTTAATTTTTTTGTTGAATAAATGATTGCAAAGTCAATTTCCCATGAGGGTTTTTTTGTGTGTGTTCAGTTATGTCACCTTTATATTTATTATACTGTTTGAATGAAGATAAAATATTGGTATGTTCACAAGTTTAAAAAAACAAAAAAACTTTTAGATGGGTTATGCTTACGTTTACACATATCTGGATAGTATGATATCACAGAACAACAGATTTGCCTCATTTTCATATCAAATGAGGCAAACTGTTGTTCTGTGACATTCAGTGGATATCAGTGGTTTCCTAGAGGTCAAAAAAGTCAAGATGGCATGCACACAAAAGGGCCATGTCCTCAGTCACAGGTTGGGGGCATGGTCTTGACATTTTAATCCCTCATCCTTGTATGGAATCTCTTCAGATTTATTATATGAGTTGAAGTGCTCCCTATCCATCCTTCAAAAATATATGTATACCAACATATTTACTGTCCGCACTCAAATAACAGATTAATAACAGATTTACAGAGTTGGAATCTCTCCTTGATCAGGTTCTATCCATTATTCCTTGTGCTTTGGAAAATAGCTTGACCCCCCCTCTCTGTGGCAGCCTCTCAAATATTGGAAGACTGCTATCATGTCTCCCTTGGTCCTTCTCTTCACTAGACTAGCTATGCCCAGTTCCTGCAACCGTTCATTGTATGTTTTAGTCTCCAGTCCCCTAATCATCTTGGTTGCTCTTCTCTGCACTCTTTCTAGAGTCTCAATATCTTTTTCATAGGTGGTGACCAAAACTGGATACAGTATTCTAGGTGTGGTCTTGCTAAGGCTTTATAGAGTGGTATTAGTACCTCACTTGATCTTGATTGTATCCCTGTTAATGCAACTCCTGATCCTTCTATTGCCATTTTTTCCCTTCAAATCACTGCAATCTTATTTCTGTCCAAGGTAATGATTAATAAAGCCTAGAGAAATTTTAAAACACTGAGACTGCCCTGGGATCAGGACAGAATGAAAAGGAAGTGCCACTTTAACACAAGTACAGCTAAGGATGACTTAATCCTGTCTTATTCATAGTGGATGAGTATCATTGGGCACAGCATGAAAAAGGATATTGCCAGGACATGTTTGTATCATAGTTGAGTTGCAAAAAGATTCCACGAGGAATGTTTTGATTATGCCTGCCTTCGCACAGCATTACAGGAGCGAGAACAGCTCCCTCGCTTTATTTCTTCTTACAGGTTTATAAGTACAAGGTCCAGGGGCAGTGGTGGTGTAAAGGGAGAATGAGGCCTTATAATTGCTTTACCCAGCCTGATGCCCTCCAAATCTTGAGTTCTTCAACTTCAGGTAACCAGAAATGTGAGGCTAGCTGACATGACTGTTAACTGCAACTCACTCTGTACTGTATTTGGAAGAGAGCAAAGAGGGCCTACCATAGATTGCCCCAAGTGGGGGCCACTTCTAGACCTCACACACCCACTTTATAGTCTGTTTCTGTTTCTCTCCTCTGGAAAGAGGTTCCGAAGTATTTTAGTAGGACTATCCAATTCTGTAATTGTTCCCTATGCCATCCATCTGGTAAACTGGCAAGATTAGTTTCTCTCACCATGTACATGTATACATCTGGACTAGACTGTGTTGTTTCTCTGTGTCCAATAATATATGTGGGTATATCAGAGGTGGGTTTCAGCAGGTTCTGACCAGTTCTGGAGAACTGGTAGCGGAAATTTTGAGTAGTTTGGAGAACGGTTAGTAAAAATTCTGACTGGCCCTGCCTCCATCTATTCTCTGCCTCCCAAGTGCCAGCTGATCAGGAGGAAATGGGAATTTTGCAGTAACCATCCCCTGGATTGGGGAGGGAATAGAGATTTTACAGTATCCTTCCCTCGGAGTGGGGTGGGAATGGAGATTTTACAGTATCCTTCCCTTGCCACGCCCACCAAGCCACACCCACAGAACCGGTAGTAAAAAAATTTGAAACCCTCCACCGGGGTATATACACAATTTTCTACTTATTTGTTTCATGTTCATGCAGTGTATATTGGAGGTGGCTAGAGCTGTATGCAACGAAATTTCATTTTAACGCATGTCGATTAGTGTACATTCATAACCACCATAAAGCTATTTTGTTCTATTTTGTTCTATTCTTGAACCACTTTCTTCATTTAGCAAACGTCATTGGCGTGTTCGCGAGTATGAGGGACCAGAGATGAATTGGAATTAGTGACTGCTTTCGGGCACGGACGACGTGAATCATTCGCGTGAGTAGGGCAGCCCTCGCCGCTCGAAAACTTTTGGATGTTTTCCCGTCCCCGCCGTCACTCCGGGGTGGGGCTCGAAGTTGGAAGCCGGCCCCTAGAAGGTGAGAGGCGGCCGCCCGCAGAAACCAGCCCTGTGCCTCGCGGGAGACACTCTCCGGGTGCGGGGCCACGTGGAAGCCCCAAACAGCGCAGGGTTTTGTGTGGGGTTTTTTTTCTTTCTCTCTCTCGCTTCCCCCAACTTTCGCGGGAAGCGCCCGAGTGGGCGGGGAACGAGGGGCTGAGTCGCGAAAAAAAAAAAAAACCCTTTCGAAGTTGCGTGGCTTCTCCTCTGCCAGAAAGGCGCAGCGGCGGTGGGAGAAATCGCTCCGGGTGGCCCCATTTACCGCCTACCCGAGTTGGTCTCGAAAAGTTTTGAAGGGGTTTCCGAGAGGGAGGAGCAAAGAAACCCAGCGCCTGATTTCCCCCTTTTATTTTATTTTTTTTTCCCGCCTTCGTCGGGTCCCAGATTTTTATTTTTATTTTATTTTATTGCCCGTCGAAACGAAGGTGGTGGAGACGAGGGCGATGGAGCTTCCCTCGTGAAAACTTTCCTACCGAGCCCGGCGCTAGACGAGGACCACAAGAAGGCAGGAAAAAGAAGGATCCCCGCCCCAGAGGATGCTAACTGAAACCAAGTAATGCCAACATGTACGTTTCTGACTCGGCACTTGTCCTGAAAATAATCATGCTTTGCTTCCTTTCTTCTTCTTCTTCTTCTTCTTCTTCTTCTTCTTCTTCTTCTTCTTCTTCTTCTTCTTCTTCTTCTTCTTCTTCTTCCTTCAATTTCCTTCTTTTACTTCAAGCCTTGCGAATGGCTCTCAGTTCCCTTGTCAGCCTCGGGAGAAGCGTTTGGGTTTTGTTTTAAGGCTTCTTTTGCAGGGTATATTCCAGCCAAAGGATTTGGTGCCCTATCTCCTCTTCCTCCTCCTCCTCCTCCTCCTCCTCCTCCTCTTCTTCTTCTTCTTCTTCTTCTTCTTCTTCTTCTTCGTGATTTGACTTTCTTTTGGCTGAATGCGGACCTGTCGTTTGTGGTTTAGTGTGTCATTAGGACAGAGCAGGTGACTCCTCTGTGTAAAGAAAAAAGTAGGGCCCAAAAAGCTAACTTTTAGGAAGAAAAGCTTAAAAAGAAAAGAGCCCAGTTTCGATGGAACAAACTTAGCCCGATCTTTGATAGTTGGATAATCACAGGAAAGTTCACCTGGTGGCTTTAAAGTAATAGTTAGAAGGACTCGTGTTTGCAGTGCAGCTGGATGAGTAACTCATAAAAGCAGTTGGTGTTTGCTGTCTGGTTTTTGTTTAGAACTTTAATGCCTAGTTTCACATCTCAGGCTAAATATTATTTGGTGGTGGCCTACTTTAAAACCCCAGCTTTATCTGAGAGAAGATGTGAGTAAACTGTTTTACAAATATTTTACAAAGAAATACTTGCAGCCAAAAAAGATGCTCTGCCAAAAAGAGGAACAGGAAACTCATGAAAAAAAGATATTCACCACCTTAACTTTCATGGTTCTTTGGTTACTGGGTTGCCAGTGAGACATCTTCTTGTCTATCTTGGGGAGAAAATATGATATTGAGATTTGAACGACTATGCAGTTAACTTTCCTAGCGGCTGGACTAACTTATTAGACAAAATGTACTGTATTACAATATTGCATAGTGATCAAACATGCTCATTACTTTTGCTTTGGGTTCATACTTGTTAAGTGTCAAATGAAAATACATAGTTCAGAGCCAGAAAGGAAGGAATAATGGAAATTGTTTTGAAAATACATTGTTCCACTTTATCTATAGTACCTAGGAACGTTTAATAAAGCAAATTACCGAGAATTGTTTTCATAAATGTGTTTTCCTGTAAGAAATTTACCCCAAAGTCTGCTTAGCTTGGATTAGAAATCTCTAGTTATTGAAATTAATTTTAAAAAGTAGGATTTTTATGCTATGTCCATCATACTAATCCAATTTATTTATTTATTTAAAAGATTTATATTACATCTTAAGCAACATTGGGGAGCTCACAACAATACCCTGTTTTCCTAAAAATAAGACATCCCCTGATAATAAGCCCAATCAGGCTTTTGAGCGCATGCACTAAAATAAGCCTCCCCCAAAAAATACTCTCCCCAAAATAGTTAAACACAGAGCTGGAAATCAGTTAAGATGGAAAGAGGAGTCCCATCTTGCTCCACGGGCCCCAAAATAATAAGACCTCCCCAAAAATAAGGCCAAGCGCTTATTTTGGAGTTCAAAAAAATATAAGACAGGGTCTTATTTTCGGAGAAACATGGTAATAAAACCAATAACCATAAAACAACTATGAAACAAAACTAGTCTGAATATTACAAGGAAAGGTATAAATTGGAACATAGTATTTTAAAAACTTTACTACAAATTATAAGTATCTAGAATGACACCCGTGAACATGAATGTGACAATCTGAAGAGAATGTTATGGGAACACGGGCAGATATAAAATGGCATAGATGATGTTTACACCAGCGTAAGAAAGGTTTAGGGTTAGGAGGACTAATATTGTATGCTGTTTTTGTCCTTCTTTGTGTCTTACTACTATGATATGGGGAGGGGTAATTACAAGTATTAGAATAGATTAAGGAAATAGTTTAAACCTGATATCTTGTTACACTTGTTACACTTGGTGGGGAATAAACTAAATTGAAAAGTATATACCGGTATGTTTCTGAGTAAATATGGATAGGATAGGTGAAAGTTATACATAAAATCTCATCAACTTATTGATTGATAGTATATTAAATGAAATTGGCTTTGAAGATGGGACACAATACTTCAATCAAGATTTTTGTGATAATGAAATTATATAAGATTTCATTATAATAACTGTTGAACCTCCTTAGGCTAAAATAGAAAAAAACATCTGTGCAACCAATACATAGCAGTCATTTAGTAATATAATTAATTTGGTTCAGTTCCTGATTATTAATTACAAAACTTGAAGTGAAAAAGTTGAAGTGAATTCAGTTTATCATTTATGCAATATTACTAATATCGCACTGAAATATCCTTCTATTACATCTGATTTTATTTGTTGCTGATTTTTCCCAAAGTATTTTGGAAGTTGCAAACTCCATCCTTTTTTAAAGGAAACAACCAAGACAGTATTTTTATTTTTATATATATATATCCTTTGTATAATATCAGCAAAAATGGTATTCAAGGGGAAATCCCTATTTGAAGTTGAAACTTCATTTTTAGTTAGCAGCTGCATGAATTCTAGTAGTCCTGATGAGTAGTCATGCAAGGTCATAATTACATGAATGAAACCATGGAAACTTATAACTCATTCTATTCATTAATCTTTCCAAAGTCAGGCTTTGTTGCATGCCATTTTAGAGAGTTGTATAGAGCTCTCTATAACAGTATGTCATGTTGATAGCACAGTACTGCTAAACATCTCTCTAATTCCTTTCGATTTTTGTAATATGTCTGTCTTGTAAATTGCTTAATCAGCGATATATGTGTATTAAAATAATGGGATTTATGATTAATGATTCATTTCAGCTGCCTTGATCTTCAAGGCTACATTTTTACTACCATTTTTAATCAAAAACAAGGCTTTAAGGTGAATTATGGCACTTTCCTAGAAGTAGTGGTAAGCCTAAATAGTGCCCTGCTAGAATATGTCTGCTTAAATGGACTCCAGAGGATGGTAGAGGACAGGAAAGCCTGGAGGAATGTTGTCCATGGGGTCGCGATGGGTCGGACATGACTTTTAACAACAAAAGAATATGTCTATCTATCTAGAGATCTATCGATCTATCTATATTCATCTTAAACCAAGATATTTATTATCAATTTTCTTGTAGACTTTTCCTTTTTATTGGACAGCACTTAAAATTGATCATCAAACTTTATATAAAAGATTATACCTCCAAGGAATTCTGCATGCTAGTAAATAATAATGGGCATCCTTGAATATATTACCCTTACCAAAACCATTTCAGGCTTTATTCCTATCATAATTTTGATCACAACTGTTGACTGCTATCTCTCTGGCCTAGGCCTCCATAAATAAAACATGGGAAGTCTACTAAATCTATAGATAGGAATTTTGTATACATGTTGGGTTTAGAACATAATTTTTTAAATTAATGGACTATACCTCAAAACACAGCCATAATGCTCAGAGTACTCTAGCTGTTAAAAATATTAATGGAATTTGAAAATTTCCTTCCTTCCTTCCTTCCTTTCTTCTTTCCTTCCTTCCTTCCCTCCCTCCCTCCCTCCCTCCCTTCCTCTCAAACTTCTTATAAGTTACTAAGCCAAATGCACCCTGCCTTAACAACAGCATCTAAGTGAATCTCATTTTTTGCTGAGAATAACGTGAACTGTGTTCTGTCTGATTACTGAATTTATTATGTCTTATACATACCTCACACAGTTTTGCAGTCTAAGAACCACAGTGGGTGGCTACAGTGGTAGCAACTGAGAGAAGAAAAATACCTCTTGACAGATATTGGTGACAGTAGTAATAGCTGGTAGATTGATATCTATGGACATTGCAGTACAAATCTCAAGAGATATTGCAGCAGAGAAGAGATCGTGGAGAGGAATGGGGAAAAATACAAAATGGGAGTGCTGTATTTAAAATTATTGTATAATGAAAAATTTTAAATTGCAGCCTATGGTGGACTCGGTGTTAAAAAGATTCCAATCCAGAAAATAGAGTTTCATTGTGTGTGTGTGTGTGTGTGTGTGTGTGTGTGTGAGTGAGAGAGAGAGAGAGAGAGAGAGAGAGAGAGAGAGAGAGAGAGAGAGAGAGAGAGAGATTTTTTAAAAAAATTAATAGTAAAGCTGATATATTTATTAAGGGCTACCTTACAGATACATAAGATTTCCAGGAACTTAGAGCAATTTTAATAGGCATAATTTCTCTTTCAAGGTGAGAAAGTAGGATTGATTGAAAAGGATAGCCGTCCGATATTCAAAATGGAGTCTGTATTTGCACTATTTAGCTTAGCTGAAAATTATAGCTGTGGATAATAGTACATTGATTATTTGGGGTTTTTGTCTGGATAGATAAGATATTTTGATTTATAGAATTTGGGTCACAGTACATCCTATCCTTAAAATATAAAGATTTCTTCAGCCATTTTTTCTTAGTTAATATTCTTAGCCTTTCCGTAGGCTATTTCAGTATTACACACATATAGAAAAAAATGATACTAAGAAACATAAGGGCAAACTTCTTCATCTAGTGAAGAATTCAGAATATGTGTGTTCATTTATTAACCATTCACTATGGATCTCTGGTATCTCATTTTCAGAAATTTTAGCAAGGATTTATTTGCAATTGCATTGACATCCAGGACAATCATTGTGTTGTGTGCTAATCCGGTTATTTTAGTGTGTCTGGCTTCATCAAAGAGCTTTTTATATTTCAGAGAGAAACACATAGTGTAGGATTACCATTAAGTTTAATGTTACTGTTCATCAGAAAACTGAGTCAGTTTCTGAGTTGATAATTTAAAAAAATGTGATTTTTCAATTTAAAAACTGTGATTAATTAATCAGCTACTTATTTATGAAAAATCAATACCATGTGTAATTTAATTTTTAACTAGAATGAAACTGATCTTGTTTGTACATTTATCTTTAATAGACATAAGACATTTTTCTTTCCTTTCTAAGGAATTGATGATATGTGTAAGAAATCTTCATGCCATTATCAAGGGAAGAGTAAGTTATATTAGAAATATAAGTTCCCTGTAAAATAGCTGCTTTTGTCTGAAAAGAAAAAACAAAAGGAGATACTTTCCATATACAGAGGTTAATCTCAAAACGACTTCTTGTTTTACTGATGTTTTAGATTAGATCTTTCATAATTCTGGAAGGACATATGGAATTGGAGGTAAGGCATCTGGAGGATATTAGGCCGCCTGTGAGGAAACTCAAATGTTCTCAGAAGACCTAAGTGCTGCCTTTGATTTGCTTCATATTCCCTTTGTCACGTAGGCACAATTGTCATGAATCTGATGAAAATAAATGTTCTAAGGTTGATGGCTACAAATATGGGGTTAATATTAATATAGGCCGACGGTATTTAATAAATTGGCAGTCTCATTTTATATATAATAAAATTCAGTTAATGAATATCGGCCACTGGCCTATAGCTCCTACATGACAATAAGGCTTTAAAACAGCTTTCCACTAAAATCACTGAAGGCAACTTTAAAAGCCTGTTGTTACATGCTGGGAAGAAATATTTAAGACTCAGATTCAGAATACAACTCTGTTTTGGAAAAGGAGGGCTGTTCAAGATGTAACTGAGTTCACCAGAAAAAAAACAAATCTAAATGGATCAAGAATATGATTTTCTTTCTTTCTTTCTACATCTCTGCCATGTATGTCACCAATGCCCATTAATTTCCCCTTTTGATCACGTATAGCAAAAGTAGAGAACGTAGAGTCCTTTAGATATTGATGAACTATACTTTTTATAATCCAGTCAGAATGCCCTTTGTTAAGTGAACTAGTAGATACAGAATATAAAGAGGAGCACAATGTAGATTCTCTTATGTTGTGGTAACAGTATACAATTTATTTGTATCTCCAGAGACACCAAGACTGCTTTCCCTGCACCAGTCAACTTTCCTTGCCATCCTAACCCCAAAGTTCCCCCTCCACCAGCTGATACCAAGTTATGCCATGCTGTGTGGTTTTTAAGACGATCTAAAAACACAGCCTAGGAATGGGCAGCGTATGATGTGAGACAGAATGGTGACCCGTATGATCCCATTTTAAACAAAGTATCATTAGTAATGAAGAAGCTGCATAGTGGCCAGGTTGGAGTGAACTGGGAAAGACAAATGTCCCTTGGCTCTAATTAAATTATTAGCAATGAATGGATGGAAGCAGAGGAGAAGGAGAGAGGGAAGGAGAGGGAAGTGGAAAAGAGGAGAGGGGAGAGGAGGAGAGGAAAAGGGAGGAGAGGGAAGGAGAGAGATATAATGTTATGGTACAATTATCAAAATAATGGTTACAACTATGACATACAACATTATGTATTTAAAAGAGACTATAAAGTAGGATTAAGAGAATACTGGTTATAATCAGGGTGTATTATACTATGTAAACTTAAAAAGGACTGAATACAACCAGTATACTACTGTTGCAAAACTGGAAACATGATGTATTATAAAGAAAAATGTATAATATTTTTTTTAAAAAAATAATAAATTAATAGCATAATCATTATTATTATATAGCTATTTCCTTAGTAGATGCAGTGATGTAAAAGTCAACGTAGAGCAGTTGGTCTGATAACCTAATGGGGGAAACCAAACAATTGGCCTGCGTCTTTGATTAGTCATAGTGCGATTCTCTCCTGCCATGCCTGCAGTGGGGTAATTCCTATAGTAGTGAGCATGCAATAATCACCAAATAGAGCATATTGTCTCTGAACCTAGATGTACAAAAGGAAGTTAAAGAACAGGGTAGTACATTCATCTCAGCTTCCTCTTCCCTGTTGGTACTGACGATCACACTTATTTCACAGTGATACCAATTAATGAGTAATGATGACTAGCTTTGGTTACAGATTCTGATTCTTGTAAATGTAATCCAATTTGCATGACATATTTAGTCTTAAGCAAATATTGCATTTACCATACTCAAAGGTTGTCTATGATGTGAGAGAGTAAGGTGACCCCTATGATCCCACATGGGATCAAATATTATTATTATTTGTAATAATATATACATTTTCGTTTTCATGTCCTTTTTTGTGAAAGATGGTGTGTCCTAGATTTCCCAGTTGTAGTGTAAGGGTTAGATCCTAGGAAGACAAGAGTCAGTGATATACAAAAGTGTTCTAATGACAGATGGATTGACCCCAAATCTTCACTGGATGCACAGAAGAGAATACAGGGAGAATAGCCTAGCATCCCTGTGTGATTTTTAATGTTGCAACTAGAACCAAGTCAATGTTTTTAATATCAGAATAGCTATTTGTTTTTCCATGTACATTACAGTAAACTAGGTAAAGTCGTAAGATCCAGCAAAGCTTTCACTTATCCACTGGCTGATGGAACACAAGTACAATTTCACCCTTGGACTACAGCCTTGTATTGCTATTCTAGTCTTATATCTACCTTTGTTTTTACCTCTTTAAATCAGTGGGAAAAGATCTTGGATTCAGTAAATTTGAGTATTTGCTTGTTTTCAGTACCATTCAGACAACAGTACTTTGGAAATGCATTTCATGATTAGCAGCTTTATTCTGAAACATTTGGAGATCAGATAACTTTCTCTGTTTTAGATAAGAAATAAATAATAGAAGTTGTTTGACTAAAAATAGTTTGAAGAAAATCTCTTTGAAGAAAAAGTAGGTTTGTAATCTCAGGAACGTTAAAGAGGTATATTAAATTTTTCTCATTCCTTGTTCCATAGGATGTTATATGAGATTCAGATGTGGTGCTGTCAATGGAAAAGGAAGTCACATTTATTTTTTCTATTCGTACTCAGTCTTCTGTGTGTACAGATTTCAGGTAAGACACCATGAATATTTCTTTAGTAAATCATTAAAACACTAAATGTTTTAGAAAACTATATTTATATTGGTTTTATGGAGGTTTTGCAAAAGGTATTTGAAGATAATTATATTATCATTAAACTATTAAGATATTATTATTTTATTAATAAAACAAGTATACACCTTTGCATCATATATACACATCTATACTTTCAGATGGATGCTTTTTACTTCATCAGTAATCCTAATTTTTCCTTGTTAATTCTTAGAATTACATTTCACAATTTATTAAGCTACGATTTTCAGATCAGATGCCCAAGTAACACATGGGTGCCAGCCAATGGTGCATCATGCTGTATCTCATAGTGCAACACTCAAGCTTGTGTGCAATTACATAATTTGCTAGAAACAGAATTTCACAACAGCTGTAACTGTAGCAGCACCAAATATAAGTGGGTGCTAAAGTCCTGCTTCTGTTCATGGTTGAGTGGGGGTTGGACTAGATGACCTATAAGGTCCCTTCCAACTCTATTAATCTGTTAAGAGTTCTGTTAAGAGATGTTCATTAATATTAGGACTTAGTGTAGAAAATTCAGTGCAATAGGAATTGAACAAATGTCACACTTCATTACCAAAAATATCATCTATTGATCTTATAATTATTTCTTTCAATATGAACTGCACACACAATAGTGTCATTTAAGAAGTTGGGTTTTGTGAAGCATTTACTAAAAGTGTGTTGTGAATAGAAAGTATAGCTTCATTTGTTCTGCAGAGTAAGAGCAATTTTATTATACAGCTGGACTATGAAACACATGAAAAATATAAAAGGAGGAAAACAGATCCCCTGAAAGGAAGGAAAGAAGCTGGAAATTTCCCTCCTTGGCACATCTCTGATGTTCTGATAGGAGTGGCCTTTAATTATGGCTTTGATGTTATTTTTCCTTGTCACCTTAAGATATTTGTGAGTATGTGCCAATAATTCTTTGAAGGTGTGGTTATATTTTTTTGCAAACAGAAGAATGGATGATAATTAGGCTTCCTCTACTTTGTGTATATAGTTTGGATTAGATTTGCAATTAAGTAGAGCACAATGACAAGTAAGTAACCATACTAGTCTGTCTCTTCATGATTGCTATGATGATAAAGATTATTTCTGAAAATATTTTTTTTAATTTTCTTTAAACATTTTACTGGATGGTAAATTGGATTTAGTGAAGGCTGGGAGGGAACATGACTTGCTCCAAGAAGTAGAAGGAAGGAATTGCTTTTGATACAGATAAATTCCTTCTATTCAGAAGACAACAATAGCAAAAAAAAAAAAATGCAGCACAAGGAAAAGTAGAATAAATTCAGTGGGTGGTAGATAGAAATAAACTGCTAGCAGGAGGGATATGACTGCTACTGCTGTAATAGTCCCGATAGGAGAATTCAAATAATTTTATCCCAGTGACAAGACACAAGAAAACTTCAAATCACAATTGCTAAAACTGAAAGGAACTTTAAAAACACTTCTACGCTAAGATTAATTGTTAGCTTCAGGGTCTTTAAAATGACATAAAAATTTTGAGATCAATAAATAGCTATTAAAATCATGGTAAAAGCTATGTTTTTATGGATTTTCTGTAAACTGAAAGACTAGAGTAGATGCAACACTTGAAGAAATGTGTTCCATAACCTGGAAGGAATGCTGGCTAAGTTCTCTCCTCCTTTTAGAACTACAGATCTCTGATAGCCAGGGCCATGTTCACAAAGTTTCTCCTGCAGACCTTAACTCTGGGACAGTTATTTTAATGAGGAAAAACATGCCTTTGGATGGTTAGGCCTGAAAAGTAATATGGTTTTAAAAAGTCAACTCTACCACCTTACATTGTGTCCTGTAAGCAATTGGCAAGCAGTTGCAATATGTAAAGTCATCATTTGATATCTGTTCCTCGTGCTAGCTGGATGCTGCACCTCTTGACAGTTCCGGATAGTTCAGTATATAGGGACTGTGGCAATAGTCAAAGCAGCTTGGTTAGCCACTGTTAATATGACCAACCCACAAAGGATTGCAATTGTGACATCAAGCATAATTGTGAAACAGTTCCACAACTGCCACATGTGATATCTTGGTGATAGCTCATGGTCAAAGAGTACTTCCAAAGTGTACTTAGTTCCTTAAGAGGAAAGTAGACTCACTCAAAACAAGCTGAACCTTCATATTTTTACCTAGATTTTAATTTGATTTTTTTTCTCCTTCTTTAATCATCCCATCTACTTAAGGGATGCTCAAGGCCTCTAATGGCTTTTGTAGGGTTGGGTACTAAGGAACCATTCAGCAATGCAGCAAAAAACTCCAGATGACTTCTTGCCTCTATCTTCAATTTAGATAGTGAGAATACATAGGACATAGGGGGAAAGTAGTGAATAGTCCACTAGCAGTAAGCATGTAATTAGCTTGGGGTAATGTATGATGCTGTTATCTTACTACTTTATTTTCTAAGGGCAAATCAACAACTTGAACCACTTATTGTTTTAAATCTGAGTTCAGTACAAGTTTAACTCTCCCTGTCTATACATCTTTCAATATTCAGGTAATTAATTTGCAAGTTTGGTTGGTATTCTGTTAGAAAGACTATGAAAGAATACCATTGGCATGAATCATCATAGTATTTTATAATTATGAACTTTAGTATTTCAGAAATACTGAATTTTCATAAAATTGCTTCATGAGTACAAATGCTGCAATGCACTCATCATAAATTAAAATCTACTTAAAAACAGGAAGCTATTTTTATGCAAGTATGTTTGGAAATACTAATTTAAGTAATAATGAACCTGTCTTCGTACATGGGTAATGAATGTAGTATGTGTAATGAACATTGTAAAATTTTGAACTAGCTATGAAAGGGATTTTTTGTAAAAAAATTGAGTCAGCCACACTGTCCAGAGCCAGCCCTATGATTAGGCATAATAGACAAATGGATTAGAACCAGTAACTGAAGTTGGGTTAAATACTCACATATTGCCCTCTAGATTTGTTGCACAGAGGACCTTATGGCTCATGGAGCTCTAAGTAGTTTGTTACCTAACCAGAAAGATCTTCAGAGTATAGTACAGAGAGCTCAATGCAAGCCAAATGGTAAGTATGGAAGTGATCGTAACAAGGGATTACTGACTACTTCTATTGCCTGGGCATAGATTTTTTTTGAAGTTGTTATTTAAATAAAAGAAATATTTAAAAATATTAGTATTAAAAAGCTACTGTTGTAATGGGATTTGTTATGAAGGTATTGTGTCTTCAATTTTTTCAGTTCTGTTTAGGAAATCCTAAGGAAAGATACTAATGATCCATTTGGAACATGTGCATTATATCCAAAGCACTTTCCACACTGTTAAAGCAGCTATGTCTTTTTTTGTTCTTGTACAATTGTTTCAGAAACTGCTTTCATCTATCTGATGTGTGGGTATGCACAGACATTTCTCTTCAATTTTTTTTCCCCAACAAGGAAAAGTAGCTGTGCACGCATATTCATCCAGGTAGAGCTGGGAATAGCTTTTGAAGCAGGTGCATAATCCTGGTGAAAAAAAGGTGGCTGTCATTACCCTTCAAGAACAGATATTTCAGCTGCATCTCTATGCATTTTGAAGTTCATCTTTTGAAATATTTGCATAGCCCTATTAGCCAATCCTAACAATTTCTTCATTAGTTCTTTTGAAATTTCTACAAACTGTTTTATAAGTTGGACATGTCAGTATATTTTCCACAATAGGTAGGAAATATTGAACTTCCTAGTTCATCTTACATAAATTGCATTTATTTTTGTAGTTGCAAAACCAAGAGGCCTGCTTATTAAATAGTAATAAGACAGTATCACCCACCAGGCCAGTCAGTCAGTGTTTCTTCAGTTAAAAAAACATATCCAAATGAGGATTTATTTGCTAAATCCATGCTAAATCCTACCCATATTAAAGACTATCTGATATGAAAGCTGTTTCTGTAACAAGGGCATGGATTGGAAATTACACATTTTTAAAATTTGTTAAGGGCTTGCTTAACTTTTGAATTAATAGTTATTACTTCAACTACAGGTAGTTCTTCAACTTACCACCATAATGGAGCCTGAGCATAATGGTTGTAAGAGGTGTCAATCATCATGTGATCAAGCCTATTTTACGACCTATTTTTGTGGTAGTTACTAAGGAAAAACCAGAAACAAACACTTTCAGAAAAACATTGCAAATCACGGTCATGTGATTGCAGGACACTGCAAACAGCCATAAATGTGGTCTGGCCGCCAAGTGCTCAAAATGTTGTCACATGACTAGGGGGGAATTCGGAACTGGATTGTAAGTATGTTTTTGGGAGGTTCATCATAATTTTAAATGGTCATTAAACAACCGGTCGTAAGTTGAGGACTATCTGTATTGTAAGTGAGAAGAGATAACTAGGAATTTGCCAGGTCTCTGAAGCTGTCCAGATGATGAATAGAGTTCGCAAAATTACAAGAAAGGATCAAAGTCATCTATATTAGTGAGGACAACTAATCAAATACCTGAAGAAAAAAACCCTCAGGTGCTTAGATTTCGGAAAATAACCAGTTTGAGTAAATATGTGAAAAAGTAAGATATGCTGATTTAAAAATTTTAAGATGTGTATGTGACTTACTTTGATGTGCCAGTTCTAGAAGTAAAAAATATGCTAAGAATATTGTATTTTTCTTTATCAATTGTACTTCCTGCAAATTACTAAGCAGTATTATGTTCATCAAGACTGATAATCCACACTTTTTATTCAAAAGGAATGAAAATTGAATTTTAATAACCAATGTCTGCTCTCTTCTACAACTTCAAAGATCTTCAGTGCTGACTTAATTTTTTCTTGCTTCCATACTAGTTAATGATCACCAGTGCTTTGCTTTGTAAATCAAGTTAGAGCAGTTTTCTCTAACCTGTATGTAAGCAGTAAGCAATGCTCCAAAATGTCTTAGCCAGAAAGGTCCATGACTGAGAAATCTGACTTGTGCTCCAAACAGAGTACCATTTTGCAAAAAGCTAATTAGAAATAAGCAGCTCTCTAGATGAAATAAGCTGTAAATTAGCAGGAGTTGAAAGAGTTGCTGCTGACTATGAAAAAAACATTGCGACACGAAATCTCCTATTTCATCTAGAGAGCTGCATATTTCCTTCATTAAAACTGACTAATCTTTATTTTTGTCACTCTAATTGGGAAACCGCTTGCTTTTGAAAGAGGAAAAATCTAAAACATACCGTAGAAGAAGCTTTCAATTTATGACAAGGTGTTAGTTCCATCTTTTCCTACTTCATCTACCCACAAGGAAAATAAAAGCATAATAATTAACCTTAAATAAATGAATAAAACATGACTAAGTTTAAAGGAATGAAAGATTCAGTGGGTGTACCTTAAATATATGATGATATGATCTCAGCACAATTAATAAAATAAAATGTAGCATCTTCAATGAGATGATAGGTAAACACATTCTCTAACTGGAACAACAACTTTATAGAAAGTTAATCCCATGTTACAAACCAAATTTAGGAACATGAGAAGTAATATAAAATGTGGGCCTTTGCTAAAGATACAAAAAAGAAACAATGCTTTTATTGAAATATTTTGCATGAGGTACTTATTTCATCATACTTTTAATTACATATTCACCACCTTGACTTATTTATAAAAATAATAAATAAGTATAAATAAATCCAATAATAAAAACATAAGGAGAAGGAAAATTGCACTATAGCTCATTCTGTTATAAGCAGGATAATCATTATCCTTGACTGTTTATTGTCAGCTTCTGGAGATTATCGTTGTACTTGTGATCAGGGAATAATTGTGCGCGCTTGTCTTCAGAGTCAAACAAGAACTTCTCTGATTCTACAAAGAATGCTTTCTTTTACAGTGAAATGGCCAATGAAATAAACAGGATTTTTCAAATTGTTTTCTATGGTATCCAAAGAACTTGATGAGATTCTTAGGTGTAAAAGAAAATCCCACTTAAACTCAGCCAATGTTAAAAGTTCTGCTTTTTAGTGTTGTGCTTTTCCTTCTGAAAAACTTGTCAATTAATATAGATTATTTGGATCAAGAATATATTTACTAATATTAGAGGTTTTTGTTTTTTTTAGATAATCTCATTTATTTCTGCTGAAATTGAATGCTATTAATACAGGCTTCAATCCCATGCTTCCTTTTTTTTAAAATAATACTGAAATTATTACTGAGAATTATTTTTTTTAAATTCTTTTTTATTCAAAAAACTAATATTAGAGTTTTAAAGGATTCTTTGCAATTATGAATAAAAAATTCAAAATTATTTGATATTATGTGTGTACACACACACAACTTTGAATGTCTATATTTGTTACTTTCCCTTTCCTAATATTAGCAGCAGAGGATATAATATTTAACCAGTTGACACTCCAATTTGATCCTTGTAATCATATTAAATAAATTGTTAGAAGAAATCTAGATTTCAAATAGCAGGATTATTTTTTGTTATAGAACCTGGAAGGAATGTACATTGTGTAACTTTGATCAATATAGGGACTTAGATATCCATTGCAGTTAATTAAGTTGTAATGTAAATCTCATTTACAGGATGGCAATATTTTAAGATAAAATACTTCTCTTAATATATTTTATATTAATATATATTTTAATGTATTTATGTCCAGATAAGAGCTTCAAAAAAAATATTACTTCAGGTTCACTTTTAAAGATTAGAATGTTTTATGTATTTTCACAAAATCATTATTTATAAACAAATATTAGAATGTAGTGTGTGTAAAACATTCTGTATCTGGAGAAGGAGTGTTCTGGGAAATGCTAAAATATCCCATTATCCCTTTGAATTATTCTGATCTGGTTGTCCCAGATGGTCCAGGAATTTTCCAAGCAGGAAGTAATTTGTGATACTGCAGAAGGAGACTGGGCATAAAATGCACCCAAAGCTTTTACGTGCCTAATACATTATGGTTTGTTACACAGTCAGCTAGATGTTCAGACTGGATTTGGCTTTTTTTTTTTTTTTTTTTTGGTCCATCTATTGAGGCCTTCCAAAGGATCTGGGGTAGGCAGATGTGGATGTTTGATGCAGTAATGAAATCTAAAATTTGTTAATACCGGTTCTGTGGGCGTGGCTTGGTGGGAGGGGGTAATGTGACTGGGTGGGCGTGGCCAATTTTTTTTTTTACTTTTAAAACCATTTTTTACATGTAAAACCATGTAAAAAAATGCTTTCAAAAGGCTCTGATGATCCCACCTGAGTTGCCTGATCGTCAGAGGGTTTTTTAAAAACCCTCTGCCGATTAGGCAACTCAGCTGGGATCGTCAGAGCTTGCATTGTCAGAGCCATTTAAAAGAAAAAAACTTTTTTTCTTTTAAGTGGCTCTGACGATCCAAGCTAAGTTGCCTGATCGGCAGGCAACTCAGCTGGGATCGTCAGAGCTCGGATCGTCAGAGGCATTTAAAAGAAAAAAAAGCCTCTGATGATCACGTGGCTCAGCTGGGCATGGGGGGCGTGGGCAGAGATTTTTGCTAACGGTTCTCCGAACTGCCCGCCGCCATCGCTACCTACTCGCCTGAGCCGGTCCAAACCAGGAGCATTTCACCCCTGGTTTGATGGTCTTAAAAGTATTGTTGCAACATGTAAGCTGTTCCGAGCAAAGCCACCTTTTGCAATTGACGGATGGAGAGTTTGTCAATGCCAGTGGTGTTCAAGTGGTGCTCCAGTTGTTTTGGGATTGCGCACCCCAAGTTCCTATTACTATTGGTAGTACCTTTGCTTTCTTTTGCCACAATCTTTCTACTTTTATTTGCAGCTCTTTGCATTTTGTTATTTGCTCCAGTTCTTTCTCTTCTATTTGGTTATCTCCAGGTACTGTCACATCTACTATCCAGACTTTTTAAAATATTTCTTACCAACAATTGTTAAGTCTGGGGTGTTATGTGGCAAGTACCCATCTGTATGAATTCTAAAGTCCCCGAGCACTTTAGCTTCTTCATTTTCTATTACTTTCTCTATTTTATGGTCCCAGCAGTTCTTGCTTGCTTGCTCGTTTCTAGTCAGTCTGTGTCAGTGATGGTGAACCTTTTCAGCATCGAGTGCCCAAACGGAATGGTCAACGCCATCTGGACCTTGGGTTACCAGCGTGTGTATGCATGCCAGCCAGCTGGTCTTCACGCACGCTGGAGCACCGGAAACCAGAAGAGCAGCTGGCTATAGTGCGCGTGCTCACAAAGAGGGCTCTGCGTGCCACCTCTGGCACACGTGCCATAGGTTCATCATCGTGGGTCTAAGCGATCTTCTTGCAGCAGCTAACCCGGTGATTCACTGTTTCTGCAGCTTCTTTGCAGAGGTGGCACTTGCTATCTGTTGCTGTCTTCTCAATTCTGGTGTTCTGACCTAGGCTTCCTGAGTCAGTAAAACACACGAGTAGTCCAGTGGTGTGTTTCAAATTTTTTTACTACCAGTTCTGTGGGTGTGGCTTGGTGGGCATGGCATGGCTTGGTGGGTGTGGTGGTATGACAGGGGAAGGATACTGTAAAATCTCTATTCCCTCCAGCAGAAGGTTACTGCAAAATCCCCATTTCCTCTCAATCAGCTGGGACTTGGGAGGCAGAGAATAGATGGGGGTGGGGCCAGTCAGAATTTTTACTACCGGTTCTCCGAACCACTCAAAATTTCCGCTACCAGTTCTCCAGAACTGGTCAGAACCTGCTGAAACCCATCTCTGGAGTAGTCCCAAAAATCTCTTTTATTGCAACAGCTGTGAATTCTGTTCATTCACAGATGAGTCCCAAATAGTTGTAAAGAGTCCTTCGGGATAAGGCCGATAATCACCCACCTTTATCTCCCTTGACATGCTGGCAAAGCCACATGGATTCCAGAATCAAACAGAGCTTCAGACTTTAAACTGAACAGAATTAAGAACGTTGCTTCCTGCAAAGGCCCACATGCTTTTGCTCCACTTTTAAGTCTTATGGGAGGGGCCAATCATCTCCAAGCCCTACTCCTGAGTCGTTCCTGTTGTTTTAACTGTTCTTGCCTTCTGGCAGCTCTGCGTATGCACGCACTGGGAACAGGCTCTCCCTGTTCCTCTGCCTTGCTGAGGTCCGACTCTGGAGGCTCCGGAGGCAGCACGTACCTCCCAAATGGCCCTTTCTCTGCCTCCGACAGAAAGGCCCCGTCCGAACCTTCCCCATACTCCAGGACTGGCCCATGTTCCTCCCCAATCTCTTCACTGTCCGACTCTGCTGCCAGCTCCACAGGCTACCGGTGGACACAACATCTGGCTTTGTATGCTTTTGTTCTTAAGGCTTGGTCTTATGCAATCAGAATTAGCCCCTCTGTCTCTTTCTTCAACTTTCCTGTTCTTAGCCATTGCCAGGTCTTATTATTATCTGCTTTCCCTGCTCTTTTTTTTAATGTACTGGCCATGTAGAGCTTTGTCTTCTCATGCCCCCATTCTGTTCTTAATTTGGTCTTAGTTTTAGGCCAGTTTGATCTCTCCAGTTGTCAGTAAGCCTTCCTGATCTGTCCCAAAGTTCCTTTTCCAGGAGGCAACTGGACTTTCTTGTTTTTTCTTTGAAGACGTTTCTCATCCAAGAAGCTTCTTCAGCTCTGACAGGATAGTGAGGAATGGAAGATTTATATTCCTTTCAGACAGCTGGTCATTTGCATCATTTTAGAGGGTCCTTGAAGCACTTTCAGATTTATCTGTGGCCTCAGGGTCACCTGAGTAGTGCTCCTGTTTCTTGTAGTCTGCATTTTTTTTATCTGGAAATCCATTCCTACTCCCACACCATTCAAATTATATAGCTAAAAGTCTGTAGAAGCAAAACATCTTCAAAGAAAAAACAAGGAAGTCCAGTTGCCTCCTGAAAACGCACCTTTGGGACAACTATGACCTGGATGACTGAGAATCTCTACAAACCTTCCTGGTTTATCAGTTTTGGTGCATTTTCTCCACTATCCTACAGATATTCTTCCAATGTACTTGCAATAAACCCCTAATTTTCCTTGGTAGTAGAGTCTGTGACTAGGGCATATGTGACTGAGCAGATTCCGCTGATCTAGGAATGGGTGCAATGGACCTCCTGACCATGGCTGCCACCTGATAGATATTTATTTATTTATTTATTTATTTATTTATTTAAATTTTTATACTGCCCTTCTCCCAAGGGACTCAGGGTGGTGCACAGCCAGCAATAAAACACACATATACATAAAATTTTAAAACAATTTAAAATATATTAAATAATTTGGCCCCATTATTAAAAAAAAAAAACTAAGACAACCATTAAAATTCATGTTTAGGCCAGCCCAGCTTGTTGGAACAATAAGTAGGTCAGGGATCATCTGTATCTCCGGGGGCAATTCATTCCAGAGGGCAGGTGCCCCCACAGAGAAGGCTCTCCCCCTAGGGGTTGCCTGTCAACATGGTTTGACCGACGGCACCCTGAGGAGTCCCTCTCTGTGGGAGCGTATTGGTCGGTGGGAGGCTATCGGTAGCAGAAGGTGATCTCGTAAGTACCCAGGTCCTAAGCCATGGAGCGCTTTAAAGATGGTAGCCAACACCTTGAATCGCACCTGGAAGACCACCGGGATCCAGTGCAGCTCGCGCAGGAGAGGTGTTACATGGGTGTGCCATGTTGCTCCAATAATCACCTGCATGGCCACATTCTGGACCAGTTGAAGCCTCCGAGTGCTCTTCAAGGGGAGCCCCATGTAGAGAGCATTACAGTAGTCCAGATAGTGACAAGGGCATGAGTGACCGTGCGCAAGGAGTCCCGATCCAGAAAGGGATGCAACTGGTGAATCAGGCGAACCTGATAAAAAGCCCCCCTGGCCACAGCCGTTACATGATCTTCTAGAGACAGCCGTGCATCCAGGAGGACACCCAAGTTGCGAGCCCTCTCTGAGGGCCAAGATCTCATCCCCAATAGTCAGCGATGGAACCAGCTGGCTATACGGGGATGCCAGAAACCACAGCCACTCGGTCTTGGAGGGGTTGAGTCTGAGCTTGTTTCTCCCCATCCAGATCCGCACGGCCTCCAGGCACCAGGACATCACGTCAAGGGCATCATTGGGGTGGTCCGGGATGGAGATGTACAGCTGAGTATCATCAGCGTACTGATGGAACTTCGCCCCAAAACCACGGATGATCTAACCCAGCAGTTTCACATAAATATTGAGCAGGAGGGGTGAGAGGACCGACCCTTGCGACACCCCACAAACAAGGCACCTCGGGGTCAACCTCTGTCCCCCTGCCAACACAGACTGTGTGCGGTCAGAGAAGAAGGAGGAGAACCATTGCAAAATGGTGCCCCCCACTCCTAACCCCTCCAACCGGCGCAGCATGATACCATGGTAGATGGTATCAAAAGCCGCTGAGAGGTTTAATAGGACTAGGACAGAGGAACAACCCCTGTCCCGAGCCCTCTAGAGATCATCAACCAATGAGACCAATGCTGTTTCTGTGCTGTACCCCGGCCTGAAGCTCGACTGGTACAGATCTAGATAGACAGCTTCATCCAGGTACTGGGGAAGTTGTCGCGCCACCACACTCTCAACAACCTTCACCACAAAGCGAAGGTTGGAGACTGGACGATAGTTTGCTAATACAGCCGGGTCCAGGGAAGGCTTCTTGAGGAGGGGCCTCACCATGGCCCCTTTCAAGGTGGAGGGGAAGAAACCCTCACTCAAAGAGGGTTGTGCAGGAGGACCCCCAGATTGTGCATGGGGTCTGTCTTGAGCATTGCCACTTCAACACACACATAGAGATAAGCAACATTTAATTTGAAACGTATAATAAATAATAAAAAACCAGAACAACTCCTTGCCAGCAATCAACACCCAGTTAAGCAGGGATTAACATCAGACACAACAAGAAGTAAACAATACTCTTAAGTAAGGAACTACCAACTCAGACAAATAATCAAAGAACTACCAAGGAGAAAACAACAGCCCCATCAACACTGACAAGAGAATGTACTGTATATAAACAGACAGCAAACCTCATGCACTTCTAGCACTAAAGAGATTACCTAGGTAAGTAATGAAACATCTGCAAGCAAACAACCAAACTCAGAGAGGACCAAGGACTGCAGTTCAGCCATGAGTTTTATATATTCTCTTCTATTAATTAACTTTCTACATATCCAAGTAAGCTTCAAATGATAAATTCAATAAATTAAAAGTTAATGTTGCTACCTATCCATTCAATTATAATATGGGAGCAGAGCAGTATTTTCCTCCCATGATTTTTTTTTTACATTGTGATAAGATTTACTGTCACTTTGTAGTCAAATTTACATAATTCCCAGGTAATCCTCGATTTACGACCACAACTGAGCACAAAATTTCTATTGCTCAGCGAGACATTCATTAAATGAGTTTTGCCCCATTTTATAACCTTTTTTGATGCAGTTGTTAAGTGAATCACAGAAGTTCTTAAGTAGTTAACAGTTAACAGTTGTTAAATTAATCTGGCTTCCCTATCAAATTTGCTTGTCAGAAGGTCACAAAAGGTGATCACATGATCCAGGGACATCATAAATATGCACCAGTTGGCAAGCATCTGAATTCTGATCACGTGACCATGGAGATGCTGCTTTGGTCGTAAGTGTGAAAAAAGGTCACAAGTCATTCAGTTCTGTAGTAACTGGTCGGTAAACAAATTGTTGTAAGTGGAAGACAACCTGTATATTGCTGCTATTTATTATATAGGCCAAATTTCGAACTCAGATATGTTTAATGTATTTAACAGAAAACAAAACATATTCTGGAGAATTATACAGATGTATAATAATTCAGCAATTTTAACTTTTAAATGGATGTACATATTTCCTCGACTAAACAGAATTTGCTCTAAAGGTTGTATAATGTGATTAAAGTTTAAAATAATTCTAAGCCTAATGCGCATAAAGTCTTAATTTTGTTCTGAATCAGTATTACAAATTATATAAAACAATAATTTTAGTGCGCCTTTAATTTTCAGTTATCATAAATATGTTAGCTTTGCATTATACGGTAAAAATTTTTGTATTTGTTCCCCCTTTTTCTTCATTAAATATTATTATTCTCCTCCAGTTTTTGGAACTCAATAACAAAGTGGAGTTATTCCTGTTATCTTTTTCCTCCAGTATACAATTATTGGCAAAATAATCTGTTTTTCTTTTCCTCAGAGGACTGTGATGCGAAGAACTCCAAAGACCCCTGTGCCCTGTTGGCTTCAGGCCAGCAGGGTGGAAGTGCAAGGGACAAGTTTCTTGCACCTTTCCTTCAATTGCTTAGTTTGGTTTTGTGTTTGTTTTAATTTAAAGGAGGAAAGCATTTTATCAGGAAGGGAGAATAGAACTCTCTCCTAAATGTATAATCTGAATTTTAAGTGAACATCATACTATGTTTACTAATTGAAGTATAAGGACGTATAGTAGAATAACTGAAGAGTTGAATGTGCTGCTTTATGGACAATTTGTTAGGAAATAGAAGAAAAGAAACAGCAGGAATTGTTTGTACAGACTAATTGGATGGCAGTGTGCCTGGAGCTAATGGATGGGTATTTCTGTGTTTTAATCATATATATAATATACAATACACACATGCACACACACTCACATACACTTACATTTTGGAAGTGACATTTTTGACGTGAAAAAATATTTAACCAGATGAAAGAACATAGACACAAAGCATATAGTGCCCAGTCTTTCTGTTTCCTTACCACCTTCCATTCCAACACTTCTAAAGAATGTGTGGGTTGTAATTCCAATCTTTTCGTCTTTAAAAGAATTTCCTTTAGATCTAAGAATTCTTTCTAAGCAATTATCATGTGACGGAATGATTAAACAGGAAATGGTTCTCTAGCATGTGGAAAATATGAGATAGCAAAACTACTCTCAAATATGGTTTTCCTAAATTGTAAGGACAGGTTTTATGCCAACCCAAAATTCTGCTGGATTCATTTACTGCTTGTACTGACATTCTTAGACTGTTCAAGCAAATAATTTGAGAATAATTTTATAAAGTGGCAGGTGCAGTAATGGTGCTTTACAAATAAGAATAAGAACATTAAATATGCTCCAGTTAATTCCCATTAATACTTACTGGCTACATTTACTAAGCCTATAATATTTTACCCAAATATTTTGCCACTTAATTTTAATTTACTTTTTACTTGATGGGGTAATTTTCAACAACAACGGTATACATGGCAGAATTGCAAGGAGAAAGCCACTACTCTCCAAAAAGAACATTACTACCTGTCTGCAGTTAGCAAAAGACAATGTGAGTTATCCAGAAGGCTATTGGAAGACTGTTCTGTGGATAGATGAAATCAAAATTAACCTTTTTTCTTTTTAAAAAAAGAATTTTATTTGCTGAAAAGCAAACATTGCATTGCAGCATAAGAACCTTATCCCACATGTGAAACGTGGTAGTGGCAGTGTCATGGTTTGGGATCGCTTTGCTTCTCCAGACGAAGACAGCTTGCCATCATTAATAGAATTATGAGTTCTAAATTGTACCAACAAATTCTACAAAAAATGCCTAGGATATATGTTTTTGAAGTGAAGCTTAAGAGAAAGTGAATCATGTACCAAGACAGTGACTCATGTTGCTCCAATAATCACCTGCATGGCCGCATTCTGGACCAGTTGAAGCCTCCGAGTGCTCTTCAAGGGGAGCCCCATGTAGAGAGCATTACAGTAGTCCAGATGGGAAGTGACAAGGGCATGAATGACCGTGCGCAAGGAGTCCTGATCCAGAAAGGGACGCAACTGGTGAATCCTTAGACAGTGACTCACACACAAGTTGTTCAACCAAAGAGTGGTTAAAACAAAAGGAAGTTAATGTTTTCGAATGACTGAGTCAAAGTCTTTATTTTATTCCTAGAGAACACTTGTGGAAGGACCTGAAGTAGGCAGTTCATGTGATAAAGTCCATCAGTTCAACTCAATCCCTGAAGCTACTCTGTAAGGAAGATTGAGCTAAAATTTCTCCAAGCTAATGTGCTGGACTAATCAACAGTTACCAGAAAAGTTTGATGATGACGGTGATGATGATGTTATTCAGTTGTGTCCCACTCTTGGCCATTCTATGGGCCAGGTCTCTCTACATCTTCTGATCTTGCACTACTTCTTTGAATTGTTCTGCGCTCTGGATGGAGACAGCTTTGATGGTGTCCAGCCACCATATTCTTTGGTTACGCTAATTCTTCCAACATAATTGCTTTCTCCAGTGAATTCCTCAGCAAAACATGGCCAAAATAAGTGAGACACAGTTTCGTGACTTTGCTTTCTAGTAATAACCTTCTGGTATTATGCATTCCAGTACTTTCTTGTTAATCATCTTTGCTGGAATACGCAGGAGCCTTCTCCAGCACCACAGCTTAAATGAGTCAATTTCTTTCCTGTCTTAATTTTTTAAGGTCCAATTTTCACAACCATAGATACCTTACACGGAAGAGAACGGACTAACCTACATTTGGTTACCAGGTTGATTTCCTTGCTTTCCCATATTCGATTCGTGTTCATCATTGCTGTGTGTCCCAGTGCAATCCAACATTTATTTCTGTGCTGCATTCACCAGTTTGAACTATCTGTGATCCTAGGAAAGTGGTTTTTTTCCATGCATTCTATCTCTTCACTGTCAGTTTCTATTTTGATATTTCCATTCCTAGCAGTGGTCATGAGCTTGGTCTTTTTGATGTTCAAAAAGAGACCAAAATTCTCACTTTATTTCACTTTTCACTTTCAGAAAAGTTTAATTGTAATAATTGTTGCTCATGGGGGGGGGCAGAGACACCAATTGCTGAAAGTAAAGATACAAAAAAAAAGCAACAAAGATGATTAGGGGGCTGGAAGCTAAAACATGAAGAACGGTTGCAGGAACTGGGTATGTCTAGTTTAATGAAAAGAAGGACTGGGTGGGACATGATAGCAGTGTTCCAATATCTCAGGGGCTGCCACAAAGTAGAGGGAGTCAAGCTATTCTCCAAAGCCACCTGAGGGCAGGGCAGGAAGCAATGGGTGGAAACTAATCAAGGAGAGAAGCAACTTAGAACTAAGAAGAAATTTCCTGACAGTTAGAACAATTAATCAGTGGAACAACAGAAGTTGTGAGTGCTCCAACACTAGAAGTTTTTAAGAAGATGTTGGATAACCATTTGTCTGAAATGGTGTAGGCTTTCCTGCCTAAGCAGGGGGTTGGACTAGAAGACCTCCAAGGTCCCTTCCAATTCTGTTATTATATTATATTATAAATACTTTAGTCACACATAAATATATAGCTCCATTATTTTCATGAGCAGAAATAATGGATGGAATGGTTGCAGACCTTGTCACCAATGCATAAGTAACCAGTCAGCACTTTATTACTACAGGTAGTCCTCAACTTACAATAGTTCACTTAGTGACCATTCAAAGTTACAACAGCACTGAAAAAAGTGACTTACAATCTTTGCGGCATCCCCAGGGTAATATATCAAAATTCATACACTTGGCAACTGACTCATAGTTATGACTGTATTAGTGTCCCGGGGTCACATGATCCTCTTTTTGCAACCTTCTGACAAGCAAAGTCAATGGGGAAGCCGGATTCCCTTAGCACCCATATTATTAATTTAACCACTGCAGTGATTCACTTAACAACTATGGCAAGAAAGGTCGTAACATGGAGCAAAACTCACTTAACAAATGTCTCGATTAATCCCAGAAATGTTGGGCTCAATTGCGGCCGTAAGTGGAGGACTATTTGTATTCTGTACTTAGCCAGCCTGAGAAGAAGTTATTCCCCTTTCTTAGTAAGGAACCCTGAGCTACCTTTACATACTGAATGTATGACTGTATTTAATTGTACACAGGTAGATCATGGAGCTTTCTATTGCTCTTCCATTCAGTAATAATGCTGTTATTAATTTTTGCTGTGGATATCATATGACAAAATACTTGCCATATTAACATATACATAACTAGTAATGAAGTTCCAAAATGATAGGAAACTTTTAAAGGAAGAACATGCCGTATTTCCATATGAAATTTTAATTACCATATTTTAAAGTAGACGAAAACGGTAATGGCTGGGGATGTGGCAGAGCCCCCATCCAGAGAAATAATGACAAGTGTAGCTAATCCTGAAGCTTGTACATAGTGTTAAAGTTCAAGATAAGGAACTTTGTGCTAAATTACACAGACACACTGTTTTAAAACAATTTGTTCAGTCGATTTCAGAAAAGACATTAAAATATCTTAAGTCACTTCCTAATTCATTTCAAGAAACTTTGTGCACTTGTTATCCTGCTTCAATAAATCTTTCCAAGCCTCTTTAAAGTATGTCTCCAGAGATAACTAAATGCCATTTTCCTGTCTGTATTACTTTTAAATACATAATTGTGACAGAGATTTCCTTTTGGCTAATGTCCTAGATTTGGTTTCAGAAGTTGTAAAGCAATTCATTTGTAAAGCTCTGCAGTTTTAGAGGGAAATATGAAGTGCAACAGTGGGTCAGACCTTAAAACAAGCTAAATTGCCACAGGATTTAATTTTTATTTTTTATTTTGGTCTTTGCTTCTTTTATAAGTTATCTACTTGGAATTTGGGGTAATAGGAAATTGCCATTTTTAAAGCAATATTCATGTCTGCTTTCTGTTTCCGTTCTATATGTCAGTTTAACTTTATAATGAAGTGAGATTAATTTCTTCTCAGTTTTAGAATAAATTTGATTCGAAGCCCTATCAATAAATAGATA
This sequence comes from Arizona elegans, assembly GCA_022577455.1. Lineage (NCBI taxonomy): Eukaryota > Metazoa > Chordata > Lepidosauria > Squamata > Colubridae > Arizona > Arizona elegans. The sequence goes on from JAKOOJ010000001.1 coordinate 249,473,927, forward strand.
TATAATTTTGCAACTCTTTTAAAATGATAAAAACAAATATTGATCCTATATTCAGTTCAACAAGAAAAAAAAATGTTAATGCTATTGCAAACTCTCCTTCAATAATGGGTCTTATTACTCATATTTCTTTAGCTCCTAAAAGTGTTCATGATTGTGCATCTCCATATGGGATTCAGCCAGTTCGCACCATTTCGGGAGAACCAATTGTTAACTTTCTGAGCAGTTTGGCAAACTGGTTGTTGTAAGAAATCATTAGGGCAGAGAACCGGTTGTTAAATTACTTGAATCCCACCACTGGTACAGTTGTACAACCAGATTTAGTCTCATAAAAAGGATTTTGTTGTAGAGAACAGTATTATTTGTTTCATATTGGATTTTGTTTGTCATAATTTCTGCCATTATTTTTCTTGCATACTTGCCTATTATAGTAAACTTGTAGGTCCATTGGAATATACTGATATGCAATCTATAAGAAGCTGACCTACCACATTACTAAAATACAACCTAAGCCTAACTAAGGATAGTGTCAGGGCAGCTTGAACAAAGAATAGGTATTTCCCCTTGCAATAGTGTTTGAAAATAAATTACACCGAAATGAAATTAATTTGTAGAAGACAGAAATAAATATGGGGCCATAGACCATTATTTTCCTGTGTGTTTAGTTTTTATTAGTGAAACATTGTTGGGTATAAATTATTAAAGCATATTCAGCCTACTGAGCTTTAATAATTTTATAAAAGTGTTATTAGTTTACACAAACATGAAATTAAGATTTGAATTAGCAGCTAAATTTTGTTATTTGTAAAAACTTATAGCATGAATGCCAATGAAAATACTCTCAAATAACATTGGGTGTAACACAGGATTTTCATACTACCTGTTCCTCCGAGGGAAATCCTTACACTGCCTTCAGGGTGACCTCTTCAAAAACTGTGGATGTGGGTTGAGTTAGTCAATGCATTGTGCTTCTACTTGAATTTTCACTGGCAGAAAACCAAAGTATCAAGGGAAACAGGCAGGGCAGGGCCCCAATTCTAGTTCAGAAAATATGTTCTGCTTTTACAATTTGTTCTTTCATAGTTCAGTCTGTCTTTCAGGAAAAGTAACACATATATATGCTATCATCCTGGAAAACTTTTGTAATCTTTGATTAATTTAATTTAATTTAATTTCCAATTTATATACCGCTCTTCTCCCTGAGGACTCAGGGCGGTGTACAGCCAAGATAAAAAACATAGAATACAAATATTAAAACATTTAAAAATATATATAAATTTTGGCCCGAAAGTTAAAAAATCACAGACTAATTAAAAGAATTTAAAAATTTCTTCTTAAGCCAACCCGGCTTGCTGGAAAAGATGGGTTTTCAGGGAACGACGGAATGCATTGAGGTCATGGATTCTCCTTATCTCCGGGGGCAACTGATTCCAAAGGGTGGGAGCCCCCACAGAGAAGGCCCTCCCCCTGGGGGCCACCAGCCGACATTGTTTGGCTGATGGCACCCTGAGGAGGCCCTCTCTGTGGGAGCGCACGGGTCGATGGGAGGTCGTCGGTAGCAGCAGGCGGTCTCGCAGATAGCTAGGCCCTATGCCATGGAGAGCTTTAAAGGTGAGAACCAACACCTTGAAGCGCACCCGGAAGACCACCGGGAGCCAGTGCAGCTCGCGCAGGAGCGGTGTTACATGGGAGCGCCATGTTGCTCCCATCACTACCCGTGCTACTGCATTCTGGACCAGCTGGAGCCTCCGGGTGCTCTTCAAGGGGAGCCCCATGTAGAGAGCATTGCAGTAGTCAAGGCGAGAGGTGACGAGGGCGTGAGTGACTGTGCACAAGGAATCCCAATCGAGAAAGGGCTGCAACTGGCGAATCAGGCGAACCTGATAAAAGGTCCCCCTGGTAACAGCCGTCAGATGTTCCTCCAAAGACAGCTGCCTATCCAGGAGGACTCCCAGATTGCGAGCCCTTTTAGTGGGGGCCAAATACTCGCCCCCAATAGTCAGTGATGGAGTCAACTGACTATATCGGGATGCCGGGAGCCACAGCCACTCAGTCTTGGATTATACATAGACATTCGTAATTTTTTTCAAGCAACTTTGCTTTTAAGGTAAATTGGTCTTTGGCATCAGAGGCATTTCAGAGAGCGCCTTCATGTTAGATAATTTGATAAGAACAGAGTACTTTACACAAGGAAAAAAACTGAAAGCTGAGAAAACCAAAAGGGAAGAAATAGTCTTGCTGAGAAGGTTGCAAGTAACAGGATGACTTCCCTCCAATAGAAAGAAGACAAGAAAGGCAGTAAATGGGCACAATTGAAAAGTCTCATTTTAAAGTACAAAGCAAAAGAAAACCAAGTTGGTTAGAAAGACTCAAAGACTACATTTTTCCCCATAAAGATTGTACTTTTTGGAAATATGATGGCTGGACAACTGGAAAATATAAAAGAAAACTAACTTCCTGCTGATGCAACTTCTGTATATAATGTCACCACTTGAATATTTTATGAGTTAAGAATGAAATCCATAGCAATTAAACACAATAAAACTTCAAAATAAAAGAAAAATCATGCTAAACCTGGAGCAAACTTTTGAAAGAATTGCTTGTTAGTCCTTATTTATTGACCATAATTGGGACCAGCAACTCCATTAGTAAGCCATATGGTCATAAAATGAAACATTATATGACCATGCATACTTATGTAAGTTTATCTCTTTTGGCTACAGTTGTGAAATGAATTAGGTCATTAGGTATGTGACAATGGGGAAGCCAGAATGACAACTATAGTTCTACAGTTTAATGTTCAATGCAAAAATTAATAATTCAAACAAGTAAAACTATGGAAAGTTAGTAGCTGAAATAACTGAATCAGGTAGAATATTCCAAACTTTGGCAACTCTATTACAAAAATCATTTTTTTATAATCAAGTTTAAAGTGGTTTGCATTAAGTTTAAAGCGATTATTTGTATGTGTTACATTACATTTAAAACTTAAAAATACATTTACAGATAAAAATGTTACTATGTACAGTTTTATATACAAAATTAATACCTAGTCTAACCGCAAATGTTGCAATAGTAAGTTATCTGAACCAAGAATTTCAAGCCTAGTAGAATTCCATAACTCTAGTGAGCAATACAGTATTTCCAGAAAAGAAACTTAGTAAAATTAAATTTACAACTTTTAGTGCCTTTTTAGTAGTGCTGCTGCAATGAACTTTAGAACATAAATCATTCAAGATGAGTACACCTAGGTCCTTAGCAAAATAAAGATCAATATTATACTTTACATTCTGGTTTTGCTGTCTAATATGTAAAACTAAGCATTTCTTAATCGAAATTTGAAGTTGCCAAATAGGTGACCATTAAAAAACGTGATCAATGTCATTTTGAAAAACAAGTGAATTTTCAGTAGCATTAAACAGTTTTACATCATCGGCAAAGAGGACACAATTACTTTTAAGTTGATCACTTGTCATTTATGTAAATCAAGAAAAAAGTAGGTCGTAGGACACTATTCTGAGGAAAACCACTATTAATGGATACGAGATCAGACATTGAGGAGCCTGTTTTAACTTTCTGCAGCCTGTTAGACAAAAAAACAGCAATATTTTCTCGTCTTTCTCAGAGCTAAGCAGTTCTTTGATACCTTCTTCAAGGTTAATTTAAAGGTTACTGCCACATCTGAGTACCATTTTTTAAGAATGAATCAGAGAAATCAGGATTCATTGAGAGAAGAGTAAGAAGAAAAATCAGGAAATTAAAACTTGGGAAGGGAGATTGAAGGAGCTTTGAGAAAAGTGATTGAAGGGAAATATGATAGCATTCTTCAGATAACTTGAGAGGATGCCACAAGAAGATGGTCACATTTTGCTCACTCATTCCAGAGTACAAGATGGAATGGTTTTATGTTACAGGAAGCAAATTGCAATTCTGTTGAAAAATACTACATAACAATAAGAGCACTTCAGTTGTGAAACTACTTCATTTAATGTGTTCAAGTGAAGGCTAGATAACCATCTGTCTGGAGTAGCTTAATCTGTATTCCTGCATATTATGAGCCAGATGACCTTTTCTAGGTCTGGCCCATTTGTGTTTCAAATTATTTCTGTGTAAAATGTCCTCTTCTCAAATACTCAGTTCAGGAAGTTTTAGTGGTCAAAGCGTGTACCGTATTTTTTTTTTTAAAATTTGATTTATATGCCGCCCGTCTCCGGAGACTCAGGGCGGCTTACAATGTGCTCAGCAATAGCCTTCATCCTTTTGTATATTTATACAAAGTCAGTTTATTGCCCCCACAAACTGGGTCCTCAATTTACCTACCTTAGAAAGGATGGAAGGCTGAGTCAACCTTGAGCCTTGGCGAGATTCGAACCTGCAGTAATTGCAGGCAGCTAGTCTTAATAACCAGCTTAATAACAGGGTGCCTTAGACCACTGTACTACCAAGGCTCGTATTTGTGAATGGACAGAGGGCGGGTGGAACAGACCTGTTCATAATAGGCACCTTATCTTCAATCCCCTCTCCAGTTGCAGATATCTCTGTGTTAAATTTGGTGAGGTCTTTTTGTTGCTTAACTATGAAGGGCATATTGTATTTTATGTTGTCATGTGGTTCTCACCTCAAAAAAAAAAAAAAACACCTGCCATTAGTTTTGTGCATCAGAGATCTAAGGAGACTAGTGAATTAAAGGTTACTCATTTGTGTTTTAAAGCAACATGTTAGATAGCTAAACTGTGTTAAACTGAAAATTCTTCAGTTTTGAGTGATAATTTCCATGCCATCAGTCTGTATTCTTCACTCTAAATGCTACACATTATAAAGATTTTTTTTCCTGCAAGCATTTATTTTAGGGTAGCACATTCAGGACATTTTAGGGGGATGGAATCCCTTACTATTATATGCTTTAAGCAGTTGAGTTTTCTCTAAAGCACAAAATATCAGTGCATAGATATAATGCAAGCTGGTGGGACTAGCAATAATGCAGCCTTTGTTTCCTATCATCAGTGACCAAAACGCAGTTGAATAATTTTATGACTGCATAATTCTGTCTTTCATTGAATTATTTTAAAAAATGCATGAGGCCTATACATTATTTTCAGTCCAGATTGAAGGATTTATATTCTTCTGGATTAAGGGACTCCTATTAGGCAGATGAAAGGAACACAACAATAAAAAATAACAAGTTGTGATACCTCATATAGTACATAAAATAACATCAATTAAATAGCGCTCTTAAATATTTGGAGCACTAATACTATCCCAGTATTGCTTGCGACGTCATGAATAAGTTCCACTGCATTTATATATAGCCATATATATAGCAATATAATTTTAAGATTTGGAATGACCAAAGACTGACATAACTTTAATGCCAGAAGCTATATGTTTAATAAAATGTTATAAAGGGTTATGCAGACAAGAGTCCTCTTTATTCTTTCATGTGAATTTGAAAATCACAAAATAGCTATTCAAATTGTTACTGATAGAAGCAAATGTTTTTTTTTAAAAAAAAATGTAAGCAAGTTTTGATAGAAGAAGCTCTTGGTATTGATAGTTTGCTTTTTGCTTCTAGAAAATAGAAAATTGCTGGTTATTGTGTTTTTAAAAAAGTATTAATGACAGCCTAAAATGAGAAAAAAGTTGAACAAATAAGAAACTATCACACCGATTACTTCATTTTTTGTTTGAAATTAATTTTCATTAAAACGAGTTAAATAGATGCTTTCCAAATAATGAATTCAGTTGTTTTTTTTAATCAGTGCTGTAGTGAATTAAAAGCAATGCTGAAAACTATAATTCTGGAAACATTTGGTAATACAATGTCTCCCAACATTGTTGGAGATTAGTGTTGATTTGGGCTCTACTTGGCAATAGGAAGAGCTATTGTATTCTTTTCTCCATGCATAGTTGTTAAGGAGATAATGTCTGTAAAACATTTAATATTAAGAATTGGAGATATATTCTGCTGTTTAGTGTTTTCAAATACATGAGTTTAAAAAGTATGGTATCTTATCTCCAAAAAGTAATATTAGTTAGAGAAAAGTTAAGTGTTGTCTCTAGCCTTGTCCAGGAATCATAATAGGACTTATCCTTTCCAAACTAGCTATGTAAAGAAATGTTAGTCATTTAGGCCCTTACCAAATCTTTCTCTCATTTTCCACAAATTTGAGTACACCCAAATCCAAGTGTTTCCAGTTCTAAATATATTCTCTCAGATTGAAAAATATTACCAGCTACAAATGCTGAACAGTCTTTTGCTCATCTCACAGACATTCATCTTACTTCTGTGATTTGTAAGAACATTTAAGAAACTGTGGCATAATAATTGTGCATGGCAATTGTAATGAAAATGTAAAATATTTTAGAATCTAGATACCTTTCTAGATTTATCTGGAAGTTGAGTCATGGCAACGGGACTTCTTTTCTTGTTGGTTTTCTTGTTGGTACTCTTCTAGAGATATACATGTGAACAGTAATAGGCCAGTTCATGAGAATGTATTTCTACCAAATCACCAGTATACTCTGAGTGACAAAGTATAATTATTTACAGAATTGGGTCTAACATTTAAGTTTTTTTTCCACTCTGGAAAAATCTGTCCTAATATTAACCAGTGCGGATGGAAAAATGTAGGCGTGAGGTGGGGTGGGATGAGAGTTTGAAAGTCAGGTTCTGAAATTTCTACCCTTGTAATGTTTTTGACTATGGCTCTAATTAATTATTTGGGTCACAATCATTCAGCATGTAATTGCTTGCCAGATATCTTGCAAAATATTATTTGCTTACAATTAATATCCACAATTTTAACTTCTCTTCAGCAAATGACTTTACAAAGTATTTCTCTGCTATGGCCGGGAAATGAGCTTCAGCTAGAAGCAGGCTTTCAAAAATAATTGCTCACAAGTTAAAGATAGAATTTATGTACCAGCAGAAAATATAAAATACTGCCAAATTGTAAATTCAAGGCCAATTAAGATTTTATGTTCTTTTTGTTCTTTTTACTGTTTTCACTGTTACCTTGCCCAGAAAGTTATTATGAAAAAAAAAGAGTTTTTGTTGGTCAATATAACTTGACAGGGGACAAGCTATTGCAAGGTGGTTTGCAAATGGCAAAATATTAGATCAAAACAAACATTTTTACGGAATATTTACTGAAGACGGATCATGGAAATATTTCAAGATGTATAAAGGCTGATAGAAATATATGGGCATTTTGTGGCTTGCTCTGAGAAATGAATATTTATCAGAAAAAGCTAAAATTCTGGCCGATAAGAGTGTAGCTCTACCCATTTCATTATTTGTAAGTGAGTCAGGTATTTCAGAAGAATCAGAAAACTAAAATGAAATGCAGCGGGATTGGAAACTGAATTGATGTTGAATGAAGGCAGACTGAATGATTGAGCAATCAAAAAAAATTCCATTGAAGTGATTTGGACATAAAGAGAATGAATGAATACATAAAGAAAGGAGGAAGGGCTGAGAGGAAGGGGAAGACGAGAAAATCATGTGTGGATGAGTTGAACAGATCCTTAAAAAAGAGAGAACTGAGAGTGGCAATGTATAAATTTATATTTGGACAATGTATAAATTGATATTTGATATTATGGAAACAAGTAGTTTGATAGAAATGTATTGTTTTGCCAATACAGTGATCAGGGCAGTGATCAGATACCTAGGCAATTGGTCCTTTTGGATCTAGAAACAGCAAGCACAAGGAGTTTTCAAGTTTTATTATTTAACTGTAGCAGGCATATTAAACAAAAACATACCAAACAAGATTCTTTCCCTTCAGCTGCTGGGATCTCCTTTTCAAGCAGCAGAGAGACCTTAACTGGCCCTGGGTACATAGCACTGAGCATTCCAGCCTATGCAGAGTCTCAAACTTCATGGACAGTTTCAAGACTTTTATTACAATCTGGCACTAAGACTTCATGGCCCTGCTTCTATGGTCTGCAATGCAAGACACTGGTAGAATGTTCTTAATGAAGGGAAAAACAAAATGTCTCACCAAACTCCTCAAAATAGAATGGTCTTCCGCATTGCCACTACATATATAGAAAAGTGCCTTCAACTTACAACAGTTCATTTAGTGTCCATATGAAGTTACAACGGCACTAAAATAAGCAAACTAATGACTGTTTTTCATATTTATTACCATTGCAGTATCCCCATAGTCACGTGATTTAAATTCAGGTGCTTGGTGATTGATGCATATTTATAACAATTGTGGGGTCCTGAAGTCACATGATCACCATTTGCAACTTTCTGAGAAGCAAAGTTAATGGGGAAGCCATAACCATGTTCCTAACTTAACAACTGTGGCAAGAAAGGTTGTAAAATGGGGCAAAACTTCATTATTGCTTAACGCATTGTAAGCCGCCCTGAGTCTCCGGAGAAGGGCGGCATATAAATCAAATTAAAAAAAAAAAATTACATTGCATTACTTACTTACATTAAGAAAGTAACAATTGTTTTGCCTAGCAACAGAAATTTTGGGCTCAATTGTGATCATAAATTGAGGACTACCTGTATATTAAATATAAGGAATAGCATTGATGTAACATAAATTTAGTCAAATGTCTCTCTATGTTTGTCACATTCCTTAGATATTTTAAAAACTTATTACTTGATTTTATGTGCGTGTTGGATATGTATGCACAGTTATATAGTTTGGGAGAGTTTGGGAGAGTTTCTAAATCCTTCTCTTGTTCCCTAGATTGAGATAGTTATAACGTTCAATAATGCTGTACAAAGTGCATCCTTTTGTTTTTTGAAAGAATGATTAAAATGTAAAGCCTGTATTGGTAAATTCCAACTCTATCTATAGTGATCTATATGGCGTTTGTTTTGTATTAATACAAAATTCAGCAGCCAGGTTTCATCTACAGAAGCAGCTCAGTTAGTCTAAATTATACCAATTACACAGCTGGTACTACATATGTTGGCAATTTTTTATGGATGAGATACAAAGTTTCCATTATTACCTTGAAAGCTCTACATAACTTGAGTCCATAAGTTGAAACAATGCCTTCTTTTATATGAAATCCTCTACTGAGGATCATCTGGGGAGTCCATCTACTGTTTCTGTGAGCGTATCCTTTGATCACTTGCAAGCGAGTTTTCTTTGTTGCTATCCAGAAAATAGTATGTTTCCCAAATCTTCATATCTTTATAAAGCTCTCAAAAGCACATTTTTTGAATATTTTTCTGCTGTCCTCTTGTTAAATTGTTGTTGTTGTTTTTTTGTTTAATTATGTAAATACACTGAGGAGCACAGGGTAGGCTCCAGATGGTCCGTACCAGCTCATGTGACCAAGGTTGCTTAAGATAAATTAGTTGGCTGCCAAATTGCTTCTACCTTTGGATGGTATTGAGGTTTTGTTTTTTTTTTCCCTGGATATCTCCTATCCAGATCTGGCCCATTTTCAAACTCAATATTTATTTTGTCAGCTTGTTCTCCTCCACCAAAGTTAATCTTATTTCATCCTGGTTTTGGACAGATATCCTGCTGATAGGCAGAGAGGGTCCCCTATATGTAATATATTTCCAAAATTCTTATGAATCAAAATGGAATTTCTGCCTTTAGGATCTAAATCTATAGAAAGATTTTTCATTTGTATTTTATTTTGTATAATTGTTGCTGAAATGTCAAAATGTTTAAAATTGTTTATTATTATATGTTCTGTTTTACACATTTTTATGTACTTTAATAGTATGTTCTATTAAACCTTCCCTTTGAGGCTTCTTTTAAATTAAAAGCAGGATAAAAACAAATAAATAAAGCATCTAATACTGGAAATAAAAATATGTTTTAGCAGCCAGTTAACAATTATTCTGGGAACATATAAAGTACAAATTATGAAATGTTGTTTACAATGGAGTAAGGCCCTTGCATGTTTATTCAGAGGAAAATTCCCATGATTAAAGGAATTTACAGCCAAGTAAAGGTAGATGAAGTTACAGCATTAAATAATGTAAATGAAGCTTTATGATACTCACTGAGGGGTGAAATGCTCCTGGTTTGGACCAGATCGCCCGATCTGTTAGCGATGGAGGCGGGTGGTTTGGAGAACCAGTAGCAAAAATCCCTGCCCCCCCCCCCATGCCCAGCTGAGCCGCACAATAATCAGAGGCTTTTTCTTTTAATTTTTAAAAGCATTTTTTCTACAACCTCTTCGGCCGAAAAAATGCTTTTAAATTTTTTTTAAAAAGCCTCTGATGATCGCGCGGCTCAGCTGGGATTGTCAAAGGCTTTTAAAAGCCTCTGATGATCCCACCTGAGTTGCCTGATCAGCAGAGGCTTTTTTTTCTTTTAAAAGCCTCTGATGATTCAAGCTGAGTTGCCTGATCGGCAGAGGCTTTTAAAAGAAAAAAAGCCTCTGTCAATCAGCAACTCAACTGGGATCGTCAGAGCCTTTTGAAAGCATTTTTTACAACACCTTCGCAATTGGCCACGCCCACCCAGTCACATTATCCCCCCACCAAGCCACGCCCACAGAACCAGTAGTAACAAATTTTAGATTTCACCACTTTACTTACCTACATATTTATTAAATGATATTTAAATATATTTATCTGGTTTATGAATTACATATTGTTCATGTATAGAATGATAGATGTATAGAGTTATGACTATATCTGAAGGAGACCAAGTTCAGTTAATTGTAAATTGTCAGAGTTTCTTGCAAAAATCAAATCTAGAAAGCACACATAGGCAAACTGATTCAGCAGGATTCATTAACTTTCTTTATATACATAATAATACATGAAGATAAATGTACAATACCAATATAGATTCTTCTTCAGCGTAGTAGCAGTTACAAGCAAAACACAAGGCAGGAGAGACCAGTTAGTTTCATTTCAGCAGAGCAGACTAGTTTCAGTTTCTCTGCACAGACTCAGAAGCTGCAGACTAAGACATGCCCTGGCTCCAGTCTGTCTCAGCTCCCAAACAGCCCTCATTGGCTGATTTAGTTGCTATGCCTATACATTGGCTGACCTTGTTACCATGTCCTATTCCAGTTGATGAATATATTCTGACATAAATATTTCTTTACTGTGCATGAAATGATCAAGAATATCTACATTGTGGTAAATTCTACTTTGTTATCTTCTCTGTTTTTTTGTTTTTGTTCCAAAGCTCAAGAATGCTCAGAGTGTCGAATGGTGCTGACCAATCCCACAGGAAGTTTTACCTCTCCTTGCTTCCCCAATAATTATCCCAACAATCAAGCATGCAAGTGGACCATGAGGGCTCCTTCTGGATACATCATTCAGATAACATTTGTTGATTTTGATATTGAAGAAGCTTCTGGTTGCACATACGATCATGTAACTTTGGACACTGGAGACAAAAGAGATACCTATTGTGGTATGACTGCCAAAGGTTTATCGTTTAACTCATCTAGGAACGAAATGATTCTAACTTTTACAAGTGACTTTAGCATTCCAAAGAAAGGCTTCAGTGCCACTTATACCCGAAGTAAGTATTCGCTTCTTGCTTTTTCCAAGCTGTAGACTATATGTAAAACTTGTGAGATTGTGATTTGATAATATCTATTTGATAGTAAAAGTAAAATTTTAGTATTTAGCAGGGCTAGGTAAGGTATCCAAACCATTGACTTAAAACCATCGGAATTCTCTTACTTAAAGAAATTGTGTTGCGCAGCAGATAAAGAGATATGGTTCTTTATTTAGATCTCCTCTGGATCATGAAGTCAATAAGAGGGTCTCAAGTTTGCAACTCTCTGTATTGCCTTCTACATCTGTGATGTGGAAAATAATATATATCTAGTTGTAGGGTTACTGTACTGCAAGATGGGGCACCATATGAGCTGCAAAACGCTAGATGAGGAGCAGATGGCAGCAAGACAAACCAAATATCTACCAGTAATTCTTGGTTGCCCTCTAGTGGTTGTCTAAATCCTGTACAGTACAGGTAGTCCTCAACTTACCATTTGAAGTTACAATGGCATTGAAAAAGTGACTTATAACTGATCTTCACACTTACGACCATCACAACATCCCCATGATCACACAATCAAAATTTGGGCACTTGGCAACTGGTATGCATTCACAATGTTTACAGTGTCCCAGGTTCATGTAATCACTATTTGCAACCTTCCCAGTCAGCTTCTGACAAGCGATAAATAGATAAGGCAGGATTTGCTTAATAACCATATAATTCGCTGTTTAACAACCGTGGCAAAAAAAAAAAAGGTCATAAAATCAGGTGTGACTCACTTAATTGCCTTGCTTAGCAATGAAAATCCTGATTCCAGTTGTGATTTTAAGGCAAGGACTATTTGCATATATATCCTGTAATGTACTATGACATTGTAGTATGTGCTGAGTAAGCAAATAGGAATGCAGTAGATTTCCTTAAGCTTTCTAATTGCACATCAAAAGTTCAAGAGTAAGTAAGATGATATAGAAGTTTTTCTTTAAAAAATGCTTGAAGGAAATTAGTCATCAGGAAATCAGATTAATGAAATAAGACCGCATATCACTCTTTCATTAATGAAATAAGTAAAAATTAAACCCTAGTTATAATTAAATAAAAACCCCATAGCAACAAATTAGCCCCATTGATCTAATTTAAGTTAACTTTTGATTAGCTGGGCCTGTAGCCATTCTGTCTGGTTCCCACAATGTGGTATAATAAAAGCTCTATTAATTGTTTTTTTAATAGGCCTTTCCAACTTTTCAAGGAACATGTAAATTGTACGCCATAGGGGAAAATGGTATTTATGTTCGGTTGCATATTGACATTAGTTACTTTATAATACATGTTTGCCATTTACAAATATAGCTAGGTATAAAAATTGATGGCAAAAAAAATAAAATGTTATAGATATTGCTTGAAAAGGAATATCAATAGCAGGAATTCCTCAAAAAATTAAACATTTTTATATCAGGAGAGAAATGTGTTGATAATTTTGACACTATGTTTCTTGTGAAATTACTGACAGAATGCTTGTCCTTTCTCTCTTGAGCTACTACTTATTTTCATCAGGTTACCATTGTTACATAACTGGATTTGTAAAGACTTTTTTTTCAGTTTTTCTCTTCTGGGGATCAGTATTCACTTCTTTTGGTTTGCTTGTTTTGACAAACAAACAGACTTCCAAAAAGTGTTAACAGGCAAGAAATAGTTTCTTGTTACTAACATAAATCAGACTCAGAACAAGTTGACTTACATGGTACCTAAATCAGAATGTCTTTCCCTTTTATCAATAAAAATGTAGCAACAAGACACAATTAAGAGCCATGGTGGTGCAGTGATTAGAATGCAGTACTGCAGACTACTTCTGCTGACTGACGGCTGCCAGTACTCTGGCAGTTCGATTCTTACCGGTTTAAGGTTGACTCAGTCTTCCATCCTTCTGAGGTCAGTAAAAGGAGGACCCAAATTGTTGGGGGCAATATGCTATTTAATATACTGTCTTTGGTGTAAGCCGCCCAGAGTCCTCGGAGAGTGGGCAGCATAGAAATATGACAAACAAACAAACAAACAAATAACTGACTTCAGAATCAGGTTTGGCAAGATAGATAGAAATGAATATGATGTTTATGGGTTAAACATTGATCAGCATTATGGCAACTATATTATGGATGCTTACTGCAAAATAAAGTTCAATTAAAATACTCAGATTCATTCCTCAGTATAGATGCAGAGGATATGGCAGCCAGATGTGACTGCTGGTATATTTAGTAAGCTGTTTTGCGATGAAATGTGAATAGATTTATTCAACTGAAATTCAAAAGTTTGTAAACAAAGAGCTTTTATTTGCGAAATAACATGGCAGGGCACACTCTGAAAAAGATGTCTGGTATTAATTTCTTCAGTTTAATGTAGTCATATAAAATAACCCATTGGGAGCAATGCATAAAGAAATGAAAGGGCTGTTTTAGGTTACTGGTTTACTGCTTTGTCTGGTAAACAGGTAAATTACACAAAACATTTTTTGCAAGTAACTTATTCACATTTTGTAGGAATCAAATGGTCATATTATAAGTTAATTGACTACAAGAATATCCCCACATATATTTCTGATTGATGAGTTTAATTATACATTGATTAAAATTATTATATTACTTGATGGTAGTTGATTCTGAAAATGTTTTCTATCTATATTCTAGTTGCTGTATCTTTGAAGAATCAAAAGGTGGCCATTCCGCAATTTCTAGATTCTGATTCTGTGTCTCTGGCAAATTCTATCCAAGTCCCAGAACTTAATCAGTTCACCATGTGCTTTGAAGCAAGAGCAAACAACAGTAATAATGATGAATGGAAGGCTTTCTCCTACGGTGATTCCTCTGTGGAATTCTTCAGCTTTGGCAAAACAAAACAGGGGCACTTCATTTTTATCTCAGACTCACAATGTTTTTTAAATGTTGCACTTGACATTGGTCCAGATGACAACATTTTCACAGAAACATTTGAAGAGCTTTGCATTGTATGGGATAGCTCATCAGGCATCGTAGGGATAAATATCAAAGAGATGTATAAAACAGTCCATTGTTTAGATACTTACGGAAAAGTGATTCCTGGTAATGGAAAATTGGTTCTGAGTTCTGACAGAGAAGACATAAGCCCTCTACCTGGAGATATGTACAACTTCCGGCTTTGGAATTTTACAATGAATTCCCAATCACTTTTCAACCTCACCTGTGATGAGAAAGGTAACATTATTGACTGGGAAAATGATTTCTGGAGTATTCCAACAACATTTCTAAAAGCGGAGAACAACTTGAGTTGTGGTGAGTTTCTTTTTTAAATTTAGGCTTTTCTCTTCGGCATAGCTGTTAAGATGATTTAAGTCAGAAAGAAACTTTGTTTATAGTGAAAATGAATTAAGATCCCCATACTCCATTTTCTCAAACTTGTTTGTTTATAAGATTCATGTGCCACAATAAATGTATTATTCTGTAGGTAACTTTTGTGAATTCAGAATCTCAATAATGCGTTTATTTATTTATTCAATTTATATCCCATTGTTTTGTTCAGGAGCTTAAAGTGTTACATAACATATCCCTTTCTTTTATTTTTCCCCACAATAACAACGTGATCAAGTAGCTGGGCTGAGAAACAGTGACTGTCTGAAAGTCATCAGTGAGTTTCCATGGCTGATCCTTAAAATCAGGATCTCTCCTGACCAGTTCAGCCCCTTAACCACTGCAGCAAAAACTGAGATTTTTCAAAGAGATTTTATAATGAGCTGAATGCACAATGTTATAATTTTAACAATTATCAAATTGTTACATTTTATTCTTTATTGAAAAGTATTACACAGGCTAAAATCAGTAACAAAAATGATAGCATTAAGTGTTGTATTATGCTTCTCTATACATTCATGTTCTTAAACTAAATCTATTCACTTATTTGCATTCAAAAATAGATCATGGATATAGAAACAAAATTTATAAACATGGTTTTGTTTTTCTAAGTAATCAGTGTCTTGCTAGCAGTCAAACTATACATCTTATGAAAAAGCCCACAGAAGAGAGAATAAAATCCCTTTCCCTAACTTATTTCATAAAGTACTGTGCATCTTTTAAACAGTTTTCTTCCAGTTTTGGTTAGATACTGGCATAGAGCTGTTTGGAGTGAAGTCCAAAATGCAAAAATGTGGTATTTTCAGATTGAAAATAAAGTTGTTCCACACCTATCTTAATTATACCTACTACCAGGGGTGAAATCCAGCAGGTTCTGGAGAACCGGTTGCCGAAATTTTGAGCAGTTCAGAGAACCGACAGCAGAAATTTTGAGTAGTTTGGAGAACTGGTAAATGCCATCTCTGGCTGGCTCCAGAGTGGAGTGGGAATGGAGATTTTGTAGTATCTTTTCTCTGCCATGCCCACAGAACCAGCAGTAAAAAAAAATTGAATTTCACCACTGCCTTCTACCAATTTGAATAAAAAGGCTAAGCCTTGCCCTTATATTTGATGGATCCTAAAAACCTCTCCATGCAAAAAATGTTCTTCTATATTCATTTTAAGCTTGGAGTGTATTACATTGGAATCTTCAGAGGGCAGAGGGGCATTCACCATTAGAGGAATGCTTTTGAACATGGCATTTTGCAGAGGCATATCCGAAGAGGGCAAGATGGCAGGCACATCAGTGTGAGCACAGCCCTTTCCTTTTGAACATGCATGCGGCACACACAGAAAAGGGACAGAAGTTCAGTTCCCTGCCCACCTGCCATTTTGCCTCTAGCAACCCATGACTGCCACTGACAAATAGCAAAATAATAGTTAACAATTTTAAGGAAATAAATGACTCTGCGCTGTATAATTGTTTCTTGATCTATCTTGTACGGTTGTTGTGATTGTAAAATTGGAGGGATTCTGACATTAGGGCAGTGTATACCTGCAGCAACTGAGGATCAAGATGAAGTTGATGATGCTTTTATAGCGAGATGAACATTTTATTTTTTTCCTGAAATTCTCTTGTAAGGGAAACTAATTAGATCAAAACGTTCTTGTTCCCATCTACTTAATTTCAATACACCCTTGATTTTTATTAAGGGTATATGCTGATCACATACCAATAGGTATGATTAGATTCAGACTGCAATTCAGTGATTTGAACAACACTCCAGTTAATCACACACTGCGTTTCAAAAGTTGCATAATTCAGGTATGACATGAATCAAAATCACAGTTCAAGAATGCTTAAGTTTGTGCCTCTCCTCTGATTGTCAAGGGCAATCAAAAAAGATTGGAAGTTTTTTTTAAAAAAAAAATCTGAAGAATCAGATAGATAGAATAGCCTCTGCTAAGAAGATGTAATTACAGTCTTCTTCAAATTGAGCTTTGTTCCTGGACTCAGTGAATAGAAGTGACCCGTGATCCAATTTCAATCCAGTCTAGCTTAGTTTTTCAAGTTTAGTCATGGTCAGCTAGACACTGCCACCCCGTTGAATTAAGGATATGAGTCACATGCCAAATTTTAGACTTTTAGGTCCAGAGGAGTCACTTTTCAATCTAGAAGTTTTCAAAAGTGGGGGTGATCCTTCTTTTGCGGGTGAAAAGAAATGGGCTTTGTAAAGTTCCTTCACACATGATTAGGTTAGAATAAATAAAAAGGAATTTACTTTCTTCTTCAGCTGTTTTAGTAAGTAATTTGTATCTTTATGTTGTAGAGATGCTCCTAAGCAGGAAAAAAATATTCAGAAGGGCAAGGAAATTGTAAGGAGTACATATAACTTTATTACTTTATTATTACTTAAAGTTTTATTACTTTAGATGTCTACTTGGTAACAGAACTCACTCACAAAAGCTTTCAAGTATTTCATGCTTCATGGTTTATAGTAGGTGATAGAGTCTTTTGAGACTAACCATTTTATCTAAGGCATAACATTTTGTGGGCTGCAGTTAATTTCATCAGGCGCATAAGCTTGGCTTATGGAAGATTAAATACATTAGGATGAGGCAGAGGGTGAAGGGGAAGGAAGGAGAGATCAGGTTATGGAGATGGGGTTCTTTGTACTACTGACGTGACCTACCTCCTACAATATACTGGATAGGCAATATAGTGCACGAAAGGGAGCCTTTAGCCTTTATGGTATGATTTTGAAAGCAATTTACTGCAATGTTCAGAAAGAAAGTGATAACATAGGTTTCTGCTATGCTATACTTCACAAACATCTGTATAACAGTGACATTACCTAGTTTGGCTAATGAAACATCTGCAAGAAAACAACCAAGTTCAGAGAGCACCCCTAATTTCAACCCTGAACTACAAATACTCTCCTTTATAAGAATGTTTTTCATTTATGAAATGAGGATTTTGCTTTTTGACCCAGAACTTTTATGCATATCATCACAACCATTCTGGTTTACATGAAGGGGAAAAACAATGAATTACAATTTCATTTATACATACAGATAGCATCAGGAAGTAAGTATGGTTTCTTTAAAGCTGAAAATCCTCAATTTCTAATTATATCCTCAGAAAGGGAGCCATTATTCTGAGGTACATCCAAGCCCACCTCCATAAATTGTGCCATCCAATTGGTGAAAGACAAGATGTTCTCTCTGCTGCCACAACTAATTTCATGCACAGAAATGAACAAGTCTTAACAGATGAATCTTATTTAACATTGGCATTGGAATAGTGTTCTGTCACAATTGGCTTATAGAACATAGGCTATCTGTCTAATTTCATGAAGAGCTTCTATCCTTTTGTCTTTTTGTGAAAAACGAACTATTAGCGTATTTGTCTTCCTTGAATGAGGCAACATGCCATTTCATTTGCCTGAGTCATAACTAGGGAGATAAGGTACAAACATTTGTGTTTAAACTTGTGTATCAGATTTTAAAAGGTAAAGGTAAAGGTTCCCCTTGCAAATATGTTCCTGACTTTAGAGGAAAGTGCTCATCTCTGTTCCAAAGCCGAAGACCCAGGGTTGTTTGAAAATGTCTCCGTGGTCATGTGGCCGGCATGACTAAATGCCAAAGGTGCACAGAATGCTGTTACCTTCCCACCAAAGGTGGTCCCTATTTTTCTACTTGCATTTTTTACATGCTTTTGAACTGCTAGGTTGGCAGAAGCTGGGACAAGTAACGGGAGCTCACCCCCTTACGTGGCACTAGGGATTCAAACCGCTGAACTGCTGACCTTTCGATCAACAAGCTCAGTGTCTTAGCCACTGAGCGACCGCATCCCTTGTATCAGATTTTATGGAACCCTAAAAAAGCTTCAAGGTAGCCCCTCAACCTTTACTGAGTTACCAAAAGACCCTATAGTATCTACTATTATATTCAGCACATTTGTTTTATTTAGTGATCTGTTAACGCTTTTTCTCTTTACTTTGTATTTACTAAAGCAGTTTCTTTAGCTATCTCACTGAATTTCTCATTAAAAGGCAAGTCCTGTTTACAGTCTCTCCTTTTTTTAAAGGCTCATATCTCGTCCCCTTGCCAACAGTTGAACCAACTGGCTGTGCCACCACAGAAAGCCTTTGCCGAGGTAAGAAACCAACACTTGTCTGCCGAGTCAGAATTTATTCCTACCTTTTCTTTATAGGCTTTAAGATTTAAATGGAAAGTATAAAGAGGAGGAATATGATAGCTGAGACAGAAGTGGACAAACCAGATGTGTAAGGAAAAGAAAAATAAATCTATGTTTTCTATTATTTATTTTAAATTTTGTAGATATTCAACACTTCCAGTATAAAAGGCTCTAGCCTATTTTTTCCCCTTCATTCAGTTTGTTGCTATAGTATATTTCAGAAGTGTCTTTTTTATTTTGACACAAGAAGAGTATGAGTAAACTAATGAATTGCAGCATCCTCCTTAAGAGTTATGCAGTTTTAGTTTAATTATGCTAGGTAGTTATTGTGACTTGTGGTAATTTATCTTGATTCATGTTTTATTCTGTATAGTATAGAAATTATACATAGACTTTCTGTGGGAGATTTTATTTTATTTTTTGAGAAGAAAGAAGAAAACCCATGTTGCTTCCTCTATAGCCAAGCAGTTAGGAAAGCTTTTATTTTGGTCTTTTTTTTTCTTTTCTTTTTTTTCTTTTTCTTTTTTTCTTTTTTTTCTTTTTTTGCTTTCTTATATTATGCTGCTCATAAAAATCAAACTTAGACATTACAAATTAAGAAAGTCTCACATCTTTTTTTCCTTTTCTCTACTTTCTTTCTTTCTATACTTTTGGTTTTCTTTATTTCTCCTTTTCTCTTTCTTTATGAATTTTCTTAATACTTTGGGTTATATTAGTTCTTAATATTAAAAAAGAAATAGGTTGTCATGACTGTTAGTTGAACATCTGTGGGGCAGATAGTTCCAGATTTGAATTACAAATGAGAGTTTGCCCATTTATCTTTACCATTGATTCCACAACACTGCTTATCTCCTTTAATATTTTGCAGTGAAAGGATAATATAGCATGAGGATTTCATTAATTTTCTGATTCATAATGACATGATTTGTGAGACAAGCCACATAGCTGAATCGCCATGTTCATACTTGTTGAATGCCTTAGTACAGTAGGCATTCAGAAAAAGTTATTAGAGTTAATAATTTAATGTGTGTGTGTGTGTGAGAGAGAGAGAGAGAGGGATTAACTAATGTACTAAATTATTTCAGTTTGAGTATGGCTTCAGTTATATTATCTGTGAAATGACCAGTGAAAATTTTTATTCTGAATGTTTGGAAAGTTGGATCCTCTGGTACAGGCATACATATATTTCTTTCACATTTCTGTTTTTGACTTAATCATGAAGGCTTTACTACACCCGCAAATTAGGTGAAGAAAATGCTGACAAGTGCTGCTATGTGTAGTTGTGTCAGATATGGAATATAGTCAGGTAGTAGTTGCAAGACTGAAGGTCAGTTTTTATTAATTGGATAGCTATATCCTGCTACACTTGTGTGGTGTTGTACAGTCCTGTCTTTGTGTGATAGGAGTCCAAAATCTTTTGAAGATTAACAGCTTTCTGTTATCCTAATCTAGCACTGAAAAAATCTAATGGTGAGACTTAAGAAGTAGAAAGCAATTGTGAACGTGAAATTGTGAAAGAAATGGGGTGGATGAAGTACACTCAACAATTTTGCAATTCATGAAGCAACAGAATAACAGAGTTGGAAGTGACTTTGGAAGTCTTCTAGTTCAACCCATTGCTCAAGCAAGAAACCATATCATACCATACCATTTCAGACAAGTGGTTCTCCAATCTCTTTTAAAAACCTCCAGTAATGGAGCACCCCCCAACTTCTGAAAGCAAGCCATTCCACTAATTAACTGTTCTAACTGTCAGGACATTACTCCTTAGTTCTAGGTTGATTCTCTCCTTGATTAGCCTCTCCACTGCTTTTTGTTCTGCCTTCAGGTGCTTTGGAGAATAGGTTAACACACACACCCCTCTACTTTATAGCAATCACTAGATATTTGAACACTGCTATCATGTCACCTCTAGTCCTACTTTTCCTTAAACTAGACATAACCCAATCCCTGCCACCATGCTTCATATGTTTTTAGCCTCCAGTCCTCTATTCATCTTTGTTGTGCTTGTCTGCACTCTTTCTAGATTTTCATCTGAAGAATACATCAGGTAGGTGTAAGAAGAGATTGGGTGAATTGATACAGTTTTTGTCTGAACAACTGCTGGAATAGCAGGAACGGTTGCAAAACTATGAATTATGTCAGCATTTATCAGGCTGAAATCCAAAAGATGTATTTGTTGAATGTTAGGGTTGGATTTGGACCTACTTGTTTCAGCAGGACTAATATATTTTAGCAGAAATGGTTCAGAATTCTAGGAGTCGATCAGTATAGATTTGAAAATTATGATTTCCAAATTCCGAATAGAATAGAATAGAATAGAATAGAATAGAATAGAATAGAATAGAATAGAATAGAATAGAATTCTTTATTGGCCAAGTGTGATTGGACACACAAGGAATTTGTCTTTGGTACATATGCTCTCAGTGTACATAAAAAGAAAGGATACATTAGTCAAGAATCATAGGTACAACACTTAATGATAGTCATATAATACAAATAAGCAATCAAATCATACTAGGAAACAATATCAATATAAATCATAAGAATACAAGCAACAAAGTTACAGTCATGCAGTCATAAGTGGGAGGAGATGGGTGATAGGAATGATGAGAAGACTCATAAATTCATAAATAAATTCTAACTACAGTTTTGGCATTTGAATTTCCAAGTTGTTGAGTTTGTGAAATGTTAATGTCAATTGGAATCTGCTTAATAGTTTCATCTGAAATTGAAATTTGATGGTTTCTTATTATAAGTTTTTTTTCAAATTCAGTTCTATCTATAAATAGTCTCTCTTATTCTGCAGTTCTTTTAATACTATGCTACGTAGTTAATACTATGCTACATAGTTGAAGATATTGCAACATCAATAATTCTGATCATTCTGCAAAGTCTCAAAATTTGTCTCATTAATAATCAAAAATTTTAGTGTATGTACCGTAATTAGTCACCTCTACCTTTTCAAGTATTTCAACACAAGTATTTAAAGTCTATATATTTTGTGCTTTCTTCTCCCTTTTTCCTAGAAGAAAAAAATACTATTATAGACCTACAGGTAGACATTAGTCTAACGAAGCTGAAATAATTAAACAGATTAGCTGCCATCTTCATTCTATAAGCTGTTTACTGAGTCACTCTGTAGATTTATTTAAATTAAAAAATGTATCTCTGCTGGCAGGTGAAATAAGCTTTTTAAAAACAGATTTTACTCTGAATGGGTTTGAAGGTGTGCAAGTGAGACCAAGCTCAGTGTCTATTACTTCCTTTGAGGAGTTATTTTAATGTCTTCAGATATGCCCTAAAGAAATCATCCCAGCCAAATTTTCTGCAGTTTGGTTAATAGATGTCATTCAGGATAGAATATAGTCCTAGCTACAATCATAACCCTAGGTGAAAAGCAATTGTGCAACAACTGATTTGAAATTCCTATCATTTTCTCTAAAATTTGAAGTTTTGTTCTCTTTAAATAAGGTCTGTTTCATTCTGAGCTTGCAGGAAAAAATGCCTTGATGTCATGCAGTTCTCTAGTTCACACTATGAATAGGAATAGTTACAAAACAAATATTGCAGCAGTTATGTTTCTGATTGAGCTGCTTTTTAATGCATTTTTTCTTGAAAATATAGTCATACTAACTTAATTTTTAAAAAAATAGAATGTCTCCATCTGTTGGTGTTCTTAAAAGATGAGCATGCATCTGGTTTTGAATATTTCCATCAAACAAAATTTCCATCATCAGTGCTACTCCCTGATTGCCAATACAAAAGACTTCTGAAATTGAGGCAACTTGAAAATGTAATCTTGTTATCATTATGCAGCATTACTGTATTTTTCGGAGTATAAGACGCACCTTTCCCGCCCCCTAAAAGGGGGTGAAAATTTAAGTGCATCTTATACACCAAATGTATCTCCGCCCACCCACTGGCCCCCACCCAGCAGTTACCTCTTTGCAGCAAACAGCAAGAAGAAAAGCTCCTTTCAGCTTCAGCAGAGCCTAATTAGCACAAGTTGATTGGATTGGCCTCCTGATTCTCAGCTGTTTTGCTCTCAGCTGTTTTGCCCTGGCCTCTGCTGATTGCTGCAAGGAGGTAAATTGCTGGAGCAGGGTTTTTTTTCCTTGTGCTAATCAAGCTATGCTGAAAACGAACATGAAAGTAAAGCAGACTGTTTGCTGTTTGCTGCAACGAAGCAAAATTGCTGGGAAGCAGAGGCAGATTTATTTTTCTTGTTTTCCTCACCAAAAAAGGTAGGTGTGTCTTAGAGTCCAGTGCATCTTATACTGTGAAAAATACGGTAATCAGAAGCTGACACGCAGATAGATGCAAGGCAAATTTTATACTATTTATAAAGGCTCCTTTTTGTCATTAAGAGAATATTATTTTGAATTGTTATGCTCACAGGTGGACTGTGCTGTACTTCATTTCAAACAAATAGTATTGCTAAGCTGATGGGGTTGATATTAAATTTACAAGTCAATGGGTCACTTGCAAACAATATGTTTAGGATTGAAATATCTGTTGTATTAACTAATGAAAGATGTTGTTTGTGTAGTATATTGTAACAAAACTCTGAGGATAAATTCATGTTACTTTCATTTTTTTAAAAAAGAATGCAAGCATAGGTTTTAGCAAAATTTCCCATAAAATTATAATCCATATTCGTTCAATTCATCTCCATTATAGGTAACATCATTATTTGTCAACATCTGCATTAGAATCTTTGTTGCAGCCATTGCAAAGAAGCAGTTTGTTCTGTAACACATTTGTCTACATTGGTCAGTAGGAAATAGTAATTTATGTCATTCATCAGTTCCTGAATTGATTTTTTAAAAGTGAGAAATTTTAACCATGAATTCACCCATATGCTATTGTTAAATTGTTTGTGGGGCATTGTTTTGTCAAATGTTGCAGGTGAACAATGAGACTTGTTTAAAAATATATATCAGAAATTTGAAATGAGTCTAATGAGTGTATATGTGTGATTTATGTTGTACGTGGATCCAGTCATTTAAAAGTCATTTCGTCTGTTTGTTTTTTCATGTATTCCTATTTTGCCTGACCTTATTAACATTCATATTCCATGTAAGTTCAATTCTTTTTCATCTTTGTTACCAGCTACTGTAAGTTCAACCACTCCATCACCCACTGTTACCACTAACATGCCTGATACTAACAGAACCGATAAAATAATGGATGGTAAGAAATTTAATGTTATATTTTCTTTGATTATGTTACATCATTTTATCTTTTGAGCATACTTGCATTATACATGAGTGTCAGATTTTGTTTCAGCAAACACTGCTTAAAGAGGTTTGTGTCAAATAACAATTTTGTTATTTTCAGCAAAATTTCCTATGCGGAAGGAAGATTTTCTAAAAGATTTCTTGTTTCTGTTTCATTAATTCTGTTTATTAATCTTCAAATGCTAAAGGTTTTACAAAAGCAATCTTAGTGTAGTTCTCTGTAGGAGTGGTTATCCAGAGCTCCCCTATAAAATTATTCACATACTCCTGTTAGGGTTATTAATTCAAATAACATCATTAAGAAAAATCCAAATCCATTTGAAAGTGATTGTTACCTTTCTCCTAAAGATAACCATGAAAATTGACACTTCTTTTAGGATAGCAATAGCAATAGCACTTACTTATATGCTTCTTCATAGTGCTTTACGTGGTTTACAGAGTGCTCTAAGTGGTTTACAGAGTCAGCACATTGCCCCCAACAATCTGGATCCTCATTTTACCCACCTTGGAAGGATGGAAGGCTGAGTCAACCTTGAGCCTGGTGAAATTTGAGCTGCCAAATTGCAGGCAACTGGCAGTCAGCAGAAGTAGCCTGCAGTACTGCACTCTTACCACTGCGCCACTGTGGCTCATTTCAAGATCCAATATTCAAGAGACCCTGATAACACAAGAGTATATTTTAAGAAATATACAGATTAGAGAAGAAAGAACCAATAGTGGTCTCTTAGCTTGTCTATGCTTGTTTTAAAACAATGTCAGATTCTGGAGTTGAATATTTTCAATTTCAATGCCAATGAAATAAATGAAATAATGCAGAATTATAAAGAAAGCAACAAACAGCTATATAGGTACAAGGGTTAGACAACCAAAAGAGCCAGTGTAGAGCATAACTTGGGATGTGTATGGAGTAAGAATAAAAATATTTCACAGATGCTAGATAATGTAATAGAATATGTGACCAGGAGCTCATTCAAAGAGAATTCTGTGTCTTCTTGCACAATCAGTAATTATGAAGAGAATAAAAGTTTGATCAGACAAAGGACAGGACTAAAGTACATATTTCTGTCTCCTGTACACATTTTGCAAAATTTAAGTCAGTGGAAGCAGTTTTGTATAATGAACAGTTTAAGAATAAATTGCCTAAATTTCTTGTTTAAATTTTCATATCAGAACTCAGTTTATATAGTACAGTTCCTGCTGAAATAAGTGATTTCTTCAAACTCAATCTTTGAGCTGTATTTGATGTCAAAGTAATTTCCTTAAGTAACGTTTTTCATTTATTAATTGAATGACTTACTATATACAGTCCTGCAGGAAATGAAAAGTCCTGCTACAGTGGTCTTCAGAGTCAAGAGAAATTCAGCTGACTCTTCTCAACCTATTCAACATTGGCAAGAAGATTCTAAGATAAGAGGCATCAAAAACATAGGAATTATATCAACCCCAATAGTTTGGCCTGTAAAACAGAGGCCTTTACACACCAGTAAATTTACAATAACAGAGAGAAAAAGTGCACCCAGTTACTTCATCACAATAACTCCTGAAGTGATTCCATCTGCTTCGAGAGAAATGCAAATTAATAGCTTGGGCCCTTTCACAGAACAAGTAAACATAAATTATAATTCTTCCATTGAGGTGTCATACTTTAATAACATATCAGGACATTCTGAGAGTGTGTTAAGTGAGAGTAGTATTTCACAGGAAACACCAACTCTCCCACTTGATCACATCAGGAATTTAGGATTCAATATTCAACAGGGTGGAAGTGTTGAGATAGAAGATTCTAGATCAAACTTACTGTTTCCTTCACTGGTGAACAAGAACACTTTTTTTGAACTTACAGAAGACCCTCAGTGGATATTATCTCCTATTAGTTACACATTTTCTTCTGTGTATAAACACACTAACAATTTCTTGCAGTCTTTGAGTACATGGAAGGAAAATGCAACTTATGAGTATTTTATTTCCAGAATTCCAGAAGAAAATCTTTCTTCTCTTGTTCATCAATATTATCCTAAGGAATTAATTAAAGAAACAATGCTTGGCTTACTAAACAAATCACTTGAAAATGTCTACTTGCAGCCCACAAAGAGATTTCTACAAGAGGATTCTCTTAGGAATGGCTTTTACATTGTAGATGATTTACAGACTACAAAATTAAATCACATAACAGACTACAATTCAGTACATTTTAAAAAACAACTGTTTAAACACAGCACAAATCCTTCTGGTTCATTACAAAACATGAAGGCCTGGTTTCCAGATGTTATGCCTAGAATCCATCCAACAGAAGTCTTCATGTCTGTGGTATATAGTAGGGAATTACATTTATCATCAGGGTTACCAAAAACAAGAGGCAGAAATTCTGAAATTCAGCTAACTGTTTCTGTTTCACCTTTATATCAAGAAACATACAATAGGGCTTTTTTAAAAAGTGACTTTTTTGCATTTAATCCTCTCACTGAGCAGTTAGTTAATTTAGAAGAACAGGAAGGTTCATCTCTAGAAGATGAATTTGAGCTTCCAGATAAGTTAATTTCTTACAATAATGATGTATCTTCTTTTTCATTTCTATTGGAAGATGTCAAGTCAAAGTCAAAAGTGATTTCTGGAGCAGGATATGTAGAAAATAATACATCTAGCAGTCCATATAATCACATTTCTTTTCTCACAATTAATGATGTAAGTCTTCCAACACAGTACATAAATACTTCCTTTTGGTCTATGGTTAATGATTCTCCAGAATCTACTGGAAGATGGTTGTCCTCATTTAATCAATCATATTCTTCCCTAACACAGACAATGTCTTTTTTCATGTCTCCTACACAAATAGAAGATATCAGCATGCAAACGGTTCCTTATGATAGACTAGTAGGCGGTAATGTTTCAAAGTTATATATTTTTACTAATACATCACAAGAGAATTTTAGTTCAGTTTTTGCAGTGTACTCATCAAGAAATTCAGATGTTATTGAAAGAACAGCAACAAAATCAGACCGTCCTCTTAACAAAAATGGATCCATAAATGATATTTCAGCTGTTCATGTTCCTTTAACTTCCCAGATAACATCTTTGATTCAGCCTTCCTTGCATTTACAGATTAGTACTTATGATATATTACAAGGAAGGTTTACTGATGATTTAAAAATTACTGCCAATTTAGCCATGCAACAGACTATGGAGAAAATCCCAAATGATCAACTAATAACTTTTTTTCTATCTGCTGAAACATCAGCAACACCATTTTTTGAATCTTCCTGTATAGAAGATACTTGCAAAGTTTTATCATTAAGTCCAATATATTTTAAGGAACTGACACATAATGTATATACAGACTTACAGATTAGTCAGTTTACAAGTGCCTCTGATTATATGAAAAATGTAGCACATTCACATATGAATAATGCTTTTTTTGAAAAACAACATGCACAAATATCTGATTTGTTTATAAGGACATTGCCTTTAGAAATACTGCCTACTAATAGTCATGGAACAATTGCACAATTTGGCAAACATTCAGCAGCTTTAATGATTTCAGGCGCTTCAATTTCACAGAATCCTCTAAATAACCTTGATCAACATTTGCTTGATTCAGAATATTTGTGGAACGAAAAACCAGTTCAGGAAACAAGTACCATGAATAAAACAAAGCCTTCTGAAAATGAACATAATGATCCAAACAATTTAGAAAGCAAAGACACACTACTTCTTCAACTTGGTCATGCAGAGGAGTTTGGTGATATGGATCACAAAAATATTGATATGAAAATAAAAGTTACTGTTTCAAAACAAGAATTGGTTTGGAAAGTGCATCACGGTTCTAGCAAATCTATTGATGATCCCATTAAGAAAGGATTGTCATCTTTGAATCCAAGTAATGTTTGGCTGACTGATTTTTATGACCAGACAATTTCTTCATCTTTTGAAGACTTGAAATATGAAACAATAGTAAACTATTCTTCCCTTTTGGAACAAGCCACAATTTCAGTAGTTACTGATGTGATGGTTCAATCTTCCTTGTTGAATGAATCTATTCAGTATTTGGATGAAAATGTATCAAACAGTGGAATGATATTCCATAATCACAACTCAGAAGTTCAAAACGCAGTGGATATATCAGTTCATGAAACTGCTCTGACCAATATAGCACCAGAAGCAAATCAAAGTATTGTGTTCAAAACAACGTTGACTCCCAGCAGCAAATACCTTTTGACTTATTTTTTATGTAATTCCTTCATGGACCGGGACTGCCCACGTGGACCTGAGGTCAAACACAGTAGGTCAAAACATGAAGCTAGATGTAGAATGAAAAATGTCTTATCTGCTAGATGTATAAATAGAGTTTAGAATTACTGGTGCTAAATTAGACTTCATGCTTAGCAATAGAAACATTAAAGCAATAGAAATTTATTAGATATGCATTTATACCATACTAAAATGATCAATGATCAAAGTGTAGAACTTTAGCGTATGATTCTAATCACTACCATTCCGTTTACTAATTCAAGATCTTTGAGGAGACTATTGTGACAATCAAATTACCTGTTTCTCCACAATCTCAGTGGAGATTCTTTTGTAAAAATCTAATGAAAACAAATAATTATAGTTTGATCAGAAAATATGAGTGAGAAATCATATCAAATGATCTTGTCCATATGCAGATAATTTCTATTCTCCCACTTGTCTCCACTGAGATGCTAAATCCTTGCTTCTGAACCAAAATATGGAATCTCTGTGTATCTCTTTCTCTATTATATGTCTTGCTGCCCATAAAGAAAAAAAGACATTGAATCTACTAAAGTATTGTTGTTTTTTAAACTGATTTTTCAAAATAAACAATATACAACAAAATGAACAGGAGAATCACTGCCTAATAATGTTTAAGCATATTTAAATTTTAAAAAACCAGTTTGCTGGTTTTTTATTTTACTTAGATTACTGTAATCTAAGGTATTTTGAAACAGTGATCCTAAAAAATAATATATACATTCAATGGAAAGAGTGTTTTGAATTCTTTTAATATTGTCAATTGATAGTCTCCTGAGAGTAAAACAAACTTATAGTTCTTCATACTAACCTCAAGAAAACATGTTTTCACTCATTATTCAGAAGTGATTTGAATTAGCTCTGCTATTTAGAGACAGTAGAGTTTTCTCATTCAGCGTGACATAAAATAAAAGGTATTTTCACAAAGCACATGAATAATTCGTTTCTAGAAAAATATACTATAAAAGAGATTTTGTGTTCATAGAAAATTGGTTCACACATATTTATGGCATATATATGTCCAAATGAGTTGAAGGGTTAATGAGATCATGGATTATTCATATTAATGTGGTTTCTCAAATATGTCGATTCATACTAGCAGTGGTGATATATAAATGAAAATACAAAAAAAGAAAACCACAAAATTGGAAAAATTATCACAAACATGGAATGGAATATTGGGGTTGTACCACTTATTTTTTACAGTTATTCAGCTCTTGTTGATGACACATTGACTCTATTATCCCATAAATAGATTGGTATTTATTAAAAAGTTCAGTATGACTAATGAAATGTTGTACGGTAAGAGAATCTGGATTCCATGTAGGTAATTCCTTCCCTAAACGATTCTCTTATAATTTGGCAGATAATCTGTGAGATTTTTTTCCTACCTCACCTGATTATCACTTAGGGTTATAAGTAGGCTCTGCTCTCTGCCCTTCTTACTCAGTGGAAACCACAAAATATTTTCAATATGCTCCACATAACAACTAGATTTGATCCTTTGTGTGTGCTATTTATTAGATATGTACAGTGCTAGCAATTGTGCATCAGTCAGCTAGCAAATTATTTATTTTATAGGATAGTTGAAAGGTTTTTTTTTTCTGCTTCAACCCCCAACAATGATCTCCACCAGCTGAGAAGGGGTTTCTTATATATATTAATAAAGCTGTATGTTTGAAAAAAATATTCTATAAACCTGACCTATTAACTGTAAGAAATAGCATATCAAAACACGTAAGCACATTTGCAAAAAGAGTTTTAAAGGTGTTTAATTTAAAAAAAAAACCAAATGTGCTGTTTTTTATAAAATTGAATACCTTAATAATGCTGTAGTTTTCCTGAAAATTTCATCTCATACTGAAAAAAAACAATAACAGTTATAGTCATTTTTGCTTTTTCCATTTCATACTACAAAAGAGCAGTTTTCCAAAGATTTTCCAAATCCCATTTGTGATCTGCAGGACCCAAATTAGATCAGAATATCATTGGATCAAGGATTAGATTGTTTCTAAAGCTTCTGATCTTGCCTTCAAAGCAAAATAACTCTTTTCACGTACCTCTAATTTTTACTCAGAAAAATATAGAAAGATTGGTCAAAAGATCAGGCAGATATTACTAAAATATTTTCAAATAATGGTCAAATATTTTAAACTCATTTGCCTTGCTACAACAAAAAATGATACAATAATAATTATTGTTTACTATGATAAATCAAGGTACACACATATTTTTAAAAAGTGAAAATAAATCCGGTGACAATAACTACCATATTATTAAAAATTAAAGCCAGTTTTAAAGGCATTATCAGTGTTGTGACTTTACCACTGGCTTGGTGATATGTCTTGGTGAGAAGTTTATATATTTGAGAGTCATAATTCTGACATTTACATTGTTTTTGTAATGCCTAGGTAGATTATACTACAGAATTGACTTTACTGTCTACAAAATCAAAGACGATGCAGAGCCAAACATTCAGAATGTAATTAGAGAATGGGTAAGTTAGACTACTTTTCATACCATTGTATATAAATTTTAAGTGTGCATTTGAAGAAGTTACTCAAATACTTTTTAAAATATTCATTTAAAAGTATGATCTTTAAAATTTTAAAGATTAATTTTACAAAAGCATGATTCAGAACTGTCAATTTCTAGATTGTTTGTTCAGATGTATATACTGTTCATCTGAAATACTGCTTTTCATTCTGATCTTTCAAAATCCATAGAGATTAAGCATGCCCCATCCTTTTAGCAGTGGCTCAGTGGCTAAGACGCTGAGTTTGTCAATCAAAAGGTCGGCAGTTCAGCGGTTCAGATTCCTAATGCCCCGTAACTGGGTGAGTTCCCGTTACTTGTCCCAGCTTCTGCCAACCTAGCAGTTTGAAAGCACATAAAAAAATGCAAGTAGAAAAATAGATACATCTTTGGTGGGAAGGTAACAGCATTACCTTTGGCATTTAGTCATGCCGGCCACATGACCACGGAGACGTCTTTGGACAGCGCTGGCTCTGTCACCACAGTCTATATAGGTTTACTTTCACTATATAATCACAAACTTTTTGTTGGTGATGGCGTTGATAGAGGATTTTTTAAATTATTTCACTGTTAAAAATGTTTTTAAAGGGTTGCCAGTTCTTAAGGACAAATGGAATCTGGATTAGAAATGTTCAAACATTTTTTATTATTATTTTATAATAATAATTTGCCACTCATCTCGCTGCGAGGTTATATGTTATATAGGTTATAAGGTTATCAATTTGCCAGCAGTGCCATTGAGATATTGTTTGAATAAAAAACCCAAAGGGGTTTTTATTCAAATCTGCATGCAGATTTTTTCTCGTATTTAGATTTCTGTCACTACTTTTAAGGATTAATAACAAAGCATTTTATCTAATCCAGCTTTGTGTCTCAATTAGTGATTAATAGTCTTCTTAGTGCTTTATATTGGTAGTGAAGGTATAGGTCAGGAAGAAAACATTATCAATAAGAAATATTGCCATGCCCTTTAGAATTCTTGCTTTTCTGCTCTTAAACATGCTTTGCCTAGCCTGTTGTTCTGTGTCTTACCTTTTAAAGACTATTTTTTCCTACAATTAACTCAAAAAAAAATACAATGAAGAACAAAAGGAAATGTATGAAGTGCTTTATGAGTGTAGTAAAAGCAAGGGCAGAAGTACAGTATATAGTGAAAAATGTTGATCTTAGCTATGTTCCCTGCCCGAAATCCTTTGTAATTTCTTTCGCTTGCTATTTTTTACTCTTTCTGCACTTTTCACCACAACATAAAAGGGAACAGCATGATTTATGTGCTGGTGCTGGTAATTATCATAATGATGATTATATGAAAATAAACTCAGACTCTATGAAAATAAATTCATGCAAAGTGAATGCAATGCAAAAATTAACAGTTTCAACAATTTTATGCATTTTGATCTTTGCATTATTTTCCTATTTTCTAGTTAATTCAGACCATGGGGAGCTGGAATTATAACGTATGTGTGGTTGATGTAAGGTAGGTACTTGACAGGATAGAAGGGAAATATACTATCTTCTGCAGAAGGCACTTTGCTTAAAAGAAATAAAATACGTCTTTTGTTTTTATAGTGTTGAACCGAGCTCAACAAAAAACGCAGCAAGAGGAAAGAGAAGCATTAATCAAAGGTAAAATTGTAAGAAATTCTTGAAAAGCTCTGAAATAATTCAAGTAACTTTGTTCTATTTATCAAATGCTAATTGGATTTATGTTTGTCAAATAATTTTGCATGGTAATAACATGAGATCTATTTTACCAACATGCCCTTTCAAGTTATTCTTTAGTTACCAGTTTAAAGAGCCAATGTCATAATTCCTTCTCTGAAGACTCATTTGCAGGGAAAGATAAAAAGAAAGTTTAGGAAGCACCCAGTAGTTCCATTGATGAAAGATGTTAGTTGAATGCATTTTATAAGGGACCTACTACATACTTCCTGAAGTCTGTTGTACACATAGAGGTAGTCCTTGATTTATGACCACAGTTGTGCCTAAAGTTTCTGTTGGTAAGCAAGACAGTTGTTAAGAGAGTTTTGCTCCATTTTATGACCTTTCTTGCTGCAGTTGTTATGTGAATCACTGTAATTGTTATGTTTATAATATGGTTGTTAAGTGAATCTGGCTTCCTCATTGACTGTGCTGGTCAGAGGATCTTAAAAGGTGATCACATGATCCTTATGCAACCATCATAAATACATGCCAGTTGCCAAGCTTCTGAATTTTGCTCACATGACCATGGGGACATTGCAATGTTCATAAGTGTGAAAAACATAAGTCACTTTTGGTAACGTTAGTCTCTAAATGAATGGCCATACATCATACAGGATCACAGAGGAATGTTAATAAATAACTACAATAATATGAATGTTCCACTAAACTTCATTTTGCGCTGCAAAATCCAACTTCTACCCACCCTGGAAACAGTTTTAGTATTCCAAGATCGAATCTTACAACATTATCTAAGGATATCTATCCTGGGCCTTCATTTGTGAGTTTTAGTATTGTTTGTTTTCTCAAAGACTGAAAGCTGAACTACTCAAACTAGAGTTATGGAAGAGTTCTCATAGAATATTAAACTCTGGAATGGCTTGACAAGTGGTTTGTTCATCTTACATCACTTAGTAATTTATATTAAAGTTATCAAAAGCTCTTAATGTTCAGATTGCATTAATTCATACACCGGTGACAGATGTATGTTTGCCAGTTCCTGAACCACATGTTCCTTTTGCACCTGGAAGAGCATAAAAGGATCTCTGGACAACAGTGAAGTGACAACACATTGTTAATATACTGTATTATTAACTTTTGAATAAATGCTATGTTTTCTCAGTTGTTACTGTAACAGCATATTTAATTTTTCCATCTCAATAGTCCTGTTTCCCAATTAAATGACACCTATTGGAAAGCAGAGAGAATAATTTTTAAAATTGCTATTGCTTACAATGTGCTATTGCTTAGCACATTGTAAGCCGCCCTGAGTCTCCGGAGAAGGGCAGCATATAAATCAAATTTTTTTAAAAAAATCATCATCGTTTGCACTGGATTCTTTTTTAAAATAAAATCTCTATATTTGCTATCTATATAACTGATGCCATGTCATTTTTGACATCACAGTAAAGCCATACATTTCTGTTCCTGCTGCTGCTGCTGTGTTTCCTCGAAAGAGCATTCATATCCTAGGTGTAACCATATGACCAAGTCTAGGTCAGATGGGTAAGACATGTATTACAAAGAGGCTCCCTTTTTGTGTATGTGAACTCCCCATTTTATTTTGCAAATAGCACTGTTGCCTTTGATGTTATTTACCAGCTCAATAAATACGTGCTTGCTGCACACTCTTACTACAAGGAATGACCATTCCTATAACAAAATAACAGCAAATCCAATCAAACAAAACCATCTGTTACATTTAACAGTGTACTACAGAACTATTTCCCAAAACTGCATTTTTAAAAAGTATAATACTAAATAGAATAACAGTAAGAACTAGTATTTTTGTGCAATAAAACCAATAGTTTTGTTTTATGCTGCAAAATCAAATCTCACTTTTATGTGCTTTGGTACTGACTGATTTATCTGATCGCTAAAACATTCTAAAACAAGCAAACTAGGTGTTGTTGGCTTCCTTTGAGCCTAATTAATATTAGCTGCTACATTAATCCTAGTTAAGATTAAGTAGGACGAAGTAAAAGAAGTGGAAATTTCCATTCTTTGTGATCTCCAGGTGTTCCATTTACTCCTGGAAAAGGGGATAAGGGAAATGCATAAGATCAATTCACACTTAATGTTATCTGAGTAAGGCTAAACTGTGTGCATTTATGTTATGTTCAGGTTACTCTTTATAACTTATTTTAACTCTATATGGTTTTTAGGCACTTAATTTTTTGTTCTATATTAGATTACTTCTTTTAGAAATACTTTATTATTAGCTGTGATACTGTAGGGAAAAAAATCTCATAAGAATAAAACAGGATGTTCCAATATGGCATATATAAATTGATGAATTGTTGAATCCATTAATAGGCTTGATTGATTAATTGATTATTTTTGTGTATTAAATTAAAATACAGTGATCATATTTAAATGCCTTATTGTTATACTATATTCTAATTCAACAATTCTTTTGCAGTTTTGAAGTCCGTGCTCTTTTAGCTTACAATTCTACCAACAATGTAAGTTTAGAAGAACAAACAATTAGAAAGAAACTCGAAAACAGTAATATCACAGAAAACTTGAAACTCCATAACGTGAAAGTTCATTCAATTGGTAAGGATAGAGTTTTTGTTTTTGTTGTACTCCCATTTTCTGTACTTTGCAAATATTATTATTGTGAACATTATTATCAGTGTATAAGAGCAATACATTTTAACCAATAAATGTATTTTAAATTTTAAAAATACTGTTTCAGTTTATAGTTTTATATACTATACTTTGCTTTAAGGAATTAACTATTGTACATTGACTAAATAAGCAGAAGACATTAAAGTAGTGAAGTCAATTGCAATATGTGAGAAATCAAAATTAATAGATTTATTAGTTCTGTCCATAGTTTGAAAATAATCTATAAGAAGTGGTTCAGGCCATACACAATTGCAAGCACAGCACACCTCTGTCTGATTCATTCACAGTTGTCATTTTTCAGGTTCCTTTGTGAGGAAAAAAATGCCATTATATTAATAATCATTGAAAACATTCACCTTTAATGCTTCACTGAATATCAGAAGATTGATGTACTGACCTGAAGAGTCAAAACACTTTTCCCAAATTATTTTCAAAGCATGCAGTTCACTGATATTAAACATTTTGTTCTTCAAGTTCACTTTTTGGTAGAAACAAAT
Organism: Arizona elegans; assembly: GCA_022577455.1. Lineage (NCBI taxonomy): Eukaryota > Metazoa > Chordata > Lepidosauria > Squamata > Colubridae > Arizona > Arizona elegans. The sequence continues at coordinate 249,509,816 of JAKOOJ010000001.1, forward strand.
GGTACAGCAGAAACAACATTTATGGGGAAACGGAGGCTTCTTTAAGTCTTTTGCACTTGTTTCCTCACAAATTAACAGAATGAGTAAAGACTGTTTATGATTGAGAAATGTTTTGTGTTGAAGCTTTATTCTCAGTAGCCTGTGCCTTATAACCCATGCCACAGTCTCTCCTTCAGATATTCAACTTGTCATTCAAGAAAATACAAGACGCAAGAACATTATGCAAAGGATTTAGTGGCTGATCTGGGAAGGAATTAACATCTGGGACAATGGCCCTGGAATAATAGTGCAAAACAGTAATGGAATTCGGGCAAAGCCAGATCAGAGTTAGTTTAACTAGAAATGGCCCATTACATGAGCAATGCCCTAACTTAGAGACAGTAAAACTGAGCAACATAGTGAGCTTTGAATACCGCATTGCAAACCAACAATTCAGATCCAAGGACATTTAGAATCATTTGGCCTTCAATCCTGATCCACACATTCCTGATTTATTATGATTGTTAGATTATAAATTAGTTTAAAATATATAGATTTTTTTAAAAAATCACAGATAACTAATTTCTCCCTGATTCTAGATGATTTCGGTCTCTAATTGGAAAATACATTTGCATTCAGTGATGTACATTTTGTTTTATAAATACTCATTCCATTAAGTATTTGTAAATAAAAATAACTCAGTATAAAATTAAACCTGATTTATTCAGACCAGTCTAACAACTTTTACTAGAAGCTACAGTGTTAATGGTTGTTTGTTTGGTTCACTGCTTTTCATTTGCTCTTGTAGAAAAATGTGAGGCTCAGGAACAGCCTATGAATTACTTGTGGAAAGAAACTGGACCAAGAGACACTGCCACCACTAGCTGCTATGACAACCCTACCCAGATTGCATCACGAACATGGTAACAGCTCAAAGATCATGAGATGCTTAGTGGTGAGACTGAGATCAAGTATACTACGGATATAATTAAAAAGTGACGGATATAAGTTTTTAAAAATAAAGAAGTAAAAGATACAAAGAATTTAAAACAATACAGAAGGACTATATGATTTCATAAGAACTTCGATATAGTAATTGCTAATGGTATTTTCTGTTCTATCTTTACTTAGCTTTCTAAGCCTGAATAATTACACATCTTACTGGGGTACTCCTGATCTTAGCAACTGTACAGGTAAGGGTTTGTGTATCTGCTCCATCTAGATAAATTTGAAATATTTCTTTTCCAAGCTCCAGACACATCTGGGCCTTGCCAAGAAAAGTTTTCTAGATATTAGTCTCTGATATAAAACTCTTTAATGCTTTAACTGAAGAACTGTGCAATTTTGTTAGACTCCTAAAGCACAATCCATGTTTATTTTAGATATATAAAGCAACAACAGCATGGCGTTTTTTATAGCATAAATATTTAAATTCTATTCAGAATATTTTATCAGGTTGAGGCTTTTTTTTTATTCCTACAGAAGAAAAATCAGAACATTTTTAGCAATGTGACCAAAATACACTCATCCTAGCACCAATGAGTAATTTGGCTAGGATTAGACTCCCATCATGCAGAAAAATTGCTTTAAAGATAAAGAATTTCGCCCTTAAATTAGGTCTATTGATACAAATGAAGCAGTTATCAAATCAGAACAACCTGAATCGTCTCTCATCTGTCATCTTTAAAGAGGATCTTTATATTTGATGCATTCATTCAGCATATGTCCTCAGCTATTTGAACTACCATGTACAAAACTACATCATGCAGCAATTCCATAAGCAATGAACAGAACTGTATGACAATACAAAGCCAACACCAAAATCATACTAGCTTTATAGATGATAGGCAGAACAAATGAATTCCAAAACCCAGAAAATGAAATGTCTATGGAGATTCTCAGTCATCCAGGTCATGGTTGTCCCAAAGGTGCTTTTTCAAGAGGCAACTGGACTTTCTGAAAAGTCCAGTTACCTCTTGAAAAAGCGTCTTTGGGACCCCAGACAATGAAAGAAACAATCAAACACACCCAGCAGTCTGAAACAGCCAAAAAAAAAACCAGTGTGTTTTTTTTTAAAGTAAAATATTTAGGAATTTGGTTAACGGCGAGATGTGCAACCATTAGAGAAGATAATTATTTTAAATTAATAAAACAAATAAAGATAGACCTGGAAAAATGGAAAAAACTTACAATGTCAATGGTTAGAAGAATAGCTACAATAAAAAAAAATTTTTTTTTAAATTTGATTTATATGCCGCCCTTCTCCGGAGACTCAGGGCGGCTTACAATGCGTTAAGCAATAGCCTTCATACTTTTGTATATTTATACAAAGTCAGCTTATTGCCCCCACAAACTGGGTCCTCAATTTACCTACCTTAGAAAGGATGGAAGGCTGAGTCAACCTTGAGCCTGGCGAGATTTGGTCTTACTTTAATTGCAGACAGCTGGTGTTAAATTACAGTGCTTCTGTCTGTTGAGCTAAACCAGGCTCCTAACATTTTGCCAAGTTATTATTTCTGTTTCAAACATTTCCGATAAAACTAGAAAAAAAGTTTTTTAGGATTTAAATTAATTGATTTTAAAGTTTATTTGGCAAGGGAAAAAAGCAAGAATGAAAATGCTACAAGAAGCTAAAAATAAGGGGGGATTTGGGTTACCTGATTGGGAGTTGTATTACCAGGCCTCAGTGCTTACATGGGTGAAAGAATGGGTTAATTTGAGGAATAAAAGAATATTGACTTTAGAAGGGCATGTTTTACAATTAGGGTGGTATGTATTAATGTGGTATGGAAAAAATAAAATACATAAATATTTTCAAAGACATTATATTAGAAAAGCTCTGCTTTTAGTATGGGAAAGAATCAAAGAGAAACATTATATGAAAATACCGGTCTGGCTATCCACAATAGAAGCACTAATACATCCAAATGTTCTTGAACTGGAAAAAAATTACAAGATATAAATATATCCTAAATAAACAAGGGGAATTAAAATCAAAGCAAGAACTGAAAAATCAAGGAATTGATTTGTCTTGGTGACCACTTATGCAAATACAATCAAGATACAAGAATGATGCAGAAATATATGGATTTTACAAAGAACCTTTAGAATTAGGTTATATATATATATATATATATATATATATATATATATATATATATATATATATATATATATATATATTATTCTTTTATTCGTAGGATTATATGTGCAATACTTTTCTAGTCAGGATTTTTCCTACGTAAATCAAGATGTTTGTATTGCCATAGTTGGGTGACATCTCAAATCACCACTTTCAGGCTTTATCAGACATTTTCTGTTGTCTGCTGTGAGACTTAAGGGAGCCTGGGATAGATCTATTTCGGCCTTATAAGGCCTCTTCAGCCAGCCACACCCTTATTTTATGACTCCTCCCTGTAAAGGTCAAATATTTATTTTGTTCTTTTATTCATATATATATATATATATATATATATATATATATATATATATATATATATATATATATGTTTTATACTGGCATCTGCTATCAGCAGGAATGGCAAAGATGTTCCAAAATATATCTCCCAGATACTGGAAATGCAAACAAATACTGGGTTCTTACTATCATATGTGGTGGACTTGTCCTATGGGGAAAAAATGGTTAAAAATAAAAATGGACTAGAAGATATGGCAAATAGAACAACAAATAGACTAAAATCAGAGATGTTCTTGTTGGATATCCTACCAGACAAATATAATAAAAGAAATATGTATTTAATTTTACATTTGGTAACAGCAGTGAGAATTGTGTATGAACAAAGCTGGAAAAATGAAAATATACCTATAGAGGAAAATGCAATAAAGAAAATGTTAGAATCTGCTGAAATGGATAGATTGACATTAAAAATTAAGTATAAGGAGGAAAACAATATTTTTTAATTTGGGAATTATTTCATCAATGGTTAGAAAATAGTAGCAGAAGTTAGAAATTTAGAATCAAGGAGGATATGTAAATAAAAATGAAGTAAATCTGCAATTAAATAATGAATAATGAGGATAAGTAAACATGATTAATAGACTTGAATGATAATGATTACAAATGTGATGGTTATATGATGTTTATAATGCTTGATATTATTAACTAATTATAAATAAAACAAAATAGAGCATTTAATTAAATAACGGAAAATATTTAATAAGGATATGTGAAGAATATGATGAATAGATGTTGAGAACAATAGTGATAGCTACTGTATGTATAAGAGTTATTATTTGTATTTAAAATACATTATACTCAGTCAGTACACTGCCATTGTGGATATGGAAATTTTGTATATAACGAAGAAAATTGTATAATAAAAAATAATATTTTTTAAAAAAGCAGAGTACATTCAGAGTACATTGGACAGAGTACATGTCCAAAGCCATTTCCTATCTTATCATTTTTAATGGCACTCTGGAAGCTCTACTACAGCAGTACACAAAATACACACTATATACACACCCCGATCCTCGATAGATTTGCTATAATTGGAAAAAAGGAAGTTTTTCTGCGACTAACTGGCATATTGCTTTTTGTGTGTGCTTTCAGAAAATGCTGCTGACATAGCCAACCAGCTATTGAATCTTACGGGAGAAGGGCAGCAGTTGACTTCAGACAAAGTCAATGATGTGATCCAGAAACTTAAAAAAATTGTGAACGATGAAGAAATCGATGAATCCTTGGGTTCTACTGTGATCACGATATTTTCTAATATTTTAACTAGTTCTGATAATGTATTGGCTGCATCATCTTCTGAGTAAGTGTTACGGGGGGAGGATCTGAGTGGTATGCAGAGTTTTTAAAAAATGTTTATATATTGGTAGGACAGATAAACAATGTGAAACTTTATCTGCATTTTAAAATTAACTCAAATGAATTATTCAAATCAATTAAAAAATGAAATTTAATTTTAAGTATCTTAACTTCTCAATTCATGGGTTGATAGTAAATCTACTATTTTAATATTAAACCAGTTTTCCTCTAGGATCATAACACTTAAAATAAGTCAAAGTGAAAGGTAGTTAAAATATAAGTGTCACAGGAATGCTAGTGACGCTAATAACATTCACTAGTATTAGATACAAGCAAAGAAGTATTTCATTGACTCAAATTACAAGTAACTTGTTAGTGCAAGTAACATCAATTAACTCTTAACTGCAAATGTAATCCAAAGGAACAGATGCCCAGAAAAGAGATGCATTTGTTTGGAGCAATCATGGCTCCCAGCATGGCAGTAGAATGGAAATTATAGTGCCCAATAAAGCTTTTGCAAATTCTCTCCTATTCTGGCCATGCTAATAAATAGGATTCAACTGGTTTTGTGAGTAGCTATAATTGTATTCTGGGGGCAACAACTATCAAGAGTCCTGGATATCTCTCCAGTATCTATCAGTTATGAAAAGATTTCCCCATCACTATGAGCAAAATTAAAAAAATAGAATTAGGCCTAAAAAACATCAAGGAGCATCATAATCTATGTTTTAAAAAAATGCATATTCAAAATACTTCCATTTTAAGAGAAAAAGGAAGCTTTGAGAAAGAAGCAATTTTTTCTTCCTCCAGCAGGACAAAGAATAGAGCAAAGAAATAGGATGACCTGTATATGACTTTTTTTCTCTTTCCCATCATTTTGGACACACTGTACTTCAGTAGAATTTGATCACAAATATCTGGATATTTTGCAGTTTGGTTTCTTTTTCTTTGTACTTAGGTAAATCTATGTCAAAAATAATACTTACGGATGCATGCAAAGGTTCTTCGGACTCAAAGTTTTTTTAATCTCATTATTTTAATGAATTTTATGTGTATGCTTGATTTTAGAGCTATAAAGACAATTGATGCCTTGGCATTGAAGATTCAGTTTATAGGTCCCTCCATGAGCATCTCAACCCGAAACTTAGCTCTTGGAGTTTCATCCTTGAATTCATCTTTATTCAATGGCGCTTCCTTTAGTGTCGGTCCCCAGAACAATGCTTCAGATTTTCAGGTATATCAAGAACATCTAGGGTTATTTTCAAGCAAGATATGTTGAATTCCATTAATTAATTCTTATGATGAGTTTCTTAATTCAAGACAGGGATGAGCAATGCATGCTGTGTAACCCACATGTGCTTACCACTCCATTTGTAGCTTCTAGCATGCCCTAGACCAAGGGTGTCAAACTCGATTTCATTGAGGGCCGCATCAGGGTTGTGTTTGACCTCGGGGGGGGGACGTGGCCAGGGTCATGGCCAGGTCGACGTCACTTGATGTCAGCACCTGTGACCAAATGGTGGCCAAGTGCTAAGGCAGGACGTCCCTCAGACCCTGTCATTATAATCTCTTTCCTTCCTCCTCTCCCCTCCCTTCCCTTCCGTTCCTTCCTTCCTTTTCTTCTTTTTCCTTCCCTCTTCATTGTCCTTTCTTCTTCCTTCCCCTCTTTCCTTATTTTTCTTTCCTTACTGTCTTCCTTCTTTTTCTTTGTCCTTCCTTTTTCCCTTTCTCCTTTCCTGTCCCTTCTTGGATGCTCAAATGCAAAAGGGGAAACATTTCTCCTTTTGTTTTGTTTTGCTTTTAGTTTGTTTTGCTAGCCCTCCGCCAACACAAAGGGAGCCTGGGAGTCCGAGCTCCATTTTTGCTGGCAGAGGCACCATATGCCGGTCCTTTGCTGTTTCTAGGGTGGCCCTGCGGGCCAGATCTAAGCACACCATGGGCCAGATCCAGCCCATGGGCCTTGAATTTGATACCCTCTGCCCTAGAGTGATTGGGGACAGATGTTTATAATAAGGAGAGTTTGGGAGGTTTTTAAAAGCTAAAAAGAAGTCTTGCAAGGTAAAGCACCCATTTTACTCCTTAAAAATTGCTGCCATCTTTCATCCCCCAAAAATACCAGTTAGATTTTTCCCATGGAGTGGTTTAAAGGCAAATAAGTTCTTTAAGCCCTTAAATATTGTTATTGTCAAAACATGGTTCACCTAAGGCAACAAATCATGTTGAAGATACAGTATAATTTTATTTCCATGCAACAATATATATCGGGCTCTCTACAAAACACTCTGAACTGGCATGAGTAAAAGCAGAACCAGAGCTTCTATACCTTTGGCCCACTACATAGCAAAGACAAGACAAAGAAAAAGGCAAACAGAGTGTGGAATGTTTTAGATAAAGCCATCCATGTGACCTTATTATTATTTATTCCATCCTGCTAGGTCAGCATGCTAGCCACATTATCTTTGAGATATGGTCTATGAATAGAAACAATTTGGTTTACTGGGCCACAGGTTCCTGATTAATTCTTTTCTCTGGCACCACCCAGGGTCAATTCAGCTTTCTGTGAATGTTTTCTTACAAGGGCATTTTAAGTAGTTACAGGAGGGCAACCTCATAGGTTTGTTAGAGAATGCAGCTGATACGGGGAGATTACATTTTGGTATCAACCTGAGCAATTTAAGTCCTATGCTCTCTGAAGATGTTATGACATTTCTGGCCACACTCTTTGTGGTTCCCAGCAGGGCACGTAAGCGGTGTTCTGTTTCTAGATTGAAGAATGGGATCCATCTCTGATTTAAGGCTTTGTGGCTGTGTCCTACTTGATAAGGGGTTTGAGCTAGCTTATGCAGTACTGTTGTGTTGTGTACTGTTCTACTTTCAATAGCAGGTTAAATAAAAAGCCTGACACAAGATATTAGAATTTGAAAACTAGTACTATTCTGAGGTACAATATTATATCTGGCCCATGCTATAAGTTGTCTAATTTAATCTGTTAGGATTTATGAGTTGAGTAGCTCTTGAAGGTGGCCTCTATTTCAACTATTAGTTGTTGCTTCCACTGGGAGGGAGGTTGGTGAGATAGACTCACTTAATTATTTACTTCTCAACAGTGGTAAAATCCAAATTTATTTACTAGCGGTTCTATGGGCGTGGCTTGGTGGGCATGGTGTGGCTTGGGGGGCGGGGCTTGATGGGCACGGCAGGGGAAGGATACTGCAAAATCCCCATTCCCACCCCACTCTGGGGCCAGCCAGGGGTGGTATTTGCCAGTTCTCCGAACTATCAAAATTTCCGCTACCGGTTCTTGTTATTAACTAAATAATTAGCAATATATTCCCTCATTCAACATGGTAAATAGTTTCTATTTTTATTTTGATAGAGTTTTTTTTATTTTTCTATTTTAGATTGATTTTGATAAAAACCAAGAAAATTCTCTCGCTACTATTTCTTTGCCTCCAAGTTTGCTAAATAATTTAAATCAAGAAGATCTCGAAGCAATATCCAGGGCTCAATTCACTTTTTTCAATAAAAATGGACTTTTCCAGGTAGGCATCAATATGTTTAATGATTATGTAAAGAATTTAAGAACACTGAAATTTATCTTTATAATTTTAGTGAGATGATACTGTTTTTATGATCCTAATCAGACACTATAAATTTAGAAAGAGGATGACATTCACTTTACCTCTGTGTGTTCATTATCTGATAAAACCTTTTCAAGATTTTTACTGTGATTGGCAAATATATTAAAAGACCTTTCTACTGTAAAGGCCAATTTAGACAGCAAGTGAATTGAATGATGAAATTAATGGGTAGGTTTTAAAAAATACCGGTAGTGGCTGTTTTACTTTCCGTTGCTTTAATTTTTGTTGGTTTATTCTTTTTAACCTTGAGCAGCATGGTGCCCTAGAGGTGGAGCTTTCACCTCACAATCAGGAGGCTGTGAGTTCGATCCTAGGTAGTGGCAGATATTTCTCTCTCTGGGTGCAGTGAGTAATTGTCTGCTGTGAATTCTGCGTAGACACCAGGAAGGGCATCCGGCCAGTAAATGCTCAGCTCCAATCAGTTGCCCCGACCCCATCCCCAAACAAGGGATTGCATTGATAATTAAAAGGAAAAAAAAATCTTATTTTTAATCTTGGTATTTAAAAACAAGTCCTGATAATTTATTTGGTAAGTTTAAATAAACTTATAAAATGCACAGTTATAGGAGAGGAGATTACAGAATACCAGAACGACAGGATTTGAAAAGAGAATATAAAAATTTCCTTGATATGCAGGTATTACCTTTATGAGTTTTCTTCAGTTCTGTAATATACTAAAGAGATCCTGCTGTCTTGCTGAACAATGCATTGATGGGTAGAAATTCTTCTTAATTGCCTCATAACTTTGGAATGTATTATTCAGTGAAATACATATGGGCCTCTTTATTTCTGGTTTTTAAAAGCATTTTGAAGACATTATTATTCCATTCTGTTTTATTAATTTTACTGGTGTTTTGTTTTGTTTTGTTTTTACATGCTCTCTTATGTTGCAATATGCCCTGAAAGGCAAGATAAAAATGTCTTCATAAATAAACATTTACATTTAATTTGAGGAAAATGCTCAAATAATAGGTAATATTAATTGCCTCAAGATTTTATAAAGAATATATGCAGAAAATAGCACATACATACAATAGAGCTTCCATGTCCAATAGAAATAAATCCTGAGTGATACATGGGAATGGAATATAATAATCTGTTTTGTTTAAAATAGAGTTCTGGTGCTATTAAATTCAGGTTAAATGTGAATATTTGTATAAGATTGGGTAGATACAATAATTATGCCTGTTCTATTTTCTCCCTTGTTCAAATAAATTCTTTTTTAAAATACTTTCATTAGATAACAATTACAATAGTAAAGATAACACAAACTAAAAGAAAAGTTTAAAAACGAGTAAAAGGTACAAAAAGATAGAAAGATTAGTAAGTAAGAATATAGTAAATACAGTCACTTCCAATCTTCATCACAAAAAGTGTAAACTTTTCACCTTCCTTTAAATTACTACAAATGATATCTTCTTCCCATACCCATCTCTTATCCATAAACAAAACTTCATCATTACAATCCTGGTATCTGCAAAAGTCATTAAGGGTTGCCAGAAATAATAACAGTTCAGTTAAGTTTGATCAAATAGAGCAACTTTATATTCCTTCATTTTATTTCTAACAAATCTTAATTTTAGTCCATTCAAATAATGTCATAGAATTTGATATCTTTTTATTTATATTATTATTATTTGTTTGTTTGTTTGTTTGTTTGTTTATTTATTTATTTTAGATATTCTTTTATTTATTTATTTATTCCTTCTCATAAGATTATTCAAAGTTTTAACAAGTCCCATTGGTGATCTATAAAAAATAATCCACATTATTGTCTTGGTTTATTGTTTATATATCCTTTTAAACTATTGAAACATCTTTTTCTTTTCTACTATTTTTCCAGTATAACATATTTTTTCATATAATTTTTATAGCCTGTCATTTGTAAATCAACCTTTAACAGAAGCTCTGTTTTGTCAAGTAAAATTTCTATAACAACTTTTAGACAGTCTATTTATAGAGACAGATAATGTTATTGACATTGTTAATATTAACTATTGACTCCATTTTTCAAAAGTGTCTATCAATATTTCTAGTGTTAGAATATTTTGCACCATTCCATAACTGTTAATCAAGTTTACATATTCTCCTTTAACATAAATCTTTAGTGTCTAGTGTCCAATTTTTTAAAATCTTAATGTGTTTTACAAACATTAGAAACATAGTTCAATTTATAATTAATTCCAAAACCTCAGTTCAAATTTATGTGGACCCTTTATCATTTGAACATTTTCTAAAATCTAAGTTTTAATTAGCTTTTTACTGTTTATGTCAATTTTTTTAAAAAGAGTTCTTAAACTTAAAAGTTTCTTTTGTTAAGAATTGAAGGCAGACTCACTTGATGTTTTCAGACTTATTTACTCCAAAGGTTTCTAATAGCTGAAAAGTAGTTAATAAATAATTTCCAAATGTGATTAGGAAAGGAAATAAGGGTACTTCATGTACTTCAAGCCGCTGGCCATGGTTTGAAAAAGATGGCTATTCGCTTGTCTCCCAAAGCTCTAAACCCACAAGGATCCACTTTACTGTGGTCTCCTGGTGAGGAGCAAATCTCTGACCCACTTGTGGATGATGTCTTCTTCCTTCTTTTTCTACACACCAGCTCTTCATTCTTCACAGAACCATCTTCAGTCTGCCACTCTAAGAGGTCCTATGTTTTAGAAAACTATCAGGAAAATATATTTTGTATTATACTAAAGCAGAGTTCCAGAAGGAAGCTTTGTTTGTCAACAGTTTGTTTCCTACAATTCATTTCTAACGATCTACAGATTATCTGCATTGTGCTGGAATATACCACAGGGCTTTTTTAATCAGAATATATTAAAGGTTATATAACTTGGCAAATCACCATAACCAGTCATTGTTTCTTTTAAGCACAATTGGTAATATGTAGAGTTCTTAGTCTACATTTCCAAAAAAACATGCCTTTACAAGAAAGAAATTTAGAGTGGACAGGAAAATCAAAGGCATACAAAGTAATTGGAACTTTGTGATGACATCATCCTAATGACACATAATTAGGGAATGTTATTAAGCTTCCAGACGGGGAAAGGCAGGTAAAGATTTTCTGATCTTTTGAACTATCCTAGTTTGACATGAACTAAATTATCTTCAAAGTTTCTCCCTATCAGGCCTAGGGAAGAACAAAAAAGTAGGTACCGGTACATGAGCAGAGATGTTTGCATTCCTACCCCATTAGATTTATATAGCATCATGTACTGTTATGTGTTGTGCATAAATGGAAAGGGAACAGATGGCATTACCTACCTTGGGTGTACTCTCATAAGAGTTTTTAGCATATAAGGTACCAAAAGAGAACTTCAACATACTGTCTTTGAAGGGAGTATTGTATTAAACTGGAAACAGCTTCCCTGCTTATGCATTAAACATTAATTATTTTACATATGGGTGTTAACAAGCCACTTTTCTTTTCCATCTCTTTATCAAAAGATATAATGAGTAAAGACTGGAAGGTAACTATAGTCCTTGTTCAGTCCCAATTTAGATTGCAGATCAGGTTTAAACCATGGTTTATATGAAGCAGTGTACTGAAATAATTGGATGATAATCATAATGTAGATAGGCAGCTTGCAAAAACATGCCTGGATTTTTGAGGAAGGGGAGGGGATTCCGGACTTAAAAACTGTATGTCCCTTTTAGATATTCATAATGGGATAATGTATAAAGTAGTAGTAAAGCTGAAGATAAGCATAATCTCCCTTCTGTAGACAGGTTTTGTTAATATGATAAGCTATTCTTTCATACATTGGGAAATAATCTAATTATATCATTGGATATCAGTCAGCATTGTTTGTGAATTAACTCAGGTTTGCCTCAAAAGGGAAACATTTTCTCAGAATGACAATGCAAAACTATGCATTGCAGTAGTAAGGGAAATAGACTTTCTGGGAGGAAAAAACAACATTTTAAATTAATGAACAGGATGTACTGGCAATATTCATTCTGGTAATGTGGAGAAATAAATTTATGAACTCTTGTTACTAAATGGAGGTTTACAAAATCACATTTCCCTATAAATCTTTAATTAATATCCTAAAGGATACAGAAGCCCCTTCCAATTTAACCAGTTACGTGGTAGCATGCAGTGTGGGGAATACTACTATCCGTGATCTCAAGGAGGCTGTGAAAATTACAATCAAGCATACATTCAAACATGATAACATCCAGGTAAGAGATCTTCAACTTTTGTTTAAAATATAATTGATTAAGTTAGAGCAGCAAAATATTCATTTGTCTGCACTGAACAGGAAGGCAAAACAAAATGTTTTTAGAAACAGAAATACCTCTACATAATACACATGTATTGGCAACCTCTTAATTATTTTCTGTGGCCTCGGAGTTGTTATTGTTTTTCTTCCAAAATCAACCCTGAAATCAGGAAGCTGGGGGACAAAAACTGAAAGTAAAATTTCTTGCCCTTTGAATTGAAAATGGTATACATAAAGTTATAGGGTAACTCTCAGAGTTAAATATAGATCAGAAACTTTGTTCTTCCATATACCCAGAGGTGGGATTCACTTACCTTCCCTACCAGTTTGCAAATGTGAGTGTGCACGCTCGATATGCTTGCACGCACCTCCTCTGCACATACACATGACCTTCTGTCCATGTGCAGAGGCTCAAGCATTATGGGGGGTGGGCAGAGCATCCCACAGTCGCCACTAACACCACTACTCGAACCGGCTGAATCCCACCTCTGCATATACCCCATCCCACAAAAAACTCTGTTTATGACAGCTACATGGCTGCTTGTTCAAGAAATCATGTGAATAGTAAGTATATCCGTAAAGAAATGTGTTAGCATTTCTTTTTCTTCACAAATAAGAGAGATTGTGTGTAGGTTCCAGTCATTTGTACAGGAATTCACAACCTATTACGTCTATACTTTTTCACAACTGTTAATGGGAGAAACTAGATAAAGAAAAGACCAGAGTGGCAAAGCTTTCACTGCTTTTCCTTGTTGTGAATCTACAAAGTAAAACAGTAATACCAGTGCTGATGCTATCAGGTTAATTAAGAGTCACTATGTGGGGCAAAGATGATCTGAGATACAAGAACATTTTCAAGAACAATCAACTTTTGCTAGACAGGATACCATTCCTTAATCCACAATCACCAATTAACTCCTGCAGGCACTTTCAATTTTTTTCATTTACATTAGCTCTTTGTTAGAGGACTTAGTTTAATAATTTCTAATCCTGCAGTTTGGAGACAGCCACAAAATTACAACATCTTAGAACAGTAATGGCTAACCTTTTTGCCGTCGCATGCCAAAAGCAGGGGTCACACGGGGGGGTCACGCGCTTGTGTGCCCACACACATAATTCAATGCGCCCTGCCCCCCACACACACATGCGCTCCCCCTGCTTTTGGCACGTAATGGCACAGTAGGCCCGTTTCTCACCCTCCCCAGGTTCCAGAAGCTTTCTAGGAGCCTGGGGAGGGCAAAAACGGCCTTCCCCAACACCCTGGGAGCTGGAAATGGCCTGTTCCCTGACTTCCGGTGGGCCCAGAAGGCCTGAAAATGAGCTGGCCAGCATGTACATGCACACTGGAACTCAGCTAGGGCAATCTTCGCGTGCCCACTGATATGGCTCCGCGTGCCACAGGTGGCACACATGCCATAGGTTCGCCATCACAGTCTTAGAAAATGTAACATTTTCTTCCAACGAATGATTTCCTCACTAATTTCAGAAAAATGGATTTTCTTCAGCAGAGCATTACAGAACTGAAGGGTTAAATTCCACAATAATTGCTTTTCTCCAGTAGTTATCCAACTGATTAAATGTGATTGTTCAAAAGTTTGGATTTTTAATTGAAAATGCTCATTTAAGATTGTTTTTAATTTGTTCTTTAGTTCTGTATGTGTTTACAAGTTTATAACAATAAATGGGAAGAAATGTAGATGGAAAATTAGCTTCCTTGTTTAATTAATAACATTTTAGAAGATGTTACTTTTTAATTCATGTACCTATAGAGATACAATTTTGTTTTTGTTTAATTTTTAGAAGGCTCCTAATGCTACTTGTGTTTTTTGGGATATGAACAAGAACAGTAAGTTTAATTTTTCCCCTTTTCTTTGATACGGAAAATATGGGGCATTTCTGAAAACTTTTTATTCACTTAGCAGTAAGACAATTCACATTCAAACCTACTAATCATTTATACAAGATGTAAAATCTAAAAGTTTAGTCTAACAGCGGCACTGAGCCTCCCTCTAGTGGTGAACCCTTTAATATAATCCAATTATGTAATGCTGTATAATCCAACCATCCATTATAGATGAATAGTTTCCATGTATTTCTTTGGGATTTGCCCCTTTTGTAAATCTTATTACAATTCAGACCACAATCAGGAATCAGAAAATAGACTGGAAAATGCTTACAACTAAGCAACTTCTCCTATCCAGACTGGAAAGTGATTACAACCAAGCAACTATGTCTATCCAGATACTTACCGTAGTTATCTAGAGCAGTGATTCTTAGCCTGTGGTCCACGGACCACAGGGGGTAGGTGGGGGATAGCACAACGTCATCACATGGAGTCCATGAAATCTTGAGTTAAATCTTGGTGGTCTGTGGGACACAAAAGGTATTTAAAGAAGGTTCATGGTAAAGAAAAGGACATTCTAGAATAATGAAAAGCTGTGTTAATGGAGGGCAGTTGCTGGAAGTCTTGAGATGCATCCAAATCAGCATAGGTTAGATTTTACACTGGTCCCTAATGGTGGTAATAAATACTTTTGGGGGCCTTCAACCTCTATCAAATATCAGCTAGAGGATCTATTTCAAGTAATGAAACATGCATTATGAGATGGGACATAGTTGTCCATACCATTTGTCTGGCTACAACTAAACTTCATCGTAATCTTCATCCATAATTTTTTTGGTCCACCTTTGGTCACCTGACTGGAAGGATTGATAATATGAATAACATTTTGCTGAAAGTATTTAGTAATCATGCATGGCAATTGGGAACAGTCTTTGAATACTTCCATTGAGAATAGGTAGAAGCATACTGTCATCCATTGAGGTAAACTGCTCAGTGTTTTAAATTAGCTTGTTGCCTATCTTGCTATCACAGAGTTGTAGGAACGTTTTCAATGACAGTCAACAATGTCAAAATGGGAAGTGCAACCAGGCAATTGAAACACTCTCCTTTTTTAAAGTGCATGTCAAGTATACACATAAAATTGGCATGCCTTGGTTGTTCAGTCACACTTGCCATTTTGACATCATTGACTGTCACTGTAGACACCCTTGCAGAATCAGCTTGTTAAACCTAATGTAATTTTTATCATTCCATCATATTTATTCTAGTTGCCCAAACTGTAATAAAATAAGGGAGGAGCCACAATAGGAGAGAGCAGGATTTACTACCTTCAACATACATTTTAAGATAGGATAGATTTCCCCCCACTGCCAAAATGAAAATGTCCATCTCTGTTCATGGTCTTCCCTTAAACAGGACTGATAAAATTGGAATTTGAGATACAGCCTTTTCTTTGGTACCATCAATTTAAAGAAATACAGTGTCCTTCTTACAAAGATTTACTGGCTACCTTTTTAACTCTTTAAGTAATATAGTGTCCTTCTTACAAAGATTTACAGGCTACCTTTTTAACTCTTTAAGTAAGTGCTAATAAACTTTCAATTTCTGTGGGGTTTAATGTTTGATCTTCATGTGTTGCCCTTCCTCTTTCACTTTGTTCATTTTTGCTTTCATCATTGAATATGTGTGTGTGCGCGCACGCACATATGTGTGTGTATACGTATACACACACATATACATATAATTTTACTGAATTGTTTTTTAATAATTCTCATAAGCTGTTTTCATACGTCTTACATAGGAAACATACATCAAAACTTTTTAAAGGATGATGATGATTATGATCAATAACAATTAACAATTAATAATCATTAATTATTGTAGGAGGCCAAGGTGGGTGGAATAGAACAGGCTGCAATGCACTTCCCGAATCAAATGAAAATGAGACTGTCTGTCTCTGCAATCATCTTACACATTTTGGCATATTGATGGTAAGTGCCAGTCTTATTCTTTCATAACATTCACAAATTGCTATCTTCTTTGAGGTATTTTTGTAATTTTACTTAAATGAGCTGCTTATGAACATACCAAACATTTCATGAAATATTTTTATTCTTTTATTCTGAATTGTAGTATTCTTGATACTACACAATATGATATTAGGTATTAGAGGAGAATGTGTCATTGAATGTTATCTTCACAGGAAAACATGAGAAACACATCCTCATCAGCAATGTTCAGCATTGATAGAGACATTATATGATTTTATTCTGGCTTGATCCCTATGCATACAGTTAATAATGCAACATAGAACATTTTGCATTTTCTTACATATTCTGGTCCAGAGTGAGAATCTGCTACAGGAATTGTATATCGGTGGCTGTAATAGGAAAATAACTTTTCTGGAATTTATCTGGCCATTTTCCTTTTTTTTTTTTTTTAATTGTGGCCCTGTTGAACTATCTGCAAGAAAGGAAAAGATGTGGTTAAATACTGAACTTCTTAAAAATCAATAAAGATCTATCTATAACTTTTTGACAATGAGTTATTTTCAGTAATCATTTCAATTTTTGTCTTGATATTGACAACCTCTGAGATATTTGGGTGATTTACTCTTTAGGCTAAAAGTTAAGTATGTACATAAAAAATTTCCTGGTTTAAATCATTATTATTTTTTTTAAATAAACAAGGCTTCAAATACTAAGTTACAATGTGAAAATGAGTTTTTCCCTACTTCTTTCTTCCTACTTCCCTCTTATGAGTCATAGTACATCACACCGACAAAGTTAATATATGACTCCCATAGGCCTAGTGATGTTGCAAGATTTTCTATTCCCTTCTCAAGATTGTTACATTCTACTTCCATATACTGTATTTTTTCAAAAAGGAGAGCATTCTTTGAAATAAATTCAATGGGTCCTTTTTCTTGCTGCAAGTACTTTTGTAAGGATTTTAAAAATGAAGACAGGGAAAAGTCTATAGAATCTTGGCAGCATTCCACTCTGAAAATGTTAACATTTTTTTGGCAAATATCCCAATAATACTTCCAGGATTATTTCTGTGCAGAAATGTATAAGACTTTCCAACCTACAGCCACATTTAAGACAGGATAAGACAGTGGTATTCATTACCAGACGATGTTTACACCTCTTTAGTGACTGAGTACTTTAGTATGGAATACTTTTTGTCTCTTTCAACAAAATTAACATCAAAAACTTCAATATCATAGTTCAGTATTTTCTTCTGAAATGTTTCAGTTTTTTTAATGCTGAAAAACTATACTTACTTACTTGGCTGGAGGGGAGTCTATAGATCTCAGTGGAACTTCAGTATAAACAGGTATGTGTGTAATTGTGCTGTAAGAATCTCATTCTGGCCACTTTTACAAGCATGTTCGCACTGTTGTTCTGAGAAAGGTAAATCATTTAGAAAATGACCCTATAGACAGAAACTTCAGATTCTCCACCCCTGCCCCTTAGTGAATCTTCATTCAGATTTGTATGCACGGAAAATCTAAAGATGACATCGTTATCACATTCCATACAAACAGCATGTTTTTAAATGTTGCCAGCGGTTTTAATTAAGGAAAAGCAGTTTTTAGAGGTGGGAAATTTTATAGTTGAGAATTAGCAATGAAATCTGTTTGATCCCATTTTTCCATATAAGATTACCTTGCTTTTTGGCCTTTGTAATATTTCCACAAGATTCCAGTTGTGTGTCTAACTGTTCAGTTTGAGACCTGGCTGGTGGAAAATAATCTGAATGGTGAGCTTGGGGAAGAAAATATTCTTAAAAACATTTGGATACCAATCCTCATTTTACTCGTTCATTTAATCAATTTATATGGCCACCCATCTTGCTATGATGATTGGGCACATTACAAGAGAAGCATCTATAAACAACAATGTAAGAAACCTATAATGATAGCCAAAGGAAAAACCCAATCAACAAGTAAATGGCAACATCTCCTGAACTTCAACTAGCTTCCTGACACACACAGACACACACACACACACACACACACACGCAAATCCAAATTTTAAAGTGTTTTATCACTTTTAATTTTTTTCAGTGTTCCATTTATTTTTATCAATCTGGAACATCGTACTCAAACTGAAGTTCCCAAATAGGTCTATAAAAGAACACCAGCATAAATTTTCACACACCAAAATGTCATTTATGACAAGATTGTTAGACTTTCTAGACTTTTTATAAAGGAAGATTCCACTTAGAACAGGAAAAAAAATCCTGATTTCTAAGGAATGTTGAGAAAATAGAAACGGCAAATGGAAGGATTGCTTACTGATTGTTTTGCAATCTACAGGATGAAATGACATAAAACTAGTGCTTAGTATTTACTGCTCATTCCAGCTGATATACAACATATCCTCTTGACTTCAGGAAAAACAGGAAGGAAACCAAAGGTGTGACAGAAAGTATTAAATATATCATGGGCAGTACTTTTGGCCAGATTGCCTATGACTTTCATCTATGTTGTTGTCCCAAGGAGAAAATAAACAGTTTTCAAAAATGTCTTTCTAACAGTTTATATATTTTGTTTCTTTTCCTGTTTAGGATTTGCCAAGAACAGCTTCACAAATAGATTCTGGAAATACCAGAGTCCTCACTTTCATAACATATATCGGTTGTGGAATATCAGCCATATTTTCTGCTGCAACCCTTCTGACATATATTGCTTTTGAGTGAGTACTTGTTAAATAATAATTTTAATTACACCACCGTATTTCAATCTAATCCGTATTGCCCAAAACCATTCTGTGGAGAGAGCCACAAAATTTAAAATTCAGATTATTGACAATGAATATGAGAAATCAGGAAAATACCGTAAAAGTAAAACCTGATCCTTAGTCTGCTGAACCAGCAGATAGATAAAGTAAGACGTGTTTTATTTGTGGCAGGAATGTGGTTTTGGTGTTGCAAACAAACCAGAATAGATGCCTATAAATAAAATGGCTTAATAATCATTTAATTCCTCATCTAGGTAATAATCTGGGATATCATATTAAAATGCAGCTCTTACTTATTTACTCCTTCTAACATACATGCCCATATATATCACACACATAAATCCATATGATACCTGAATTTATTTTAGAGATTCAGACATGGAGTTTTGCCTTCCTGATAATATCCTGGTTTCTATGGGGGAAAAAGAATAAAACCCAAATTACAAAACTATCTGCTACAATAAAGATATCACTTAAAAGCAAATGCATATACCAGTGATAGCTAACCTTTTTGGCACCGAGTGCCCAAAGCGTGCATGCGAACCCCCAAAATGCAATGTGAGCGCCCCCATGCATGCGCCTGCATGCCCCCGCCCCCACACGTGCGGCAGAGACCAAACGTTGGTCGCCAGTTGGCTGGCGGGAGGCGCGTCCACATGCGCAAGGCAACGGCTTGCGTGCTTGCAGAGAGGGCTCTACATGCCACCTGTGGCACGTGTGCTATAGGCTTGCCAGCATGGGCATATATATTACTTTCTCAGTGGACAAGTTTATAAACAGACTTACCTTTTATCAATTGACACGAGTACATCTGTGTGTTTTGTTGTGATCTAAATAATTCTGAGGTTCAAGAAAAAAATGTCAAAAATGAATGGGATGGAATTCTTACTTGATTACATTGTAATTTGCTATCCATTTATTACCAGAAAACTGCGAAGAGATTATCCTTCCAAAATCCTAATGAATTTGAGCACAGCTTTGCTAGGCCTAAATCTGGTCTTTCTCCTGGATGGTTGGATTGCATCATTTCACATAGAAGGCCTCTGCATAGCTATTGCTGCTCTTCTGCACTACTTTCTTCTGGCAACTTTCACCTGGATGGCCCTTGAAGCTGTTCATATGTATATAGCTCTAGTAAAAGTGTTCAATACTTATATTCGCCGATACATATTAAAATTTTGTGTCATTGGTTGGGGTAAGTGAGACTCTTTTGCAGTTTTTCTTTTTCAACTATATTATTCTAGCTCCTGAAGTGAAAGAGTGACAACAGAAATACATTAGAATTAGAATATGAGAATTATTTTTGGTTTTCTAGTTTTCCTATTCTTCCTTTCCCCCTTCATTTTTGGCAAAAATAATACTTATTATAAGTCACAGAATTGTCCCCAGATAAATTCCGATATTCTACATATACACTTATAATTTTAAAAGTTTTAAATATTTCATATAAGATTTTCCAGTTAATTTTTATTCCTAAAACTGAGCTCTTTCCTTTAAATGTAATTACATAATTTTATTTGACCTATTTATGGAAATTGATAAAGTGCCAGGGGAGTGGTTGCTAAGAATTTATCTAACAGTATAACCTATAATTTTAACACATTCATCTGTTGATATGATATACATATTGATGGCTTAAAAAGCCTGACCAACTGATAATCTCACAAATAGTTATGAGCAGTTTTTGGACAACAAAATTAGAATATTTAGGCCAAATAATCTGAGTTTTTATTAGCCCAATTTCCAACCATGGATTCTATAATTCCTGCCCTGGAGTCCTTGTTTCCATTTAAAGTAGCATTTGCTTGGTTTATTTTACAAATAAAAAAGTGCTGATAAAGTTATATTCATATAAGTAGCAGAGGAACTGAAGCTGAGAGCAAGGGATAAATTCCTGCATTTTATGTATCAGTTTTTATTCTGGGTTATATATATTCATGGCTACAAGGAACATTTTCATAGTATAATCTTTATACATTATAATCTAACACAGCATGGTAGTAACTGATTCTCCTATAAAGCTAAGGAAAAATTACTAAAGGAAATGTATGAAATTCATAAAGTTATATGTTGTATATACTGTAAGAAAGCGTTGTGAAGATTATGTTGGTTAATACCTTCTAGGAAGTATGCTATCATTTGAAGATAGTTTTTCCTCCACCTTCAATTAAGTGCTGCTTTCAGATTGGAAGGAAAGACAGTTTTTATTTATAAAACATGCAGTGAACAATGATTCCGATAAATAACTACAGTTCATGAAACAAAACTCCTATTCTCTTCCCTTCTTCCCCACCCCCCACCCCCCATCTTTAATTTTTGAATTATGAAAAAAAGCTTGGAGGGCTTGAACACAATTGTAGTATGCAACAATTCATAGAAAGAAAAACATAATGGTGAAATAACAGCAATAAACTAATTTGTGAGTGGATTTCTTATAATCTTAACTAATTATTGACACCCATTTTGAGATACCATACAAAATACTAACCACTAATCTGGAACAGAAGGGGGCACAATGGCTCAGTGATTAAAGATGCTGAGTTTGTCAGCTGGAAAGCTAACAGCCCGAGTTTGAGACCCAAGCACTGCACAACAGAGTAAGCTCCCATTCCTTACCCTAGTTCCTGTCCACCGAGCAGTTAGAAAGCACACAAATGCGAGTAGATGAATAGGTACCATTTCGGTGGAAAGATAACAATGTTTCATGTATCTTCGACGTATAGCCAAGATGACCACATGACTATAGAAATGTCTTTGGACAACACTGGCTCCTTGGCCAAGAAACAGAGATGAGCACCATGCCCTAGAGTCAGACATGACTGGACAGGGAAATCTTTATCTTTTTTAAAATAAATCTAGAATAGAACATTAAACCACATAGTATTGACATTGTGCTGAATCCTTAGAACTCAGATGGATTGGAATGCAATTTCCTATAATATTTCTTCATTAAATATCCACTAAAGTCTAATAAATTGTTTTAAAAGCAACATATGGTCTGACATTTGTCAGTTTAGCAGAGAAACAATGTTGTCCACCAATGAAGAATCTTTTATACATTTTTATTACCAGTTGAAATTAGCTTCTAGAATACTTTACATATAATCACTTCTTTCTCTTTAAAAGAATGGGTTAATAAGTCTTTATAAGACTTCTGATAATCATTTGCCTGCCCCTGGAACATATATATTCTTATCCACTGCAGCTTATTCCTGGTATATACTCTTATCCACTGCAGCTACTTAGACCAAAATACTGAAACTGAAAAAAGAGAGTTTTTTCACCACCAGAAGTGTTATGATGTATCCACAGAATCTGTTCTGGAAAGTTGGAGGGGATTAGAAACACTAGAAAAAGACAGTTTGTCCTATGTAAGATATATCCTTACCAGTTCAGGATTATATGCAAAGACCTTTATTATTATTTTGTTCAGCTATTCCTCTCTTGAGGTATTTGAAATGAGACATAAACACAAGTCAAGTTGATCTGGCAGATTTGTTGTTATCTGTAGTGTATACACTGCAGTTTACAATTACAGTGAGTATTTGAAAATGGATGAAAGTAGGGAAAAGATGAAGCTAAACACTTTCGTTCACATCAAAAAGTTGAAATGCACACAGGCATAATAATATACATTTATATATGCATATACATTATGTATATACAGTATTTAAGAAATATTGATAATTGATTTTAAATCCACTGTTGCATTAATTTGCTCTATTAGATTGTGTGGCAGATCGCTGAGATTCACAAGGTGGAAGGCCAGAGGTCCTACTTCTTTTTTTCAGACACCTCATGTTGTCACACCCTTGTGAAGCTTTGCTGTGAGGTAGCATCTTGGTACTTCCTGCCACTACCCTCTTATGAGGGTACCTCACCTGGCATATATACCTCATTCCAGTGCTTTTAGAGAGATAGGACGCTTACACTCTATCCTTTCTTTCTGATTAAATAGGCAAAATGCAGACTCTTCTGGTACTTCATGTAGCATATAAGTACAGTGATTAGAGAGTTCAGCCTTTCCACCCCTATGGAAAATAAATCCAATACCATAGGACAGGCCGGTAAAACTGGTGGTCCATGGGCCGGATGCGTCACACACAGGCCACGCCCACGCCAGCTCCGCAAAGGCAAAAAACATAGTGATATGTCATGTGACACGGTCGAGTTTGACACCTGTGCCATAGGAGATAAACAAAACATATATGATGAAGATCCATGTATATATGAATCTGCAGTCTACATTCACAAGTGGATTATTATATGTTAATAAAACTTCTTTTTGCTGTATTTTATTTTATTGCAGGTTTACCAGCATTGGTGGTAATTATTATTCTAGCAAGCACTCATGCAAATACAAATAATATTTACAACAATGTTTTGAATGACAAAAATAATAAGGAACAAGGTGGAGATGATTTGTAAGTATTTGGTTAAAATGTAATGATGCAGACAACCTGGTAAATGCTTTTAAATCATTTTTAAAATGATGCGAATCCAATAATGTATCTGAATATATGTATCTGAAATGATGGTATTCATTGTTCACAGGATGTTTTCTAAATTCCATGTCAATAAATATTGAGGTTGCAGTTTCAGGGTTTTTTTAATGTAATCAGAGATTATTATAAAATTAGGAATATTTACATTTGGGACAGTACCTGGCTAGATATGGAACTTCTTCAAATAGATTTCAGGAAACCAGAGTTTGTTTGCATATTAATCTAATGGATCAAAAGAAGCAACAGATTTTAAGTGTTCTCATGTGTGTTCAGAGAAACACTTAATCTTCACTGAGGAAATTGTGATGATATTTGAAGTATCTAGAAGTACAGAATAAATGATTCTGAATTTGTCTGATCATTTACTAATCCAGCATTACCCTGATATACAATTTTAAGGAAGTAATAGTTAAAGCCTTTTACTTTTGTTTAAGTAGCCCAAAGCAACCTGAATCAATAATCCAATTTTGTAACATGGGAATAACGTAGAATTAATCCTTTTTTTTTTTTACAGCTGCTGGATTAAAAGCACCATTGTATTTTACGTGACTTGCGTTGGCTACTTTGGAATCATGTTCCTCATGAACATTGCCATGTTTGTTGTGGTGATGATGCAAATATGTGGACGAAATGGGAAACGGACCAATAGGACTATGCGGGAAGAGATCCTGAGGAACCTTCGTAGTGTTATTAGCCTGACTTTCCTCCTAGGCATGACGTGGGGTTTTGCTTTTTTTGCCTGGGGGCCATTATATCTCCCTTTTGTGTATCTCTTCTCTATTTCCAACTCATTGCAAGGTGAGTAGAGGAACGTTTTGGAAAAACAATATAAATAATAACCTAACTTCTAGCAACTTACAGATTCACAGGTATATTATATGCATTACGTAGCACTCTTAAGTACATTGTACTTAAGATTTGTAGATTTAAGCCCATACAAACCCACACACAAATGGTATCAATTTTAACAATTGTACAGCATAAATAGTAATGAGTCACATGATAGTAATTGATAATAATAGAATTCAGAAATATCATATCATGGTGAGTAGAATTTTTTGGAACTGGAAATGTTCTCTAACTTACCCTGTTCTGATTGTTTTAGGAAAGTTTAATTCATCCAAGTCTTTCAAGTAAGAAACTTGAAACTTATTCAAAATGTCTAATTTAGAATTAACAATGCATTCCAAAATTAAGCCTAAAATGTTACTTATTATTGAAATAGGAAGGAGACGGGTGTTTAGAATGAACTAGTGGTTCTTGTTCTAAGCCATGACCCATAGGGTTGATTGAGGAAATTGTTTCTGATTTTTCTCTCATTTATTTGATTTATTTATTTATTTTTGCCATCAACTCTTGCCATATCAAAATCTGACCCAATTCTATTCAGCTTTCAGAATGTTATCTTGCTGGTAAACAGAGTCCTGAACCACAGTTTCTTTCTACTATTCCACTAGTTTGGAAAGAATAATAATATATTATAAGAAGTTCATTATTTTTGTTCATTTATTTATTATATAGGAGCAGATGAAAGATGCAAATACTAAATTAATTATCTTTAAAAAAAATCCAGATTTTGAAATATTTATCATGTAGACAACGTGTGGCTTTGTTTTAATAACATTTAAATTTAGTTATGGTTTAGGTTCAGGTTATCAAGCCTATATCACTTCCCCTTCAGCAGAGTTGGACTAAAATTTTGTAGCAGACTTGGAGTTAATTTTGTACCAAATTAAAAGGGGATCTCTTTTTCACGCCATCAGCTCTCCATTTGTTTTTTCAGTCATTTCCCTTTTTATTTATTTATTTAATTTATTTATTGGTTCGATTTATATTGCGCCCTTTTCCGGAGACTCAGGGCGGCTTACAATGCGTTAAGCAATAGCCTTCATACTTTTGTATATACCTGCTTAGTAGGGCTTTTTGGCCCCCCCAAGCGGTGTTCTTTTTTATACAAAGTCAGCTTATTGCCACCACAAACCGGGTCCTCATTTTACCTACCTCGAAAGATGGAAGGCTGAGTCAACCTTGAGCCTGATGAGATTTGAACTTGCAGTAATTATCTGCTGTGCCACCAAGGCTCTTATTCAAGATACTTCCAATTTTATTCATGCCATCGCTTTTCCAAGGGTGTTGTCAGAAAACACCTATCATATGTGATAGAAAGCTTGAATTGATGCAATTTAACAAAGACTGCAAAGGTTTCATTTAAAAAAAAACAGTGAACTAAAAGCTATTCATAAGGACTATCACCATACTTGATTTTATTGGAATTGCTTGAGCACTCTTACCAGTAAGGTCATGGAATCTGGATTCTTATTCAAAACCCAGATTAATTATTAAAATTTGTTCTTGGAAATCCAAGAATTTGTTCCAAAACAAATTCACATTTACGCATTTTTCAAAGAATCCCACTGTTCTTAGGAAGAAGACAGTTTCCAGTTTAGCAAAAGCCCTAATAGCAGCCTGTGTTAATTAGTTCAAGGAATTAAAGGGGGGGACTTGATTTACAAGTTGAACAGGTTTTTTTTTTCATATTAAGCAATTTTTGCTCTATAATTAATAAATACAGTAGAATAGAATAGAACGGAACAGAACTGAATTGAATTGAATTGAATTCTTTATTGGCCAAGTGTGATTGGACACACAAGGAATTTGTCTTTGGTGCATATACTCTCAGTCTACATAAAAAGACAAGGTACACTCATAAAGAATCACAAGGCACAACACCAAGTGACAGTCATACGGTGCATTAAGCAATCAAATAATACTAGAAAATAATATCAATATAAATCTCAAGGATATAAGCAACAAAGTTACACTCATGCAGTCACAAGTGGGAGGAGTGGGAGAAGGGGGAAAATCATTCAATAAATCTTTTATTTGATGTGTATAACTTGTGCATACATCAATAATTTGAATACTATATAAACTCTATTCAGAATGTCATGGTTAGAATCAATGGTGGGATGCAACTAGTTTAACAACCAGTTCGGTGAGCGTGCGCTATAAGAAGAGAAATGGATGGAATCTGGAGCGTACCAGTATTAGGACTAAGTATAAAGGCATCAGGGAAATAACAGTAATGTTCAATAAAGCTTTGCTTTCTCCTGTTTAATGTCACCATTAAGGATACAGCATCAGCATGAGTAGGGGAGTAATGGGTGGAAACCATTGGAGAAAGGACACATGCCCAGAAGTTTATTAATTGGAGGTCATTCATATATTAACCAGTTTGGCTTAAAAATGAGGTGGTCTCTCTAACTGTGGTCAATATTGATTCCCAAATGCCAATAGGACTTTTGGTTACTATACATAGAATAATTAGTTAAAGTAATACTTATTAAATTATTTTCATATAATAAAAGTTTGGAGAGTGATGAACAAGCTGAAACTTCATGAAGGGATTGATGAGCTGACCAGTTTGGGGATCCCTGATCTAATTTATTAGAACTTCTACCTTACTCTGAATCAGTTGAATTCATATCTAGTTAGCTTTGCACATGTGTAACAATTAGTTAAGGAGTATATCTAAATATCATATACACTATTTCATGAACCAAAGGTATTTGTGTCTTTCTGTGTGTTTCTTAATCTTTTTTACTAAACACCTAGATTTTATTATTATTTGCCTTTTCAGGTTTATTTATATTTATATTCCACTGTGCAATGAAAGAAAATGTACAAAAGCAATGGAGAAGGCATCTTTGTTGTGGACGATTCAGACTGGCAGATAACTCAGGTACTATGAACTACCCTTTGTAATACTTCTCTCTTAATTGAGGCCATAAAGCTAAAATGTATATTATAAGGTAATCTTTCATCCATGTGCTGACCTGCAAAGACTGCTAAGTGCAACTTTCTGAGATATTTAATAGAAACTATCTACTAGAAAATTGAGAATGTGCCATTTCTGCAAATGATGTTATTTCAAAGAATAAGAATTTCCTTGCAATGTTTATGTAAATGTTTGAGGAGATATTAGAAAATAAAGCCTGAAACAGAGCAATTGCTTTGATCCTTTTATTTTAGCTTTCATTGAATTAAATATATGTATTCATAAGCCTGGCAGAATTCCCATTTAGTAGATAAATGGACAAGATCCATATACTGTATAATTGTCATTCTATAATTTCTTACTTTAATTTAAAGTCGGTTCTATTCATTATTAAAACAAAATCGACTTCATTTTGAATCGGTTACTTACAGAAATGTCCTTGTAATTTTCTTGGCAGTTATATGAAAGTTATTTGTCCTTGCCAAGTTTCCAGATTTCTTATTTAACTTCCTAGTTATTGTATGTATATAATTCCAGGAATGAATGGATTTTTAGTTGTAAGCTGAATTTAAAAGGATCTTCTGTAGTAGTATTGCTAGGAGGTTTTGCATAATTATATACTTCGATAGCTTCCTGCTGCTGGAAGCAAGTTGAGTACCGTTACTCACCCCAGCTCCTGCCAACCTAGCAGTTCAAAAGCATGAAAATGCAAGTAGATAAGTAGGTACCACTTCAGTGGGAAAGGTTACTACGTTCTGTATTTTCATGCTGGCCACATGATGATAAAAACATCTCTCAGACAATACATGCTTCCTAGGCTGAGAATCGGAGATGAGCACCATCTACTTGAATCAGTCTTGACTGGACAAAGGAAACCTTTAATTGCTCCTAACCTTTTTGTAGCTTAGAAAATATTGTTTATAGCCTCATCCAGTTCAAGGAGGCTAGTTGCCTACAAATATTTGAAAACCCTGAGTCTATTAAATAAGAAACATTCATGTTTAAGGTAAAGGTAAAGGTTCCCCTCACACATATGTGCTAGTTGTTCCCGACTCTAAGGGGTGGTGCTCATCTCTGTTTCAAAGCCGAAGACCCAGCACTGTCCGAAGATGTCTCCGTGGTCATGTGCTGGCATGACTAAGCACCAAAGGCGCACGGAACGCTGTTACCTTCCCGCCAAAGATGGTCCCTATTTTTCTACTTGCATTTTTTACATGCTTTCAAACTGCTAGGTTGGCAGAAGCTGGGACAAGTAACGGGAGCTCACCCCGTTACGTGGCACTAGGGATTCAAACTGCTGAACTGCCAACCTTCCGATCAACAAGCTCAACATCTTAGCCACTGTTCATTCAGGAACTGTTCAAAGTTATGACGGTGATGAAAGAATAGTGGTTACAATTGATCCTTAGGGTTCCGGCCATCCCAGGATTCCCATGATCATGTGATGATGATCTGGACACTTGGCAACCACTTGCATTTATGACCAGTTGTAGTACCCTGCAGTCATCTGATCGCCATTTATGATCTCCCCTGATGGGGAAACTGGCAGGGAAGGTTGCAAGTTACTGGAGTAAGTCTCCCCCACCTACACATCTTCTCCTGCCCTTCTGCACTTGCACCCTGAAAGCTATTCAGGGACCACTGCACAACTTCTACCTTCTTGCTGCACCTGCCTTGCACACCTTCCCTGAGCCTTGTGGCATCACCCTCACACACCCCTAGTACCTCCCTTAGCCTCACCATGCATCTCTCACCAGTTACACATCCCCTCACTCACTCCCGATGCAGTAGCAAGCCTTGCTAAACAAGAACTACTTGTATCTTATATAAGTGACAGGGTGGGAATAATTTCAGATGTTTAAACATGAATGATAACATTAACATGGCAGTGTCACTGCATATATGAATTTCCCATATTGTCAGCACAGAGGAAATGCATGATTGCCTGATTTGCATAATAAAGGGTAATAAGCACACTAGGGAAAAATGAAAACGATTTGTGCTTTCTTTAATTCCATTCCTTTACTTCTTTTAAGGTCTGACTAATTATTTCAACCTGGTATGCAATCACAGCCAGTTTTGCTTTCATTTATTTTCAGACTGGAGTAAAACAGCAACTAATATAATAAAGAAGAGTTCAGACAATCTGGGGAAATCCTTATCTTCCAGTTCTATTGGTTCTAATTCAACATACCTGACTTCAAAATCCAAATCCACATCCAACACCTACCATAAAAGGAACAGCCATTCTGGTCAGTAGTTTTCAATATGAAAAGTCTAATTTTAAACTATCTACCTGGGATATCTTGTTTTACATTTGATGTGGAGCCTTAGATAAGTTATGCACTAGAAATGCATCCATGGGAATTAACCAGAATTTGGCTGGAATTCATTTACTTCAATGCTATTTTTTTCCAACAGCCCATTTAAGTGTCATATATTGGCAGAAGGCTCCCAAGCCCCACATGCTATTGAGTTATTTTTAAGATTACCAAAAGCTAAAACTTGCCTAAATCTAAAGCAGAATAAGTTTGTTGGCACTTTTCAACAAAACACTGCTAACACTCCTTTTTCGTATAAATAACATTTCTTTTAATTTTTATTTATTTTACTCATCAAATGTCTACATCTCAAGTGATTTTGGTGGGTTACAGTTTTAAAAAAACCCATTGTATTGAATGCAAAAAAAAAATCTCTGAAAGTGTTTAAAAGTGTTTATAAATATTGGCATATAACACCCTACTGCGTTAATTACAAGTAGTCTTTTTAGTGATTCATTAAATATGAATCACCATAAGTAACTAATTTGATGTGTTGTTGTGAATTAAAGCTTTATTCGCAGAAGTTCTACATTAGACAATAGATTTTCTTTAAGTATCTGGAGGTGATTATTTGTCCTTAGTCATGATACAGCTTATTAATCTCTTTTTAATATAAATGACAAAAATAATATGTTTGTGTTATGTGCAAATTGTAAAGTACAGTTTATGTTAATCTTTCATTCTGTATTAACTGTTAACTGCTTGAATACAGCTGCGTAAAATACAGTTATTCAAATTGATATGTTATGCTCATGTTTAAATATAATTTAGTAATTTACATGGTGGTGGATATCTCCAAGTAATTGTTGAAATATTTCACTGTTCTCCAAAATTGATTCAGCTGCTCATATGTTTATGGTATAGATAATGTCTTCTAAGAACATATCCTCACCAGTGGTCGAACATTCAAGGTAAAGTGTACATCACCTTTGCTGAATGCATGATTTCCAAGCGCTTGCATAAGGACACTTGCATGAAGTTTGAATCAGCAGAAAAGATTAACTAATCATACATATTGCTTCATTCTATTCTGTGCATCTTTCTCTGTGATTAATTTTGGCTGACTATAATTTGGTACACAAGAGTGCTTTTGATTATGGTTAGCATGAAAATGAAACATTCGGGATTGTTTGAGGTAAACATCCAAGGGAAACAGCTTCATAAAATGCATATTGTTAGGTATATATTTTTGTCTAGTAGCTGACAAGAAGAAAATGAAAAAGACACCATTAAAGTGATTCACCTAATTCGTAATAATGCCTGCAAGAAATTACTGTATTCTCTGATGCGTAACGTTTTTCAAAACATTAGAAAAAGCTTTCAGTTATCAACCTACTTAGATTTTTAAAACATACAGTGGACATAGACGGTATATTGGTTCAGCATTTATTTTTAATATTTAGCCAACCTAATGAAAGTAGAATGAATTCTTCTGGATTCTGCTATCAGACAGTGATCAACAGGCACATCCCAAAAAGCTTATAAGTAGGAAATGAGGAAAATGTTTTCTTCAAATATTAGTCCCTGACAGTTGATTTAAGCCATGCTGCCTTTGAGCCTCAGCATAATATATAACTATTAAGCCATTGATCCTATTCTCCATGAATATGCCTAGCCCAGAGGACATAGACTTGCTACCAGCCAAGTCACTGTCTGTGTCCCATGGATTCCCAATCCCATATACAGCATGTACATGTTCATACTCCAGTCATTCAATTTTAGCCTCCAAGAAAGAGAGCAAGCATTATGAACATGAAAGCAGGCAGCTGCCATCCCCCTTCCTGCAGGGGCCACCTTCCTCAATCTGGGTAGGAGAACTGGTCATGAGGATGGCATCTGGGAATGGGTCAAGCTATTTTGCGTCAGATGCCGAAGCAGTCTCCCAGCTACCAGGATGGAAAAGATCTCACCAGTTCAGGGAGGAGAGAGAAAGAAGGAAGCAGCTGGGAAAGCCTGAAACAATGGTGGAAACTTCTCTGCTTATCATGGTGGGGGATAGGTGAGCCTATGAAAGACCCGAGGACTGGAATATCACATCACTGAGTTGCTGCAATACATTCTTTTCTGTTGCGGATATGAATGAGCAAGTCTGAGTGACTCCCTTTGGTTCCTCCTTCACCACCTGCTTGAGGAAGAACAACTGGAAGGAAGAGTAAAGACTGCAGTTCTCAATTCCCTCCCCTTACCCCCCATTTCACACATGGATTTGGAGGAATAAAGCTATTCCCCCTCTAAAGGAAGAGGGAAGGAAGAAATATATTACATCATCCCAAATAACCTGGGGCCATGATAAGTAGAACATGAACTAACAGACCAGGGATGAAATTCAGCAGGTTCTGACAGGTTCTGGAGAACCAGTAGCAGAAATTTTGTTTAGTTCGGAGAACCAGCAAACACCACCTCTGGCTGGCCCCAGAATGGGGTGGGAATGGAGATTTTTCAGTATCCTTCCCCTGCCACGCCCACCAAGCCACGTGGTAAAAAAACCAGTAGTAAAAAAAATTGAATTCCACAGGTAGCAGACCTATCTAAGTGAATAGGACCACAATGTAGCATGGAAGGCTAGACAGGTGGCTTGGAAGTTCCCATAAAATGAGAGCTGGAAAGAGCCCATTTGAGGCCATTATTAGGGCTAAAAGATCAGAAGGAAGGATGTGCACTAAACCTGGCTGAGGTACCTTTTAAAGCAGTGGCCCCCAACCTTTTGGGCACCAGGGACTTGTTCCATGGAGAGAGTTTTTTTCCACAGACCGAAGAGGGCACGGTTTTGCATGCTGTCTGCATCCCGCAGATGGGGCTTTGCTTGTTTGTGCGGATCAGTTTCTGGCATGCCGTGGACCATAGACTGAGGGTTGGGGACCCTTGTTTTAAAGGACTGATGAGGGAATAGATCCTCTATTCTTGTTCATCTTTTGCCTTCAACAGGCTTTTGTTGGCAACTTGAAAGTATATCCCAATGGTGGGATGGGGGAGGAATTAATGGGTCTTCCTTAGATAAAGTGAAGCATTCTTTGGAAAGATGGTCTGCTAATGGTGCTGGGGCTGCTGGGAATTTCAATTCATCAACATCTGTAGAGCTACATGGATTATGGATTAAAGTGTATTTATTTAAATAAGTAACTGTTGTATTTATGAATACAAGTATTTTATAATCCACCCCTCAGGTTAATGAGCTGTTAATGCGCTTCTAAATTTGCTTTTGCACATTTCGGCAGCAGATGCTGTTTTGCTGTCTTGTTCACCATGTTTCACTTCCATGACTGACTCCAAGTTCCAATAGAGCGAAGGGGAAAACTTTTCTATATTTTTCATGCTCTGGCTTATTTCATATACCTCTGTTGTATCTCTTCTTATTGATCTTCCCCCTAAACACTGTAGGAATATGATTTATATTGAATAAATACATATAACATAACATGCAAGAAATCATAACTACACCTTTTCAAAAATACCCTGTTTCCCCGAAAATAAGACATCCCCCTGATAAAAAGCCCAATCGTGCTTTTGAACACCTGCGCTAAAATAAGGCGCGCGCCCCCCAAAAAATAAGCCTGCCTGAAAATATTTAAACGCATGCGCAGCCGGTCCCCGCCATTTCCTCTGGTTAGGGTTAGGGAGACATTGCTGGAAATCAGGTTAGATGGCAAGAGGAGCCCCGTCTTGCTCCACAGGCCCCAAAATAATAAGACTTCCCCGAAAATAAGGCCAAGCGCTTATTTCGGGGTTCAAAAAATATAAGCAGGGTCTTATTTTCAGGGAAACTCAGTAATACAAAAAAACCAAAGTAAACCATATAAAAATGTTTGTCCCAAAAAATCATTCTAGCTATATTTTAGCATACCTACACTTTTTTTCCATGTAAAAAAATCCTGTGCAATTTGCATTTTCTTCATTTGCATTTCATAAGTAATTCTAATTTTAAATCTACTTAATTTTAGCTATACATTATTGTAAAAAAAAAAAAAGATTGAGGAATCCTTTCCCTCTTGTTTATACTTGTGACCAATTTAAATTTTATATAGTTGCTTGTTTGGATAATTGAATGCTAAATATTTTACGTAGTATTAGTCTTTTGCATAAATATTGATGTGTTACAATTGAATTCAATATTCAATTGTAACACATACCAATTGTGGTAAGAATTCAGCAGGTAAAATCTTATTCATTAGATACCTATAAGAATAATGTGTTTAGTTGTATATTAAGAGGAACATTATATGAGCACCATCTAATGGTCACATTTAGATCAGCAAAGCTGCTCACTGTCTTGAACTCTCCAGCCTTTATTAAAAGTTTGTTCTAGGTATGCTTGAGGTTGAAGTTACCAGTATGATCACAGCTGACTAAGTCAGCTGATATTTGAGTCAGTACCGTTTACGTCATAGTATAACTCTGCCAAAGTCTGAAACAATATATTTTACCTACCGAGTATTATTGAAAAGGAATTCAGTAAAGTCTATCAGTGTTGTTATAGACATTAATTGCACCCAGGGCAAAATACATATTTTAGTTTTATAGAAAAAATACTTTATCAAGTTCTTTCTCTTTTTAGGTAATATATAATGCTATTTATTCTGTATAATAAAGACAGATGAGTCAATATTACTTTCACAGATATTTAATCACACATTCTCCTTTCTGGGTTAATCTCTACATTGAAAACTATTTAGTTGACACAAAATGCATTTAAACATTATTCTTCTTTCTCAAAATGTATTAATTAAGTGAATTTTGGCCCCTTTTATATAAAAAGAATGCATGCTGGAAACTGTGCCTCTCCTAATTTTGATCAGAATTTGTAAATTTCAGTTCTGCCAAGAATCTTTAGTTATATGATAATGATGTGGAATATTTTGTTGTCAATAGCCATACCAGCTGATTTTGTACAGCATATGGGAAACAAACAATATGATCAACGTAGTGGCCTAGAGATGGAGCTCTCAGTTCACAATCAGGCTGTGAGTTCGATCCTAGCTAGCGGCAGACATTTTTGTGGGTTCAATGAGTTACTGTCTGCTGTGAACTCCATGTAGGCATCAGGAAGGGCATCTGGCCAGTAAATACTTGCACTCCTTTTAGGCATCCCAACTCCACCCTGATGCAAGGGATTACAGGGTCGTTAAAAGAAAAAAAATGGAAACACAAAATATAATCATAACATAATAGAGGGTGAGAGACAGTGCATGTTATAAAAAAAGAATATGAAGCTGTGACTTCCAGTGTCAATTCTGTACCTTTTTTACAGTTTGAAGAAATGTCACCTTTAGATGCAGCAGAATCACTCTGAAAGTGAGATGAGCAATACCTAAATTTGATAAATAAATAAAACCCTAAATCTATAGATTCTGCATCTCCAGGGGTGGTACATGGGTTTGACATTCATTTCAATGTACATAACATAGTCTATGTGCATAAATGAAATGGAATATGAATCTAAATTGGTAGTGAGGAACGCAGTCAAAATCCTTTCTCAGCACATAGTAAGCTGAGTCTAAAAATGGTGAAACCTGTAGCCATTACTATTGATTTTAGTGCAACTTTCCTCATTTCAGCAATTCAGTAGTAAAAAAAATGAATTTCTTTTCCCTTTCTGGCATGACTCTTAATGAGATGTATTTTCTCTTGTCCTTATTCTGAATTGGTTCATACATTCAAAATGGATTGTTCACGTGAAATTATCCTGAATCCTGTTGAGAATGAAGCAGATAACATTCCCTGCTTTCTTTAGAGCACCATCATAATCACTTTCCCAAGACAAAAACAGACTCCAAATGCTTATACCAAACAGCATTTAATTGTGAGTCAAATTACTGCAGTTTGATATCATGGCTTCAATAATGCTGACGCCATTATTTCAGTAACATGTAGGTCAGCATAGAAATGTCATCCAATAACTGAAAACCAGAGCTAAATTTCAGATCATGTAAGCTGAAGGAGCAAAATTCGATTTGTACTTCTAGATAGATCAGGAGTACAAAGGTGTGGTGTTCATACAGTCTAACCCTACTAATTTACAGCTCCCAGAGGATCAGTGGGGCTGAATTTTTCAGGCACATGATACAGATGAAATGAGTACCTTAAGACTTCAAGATTGCACCTTTTTAGAATCTCTCTCTCTCCCTCTCTTTCTCTCCCTCTCTCTCTCTTACACACACACAAACACATTACTCCTTAAAACCTCTCAAAATGGGAACAATTAATTGTTTCCATTTTGAGAGGTATTAAGGAATAAAATTTGGGTGACTTCGTTCTTAGGAAAGTTTAAACCACATTTTGTTACTTCTATTTCCCTGAACCTCACCCAAATGGCTTGTTTATAATTGCTCCCTAAAACACAAAAATGATGAAATTTTATAAGAAAATAATAAAGGAAAAGCTTTTAATGTATGGTTCTTAAGGTGCAATGTAAAGCTTGTTGTAACTATCAGACTGGCAGCTTACATACTCATGGTATGGATTGTAAAAAGAAAATCAGAATTCAGAGCAAAAAAAGGGGGAGTATTATATACTTTACAGTATTTACTAAGGGGTTGTCTGAGGTTATCCTCTTGGCAGTAAATTTTGCTTTCAATATTACTGACTTGTTTTGTTTTGTCTTGTTTTTTAATCAGACAATGTTTTTCTTGACAAGCCTTCAACAAAATACATCCAAGTGGACATGGAACAGACGTCAATCAGCCCAGTTCACCAAGTCATTGACAAAGTGAAAGGTTACTACAATACTCAATCAGACAATTTCTATAGAAATATGATCATGTCAGACTCCCTGAGCCACAGTACAAAATTTTGAATAACTGGGTATCTGGAAGAAGACAAGTCAACAAGCGGAATAAATATTATTCAGTGTTGAACTTGTGGTGACTGGCTGAAGATAGAAACTCTACCAAAGTGTTGTGCTTTATCCAATAAGCTGTTCAGCTACCTATACTTGGAGAAACAGAACATCTAATTAATTGTCTCCACTGATCCGGTATTGATGCTGGCACTCTCTTCTCAACAGTTCTCAAGCATCTACACAGTGACATGTTTATTAATCCCATCTATAATCTCACAAAATTAAGAATCTTGAAAAGCCCGAAACTAAAGCTTGTAGCTTCCAAAGACATTTTCAAAGCATGCTGTTAAGATGTTGCATCAACCCAAATTTTCTTCTGTGATATATCTATGTGTCTGTGTGCATGTAGCCCTACGTAGGGAGAGCTATACAATTGTGCATGTCCATAGTATAAATGGATCCCCTTGTTTCATATAATCAAATCTCTGAAAAGAGAGATGATAGCATATTCTGCTTGCAGCATAAGCAGAAGTCTGCTTGTGCAATGCTAGAGGGGTCATTTGAGATTTTACAGATTTTTTTTTTCTCCACAGACAAAACTATTTTAGTGAATTTATACTTCTTTGTGCCTGATTACAGAAACCAAAAGTGTTTCAAAGATTATCTTAACTCTTAATCTTTACTCTTGCTTGCAAACTCTGGGCCATATTTATTATTTTATTATTTTTTTAATGGCAGAAGTATTGAAGTGTGCTTCTTTGATTTTGGAAGAGCTTAATGAAGTTTTTTATGTTAACTTGAAAGTTTGCCTAGTTATAGACCAAAAGAAACTGAGCAGTTGAATATGTCACGGTTGCTATGCATTTTCATCATGATCAAAGAATAGAAATTCAGAATCAGTCCAATATGATATATAAACTTCTATCAGTTTTTCCTAATTTGCTTTATTTTCACATCCTTAGATATGTGGAATTCCAGACTGGAACATGAAGGTTTTCCATTGATTTATGCCAAGAGCAATGTTTATTAACCTGTACAAATCAAGTTACTACCAATTCTTACACCTTTTCACCCAGATAGACCTTTTCCAAGATGTGTATTGACATACACCTAACAAGAAATCTTTATCATTTTAGATACACACCGCTGCTGAAACAATTGAGATTTTCACACGTAAGCATAGCGGTCATACTATCTATTCTTCCCTTAATACAGTATTTTGAATTACAGATTATATTATTACATACTCTGTAGCACATATACTTAGATTTACTAAAGTCAGTACGCCTCATCTCTAAAAAGAGAAAGTTGTTATATTCATTGTTTACAAATATAACACAAATTCTCTTTGGATGAAATTAGTTAAACACTCCAAATATTTTTAAAAAATTCTATGGTAAATATAAAACAATCTTTGTCACTTGCTCAATTCTTTCTGTGTGCTACTTTATTTAATCTCCCAGTAATATATAACATAATCTCCAGTATGTCTTCTTAGAAGTAATTCCAACTGAATACAAGGAGGTTTATTTTAAGGAAAATTTGTACAGAATTGCAAATTTGACCAGTGACTGACAGGTGGTCATAGGATTTCCCCTTTTTCTATGGCAATAATCTCTGCATGCTTATTTTCAAAATATGTTTCAACTCCATCTGTTTTATAGCTGTTTAACAACTATAATGTATTAATTTGCACCATCAGAATTGTCAAATTAACTTGCCCCATTACACCAAAGTTGTTTGACTTTAAACTATTTAATTTGTTTTATAATCCCCTAAAAGGCATTATTTATCGTGGGTTAAGGATTTAATTTAATATGAGTGAATGATTCCTTATGACATCAAATTATACCAGAATCTGATGGGATCAAACAACTTTACTAAAGAGAATGTTTTCTAAACATTCTGTGCCATCTAAAAAATTAGTTTATGTCTCATAATAAATTTCAGAAAGTAGTTTATGTAACATTTTTTCTGGATAAAAATATTCAAAATAAGAAGTGGAAATGTATTTCTGTATATGGTAATTGGAAGTAAATAATATGAAAATGGTAAATAAGGTTTTACTTTCATTAGGAAAATTGTAATACTTTAGTTTCCCCTTAAAATGGTTTTATTTGACCAGATTAATGTGAAATGTGCCTATATTTTAGCCAAATAAGAATATTCTTTGCATTTACTACCATGTAGTAATTCTTTAAAAATTATATCAGATAAATAGTTTTTCTAGTACTCTTCTTTCATCATATCGTTTTTCTGTATAATTCTTTGGTTTTCTTATCAGCAAAGCTTAACTTTCCTTGTACATATTTATTTATTTCTGAGGTTCAAAATATGTCAGTATATTTCAACTGCACACTAGCAGTCTTTATAATTATATGCAAACTTTAAGTGATAGGGAGAAAAATAGGTTTGTGTGTGTGTGAACATGTCTGCATGTTGGATTTGCTATGTGTACAGTTTATTGGATAAGCTTTTGTTTATCACGGAAATACTGATATAATTTCAAACATTAGTTTTTAGGAACTAGTGATACAATTTATAGAAACATTGTAACATCAGTAGTCTAAGTCATTAAATTTTTCAAAATTGTGAGTGGCTCTTGATTTTTTGCAACTGATTAATGAAATTCTTTGGTAGAAAGCCGGAGAATAACCTATTTCTTCCAAGTAATCTTTCTTCACCAGAATTTGGAGATGGAAGAGTTAAACCAGACACTGAGAGGCCAGGGAAGTCCAAACTCTGCCCAGTGACCTAAGGGTCACAATAGACTACCTGATTGAAAAGAGGATGACATAAGAGGGAAGGTATTTTTATGTATTCTCAGGGATTTCAAGATGAGAAGAAAAGCAAACAATCTGTCATTATTCTCCAAAATAATGCAAAATTGGAATTTTAGGCAAATATTTCACCCTTTTCAGATAGTTTGGAACACTAAAATTGTAACATTAAAATCCCCAAAGTGCACTCACTTTTATCTCCTTAGCCAATACTTGGCATCACCACATGCATTTCATGTTGTTGTTAGTTGCGAAGTCGTGTCTGACCCATCGCGACCCCATGGACAATGTTCCTCCAGGCCTTCCAGTCCTCTACCATCCTCTGGAGTCCATTTAAGCTCACGCCTACTGCTTCAGTGACTCCATCCAGCCATCTCATTCTCTGTCGTCCCTTTCTTCTTTTGCCCTCAATCTTTCCCAGCATTAGGCTTTTCTCCAGTGAGCCCTTCCTTCTTAAATTTTATTAAAAATTTGTTCTATTGGTGTTTATAGAAAACTGAGATATTGGAAATGGGGTGGAACTTGAGTAATATTTAAAATATTAAAATATTGATGACTTAACAGGGCTCAACAAACACATTGTATAAAGAAATGTGATTGATGTTTAAAAATATTTTTAGAAAAGCAATAAAAGTATAATAAAAAGCGAATAGTACTGTTTAAAGATAAAGAGGTGAATATTAAGAACCCAAACAAGTGGGGGGAGTACAAATTGGGAAAACAGTATTATATATATTGAGATAGATAGATAGATAGATAGATAGATAGATAGATAGATAGATAGATAGATAGATGATAGATAGATATAGATATAGATATAGATATGAATGTATTATAATTATAACGAGCATATTAAGGTTAGATTGTGCTCATAAGTTTACATACCCTGGCAGAATTTATGATTTCTTGGCCATTTTTCAGAGAATATGAATGATAACACGAACACTTTTCTTTCACTCATGGTTAGTGTTTGACTGAAGCCATTTATTATCAATCAACTGTGTTTATTCTTTTTCAACCATAATGACAACAGAAACTACCCAAATGACCCTGATCACAAGTTTACATACTCCAGTTCTTAATATGGTGTATTGCCCCCTTTAACATCAATGACAACTTGAAGTCTTTTGTGGTATGTGTGGATGAGGCTCTTTATCTTCTCAGATGGTAAAGCTGCCCATTCTTCCTGGCGAAAAGCCTCCAGGTCCTGTAAATTCTTGGGCTGTCTTGCATGAACTGCACATTTGAGATCTCCCCAGAGTGGCTCAATGATATTGAGGTCAGGAGACTGAGATGGCCACTGCAGAACCTTCACTTTATTCTGCTGTAGCCAATGACAGGTCGACTTGGCCTTGTGTTTAGGATCATTTCCATGTTGGAATGTCCAAGTACGTCCCATGCGCAGCTTCTGGGCTGATGAATGCAAATTGCCCTCCAATATCTTTTGATAACATACTGCATTCATCATGCCATCAATTCTGACCAAATTTCCTGTGCCTTTGTAGCTCACCCATCCCCAAAACATCAGCGATCCACCTCCGTGTTTCACAGTAGGAATGGTGTTCTTTTCATCACAGGCCTTGTGGACTCCTCTCCAAATGTAGCATTTATGGTTGTGGCTGAAAAGCTCAATTTTGGTCTCATCACTCCAAATGACCTTGTGCCAGAAGGTTTGAAGCTTGTCTCTGTGCTGTTTGGCGTATTGTAAGCAGGATACTTTGTGGCATTTGCATAGTAATGGCTTTCTTCTGGCAACTCGACCATGCAGCCCATCTTTCTTCCAGTGCTTCCTTATTGTGCATCTTGCAACAGCCACACCACATGTTTTCAGAGAGTCCTGTATTTCACCTGAAGTTATTTGTGGGTTTTTCTTTGCTTCCTGAACAATTTTCCTGGCAGTTGTGGCTGAAAGTTTAGTTGGTCTACCTGACCGTGGTTTGGTTTCAACAGAATCCCTTATTTTCCCCTTTTTGATTAGAGTTCGAACATT
Organism: Arizona elegans; assembly: GCA_022577455.1. Lineage (NCBI taxonomy): Eukaryota > Metazoa > Chordata > Lepidosauria > Squamata > Colubridae > Arizona > Arizona elegans. The sequence continues at coordinate 249,551,182 of JAKOOJ010000001.1, forward strand.
ACTGATTGGCATTCTCAATTCCTTGGATATCTTTTTATATCTCTTTCCTGCTTTATATAGTTCAGCTACCTTTTCCTGCAGATCCTTTGACAATTCTTTTGCTTTCCCCATGACTCAGAATCCAGAAACATCAGTGCAGCACTGGATGAGGGATGCAAGGGTCTGTCAGGAGGCCAGAAACTCATTGACCTTTTATACACACAGACTAATTACATGCAAACAGATCACAAGTGAGGATGGTTATCTTTAATAGCCATTCACACCCCTTTGTGTCAACCTGTGTGCATGTTATCAGGCCACAATCACCAGGGTATGTAAACCTTTGATCAAGGTTCTTTGGGTAGTTTCTGTTGTCATTATGTTTAAAAAAGAGTTACAGTTGATTGATAATAAATGGCTTCAGCCAAACACTAACCATGAGTGAAAGAAAGGTTTTCGTGTTATCATTCATATTCTCTATACCATCTACCTCTGCAGCTTTACCATTATTCAAGAGTCACACGTTTATTAAATCTTTTTCAACACCTTTTCCTTGAACGTTAACATTTATAGTGTTTCTTACTAGCCCACTCTTCAAATCTCTAAAATGTTCCTTCCGGCATACCATCATTTCAGTTTCATTCCAGATCATTTTATCCATTTTAATTCCATTTGCTTGCTAGAGGCTTCTTGTCATCCCTCCTCACACAACTATCTTTCCCACTATACATTATATATTTTAAGTCTCATTCTTTTCAGCATCTTCTTGTATCAATTTTTTTTTCAGTTCTTCATTTTACCAAGTAGCTTTGTACATTTCCCATTAGCACTTGTATGGCACTCCATACTCACTTTGTTCTAAGCTCTTCAACATCTTTCCTCACATTCAGTTTCCATTTATTCTGTAAGACTTAGTCTGATGTACAATGTATTTTCATACTAGTCCTGTGCATTCTCTCCCTAAATCCTTCCTTTACAGTAACAAAAATAGTTTGTCTGATATTCAGTCTCTAATCACCTTTCCCTAGTCTTCTCAGTCTTTCTGAAACAAATAGCAAGGGCACTTAGACTTATATACTGCTTCACAGTGCTTTATAGCCCTCTCTAAGCAGTTTACAGAGTGAGCAAATTGTCCCAACAATCTTGGTCGTCATTTTACCGACTTCAGATGGAAGGCTGAGTCAACCTTGAGTCGGTCAGAATCGAACTACTGGCAGTGGGCATAGTTATCTTGCAATACTGCATTCTAACCACTGCACCATCATGGCTCATATGCTTTGTGATCATTATGAAAGGAAGAAAAAGAACTGAGTGTCACCTATACTGAAGACATCCAACTCCAAATACTATGATGACTTTGCCCAGACGCTTCATATAGATATTAAAATGACAAGAGTGACAGATTGGTTCCCTGTGGAACTTCACAGCCTAGCATCCATGAAGCCAAGCAGAAATCTCTCAAAGCTGTATTCTTGCTGCCAATCCAGGTATGAAACTTAACTGGAATGGGTACAGATAGTCCATATCCTCCAAGTATATATGAAAGGAGTGTTATTCTGAGTAAGTATGCATCCAGCAAAGGCTACAGCTTTGAAGTTAGCTGATAAATATTAGCAGATGCTGTTCTGACCTAGTTTCCCTTAAAAAGCAGGAAGCAGAGTCTTGGTCCTGACAAAACCTCTTTCATTTACATGACTGTGAATTCCTTTCATTCACTGTCAGCAAGACCTGTCTAAACAATTTTTCAAAGGAATATTTATCAAAACAGACCTTATCTCACTTGGAAGGCTGCCAGGTAACTAGTTTCCAAATGCAGTACAAGGCAAAACTTGGTAGAGTCTCTCAGAGTCACGGAACGAATAAATTGTTTCCTGCAAAAGCCCACTCCCTGTTCACTCCTCTTTTGTTTCCTATGGGAGGGGCCTCCAAGGTGTGGCTTTACTCCCTAAGTCGACCCTGCTTTCTGAGTTGCTCTTGTTTTCTGGCAGCTCTGCGCATGCACACACTGGGAACAGGCTCCAGCTGTTTCTCTGCCTCACTGCTGTCTGGCTCCCTCTCTGCCTCCAAGGCAGAGCCCTAGCCCCCAGGAGACTGGCCCATATTCCTCCCCAACCTCCTTACTGTCCAACTCTACTGCCAGCTCTTCTGGCTGCCGGCGGGCCACAACAGATGCAAATATTGATAAATACTAAGTTCTGGAAGCAAATCATAAGACATAATTAAAATTTTAATTACCAACCTTACCAAATGCTTAGATACAGTTGGAGATCATGGAACAGATGAACTTTGATATATAGATAAATATCAATTTCTCAATATTTCTGTGACATAGAATCCATTACTCTTATTATTTGAGATCATGTTCTGTCTCCAAAGCTCGTAGGTACTGTTTGTTTCAGAGTGAAATTAAACTTTGGATGGGGACGGTTCATAAAAGAAGCTTGCTGTGCTTTATATATATTTACAGCTCCAGTTCTGCCCAATCTGTTGAGAATGATGGTGTGATGATCTTAGTGACTTAGCATTCCTGCATTGCAGTAGTTCCCTGCATGTTTGCCTCAAAATAAAAATAGAAATTATGCAGAAATCTTGTTGCCTGCATTGGCTAGAATGAGCCAGCAGAGTGCAATATGGCACCATTATTAGTTACGCAGTGAAACTTTCAAAAACATCCCATTTCTGTATGCAGTTGTGAACGGAATTGTCTTAAGCAGGAAAATTTACATGCAGACCAAAGTCTCAACTCATACCCTGAAGGCATATCACAACATAAAGCAAATTTTAATTCTGCATACTTATGGGAGATTCAGCAGTCATGGATATTGTGAACACTAGAAGAGACAGAAAAAGAAAAGCTTATTCAATAATGCCTTCTTTAGACAGGGCCCTTCATCACTAAATGATAGATAAGCCTATTAGCGAACAGAACAATGACTCAGCTCTCAAATTACATTCCATTTTCATGTCAGAGGGCATTTTCATGTCAGAGGGCATGCTTTCTTTGATTAATTTTAAAGTTTGTATGAATATTCATATCCCATAATCCAACATTTGTTCATTTTTAAATGACAATTGAAAAAAATTACTTGAGGCACAGAAAAAGAAGATATGGCAATATACACTATCAGCTTTTGTTGATAGGTTCTGAAATGGAAAGAAAAGTTCACATTCTCTGTTGTTAGGATCCTTTTGAAGTTTGCCCATTCCTCTAAAAAATATAATTTTTTTATTCCAGAACATATCTATACATGTCTATATATAATCTACCAAGAGTGGATTTACAAAACACTACAGTACCTTTAGAGAACCGTGAACTTTGGTGTTGAAGATTCCTGAGAATATCATGGATAGCCAAGAAAACAAACAAACTTATCAAAGAAATCAACCCAGAGTTCTCATGTGAGAGACAAATGACCAGACTCAAATTATATTTTGGAAACATGATTTGTTTCCAAAGGCCCATCACTCTGGAGAAATCTATAATTCTGGGAAAGGTGGAAAGAAACAGAAGCAACAACCTGGAGAATTGCAACTACACTAGCAATGGATGTACTATTGGAAGACTTAAAGGACTAGCTTGGAGACAGCTTGTCCCAGATAAAAAATCTTTGTGGTCACTAAAGAATCAATATGACTTTATGGCATATCACATTGGTTACTTGAGATATTGCCTTTCCTCCATTCCTTCCTGATATTGCAGAATTGGTGTGCTTTGTGTTCCTTTGATTAAACAAGGTTATTTATCAAGGCCCCACAAAAAGGCCTTTTCTGTAACCATGCCTGTCCTCCAAAATCTAGGCAGCTGGAGATCTGGATAGATCCCACTCTACTGTTGTTCAGAAGATTCATGAAGTTCAGGCTCTTCTCTCAGGTGTTTTGCATGAGAAAGTGAAGGCCCTTGCTTCATTCCACTTGGTCTGTCATACTTGCCATCCTTTATCTTTCATGTTTATTGGTTTTATTGATATTGATTTGATTGTTGTGAGCCCCTAGAATCACTAGGAGTTGGGTGGCATTTATTATGGTAACCAATCAGATATCATCCCATTCGTTGATTCTCCATATTTTGCTCTAATGACATTGCATTTTCTTCCTAATTTTTACCCTAGAGTTCTGGAGAACCCCAAAAGGCTGCTGGAAAAGTCTTCTAATATGTACACACACACAGACACACACACACTCTAAAATACTAGAAACAGTGTGGCTTACTATAAAATACTAGAGACAGTGTGGCTTACACACACACACACACACGCACACAGTATAAAATACTAGACACAGTGTGACTTACTAAGGCTAGTGTGGCCTTAGTGAGGCATTCAGCAGAGCTAAGGGAGAACATATGATCAAATAAGCACTGCACTGACCCTTTTCTACGTTCATTGTTACATTACATACACGGGGCCAAAGGTGGATTACAATCTTATGGCACTAGACATTCTGCTGAAGCCACTGGAGTCTGTGGGAATTTCTCAGTGTCTCAGTTAAAGTACTAACCAAGGATTTGGAAGGCTCAGGGTCTATCCATCTTCAACCATGGAAACCCACCCGAGTAACCTTGTGGTAAGATAGGCAGCCAATAAATCTGATAAAATAAAATAAACTCAACGGAGTGACTTGGAGCTACTCCTTCTCCTTCTGCCTAGTCCCCTTCGCACAGTTGCTATTCAAGGAAATAAAAGAGCTCCTGGAGAAAAGGCAGGATATAAATCTAATCAACCAAACAACAAATAATAAATAAAGTTGGCATTTTGGTTAATTTATAACATAGCTTCTTCAAAGTTTGATTTCCAATGGACAGAGGGATAACTGAAGTCTTTCTGTTATATAATAGCTGCACATCTTTTCCTGAAAGGCAGATTCAGCTATATGAGGCAGTATGAGGAAACAGGGGATAGAGAAATGATAGAAGATATATAGAGGGAAACATACTGCTCAAGCTATGCTTTTAGTGGTATTCAGCATTATGTAGAGTGCAGGGAATGTGAAAAAACAGAGCAAGAAATTAAAGGCATGAGTTAAACATGAAACATAGCTAAAATTAGTATTTGTATTCATAACATTCTGAAATACAGTGGCACAGCTAAACATTCTCCCCTTGGTCATTTTTACTGTAGATTTCTAAGCCCAGCAGCCTGTTTCCTCAAGTTGCCCTTCAAACAACACATGGAAGCCCATAAAACAGGACAGAGCAGTAAATGCAGATTTAAAGAACCTGTTAACATATTAATGAAAGAGCCCAGGCTAAACAGATGGGTTTACACGGGTGTGAAACTCACAGGGTCATGTTGCTGTCACATGACGTTTTGTGACATTTTTCCCTTTCGTGGAGCTGGGGTGGGTGTGGCCTGCATTTGATGCATCCAGCCAGCAGGCCGCCAGTTTGACACCCCTGAGTTAGAATATTTCAGGTGCTTTTCTCAAAAGTTATCTGATCCTTTCAAAAGAAAGAATGATAAGAATTAAACACTATACCCAATCTGAATCAGGGCAAAAAACAACTAGCCTAAAAGACAAGCCTACAAAATAAAGTGCAGAACATTGATCCCAGAGAACTTAGTTTTTTCTCCTTTTCTGCAAAGCAATGGAAAAGGCTTCAGCTGGAAAAGGTATTTGGGACAGTTTGAACTAATGTGTGGGAAGGCTTGGCAGGCTTTGTATCTTTTTGTGCACATCTGGAGTTGGAAAAGAATTTTCCCTAACATAAAAAAAATTGCATGAGGTAATCTGTTAAAGCTGTTTGGGTACCTTATTTCTTTCAGGCTTACATTTAGAAACATAGAAGCATAAACTGACAGAAAAAGGCCTAGTAGTCCATCAAATATGCCCTGTGTTTGTTATTTTTGTTTTGCTTTTTTATGTATATATTAAATTTTATTTATTTTTAATTTTTGTTGGATGGTGGATGTATGTTTATCCCAGGCATGTTTAAATTCAGTTATTGATGATTGACCTGCTACCTCCGCCTGAAGTTGGATCCAAGCTTTGTCTACTCTTTCTCTGAAGTAATACTTTTCTAACGTCACTTTTGAACTTCCCTCCTGTCAATTTGAGGTTATGCTCCTGTGTTCTTGATTTTTGCTTAATATTGAAAATATTTTTTGCTTAATATTGAAATTTTTTACCATTCTAGTAAATTCACATGTATCAGGTAAGCATAGACAAATACTCCTGTTATTGGAATTAAATTTTCTACCAAAGCAGGATTCGTTTTTTTTTAAAGGATGCAATCCCATTAAAACAGGGGTGAAATCCAGCAGGTTCTGACAGGTTCTGGAGAACCGTTAGCAGAAATTTTGAGCAGTTTGGAGAACCGGTAGCGGAAATTTTAAGTAGTTCAGAGAACCGGCAAATACCATCTCTGGCTGGCCCCAGAGTGGGGTGGGAATGGATATTTTGCAATATCCTTCCCTTGGAGTGGGGTGGGAATGGAGATTTTACCTGCCCCTGCCACGCCCACCAAGCCACACCACACCCACGAAGCCACACCCACAGAACCGGTAGTAAAAAAAATTGGATTTCACCACTGCATTAAAGGCAATGAGGCTAACTCTAAGCAAGGATGTTTAAGATTCTGCTATATATGTATATATATATGAAAGTGAATTCCAGTACCCATGGCTGGCTTTAGGCTAAGGCCAAGTGGGCACAGGCTTAGGTTGCCAAAGCTTGGGGGTACCAATGCCACCCCTCTTTTCAAAAACAAATTCCTCAATAAAAATTTCTCCTACCTTTAAAGACTCATACTTTCATATTGTTAAATACATGATTTCAGGTATTTTGCATTAAGACTTAGCCATTTTCAATTAACTATCGTTGACATTTCTGCTTCAATGTAATGGTAGATCAAGTAATAGTTGCCAAGCAGATGTTAAACAAATCATTCTAAAAATGGGGGGAGGAATCACATTTGTGGGGGGTGGCGTCATCTGTCGGTGTGCCCTAGAGACACCATATGACTTTGAGCCAGTACTGGCAATGCCAGTCATTTCTGGCATAGATATACTGTAATTTGTACTCTAAAACAGTAACTTCTAGCTTTTCTTTAGCTGAGAAAATAACTCCTCATTATTTAATGCCTAATGCAGAAATGTCTGGGGTGATACAGAGGGAAAATAGGAGGATAGGAGGAATAGCCACTATCAAAGCAATGGTGAGATAAAAGGAGCCTAAGCCCAGGTCAAAAAAGGTAACTTGAGAAAACATATCTGACTCCTCTTCATAATTCACCCAAAGATCAAGGGAGGGAGGGGAAAGTACTTTCAGACTTGCAAATTCTGCTACTATAGCTGTTGCAATAAAAGTATTACTGATCTTCATGGCATTGGTTTTTTAACCTGTGGAGCTGACAGGCAGAGACAACCAGGTTTACAAGATGAAAGGCATAGAAATCCAGCTGTTCCTTTTTTGTACACGTGTCATCATCCCACTTGTACAAAAAAGCATTGTGCTGCAATGCTGAGCTTGCAATCTTGCAAATTTTGATATACAACCCCTTCTCTGAAAGACACCCGCACCTTACAAGCTAAATACTGCTAGGAGGGGAGAATTTCATGCTCTAAAAAGTGGTGAAACCAAACCACATGTATAAAATGATCAGCAAATCAGAATCAAATTACTAATATTTGAACACTGAATTCTAAATTATAATCTCCCGAACCAAAGAAGTTAACAAGTGTCAGATGCTTACAGAAAGTTCTATATAACAACTTTCAGCTTTTTAAGAGCCAGGGTAGAAGTATTTTCAATACAGTACACAAGCCAATGATGGGATGATGGTTGTTATCAAGAATGCAGGGAAAGTTGATATCTTTCCTTCTATTTCCCACTGAAACCTGTTTCAGAGGAACATGAATATTTGGCTGTTCATTCATATCCAATTTGTATTTACTACTGACCATGTTGATGTATTTCCTCAAGCAGCCAATTTGTTCCAGAAAAGAGAGTGAAATGGAAGCTGGGGGACTGATAGCAACAAGAATGTAAAACTCAAAATTGTACATGGATGACAAAACCATCATTTAGAAAAAGAAGCTTTTTTCATTTATTGGATTTAAAGCAGCTGCTCCTGAGTACTTGGCCCTATGTATAAATACCTGAAGACTAGTTAACTTTATTCTACCAGTCAAAGATAGAAGTTAAATATTCCTTGTTAAAACATAGTGCATAAAATTACTAATTTTTATTAGTTACTAATGCTCTCAAAAAGTTCTTTCTCTCTCTCTCTATTCATCCATATGCATCCATATATACACTAGTCCACACATGTATGTGAATGAAAAAACAATCGCGATCAATAAAAATCCAACATCTAGTCTATTTTTTCTATTCTAAATAACCTTACCACTTTTTTTTTGTCCCATCTTTCCTCAGTAAATCCAGAGGAAACACAGAAGATTGGACTAGAAGACCTCCAAGGTCCCTTCCATCTCTGTTATTTTGATATTCTGAGACTATTTTTTGAAGTTAGTTTGGTAATTAAATGTCTGCAAGAAAACCACTCAGCTCAGAGAGCCCCAAGGACCCTGAAATATAATATCTTCATGATAGTACCGCAACAACTTGAATTCATTGGATATTGTTACCTTTTTAAACAATTACATATAGTTTAGCACAAAATTACCTAGAAATAGGTTTCACTGTATTTAGTGGAATTCCTTATAGGTCAGTAGCCTTAGAAATGTTCCGTTATTTGAGACAATATTTGGCTGTCACAGAGAGGAGGGGAAGGATATTGCAAAATCTCCATTCCCACCCCACTCTGGGGCCAGCCAGAGTGGTATTTGCCGGTTCACCGAACTATTCAAAATTTCTGCTACCGGTTCTCCGAACTGCTCAAAATTTCCGCTACCAGTTCTCCAGAACCTGTCAGAACCTGCTGGATTTCACCTCTGAACTGCATCAAACTGAACACACTGCATTGCTAGGGCTTATATAGCAAAATCAGTTCACAAATATACTCTCATAAAAAAGAAAATTGCCTTTTCTATCCTAATCTGGGAGGACAAATGAATTTCCATTCCAAGAAATTCTGTTAGCAATTTTAAAAATAGAATATGGACCAGAGAGGAAGGAAATTAAGAGGTATGATATAATCATTAAGCAAATGATTGCCTAAAAAATTGAAAAGCATGCACAAATACACAGAAGTGTTTTTGAGAAGTAATGGATTTTAGTGCACAATATTGGAGACATGTGAAAGGCTATTTTGGTCATGAATCTGATGAAATATTTTCATCTAATTAGATAAAATTCTCCTAGCGTCAGTTTTGTGTGAAGCTTTCAATGATGTAAGAAATAATATTGCATTTTAGAAAATCAGTGCATGATATATATGCCCCTTTCCAGATAATTTCTCACCTCACATTAACCATTTCTCCATTTCCTACGGCTTGTTACACCACCATATTTTCCAATCACCGGAAAGCATCCATTACGATGCTGCCTTTCAACTCTCTTGCATTAGAATTAAAGTTTGAAGTTGGTTCAAACTTTAAAAGAATGGCCCAAAAAGCAGACCACCTGATTAAATGTAGAAAAAAGCATTTCTGTTCCAAGAGAAAGTACTACTGTTCTACAGCTTTAGTTTGCTTCTATTAGTTGTATGTATGCTCAGCTGTGATAAAAAGAGCTCCTTTCATTTCTGAAGGGGAAAAAAATAACCTTCCAGTTAACCCTTTTTTTCATAAAACGATTAATCCTTTTTTTTATTTAAACACAGCATGATATAAACTTTGCCTTCAAGTTAGATGGTTTTATCTTACATCATCAATTTCTAAAAAGAAAGAAAAATTGTCCTTTTTCTTCATTGATTCTGTTCTTTAGGTACCCCGTTACGGAAAAAAACTTCTAATACTATAAACATCCATAGAAAGAAAGAACATTCTTAAGTATTATTTAATGAGGGACAATCATTTCAACCTAAAATATTAAAAGAGATTTCTGGAAGAATTGAAGACTTCAAGTTCCTAAAACTTCCTTTCCGTTTGTATAGCACGCTGGGGAAAAAAATTTTTTTTCTTTCCTTACTATTGTTTTTTGTATTGATTTTTTTTCTTTCTTGTTATTCTTTAACAATAAAAATATAATAAAAAATTAAAATCAACCTAAAATATTAGTTCAAATTTTTCAAAATATTATACAAAGGAGAAGTTTTTCAAATTTATCTGTTTCGCTTGCGACATTCAGCCATATGTCCAATTCCTCATTCCTTCTTTGTTGCCGAAGCAGTTAGTTCATTCATAAACTCACATCCTGGTGCTTCTTTTGACTGCAATGAATGTTTTCTTAAACGTTCAGAACTTCACACTGGAGCACAAGTAGAATTCTGGGTTAATATGTCCAAATTCTTTTTTTTTCCAGATGTTAAAGTTTCAGTAATAAGAAGGAAAAAAATATACTTATTGATTCAATTTCTGTAGCCACCCATCTCAGACCCAGTGTCTCTGGGTGGCTTACTTTTTTAAAACTATAAAAATAGTAAAGCAATTGAAAACAATAAAAACATCCAAAATAAAAACAGCAGCTGAGTTAGTTAACTGACAAACAATAAATAACAAGAAACAGGACCCTGTACGCATTCAGAGTCTCAGGCCCAGGTACACATCCAAGTTTTTAAAGCCTTACAACAGGCCGATAATGTTGAGCCCATCCTAATCTCTGAGGGGAGAAAATTCCACAAAACAGCGACCATAGCAGAAAAGATCCGTCTTCTAGTTCCCACCAGTTGGCACTCTTTGGCTGAAAGGGTCTACAGTAGCATGCCCAATTTGCTGGATCAAATTGGATGGGTAGAGACTCTTGGAAAAGAATTCCAACTTGATTTCTATTAAGCATTTGTTGGAATATTTACAATTTTGTAATAATGACTCCAAAGTTTCAAAACATAGTATTCTTTTATAGTATGACCAACAAATCATATTACATAGCCTGAAACTACACTGAATGAAACTGTAAAGCACACAATGGAAAGTGTTAAGGACGCAACTATGTGAGTCTCACCCTCATTTTCTATCTTTGCATTCTTGACAAATGGATTGTGGACATGTCAAAACTGTCAATTATTTTCCCCTTTTAGAGAGCCCTGAATTAAAAGAAGTTTATCACTTATCAATAAACAAATGGAGGGAAGAGCCAACAATGAAGTGGTGATCTGAACAACTTGGGTTTCTCATATGCATTTTTGAATTTTTCTTCTCTTGCTGCTTAAAAGTTCACTATTTTACATTGAGATGTATCACTGTATAAATCTTGTTCTGAGCTGGAAACCAAATCTGGATTCTTCCAAGAAAAAGTTATTTTTTAAAATGTTTTTCTTCCTCCCTTCTTTTTCAACAGGATTATATGGTCTTTTAAAATATCTTAGTTTTTCCTCCAGTTGCTTTTACTTAGGGAAAATAAATCTCTCCCAGATGGTATCCTCCTTAACAAATTTGCCAACTCAAATAAATAGCATGCCATTTACTGGCGAGGTGGTTGAACTCATTCAGCTCTGTTAGATTTTCTGTTAAATCTTTTTGGCTTGTGCAGAAAAAAATTCTCAGAAAGGCAGAAGGAAAATCATAGTTATATATATTTATTTGACAGTCATTTATTTAGTGGACAAATCAGTCTGAGCAAGTAGACAAATGACTGCTTTGCCTTAAAATTCTGTCCGGTCCATTTGTTGAGAAGAGTTTCAGCATGATGCCATTATTATAGGCTGAGTTTAACTGAACCAAACTTAATGTTAACCAATATATGTATTTTTCATTTAATTACTGTATCTGAAATGCTTATCTCAGTTCATAAATTACATAAAGTCCTAAGCAGATTTGCATGGTTTGGACATTGCTTGATGCATGAATCCAGTCATGTATGAATAATAACACTTGGGTTTATAGAATAGAATAGAATAGAATAGAATAGAATAGAATAGAATAGAATAGAATAAGAATTTTTTATTGGCCAAGTGTGATTGGACACACAAGGAATTTGTCTTGGTGCATACATTCTCAGAGTACATAAAAGAAAAGATATGTTCATCAAGAATCATAAGGTACAACACTTAATGATAGTCATAGGGTACAAATAAGCAATCAGGAACAATTATGTTAAGAATATATAACTGTTCTGAGACAAAATCAGCCTAAGACAGCAACATCCAGGGACAGCAACATGCCCAAAGTGAGTCTGACCAAGATAATGAAGTACAGGTTGTCCTTGACTTACAGCTATTCATTTAGTGGCCGTTCGAAGTTACAATACCACTGAAAAACATGGCATCACAGTTTTTCACCCTTACAACCATTGCAGCTTCCATGTGATTAAAATTCAGATGTTTTGCAAATGGCAGGTAGTTATAATGGTTGCAATGTCCAGGCTCACGTGATCACCTGGGCACCTGCTTCTTACAAGCAAAGTCAATGGGGAAGCCAGATTCACTTTACAACTGCAGTGATTCACTTAACAACTATGGCAAGAAAGGTCATAAAATACAGAAAATTCACTTAACAGCTGGTCTTGCTGAGCAACAGAAATTTGTGGTTGAAAGTTGAGGATTACCTGTAAATGGACTCTGGGAAAAACTAAATTTCACTTCATGTAATTTATACTTCATTAAATATGTGTTAGTTACATGAGTCCATGCATTTAATTTTTTCCTAAGCAGGTTCAAGTCTGGTTAGTACTTGGACAGAAGACAAGCAGGGAATACCACAAATATCAGCTAGATAGAGAAGCCGAAAAACATCCCAATAGGCCAAGCAAACCACTTCTAAAGTGTGGCCAAGAAAACAGCATGGAGATGTTTTTGAAGTCAAAGCAAAGAAGCCTTACATGATTTTTTTCTTCTTCTTCTAGATCTATAGCCAAAGTTTTGGAGAGCTGCAAATAGCTGTGGCAATTCAGGTGAGACATCTCTTGATTTAGTGTGACATGAATTCTGAGGAAGTGTTAAGTAGTTATGTGGTTTCTTGCCATTGCTGAAAGCATTCATAGAAAGCATCTCTTCTTACATGGGCTCAGGGGTTGGTTCTAAAAATTTTTACTACCGGTTCTGTGGGCATGGCTTATTTTGTGGGCGTGGCTTGATGGTCATATGACAATTATTTAGGATTTAGCAGAGGTACTGGTCTACCAGGCTTTTAACTGCTTGCAGAGCTGTACCAGTCTACTCATTTGTTTTTGGAGGCACCAGTCTACCTATTTGTTTTTGGAGGCACCGGTCTACCTATTTGTTTTTGGAGGCATCGGTCTACCCATTTGTTTTTGGAGGCACCGGTCTACCTATTTGTTTTTGGAGGCACCGATCTACCACCACACTGCCTGTTAACACTGATCAGCTGTAGGGCGGCCCTTTGAAGCGCCACGGCAAGAGTTTAAACAGTTTTTTTCCTTCTAGCCAATCAGCTGGGACTCGGGAGGCAGCAATAGATTGGGGGCAGGGCCAAATAAAAGATAAGAATAATGTGGGGGGTGGGGGCGGGGGGGTGGGGGCTGGGAGGGCCCAGCTCCCGAACAAAGAGAACCAGTTCAGTGACGTCATATCGTCACTGCTACCGGCTCGGCCGAACCAGACCGAACCAGGAGGAACCCACCATTTCATGGGCTACAAAGAAAGTCATCCTTACAAAGGCTGTACCAAGGCTACAAAGAAAATCATCCAATCCAAGGTGTGTCTCTCAGGGACGCACACCCTGGTTCAGGAGCACAGTCCCCAGAAGCAAGCTTCGTGCACAAACCATCCATACACACAACCACTAACATCTCCTTTTCTCTGGCTCAGCCACAGATGCTGTTTTTAGCATTTGCAAAACCTGGTAAAAGGCCAATGCAGTGCTCAATAGCTGACTGACACACTTGCAGTTCCCGGTGGGCATAACTCAATCAGAACTTTTACAATTATATCTTAGGTTGGCAGTACTGTGACCCAACTTTTCCCACTCAGCCCATTTATTTTTTTTAACTCTGTCTATTAGTAGAAAAGAAAAGATACTACAAAAAAGGCATGTTCTGACAAAGATGATTTATAAAGCAGAACCAAAAACTATATAAGCCAAAGACTGCCATAGAAATTTTATGCTGCTACAGGCAGCATAAAAGTAACTAAAATTGGTAGGTTTCCAGACCTCCCTGCAGTCAATAGAAATCATATCTCAATGTTTGCCTTGATTTCTTTCCTCTGCAGAAAGGCTGCTGGCATAGCTGAGCAGGCTTTGGAACAGATCTCCATGTCTGACACTCCCTACCACCACCTCAAACATCCAGTGCAAAAACTGAATAAGGAGTTTTAGAACTGTTGCTCAAGGAAATTATTTTGCTGCTCTAATTCTAGCAGATTCTCTAAGTTGTTATTACATATTAGGAGAGTTTCAAGTTTTGGAAAAGCAGAGATTAGTTACAGGTAGTCCTTGGTTAACGACGTCCCGGTTTGGTCACCGTTCAAACTTACGATGGTTCTGAAAAAGTTTTACAACTGGTCCTTGAACCTATGACTGTCATTGTGTCCCTGGTGTCCCCTGTGTCACTTGATTGCAATTTAGGCACTTCGAGATTGGCACACATTCATGACAGTTGCAGCTTCCCACATGATCACCATTTGCATGCTTCATAGCCAGATTCAAACAAGACATAGTCATGTGATGTTGTGCTTAATGAACGCAGGTAATTCACTGAATGACCTCAGAGCAGGGATGAAATCCAATTTTTTTCCTCTATGGGTTCTGTGGGCGTGGCTTGGTGGGCATGGCAGAGGAAGGATATTGCAAAATCTCCATTCCCACCCCACCCTGGGGCCAGCCAGAAGTGGTTTTTGCCGGTTCTCCAAACTACTCAAAATTTCTGTTACCAGTTCTCGAGAACCTGTTAGAACCTGCTGGATTTCACCCCTGCCTCAGAGGAACTGATATTGTAAGTTGGACGTGTTGTAAGCACAGTCATATGATGTTGTGCTTAACCTCTGCAGGTAATTGGCTTAATGAGCCGTGGTGGCGCAGTGGCTAGAATGCAGTATTGCAGGCTAATTCTGCTGACTGCCGGCTGCCAGCAGTTGGGCAGTTTCGATTCTCACCAACTCAAGATTGACTCCATCCTTCTGAGGTCAGTAAAATGAGGACTCAGATTGTTAGAGGCAATATGCCAACTCTGTAAATTGTTTAGGGAGGGCTGTAAAGCACTGTGAAGTGGTATAAAAGTCTAAATGCTATTATTAATGACCTCAGAGGAATTGATATTATAAGTTGGACATGTCACATGATATTTTGCTTAATGACCACATTACTTAATGATGGAGTTGTCTTCCCTAATTGCAGCCATTAAGTGAGGACTACCCATGTGGAAAGTAGCTGTGGAAAGTAGCTCTTGTCAGTGAGAAAAGAACTGATCAATATGTATTTTTAGGGAATAAATCAAATGGCCAAGAAAGACTACAGGTGGAAGATTTATCTCTAGACTCTTAGCTAGGTGTTTGGGTACAAAACAAGCCGGTTTATTTGTTTTGAAACTATTTCGACCAGGAGAGAGGAAAGAACAAAATGTGACATTCAGAAGTGTTTTGGGATGCTTTTTCTATGAATATATATGGGATATGGCAAGTGTTAAGTTGTATCTCCATTGAGACCAATTGGTATATTTGTCCATGTTCAGAGACTCCAAAAATTCTTCAGTTTTCCATTATCTGTCTGCTCCCACTTCCAAGTGAAACTGAACTAAGGAGGGATTGTTTCCAGAATTGCCCTGCTACCTAGATAAGTAGAGAGACTTGGCTGAGTGGAAAATAGAAAGGGAATGCATTGTGATAATGAAGCACTATTCCCAAAGGCCATTTTAAGAGGGATTAGGTAGCAGAATGAAAGACAATGGTCTGAGCTGGCCAACAACCAATCTTATAATGGAAGCAGATTTCTACATACAAAAGTGTTGAAGGACTACAGAAGAAGCTGCTACTTTGGGAGTGAGGGATTGGGGGTGAACTATATTTTGAAGATTGCACGGGCTTGAAAAAGAAGCAAGTCTTTTGTGATGAATTATTCAGGACAGATTAGATTTATTGTGTTGCTTCTAAAACACCGTGATAGATACATGTTTGTGGTGGACTTTTGATATTTTAAATTGATTCTTGGCTTTCTGTCATCACTAAACTCCATAGCAAACGTTCATATTACCTACAACCCAGGAGAGCTGTGGCTCAGGGGTGGGTTCTACTTACCTTTACTACTGGTTCGCAATGGGGCCGCGTGCCTGCACTCGCTACGCTCACACGTGCACACGCTCTTCTGCACATGCACAGAAGCATTTTCATGACATCAGGGTCAGTGGGCGGAACTTCCTGCCGGTTTTACTACCGGTTCTATAGAACCAGTACAAACCGGGGGCAACCCACCTCTGCTGTGGCTATTCTGAATGTTTTACGAGCTTTGTTCTTCTTGCTTAGATCAAACATTTTCCAAGAATAACTGCTTAGCTTCTCCTCTCCTGCAATTATTAGGTAAATAATTTTTTTAAAAAACAATCAACTGAAGACCTGAGAAGAAAGATACCCTGTTTCCCCTAAAATAAGACCCAACTGGAAAATAAGCCCTAACATGATTTTTCAGAGTGCTTGTAATATAAGCCCTACCCCCAAAATAAACCCCAGTTAAGATTGTCAATCAGACACAGGCATTTAGTACTGTACTTTTCCCAAAATAAGACCCAACCAAAAAGCAAAAATTAATATAAAACCCGGTCTTATTTTGGGGAAACATGGTACAGTTTATGAAAAGTTGAAAGATAGAAGTTGATAGAAAAGGAATGAGTGTAATTAAGAAACTGGTGTTCATTTCTCTTCATTAGACAAAATATTTATAATCCAGACAGACCAAATATACTTTAAAGGCTATGTTTATCTCAGATTATCAAGACCGAGGCAGACAAATTACTGAAAAGTACTTTATTGAGATAATGGTATTCTCCCCACATCTTCTCTGATATAAGGATTATCTCTCATGACAGGCTTTACCTTCTTACAAATTCCTTTATAAACTATATAATTGGCTACATCGGAAACCACTTTATTTTCTTCACAGCTATCAGTGGTATCGGGTTATCAAACCTTGCAGCATGCTGTTATCCGAATTATAGGACTCAGTCATCCCAAGAAGAAGATAAGAGAAGGTAACTGTGAAAAATCAATGGCACCCTTTGATTTACAGAACAAAGCAAGGCATTTTAGGTGGGCTCTGAATTCAATTCACAGTTTTGACAAACAAATGTAAATGATGATGGAGATTCAATAGCTCTTAGATGAAAAATATTTTTAAAACATACTACCCAGTATATACTTGCACCAAAAGTACTGTGAACCCCAGGATTCATAGGATTAGGAGAGGATCTAGGAAGAAACAAATATGCTCAATTTACAATGCAGTGTGGAATAGATGACTAAGCACCCTAGCACAGTGGTGAAATTCTGCCTGTTCTGTCCGGCTTGCGCAAGCTGGTAGCACCAGCAACGTGTAGTTTGGCGAACCGGTAGCAGTGGCAGTGCGAGGCTCCGCCCACCCACCTGAACATCATCACTTCCTGGTTTTTAACCCTCTGCGTATGCGCAAAGCCTTCTGTGCATCTACAGAGGTGCAGAGGGTGAAAAATTGGACGTGACGATGGCATGCGCGTGCTTCCAAACCGATAGAGAAGGTACGTAAATTTCACCCCTGCCCTAGCACCAATTGTTTTAAGATTCAAACAATCACTTTGAAGACGCTTGTTATGCATTAAAAGAATTTGTTCTCAAGACTTACTAGTCATATAGAAGATGTAAATGAGTACATGTTTGCACAAAGATTAAGTGTGTTAATGCAGCAAATGTTTGGCTTTATGTAATGTATTACTGTTCCATACCAAAGAACCACTGCGGAATTCCAGATTTTTCATTGTTGGCTTTAATGGTGTTATATTCTAAGTAGAAACCTGGTTGATTTTTTCTTTCTTTTATTAGCTTTATTTTCTCTATTTTAGAGGCTGCAAAAAACTTCAGAAGTCTGAAATTGTTGGAATAATAAAAGAATGTGTCCCTTCATCCTGTTCCACTTACTCAGATCAGCAAGCAATGACTCTGGGATGTATTCAAAATCCAGTTGGTAAGGTCATAAGGAAACTCTTCTGTTTTGACATAATCTGCTTTAAAGATTCATCTTCCACCTTGATTCTTAAAGGCATTTAGATGGTCCAAAGAAAACATAGCTATCCTACAAAAACTTTGACCTGACATATGAATTGCTTTCTGTCCCTTAACTTTTGAAAAAATTAGGGTAGTATTTTAATTTCTACCCTGTCTTGCTGTGTGGATATTATGTGATTATGTTGACTTTGAGGAATTTTAATTGTCTTGGACATTTTGAAATTTGAGATGGAAAGTTAAATGAGATATATTTTAAAATGCTAGTATATCACCACCCAAAGTCACTCTATGAGGGAGATGGGGTGGGGTGGGGTTCCTTCATATGATAAATAAATAAATATAGGTAGTCCTCGATTTACAACAGTTCATTTAGTGACCATTCAAAGTTACAACATCATTGAAAAAAGTAATTTAGGACCAGTTTTCACACTTACCAACATTGCAGCATCCCCATGGTCATGTGATCAAAATTTGGATGCTTGGCAACTGGCTCATATTTATGATGGTTGCAATGTCTGGGGTCATGTGATCAGCTTTCGCGATCTTCCCACAAGCAAAGTCAATGGGTAAATTCATTTAACAACTATGTTACTAATTCAACAAGTGCAGTGATTCATTTAACCACTGTGGCAGGAAAGGTCGTAAAATGGGGCAAAATTCACTTAACAAATGTTTCACTCAGCAACAGAAATTTTGGCCTCAATTGTGGTCGTAAGCACTGGTGGTATTCAGCCGGTTCGGACCGATTCAGGTGAACCAGTAGTGGTGACCTGCGGGTGGGGTAGGGCGCGCCCACCCGCACCGGCGCTATGCCATCCTATTTAGCCACATTTTCTAAGCCGCACACATGCGTGCATGCCCCTTGTGCAAGCAAAGCTCATGCTGGGAAGGCCATGCACATCTGCACGCACTCACACTTTCAGTGCACGGCGAACTGGTAGCAAATTTATGAATGAAACCCACCTCTGGTCGAAGGTATGTACAAGTACATATACCTATATATGTAGAGTGTCTGAACTGCTTGTTATCTTTTAACCTCTGCACTTGCAGAAAAATGGTTTCCACGACCTTTCTTTTTTTGCACTTTATATGATCCATTTAACATTACTGTGGTACCTTCTGGTTTTATGATTATTTCTGTCCAGTAGACAGATGGTAATAAAGTGTTGGCAAGTAAGAAGCTTATAATGTTACCTTTTCTCCTGAGTGCCACTTAGCCTAACATTTGAAGCCAAATGATTTTATCTGTAAATGTCCAACGCCAACTCAAATTCCCTCTCCCCCATCTCAGCAAGCAATAGATCTAAAGACAGCCATCCAATATGGAAGGATTAAAAATAGCCAGTGAAAACTAAACTATAGAATATAGCTGGAGTTTATGATAATAATAATAAAAGAAGAAAATTCAAGCAAAATAAAATGAGACTCTTACGCAAGAATGAAGTTAGCCTATGGAGATTCTCAGTTCTCCAGGTCATGGTTATCCCAAAAGTGCTTTTTCAAGAGGCAACTGGACTTTCTGGTTTTTCTTTGAAGATGTTTCACTTCTCATCCAAGAAGCTTCTTCAGCTCTGACTTCCATTCCCCATCATCCAGTTAGAGCTAAAGAAGATTCTTGGTTGAGAAGCAAAACAACTTCAAAGAAAAATCAGAAAGTCCAGTTGCCTCTTTAGAAAAGCACCCTTGGGAAAAGAATGAAGTCACTTCTACTGAAGAAATGCAGAGAACGTATTACCCTAGCTTTTACCATTTTCCAGCTTCCTGAAGACAAAAATGCTAATTTTTAAAAATTCCAAAAATTCTATTTTAACTGAATAGCATCCTGGTTACCCCATTAAATTCAAAAATGATGAGCTTATAAAGGGAAATCTCAGGAATTTCCTTGATTAAACAATCTCTCTTCCTTTATTGTAACTTTAAGGTAAACTTCAAACCTTTTCAAGTTTAAAGCTTTCTTCTATGGGCTGACATGAAATAACTAAGGTTGAACAGGTATGGCATAATTTTCTATTAATTGCATGTGAATTGCTAGTTTAACTCCTTCAAGAGGCAATTACCTGAGAAGATACAGAAACAAATCAATAAAATTAGAGCTAGCCAATCTGGTGCAACTGTCCAGATGACAAGTGAATGTCAGCAAGGAGATGTAAAAAAAAAAAACAAAAAAAAAAACCACTCTTTGCTGCCTTCTAGAAATCATTCTGATTTGTGTAGCCCTGGAGGATCGTCTCTGCATTAAGTGGCAAAATGAATACTATATTTTTGTCATTATCTCAGCAATAAATCTTCAAAGATAATAAGAGAAGAACTTGGAAGCTAGATTTCTCTCAGAGGGTTTAGGTGATTCAATTATTAGTTATATATAATGAAGTGATGCTAAAGGGGCTTTTGCTGCTTTTCAGCTCCAGGATAGCCTTTTAATGGTAAAGATGGATTGAATTAGGATTAGTCTCTCCCTTGATTTGTAATGGGATGAATTATTACTTCTACGCGATATAATTGGATTGGCTACTGCATATAGCACCAGGAAGGCCCCTTTATCTAGGGCAAAGGTATCCCTTTCTCTCTCTCTCTTTCTTTCTTTCTTACTTTCTTTCTTTCTTTCTTTCTTTCTTTCTTTCTCTCTCTCTCTCTCTCTCTCTCTCTCTCTCTCTCTCTGTCTCTGTCTCTCTCTCTCTATCTCTCTCTCTCTGTCCCTCTCTCTCTCTTTCCCCCCCTCTCTTTCACACATACACACATTCACAAACCAATTTAATCTATGTTGCAGCATTCTTTGTAATGGTATTCCAGTAGCATAGTAGTTATAAAATTTGTCTAATGTGCAGAGGGTTAGTGTGCATATAAACATTTTTAAAATAAATATACATACACATAGACATCTCTTTTTTTTTTTTATTTCCCTGTTCTGTTGTATTGTATTTGTCCATAGCTTTTTTCAGAATAAGTCCATCAGTGCATTATTGAATCACTAGAACTTCATTCTCTCTTCTTCAACTCAGCATACAATTAACCATAATCAGCACTACAAAGGACTATTTGGGACCTAGGATGAAATATTTCTACCTCAAGTGATCGGTGTACCAGTGATTTAAAAAAAAAAAGCATTAAAGTGGATAGCTGAAAAAAAATACATATATAATAAAAATACATCTGTAATAATTATACAATTCAATGTCATTCTGACAGTCCGTAATTCTTAACTTTGTTCATCTATTCCCGCATATTCCTACTTAATCAACATATTTAAACACATTTTGTATCTTATTCTATTCTATACATTCCTTATTTTTAAAATGTATTTTAACTTGTATTTTTGGATTTTAAATAAAATAAATAAAATAAATAAAGTGGATAGCTGAGAGAAAGAAAAACAGTAATTGTAATAACTAGTTACAATAATTCATTGAGTTTCAAACTGTTGATGGTCTGCATGTCAAGCAATTGTTACAGCGCTACCTTACCAATAAACTAATCAGTAGCTCCAATAGACATTATTTAGCTAAACACTGGGAATTCTGTCCCCAGTGAAATCTGTCCACTGTCAGGCCTGGAAGCCATCTTTTGCATTGGATCTTTGGGCCTGCCATATTTACTGCTGTGGGAAACTGGGAGGGGAGATTATATGGAGCAAAGGTGATATATAGTCATAATAACATTCCTTTCTCAGAGAGTCAAGGACATCTTGCCCTGCACCTGGAGGGGTGTGGCTGGGAGGTATCTCCAGTTGGGATGGTACTTTGATTGGACCATGTGATGAACTTTTGGGTGCTAGGTAGGAACTTAGACTTTCCTCTGTGTGGGGGAAAACCTGGAAAATTTCAGATTCAGGTTTTCCCAGATGTGCCAATATGACATCTTTAATAAAATGGAACTTTGAGGAACTTCAAGCCTCGGAGCCTTTTTTTCGTTGAGAGTGTTACTTGGAACACACGCACAGGAGGTAATTGGCCATTGCTTTCCTAGAAGAAAGCACAACAGCAGAGGAATTATCCAAAGCGAATATATTGCTACTGGAACATTCCAACCCAAACCACATTTTCTTAAATTGGCTTAGTGCAGTCAGCCTGTGGGGCAGGATCCATGTAAGGATGCAGTGTAGATATGTTCCAAGAAATGATATCTAGAAAACATTTAATTTTCTACCTACATTTTTCTACTTCTACCCTGTTATTAGTAAGTCAGGAGGTACTGAAGAGTCAGTGCTATTGAATCTGCACCTGCAGCATGATATTTGTCCTTGCACAAACCCCATAGGGCCGTGATGGCAAACCTATGGCACCCGTGCCAGAGGTGACACTCAGCACCCTCTCTGTGGGCACGCAAGCCGTCACCCCAGTTCAGCTCTGCTGCACATGCGTGTGTGCCACCTGCCAGCCAGCTGGTCTTTGGGTCTCTGCCATGCATGCACGGGGGGGCGTGTGGGGGGGGGTACGTGTGCATGCATGGGGAGGCAGAGGTGTGCGGGGGGCACACAGGGGGTGGGATGTGTGCAGGGGGCTGTGCATGCATGTGAGGTGGTGGGGCGCATGTGCGAGGGCTGCACATGCATTGCATTATGGGGGTTCAGGTGCATGCATGCATTCGCAGGTGCGCCCACGCATTTTGGGCACTCGGTCCGGAAAAGGTTAGCCGTCACTGCCATAGGGTCTCACAATGGAGACAAAAATGCACAGTAGCAACTGTCCTAAGATGGGTCTGTCTTTTCAGTGAATTCTATTTTAATGTACTCTCATTATTTTATTTTATGGGAGATTGTTTTTATTACTCTTTCAACACTTCTATGGGTTCTTTTTGGAGCAAAAGCAGCACAGAAATAAAAACTACAACAATAATAAAGCAGATTTTGCGACCGGACTCCTCACACAAAACCCTGTTGAGCCAGAATGTAAGTTGAAATCCGTAAGAGACTGTAACCTTTGCTTTATTGGAGCAAATGGGAATTGCAGCCTCTTTCAAGACTTTCCCATCAACACAGGAAGGGCAAGTCTGGTCTCAGCTAAGACCCTGTACGCTTTTTGATACACAAACATGCACACAAGGACTGCCTGTAGTGCATTTATATTTTTGTAGCTCACAGCCTGATACACACAAATACTTTAAGAGAACAGGACAAATCCTGCATTGCTAGAGTGTCCAGGTTTTACAGCTTCCTTAGAAGTTTGTTTGTATTAGATAGATTTAGAGATCTCTATTATATAGAGAACAATTAATTAAAATTAATGACAGTTTCTCCTTGCTGGGGCTGTGGGGTGGGGAATAGGCAAAATGCCAGCTGAAGATTTAACTACATGTACTGATTTTTCTTTAATAGGACTGAAAAGGACCTTGGAACTCTTCTAATTCAATCCTCAGACCATCCCAGACAAATGGCTACCAAACTCTGCTTCAAAACCATTTGGGAGGGAGGGCAGGCTCAGGATTCCAGGGCACACACTGCTTAATAGCTCCCACATCCTCCTTATTTTGAGTGTGGATTTCTGTAAACTTCCACTTAGATGTTGAGGGCCTAGAAAGAATGCAGGGAACAGCAACAAAGATGAGAAGGGTCTACAGGCTAAACTATATGATTGAGGGAACTAGGTATGTCTAGACTAACAAAGAGAAGGACTAGATCAGTGGTGGGTTGCCCCGGTTTGGACCAGTTCTCAAGAACTGGTATTAAAATGGCAGGAGGCTCCGCCCACCACCCCAGATGTCATCATAGGCGATCTGCGCATGCGTAGAAGCTTGGTGCGCGCGCGAGAGCAATCACGCATGAGCGATCCCGTTGCAAACTGATAGTAAAGGTAAGTAGAACATACCCCTGGACAAGGTGTGACATGATAGCAGTCTTCCAGTACTTGAGGGACTGTCACAGAGAAAAAAGGGTCAACCTATTCTCAAAAGGACACGGGGGGGAGGGGGGAAGAGACAAGAAATAATGGGTGGATGATCATTACAGAGAGATCCAATCTAGAACCAAGGAGAAATTTTCTGACAGTGAGAATCATTAATCAGTGGAACAGCTTACTTCCAGAAGTTGTGGGTGCTCCATCACTAAAGGTTTTCAAGAAGAGTCCAGACCACTATTTGTCTGGAATTATATAGGGTCTCTTGCTTGGGCAGGGGGTTGGACTAGAAGACTTCCAAGTCCCCTTCCAATTCTATTATTCTATGTTCTATGTTTAGTGGTTCTTTGAAACTCAGGTGCACTGGAGAATAAATCCACCCCTTCTTCCTTGTCACAACCCTTCAGGTATGGAAGACTGTTGCCATGTCTTCCTTTAACCTTATTGTCTCTAGGCTCAATATACTCAGTTACCATACTTTTCGGAGTATAAGATGCACTTTTTCCCCGCTAAAAGAGGGTGGAAATGTTGGTGCGTCTTACACACCGAATACAGCAATTTTTGGCCTCCTGAAGGCCTGCCCTGTGTGTCCCATTTTTGCTAAAAACTGGCCCATTTTTCACAAAAACGGGGCTTGCAAAGGCTTTGGGAGGCCTGCAGAGTGCTCCTGGGGGCTGGGGAGGGCAAAAATGCTCCCGTTTTTGAAAAAAATGGGTCCATTTTTGGCCTCCCAAACCCCCTGCGCACCCTGTTTTTGTGAAAAAAGGGACACAGAGAAGGTTTGGGAGGCCTGCAGAATGCTCCCAGGGGCCAGGGAGGGCAAAAGCTTTCTTTTTCTTGCTTACCACTTTGAAATCTTGGTGCGTCTTATAGTTCGAAAAATATGGTATTTTAATATATGTTCATAAGATTTCACTTCCAAGCTGCCCACCATTTATATCAGTCTTCATTCTATTCTTCCAAGTTTCAGCATCCTTCTTACAGCATACAATATTGCAGATGCAACAATGATCACTTTCCCATTATATTATATAGATCTCAACATTATATTCTGCTGATGCATCCCAAGATTGCATTAGCACGTTGTTGACTCATGCATGTTCTGTGGTGTACTAGGACACCTAATCCTTCTCACAAGTAGTATCTCATACCCTGATACCTTTGGATCAGTTGGGGAAGAACCAGTAAATAACAGAGCATGTTATTTATTCCATGTAATAACATGGAATAGATATTGAACCATTTCCTTTTCTAAGAAAATAAAAGAAAATCCCTCTTTTGAAGCTGGTGTTTATTTTGGCAGAACTGGGGAGGAAATCCCACACTGGCACCAGTTGGTAAAAAATCCTGACTGCAGTCCAAATCATTATCAGTCCTGCCCAAGTGAATGCAATTTGTACTTTAGCCTTCAGTGAACAAATACTAAAGTCAGCACATGAAAACAAATGCTGTTGACAAAGCACACTAAGCTATCATTTGATACCACGGCTTATTTAATAAACCATGAGTTCCACTGGGTGCACACGACATGCAAGGCCAAAACTGAACCTATTATGGTTTAGTGTGATGTGTAAATCCAGCTATTGTGTTAATTGGAAACAGGTAGCCCCCAAATTCAGTGTGTCCAGATGGGACTGATAAAGTATGCCCATTATTATCAAAGCATAAATGAAATTTTCTCATGCATGGAATTACAAATTAGTTTTGAAATAAGTAATGTTTGAATGCAGCTGGTTCTCATGCATTTCCATTGACCTCAAACCATACTCGGCTGGTTTGAATACAGATTAGTAGTACCACTAAAAACATATCACCATGGATCCAATTCAGTCAGCTCATGTATTACTCCAGCAGCCACCAACTCTATACTAAAACACTAAGCATGGGTACTGACATATGTGTATAACACAAGCCTAACATTTATCACAAATTATCTTTTTTGCATGACGTACATTTTTCTGGTGCTGACACAGAAGGGATAAATCAGGTTGCTTCATTATATGACCTGCAGAAGTTTGAAATATCATTGTTTTGTCATGCTGCTTTCCATCTTATTTCAAGCCAACTGTATTAAAAGAATACTTACATGTACACTGTTTTACTTATAAAGGAAGTTAAAGGATTTATAGCACATAAACCAGGTTTTGTCCCAAATCCAGTTTTGCTGCAGGACCAGATTTCCAAAACATCTGCCTTAATCTGAAAAGGTCTTTTTATTCATCATAAAATAAATGAACCAGCTGGAGGGAAAGTCCTTTGTTCTCTCTTTCTAAGGAATCTAAATGCAACACACACCAATGCCTTCCAACAAGTTTATTGTAGGCTCAAACAAGATGTAGGCTCAAACCTATCCCATCACTTGTATTTTACTGATAGTTAACATTTCATTATCAGGTTAGCCTTCATCAAATTTCAGCTTTTCATGTAATTTAACAAACCAGTTGGATTATTATAGTTGACTGTAATATGATCTCAGAGCTTATCATTTTAGGCTGGATCTCAGTGAAAATTAAGCTGTGTTGGTGCAGCTCCAATGAGGAATGGGATCCTAGAAGAAAGAATGAGGCAACCCAGAGGTTGAGAGCGAAATGATGGAAAAAGGCCTTTGGCTAATGCCCAAGCAATGTTTGTTATAAACGTCATATGTGAATCATTGCAAAATGACACTAGGGAGTCTCAAAAATCAGGCTGGACTCAGCATGGAAAGGACTTTGCAATCATTTTAGCAGGGGTAGGCATAAAGGACCCCTGACTCTGATATGGAGGCTGAAAACCCCAGAATGCCAATGTTTGAAGGAGCAAAGCCAGAACATTTAAAGAAATGCTAAACTTGAAATAAGAACTACTGGTATTTATTTGACAGAGACTAGAGCTGAGTCTGGATGAGCAAACAGCATGAAAATTGTAGCAGAACTGTGTTGGAGTTAAATGGGAGACCTGGTCTTTTTCTTTCAAATAACTCTAGTTTGGCATCTTTGGACCTCAGCTCTGGCTCTGATCTAGTTGGTTTATTTTTAAAATAACAAAGCAACAAACACGCACAATATTCCGTCCTCCTTCTCTTTTTCCACACAACAACCCCATGAGTTGGGTTGGGCTGAGAATGACTGGCCAAAGTCATCCAGCCAGTTTTCATGCCTAAGGTGGGACTAGAGCTCACAGTCTCCTGGTTTCCAGCTAGCCCTACAGCAAAATGGCTCTCTACTTTGCCTCAGACTATTGCTTAGATCAGTGTTTTTCGATCTTGGCAACTTTAAGATGTCTAGACTTCAACTCTCAGAATTCCCCAACCACACACCTGTTACCTTGATACATTTCTGCAAGTTACCTTGGTACTGCACAAGTAGTATACTATAGGACAGTGATGGCTAACCTTTTTGCCATCGCGTGACAGGAATGGGGGTGGGTCGCGCGCATACATGCCCACACCCATAATTCTATGTGACCCACCCCCGCCCCCACTAACCCCGCTCCTGGCACGCAATAGCCCAGTAGGCCCGTTTTTCTTTCTCACCTGGCTCCAGGACCTCTCTCGGAGTCTGGGGAAGGCAAAAACGGCCTTCTCCACCCCTCTGGAGATGATCCAGAGGTCAAAAATGGCCCGTTTGACAACTTCCAGTCTCACCAGAAGCTGAGCTCGCATGCCCACTGATATAGCTAAGTGTGCCACCTGTGGCATGCATGCTATAGGTTTGCCATAAGGCTATAGGATATAACAATACAATTGTCTACTCATTTGAATGTGCTTAGGCAGAGATCCCAGTTGCCTGCAAATTGCATTTCCAGGATGTTTATATCTGGAAAGTTTATCATGATATCCTTTTAATTCAAAATTATGCAATGCTGAAAATTCTTTTCAATAGAGGTATTTCTGCATCTATGTAAATTAAAGTGCTAAAATTCAAAGCGTTCACCAGAAATCTGCAGCATGTGAGTATAACCTTCACTGGCATTCACTTTTATCTAATGGTAAACCTCACTTTATTTATTGAATTTAACTCAGTGTGCTCACATGTTATATTATAGAGGTGAATATAACAGAACGTTGAATTTCAGCATTCAAGATCTAACTTCTACACAGTTTAAAGGTTTAAAAAGTGTTTGGTTTAAAGAATAGAAAGAGTGCTAACTGCTCTCAGTGGTAAATTATACCAGTAATAGGAGAATATAAGGAGTGATGGGGTATACCAGCTTTATTTAAAATATTGCTAAACTTGAATAACCGAGAAAATTAAAGTTAAAATTATAATACATAATAAAATTGGTAGGGATAACACAATCTGGGAGCTAGTTCGGCGTAGTGATTAAATCACCAGACTAGAGACTGGGAGGCCATGAGTTCTAGTCCCATCAAAGCCAGCTGAGTAGCCTTGAAGCAGTCACTCTGTCCTAGCCAAGAAAAGAGACAAGAAACAACTACTTCTGAAATATTCCAAGAAAACTGCAAGAATGTAACCAGCCAGTTGCCAGGAGTCTACACTTACTCAAAAGAAAGGAAGAAAGAACAAGCTACTGTATTCCATATTACAAAACCAAGATGGCCCCATATGTATAAAGAGCAGGAAGAACAGGATTTGTCACAGTGGTGGGTTTCACTTACCTTTGCTACCGGTTTGCTTGTGCATTTGTGCTTGCTTCACTCGCGCGCGCGCCACTTCTGTACATGCGCAGAGCGTATTTGATGACGTCCGGGTGGGTGGGCGGAGCCTCCCACCGCCACTGCTACCGGTTCGCAATCCACCAGGCCCCAACCTTGCTTAGAAACTCTTTCAGGATTTTCTGTCTTCCAATTTCAGAGAAAACCTGTCTTGGTCAGTCTTGCCCCTCTCTGAATGTTCTGATCTTGTTGGGATTCTTTAATGATATAATTAACTTCTTCTCTAGTCCAGTCTTCAAGGCTTCATAAATGCTGAAAATTGAAGGGAGCTTGGTAGAGGTGAAGAGATCTGCAACTCCAATTCATGCTTATAAACTTGGAAATACCTGAGGTAAGATGTTATCGTTAATTGTAAAAGAGAAGCTTGTAATTTTAATTCGAGATAATGTTACAGTTGATTTCCTTTGATTAGTCTTGCTTATTTTGAGCAGAAAGGCATTGTTTCTGTGAAGCTACCACAAAATGCTTCTCCTTCTGATTCCTGGGTAAGTCAGTCCTGTTTATTTCTGAATTGGCTTATCTAAGATTGAGTTTTGAAATGCATTGTTCCCATTTCTGATCTCATTTCAGCTGAAAGCACACAGAGAGCAGGAGTGTCAGGAAAGAAAGTGGAAACCACATGCCACAGTTATAGATGGGAACAACTCTTTGATCCTGATTACGTTGACTTTATATTCTATGCCTTCTTGCTAATATGTAGCTCCTGAGATGATCCATGACTGAATTTCTACTTGTAGACTGAAAAATCCCCATGGTCAATGGGGATTGACACATCCTGCACTTGGACTTGGAGCTTTGTCCATGATGTTATCTTTGGGCTGATATTGATGCTGTCAGGGTTCCAAGTAACACCCCCAACGAAAGAAAACTCTGAGGCTAGAAGTTCCTCAAAGTTCCATTTTATTAGAGATGTCATATTGGCACAACTGGGAAAACCCGAATCTGAAAGCTTCCAGGTTTTTCCCCACCCAAAGGTCCCAGCATCCACATGTCCATCACACGGCCAAATCAATGCACCATCCCAACTGGAGATGCTTCCCAGTCACACCCCTCCAGGTGCAGAGCAAGATGTCCTTGACTCTCAGAAAAAGGGATGTTATTATGACTATATATTTCCACTGCTCTATACAATCTCCCCTCCCAGTTTCCTACAGCACTAAATGTGGCAGGCCTGAAGATCCAATGCAAAGATGGCTTCCAGGCCTGACAGATGCATCATGTACAACTGAGTAGCTTGCCGCTCAAAAAATAAGTCCTCTTAAATCACTAAATGCTGGCCGTTAATTCCACTTCACACATACACACACACACATACACACACACACACACACACACCATGTATGTGTTCCAGGTGAAATGGAAATGCTCATTTCCTGTTCTCAATTTATATCTATACTTTGGAACTCTTCCATGAAGGAGGGGGAATTTGCTCCTTCTCTTTCCCGCTCAAGCTGCCCAAAGTGAGTTATGATGTGGCCCCATAAAGATGGACTGGGATGCGAGTTCAACACAAATTCCCATGCATGTTGAATTTGAATAGATCCATTCAACATGGAATATACATGCCTAGAATTTTGAGTATTTTTTTTCTTTTGTAAGATCTATGTTGATGGGCACACATGGATAGGAAATGGGTTTTAGTTTAGGTCTGTAACTGAACTGCAGGGAGGGCATTAGAGGTTATATACTGACAATGAGATGAATTTAGCAAAACAAGCCAAAGGTGTGTGCTATGTTAAAAGATAGGGCTGGCTAGAGAGATTCTGAATACAGAAGTTCATTTGCTTTTCATACATAACAGAAGTTTCATATTTATACTTCTTGTGATTATTTTAGCAAAATGCTGGAATTATTAGCCATGCATACAGAGCCAGAACTCTACAACAAGGGGCCCTTCATTGGTTAAGCTTAAATCACAATTTCCATGAAAAATCATATTTCTGGGGTTAATTTGGAAGTGCTACACCTGTGTGGTGAATCAATAGGGAATCTGTTTCCAGCGTTGTCCATTTTGGCATGGCTCATCACCACTTTAAAAAATAAGTAATTTTCATTACAAAATTGGTTGTTAATCTTATAACACTAGGACACCTCTGAGAATGCCAAGATTAACACCATTATTAGAAAACAGCATTTAGCTTTAAAGTATGCTGGCATCTGCTTGGGCACATAACAGAAATTCATTCTGACTGGGCTGGTGCTTCCTACCTTTCCCATAAAAGGGCAAGGGGTTTAACAAAATTGTGTATAAGATCCAAATGTGGAAGTGTGAGACCAAACACCTCAATGATGTCCGTGGCATGGGCAAGAATGCCAGTTTGCACCAGTTGGTGTAAGACCTCAAACAGGTTTTGTAAAACACCCATATAAACTAAATAATGGTTTTCTGGGCCTGTTTGCTTTCATGGTTAAAGGCCACAGGAAGATCTAACATGGAAACCCTGAATACCAGCTAACCAAAGGAATGGTGTAGAAAAATGTAACTGCTTACCTGCAGTATGATTAAAGGTGTCTTTTTTGGAAATGTACACAGAACTAACTTTGGTGGATCTCCTCTTGAAATCATAAATAGGAGATGTGTAGCAACAGCATGTGATACAAAGCCATGATGCTTTCTTCCAGTCACTTACCGCCCATGTTTTTTGGAAGTTAGAAATGAAGTATTTAAATTGAGAGGCAATATTTGTGAAAAGTAAGCAATAGTCACCACTACCGTTTTTTTCCACATCTGCAAAACCGTGAAAGATGATTCCACAGGATTATCTCTGTCAAATAACTTTCTCATCCTGCAAACTAAGGATAAGTTTCTCTGCTTTATAAACTGTTGCCATAAGGATAAAGGCAAATTCAACTAAACCACCAGATAAAGGTTAAAGCTCCTAGACCTCTTCAAAAAGGGAATACCAACTAAGGAAACAATAAATTAAGAAATAAATTTAAAATATCGTTATATAATGAAAGACGTAGAAATACAGATAAAGAAATATAGAATACCGATGTAACTTTCTATTTTTCTTAAAGCTCAAGTTGCAAGACTTGATTTAAATGTATATTTTGTCTATGTTGTGTATTGTCATAACTATTTGTTTGTTTGTTTTTTCTTTTTGTCAGTTTGTTTTTAATTTTAAAAAAAATAAAATAAAAAGCTCCTAGACCTCTTCATTTCTTTTCTTGGTTTCGGACTTCAAGTTCAGCTAAAGTCATTGAGAACGTCCTCATCCTGGACTCAGAAGGCTTGAATTCTAAGAAGCTTATACCTATATATATACATTGACATATACATATGGGTGTGTGTATGTATATGTATATCAGTGGTCAGTTGCTCCCGGTTCTGTCCAGTTCTATAGAACCGGTAGTAAAATCAGCGGGAAGCTCCACCCACCCGCCCGGACATCATAAATGATGATCTGTGCATGCGCAGAAGTGTGCGTGAGTGAGTGAAGCAAGCAGACACACATGGCCCCGTTGCGAACCAGTAGTAAAGGTAAGTAGAACCCACCCCTGATGTATATGTGTATGTGTGGGTGGGTGTGGGTGTATATATAGAGAGAGGTAGAGGTCTTGGCGTATTCGGGTCTTTTCCCGTGTAAGATTGAGGGTATCTTGGCGACGTTTCGACAAGGTCCCACTCGTCATCTTCAGGCTGGTGTCTTCTATTTCAAGCTATTTAGCTCTCATCAGCTAGCCATACCCTTACTTGGATTCAAACTTTGGCTGCCTGCATGTTAGGCAGTTGTATTAATCTCTGAGCCACAAATTCTCCTCCCTTCATCAGCTTGAGCCTTTATCAGCTAAATATAAATTATATATATATATATATATATATATATATATATATATATATATATATATATATATATATATATATATATATAATTTATATATAATTTATATATATATATAATTGACATATACATACACATGTATATGTCAATAAACAGACACATTGACATTGACCCAGTCTACCAATCGCTGAGAACGAAAGAACTGCATCAACCACAATGTCGAAGGTAGCATTTAAAACAAAGAAAGAGGCACCCCACTACACAGCAACAAAATTATAACCCATCGGCTCACAAGAAATTGGACTATGTCTCAGTAACCACAGCCAGCCACTCAAACTATCCAAGAAACCAAAACCAGACCACGACTCAGAAGCACCCAGATAACAACTCTAATCCTAATCTGCATCACACAGACAGTACTTAACTATAGCCCAGCAACAACAGCCAGCCAATCAAACAGTCCGAAATCAGACCGTGACTCAGAAATATCTGAACAAACAACATTCAGACTAATTTGCATCTCATAAAAAGGTATTTGAAGACCTGTGTTCTGACAGATGAGCACAATTCAAAATACACTGACGATGTCTCCTTGAATGGTGATGAAACATTTGCAACCAAATTGCCAAGCTCGAAGCACTATATATATATGTGTGTGTGTGTGTGTGTGTGTGTGTATGTGTATGTGTATGTGTATGTATGTATCATAGTTTTTCAATTTCAAGATTCTAGATTGCCTGAGACGATTTTCCAATTCCAAATTAGAATTTCCCAAAAGCTAAATGTGCTTAGAGTTCCTAAATCTACCTTTATTGTCCTAAAACAAGGATAGAGATCTGAGTTCATCCACATGTTGTTATTCTGCATTTTCTGTTCTCTCTCTTTGGTCTTCTTAGTTAACAGTGGTGAGAAATGTAGTTCAGCAACCTGTGAGAAACATGCAGAGCCTCCATCCTGTCACAGGTGATGTTAGGAACAAGGTCCCAACTACAAATTCAGCTTTTCTGGAGGGTTTTTTTTCCCTGTACTGCACTATTTCTCAGGCACCACAACAGTGTGACAACTCTTTTCCCAGTGAAAGTTCAGCATTATGCTCTAGGCACATTTCTTTCTTTTGTAAACTATATAAAATGGAGGTGGGGGGGGGAGAATGGGATACTTTCAACATTAATGAAAACATCATGAAGGCTGAATGCTTAATCCTAAAAAATTCTGGCTCACCTCCCACCACCAAATCCTCTGTTGTTTTTTGGATGCTTCTTAATGACTTGACAGGAGTCCAAGGAGTCAGAAGCATAGCAGATGTTTGGTACTTCCTTTTCTTGGTTGCTAATGCATCCCCACTATTTCCCAATCCCAAGGAGCCTCGCTTCTTTCTGGGAAAGGAACACTTTGCTTTTGCTGTCTAGCAAGCTGCTTTGTTTATCACGGACATATTTGGGCTTTGGCAACCAGCAGCCCTCATGGAGACACGTCAATGGAAATGGAACAGCAGAATGGGAATTCCAAGCAGAGCTCTGGCTCCATTGGCTTGTCTCTAATTTAAGTGATTTACAGATTGACTGGAAACAGTAGACATCTGGGATTATCACATTACATTCCAGGGATACACAGAAGGCTGATAATGCATTGAATCCAGAGAAACCTGAAGTTTGAAATTGACCTTAGCAATAGCAATAGCACTTAAACTTATATACCACCCGATAGTGCTTTCAGCACTCTCCGCGTGGTTTACAATGTCAGCATATTACCCCCAACAATCTGGACCTATTTTACCAACATCGTAAGGATGGAAGGCTGAGTCAACCTTGAGCTGATCAGGATCGAACTCCTGACAGTGGGGAGAGTTTGCCTGCAATACTGCATTCTAACCACTGCGCCACCGGGGCTTTTCTTGGTCTTTAGCAAATTCTGCACTAGTGGCATAAGATGGCTTAATCTTACAGTGATATAATAAGGCAAAGATGGATCATTATTTGGTGAGAGCTACCCTGGAGAATAGAATTACATGTAGTACATGAGGCGAATCTTGTGATTACTTTGCTCAGTTTGGGAAAAGGTTTTGTTACTTTTCTTAGTTTTTTTTTAAAGGTTTTAGGCCTCGGGTTTTAAAAGATTTACTACTGGGATTTCTCCCTCTCCACTGAAAGAAACTGTACCGCTAGTTTTCAACAGTTTGCACTGGAGAACTCTATAATAAAGGAAGCTGTGTTGGCATGCAGCCCAAAGGCAATATTTTCCCACCCCTGAAATAAACCGTGCTACTTTGGGCTGTAAGTGATGTTGCTATTTTTGAATGTACTTATACATATATACGGATGAGCTGGGGTGAATATATGTCCATCATCTGACAAACATTTAAAAATAAAATTAAAAAAAAAACCCTCAAAGAGCAGACTCAATGGACCATTAGGTCTTTTTTTTGCAGTTTCTGTTTCCTATGTTTTCTAAGTATTGTTTGAAGGAATACCCAGTGGGAAGAGATTAACACAGTGGTAAAAAAAAGAGCTGAAGGGCACACTCAGTGAAGTGAAATAAGGAACTTCTGTTTTATGGACCCCTGCTTGATTCTGAATGGTTACAAGTCCTATGTCTAGCTATACCTGAAAAACCAGCATATTTGAAAGAAACGTCCTGGCTCAGAGACTTGTTTATATTCAGGAACACTTATAAATGTGGTTTTCCTCCTATAATATGATTCTGCCTGTTGCAACAGAATCTTTCTATTATATACGTAGACTGGGACTTGGTTTTTATTAACACCATGCAGTTTTCCATCAAACGCCAAACCACAGTTTAGAATGACATGGACATGCGGTAGAGGGGTTTGAGGTTCACTTTCTCAGCAGTTGCAGAAAGCATTTGACTTAGAAAGCATCTAGTCCCATTTTCACTTCACTAAATTCTTCACTAAATTAAAACTACAGTATCTATAAACCACAATCAGGGCCATGTCTGCAGGAGAACTAGTGGCTTTGATTTGGATTGGCAATGAAATTTCCATTCATATAGCAAAGCTCTGAAATTGCAACAGGAAACACAGGAAGACAACAAAAAGGCAAACTTAAACCTCAAATCATTATTCTTATTCTTATTTATTTAGGAATATTTATGTGTAACCAAAACATGTGTCAAGAATAAAGTATTCCAAACCAACTTAATTACAGAAGAAGATTGATTTTTGTGAATCAACTAAGGACAATTGCCTCTATTAAATCATAATGTCTATTAAATTGCAGTTCACTAATTGATGGTATTTGCATACTTACGTAGTTTTGTCTTTGTGAAATAGGTCAGTTATCCAGTTTGTTTGGGAAAGAACAGATTTTGGAAAGAGAGAGAGAGAGAGAGAAAGGAAGGAAGGAAGGAAGGAAGGAAGGAAGGAAGGAAGGAAGGAAGGAAGAAAGAAAGAAAGAAAGAAAGAAAGAAAGAAAGAAAGAAAGAAAGAAAGATAAGTGGGGGTCCATACAATCAAAATTGTACTAAGCTTTTTTTTAAGAATACACATAAATTCAGCATTCATCAAATGTACAGAGCTGCAAATTTTAAAAAAACCCTAAATATACAGTATTGTACCATATCTGAAATAGTTCCCAATCCTTTGGACAAGGAAAGAGTCTTTCTTTTAATGCTTGAGTTCTGTAAATGGTTAAAAGCAAAGCAGTATAAAAGTTGACAACTTCTGCAGAGTAATTATTATTGGTGTGGTGAACATGTAACACTGATACCAACATTATGACATTATGGCTCCATTTGGGCTAGATCTAGAAGGGACCTTAGCCGTTGTTTTGGTTTTGGAAGACTCATTGGTTTTTGTTGATACATAGTCCTTTGAACTATATATTAGTGGTATGGAAGCCTAGAAGAGGGTAAAGGATATAGGCAATGTATATTCTTAGGATTTCAAAAAGAATACAAGGATGGAAGGATGCTATTTCCCATTAGTTATACAATGATGTGAATAACTTACTGATTTTTCCATATCTGAACCAGCAATTCTCAGCAAAACTGACTGGGAAATTAGTTGGATCTTTGTTTCATTTATGCTGCTAGGTATATATTTAATCATCCATTTCTTTCCTCTTTTAACAGTTAGGTAAACTGACTGTAATGTAAATGAATTAGTTGCATGATATGGACATATAGCATACTGTATGTAGGAGCAACCAGTCTAAGAAATTAATATTTGTGTACGTTCTTTTCCTTTGTTTATTTTTTCTTTGTTGTTTGCAAACAGTTAAAAATTACTCTCTTCATATTGTAAACATCTGGTCTTCTCAGCCATTCCAGAAGAATGTCTCTTCTCTTGAGCCTCTAATAGTATACCCAAATGTGTACATACACATGCACACATACTCACACACCATAATTAGTAATACCTTTAAAAGAGTGGTTCTCAACCTGTGGGTCGGGACCCCTTTGGGGGTCGAACGACTCTTTCACAGGGGTCGCCTAAGACTATCGGAAAACACATATTTTCAATGGTCTTAGGAATAATTTTATGGTTGGGGGTCACCACAACATGAGGAACTGTATTAAAGGGTCGCGGCATTAGGAAGGTTGAGAACCACTGCTTTAAAATATCCTTACAGTAATACATCTTCCTTATTAAGATGCTGTCAGGTCCACGGATTGTGTCCTTAGCTGTCAGTATAAGAAAAAGTATTGCCAGAGTTATCTTGAATTAGATTTATTGAATGAGAATAATGAGCATGACTAACATGCAACTACCAATTGAATATGTTTATTTTAGCATCCAATTTATCTGTCAGTTTGTGGTGGTGGGATTTATTTGCTCTCCTGGCTAACTACATATCAATGCTCCAGGAAGATAGTTCTCTGTTTTCTTGATAAAAAAAGAATGGGCAGGTATTATGCATAACATTTTGAAAATCACCATCCTCTGTCCCAGGCTCTAAGAAGGAACATTAGACTGAATGGGGATCATATCACAAAACAAATAGATATGGGAAGAATGAATGTATTATAAGTAGGGTAAGAGTAATAGAAGCTGATGGATTTGAGGAAAGCCTTAAAAAAGAGGCAAGAAAAGCAGAGGTAATATGTGAAGTGGTATATGAATTTAGAAGAAGCAAAATTTATTTGGAAGGATAAAAAAACAAAGTATAATGAAGATTGTGATATAAACCAAATTTAGATTTGCTTCCTTTTCTGTCCTTTAATTTCTTCAGTTTAGCGTTTCCTATTGGGATGGAAATCCCCGTACTGCTAGGATTAAGTTCCCATGAATTCAGAGTGGAAAACTAATATCACTGAGAGATTCAGAGGGGCTCATTATGCTTAGGAGACCTCTTACTTTTCCAGTCTTTTTGCCGAGAGAAATAGATCTTTCAGATTACTCAAGAGAAAGCAGAAGAGAATTAGTGACTCCTTGATCCAGGACATTCCCTGGTATTGAATCATTATTGATTTTCAACTGTCATTTAGAAAATGACAGATTGCTGTTTTGTTCAAGGGAGAATTGATCCCACTTATTTGAAAAAGAAAAGTGAATGAAATAATAATTTTATTTAACAGGGGTTTTTTTCTGGTTTAATTGTATACCTTTTTTGAGAAATAATTCCCCAAAGCTCTCTTTTTAAGGGTTAGGGTTAGGGTTAGATGTTACAGTTGGCAAGGCCTAAAGTCCCAACAGAATTGTCCATAACTGTGCAGCAACATGAGTCCACACTACTCGTGTAATCTGTCCATTATGTTCTTGGCTTTTCTTCCTCAGCCCCTGGGATCACCTTCAGTGCCACTGTTTTTCAGAACCCCAATCAATTTCATTTCATATTTGTATTAAATTTGCTTTCATATTTATTTACTGTATGGAACCTGCCCTTTCAAATGGTTTGTAAATTGTCCACAGTCTTACAGTTTTATGTATAGATGACATTTGTTGTGGAAGTTCCAACAAGATGAATTATTTTTGCAAAATGCTCAATTATTTGTTCAAAATGGAGAACACGCTGTCACTATCATAGTGGTGTTCAAGACAGGGGTGCTATTCAGCAGGTTCTGGAGAACCAGTAGAGGAAATTTTGAGTAGTTCGGAGAACTGGCAAATACCACCTCTGGCTGGCCCCAGAGTGGGGTGGGAACGGAGATTTTGAAATATCCTTCCCCCAGGAGAAGGGAGAATCCCCAGGGAATGGTGATTTTACAGTATCCTTTCTTTGCCAAGCCACACCACACCCACCAAGCCACGCCCACAGAACCAGTAATAAAAAAAATGAATTCCACCACTGGTTCCAGACCATCCATGGTAGTCAAAGACCTATATAGAATAGCAGAGCTTCAGCTGGTTTCTTCCCCTGTTCCTACAGCTGTTTTCAATATCACTTTCTTTATTCTGCATGCTGACTGGTCTTGCTTGGCCTAGAGTTTGACTAATCTTTGAAATCATCATGAAGACATTTGGAAGAATTGCTTGAAACATTCTGGGTGGAGACATTTTTAATTTTAAACCCTCCAAAACGTTCCAAAATAGGTTACGTCATTTATAATTTCAGCATCGTTTCAATGATGTCTTGGTGTTCTACTACATTTAGATTCCTTCACTCTGTCTTTAAAAAATATGAAGTTTGCTGCCCCAAATTCCCGTACCTTTTCCTTCTACCAGCTAGTAAAAACCATAACATTACAAATGAACCAGTGGTGGGTTGCTACCAGTTCTCCCTGGTTCTTGCGAACCGGTAGTGGAAATTTTGAGTAGTCCGGAGAACCAGTAAATACCACCTCTGCATGGCCCCGCCCCCAATCTATTTGCTGCCTCCCGAGTCCCAGCTGATTGGCTAGAAGGAAAAAAATCAGGGCTCACTTGACAAAGAAGAGAGAAAAAAAAACAAGACACCTTAGTTTTAAATTGAGAAGCCGCCTCCCAACTGATCAACTAGAACCAATCCACTCCTTGTAAACCGCTCAATGGTGGTAGATTGGCAATTCAGGCCAAGCTGCCTGAAAGCGGTTTCTGACGCTCTAGGTCAGGGGTGGGCAAATGTGGCTCTTTTACAATCTGTGGACTTCAACTCCCAGAATTCCTGAGCCAGCTTGGCTGACTCAGGAATTCTTGGAGTTTGAAGTCCACAGGTTGTAAAAGAGCCACATTTGCCCATCCCTGCTCTAGGTGGTGGCAGAATGGCAAAAAACTGTTTAAACTCTTGCCCAGGCGCTTCAAAGGGCCGCCCTACAGCTGATCAGCGGTAAAAGGCAGTGTGGTGGTAGACCAGTGCGCTCCAAAAACAAATGGGTAGACCGGTACGGCTCTGCAAGCAGTTAAAAGCCTGGTAGACCAGTACCTCTGCTAAATCCTAAAGAATTGTTTGTCACATGACCATCAAACCACACCCACAAAATAAGCCACACCGACAGAACCGGTAGGGTTGGGTTTTTTTTGTTTTTTTTTTTTTGCTTTAATTTATATGCCGCCCTTCTTCGGAGACTCAGGGCGGCTTACAATGCGTTAAGCAATAGCCTTCATACTTTTATATATTTATACAAAGTCAGCTTATTGCCCCCACAATCTAGACATAGTAGTAAAAAATTTTGGAACCCACCCCTGAAATGAACAATCAAATGAAAAAAATGCTTCTGTTTTCTGTCCCTTTGTTTTTCATCTGAAGAATTAACTACTTCAATATCTTGCATTGGAGGGCAACAATAACTAAAAGAGCTCTTAATGTTTCATGGATACTTCTTTCCATTACACTGATGAATTTATCTGTTGCTGTAATCTTTTCTTGTGGGATTAGTCACATTTTTTTCTAATTGGTTATCTAATTGGTTACCATTGCCATCATCGACGGCATTGGCGTTGTTGTTGTTATTGTTATTATTAGTTTTGTTCCGCACACACACCCTGTGTGTGTGGTGGTGGGGGTGCCTCTCAATCAGTCTTGACTTCTGGCAGCTAACTTGACAAGGTTCCTGCATGTTTTTTTTAATATTTTCTCCTGCCTTCTTTCAAGAGCCGAGTCAGACTGACCAGTTCAAAGACACCCATCCGGTTTCATGCCAAAGGTTTATGGTCTGGACCCTTTGACCACTACACCGAACTAACTTTCTTATGTATTGTATCAAACATTATTTCTTATCAAAAATTATTTCTTATCATAGATGAATAAAATTTAATTATATACAGTAGTGGCCAAAATTGTGGAAACCTTTTGGGAAAAGTGTATTTTCTAAAACTAGCTAATAACACCACTTTTTTTGGAGTAGTACCATAAAAGTATATATCAATGGAAAGATAAATTAATCAAGAAGGTAATACAATAACTTTTATGAAGGATTTGCTATTAGAATAGCAGTTACAGTATAAAGCAGTATAAAGAAGAAAATTGAAACACATAGAAAAAGCGAGAGATACAAAAATTATCATCATGAAAAAACGAGAGGTACAAAATTTATCGCATCAGTTAATACTTAGTTGGGTAACCTTTAGCATGAATTACGGCCTTACAATGCCTTCCCATGGAGTGAACCAAATCTTTTAGTTCTGCAGCTGTTATAATGTGAAACCAAGATTGAATAATTGCTTCCATTAACTGGGTTTCATAGCTGGGTCGCTTCTGACTAACAAGTTTCTTTAGTCAGCTCTATAGATTTTCAATTGGGTTAAGGTCTGGGCTATTCTCAGGACATTCCAGCAGTGGAATATGATTATCTTGAAACTCCCCCAAAAAGTGGTGTTATTAGCCATCAAACCTCAAAAATACAATTTTATCAAAAGGTTTCCATAATTTTGGCCACTACTGTATAACTAAGAATAGTGTTGTCAACCTGTAATATTCTACTTCCTGGATAATGGGATGGAAAGCACTTCCTTGCTTTAGGAACTCACTCCTAAGGTGCACTGATTACTTTCAGAAGAGTCAGAAGATTTCGTAATTACAGGTTAATGACTTCAAGAATCATCACTGAAAATAGAAAGTCTTCATTCTTTATAACCCTGAAAAGGATTAGAAAGTGCTTCAACTGATTACAAAATATTAGGATAATGTGTTTTTTATTAATGGTTTCTGAAATGAATAATACTCACTTTTTCCAATTTAGTCCTTGAGCTGTACTCTATTTTCATCCTAACTTTTGGTAGCATTAGAAGCCTTGGTTTTTTCTTTGTTTTTTGTTTTTTGTTTGCAGCGTGAAGTAGGTGGCATAAAAGATCTAATATTTTTTTCACTGATCTTGCTTAGTGTGATGGAAAATCAGAAGTTCCATACTGCATCTGCAGGCAAGATTTCTATCTGGTTTCCCCCAAAATAAGACATCCCCTGATAATAAGCCCAATTGGGCTTTTGAATGCATGGCAATAAGGCCAAGCGCTTATTTCAGGGTTCAAAAAAATATGAGACAGGGTCTTATTTTCGGGGAAACACAGTATTTGTTCATCTGGGTCTTTGTCATTCTTTGCTGCTTTAACTGTCTCACCAGATTATTCACCAGGCAGGAAATCTTGAAATTCTGCAGTGATCCCCCAGTTGATCCAGTGTTTTATGTCTGATTAACTGCTCATTCCTGTTGTTGAATTGTGAGCAACTGCAACATCGCTATCATTCAAGTTTGCATTGCCTCATGCAGAAGGAATGGGGGAGAGGGGGAACTAGGAGGAGGAGGACTTTTATAGTCCTTTCAGATTTTCATAATGAATCCATTTATGTCTTGATATAAAACTGCATAATTTCTAGGGCTGTTCTTCAATTCTACTTTTCATGTTGATAGCTTTAATTATTCACTCTGTAAAATAATTGTTTATGATAAAGTAATGATGAAAGGAAATGAACTTTTAAAGACTTTAAGACATGATGGTAAATGAAAGATCTGTGGATGCTTTTGATAGTCCAATATTGGAACATTTTAAAAGATTGGCCTCTGATTGCACATGTCTGTTTCAGAAAGGCAGCATGCTAGATCAAAGACATTAGTATTCCATCCTCTTCAAAACAACTTAGAGGTTTGAAGTCATTAACTCTCCTAACTACTACATTTTGACAAATTGTTTCTTACTCAAGCAGTTCACAACTCTAGCCACTGCTGAATATTTTGTACTTTCATCTGCGTTGTAGTTATTCATTCAGCTCTTGGGTCAATGTTTCAGAAATTCTTTCATTATGTTTACCTGTAATAAAAGGCTTAGAATATTGGAAAAGTTGTGTCCCTTGCATAAACTTATCCACTTCCTACCAACTGAGATACTGAATTATCTCTCCCCATGCACCAAAAGAGAGCTAGATTAGCCTTGTCTATGGTGCTTGTTTCTTAGGTACCAAAACTATAAAATATTTACCTGGATCTTAAATGAGTCTAGTGCTTTAACTCTCCTCATATTGGTTATAATAATTGGCCTGCAATTTGGTTGCAATATTTTGTTTTATATAATGTCTTGATAGGGCACTAATACATTGAAACATTTTTAATAATATATTGGAGAATGCACAAGCCTTTGCCAGAAAGTAATTGCTTGACATGGCAAGATCAATATGAATAATCTGAAATACACATAAATAGCTCTTCCCTTGACTCTTCCATGAATATATCTAGTCCCTTAAATGCCATCCTGGTTGATGACCATCTCTATGTCCCCAATATAAGTTTTTGCTTCTTTATTCTGATTCAGATAGCTTTAGATCTCCAGATGACATTTTCTCACAGATATAATTCAAAAACATGTTGAAAAGGTAATATCATTAAAAATCATGAAGATTTCATGAAAAAGTCATTATATTTTCATAAACTATCATGAAAAATTATTCCATAATCTGTATACACCTTC
Organism: Arizona elegans; assembly: GCA_022577455.1. Taxonomy (NCBI): domain Eukaryota; kingdom Metazoa; phylum Chordata; class Lepidosauria; order Squamata; family Colubridae; genus Arizona; species Arizona elegans. The sequence continues at coordinate 249,594,344 of JAKOOJ010000001.1, forward strand.
AATAATATTTGTTTTTTGATTGGAAGGGGATAGTCCTAAGAACAAGGAGGAAAAGAAAAATGAGAAATATTTACTTGCTCTTAGCAATGAAAACATTATCGTAAAAGTATACAACGTGTTTTGTCTTTTGCAGGCATTATTGCCACTGGAGCAAATATAGCTGCTTTGGCATAAGTGGGTTTCATAATGCTGAGTGGTGTTGTAACATTGCAATAACAATTTATTGGATTAGATTTGCATTGCTCATTGTAACTCAATGCCTTGTGAGTCTTCAGCAAAGTGGTCGATTTGTACAGTATTATATACAGATACAATATTACTATAGTATCCCTATAAAGTTGTCTTAATAATTCCACCTAACCATTCCACAAACCCTCTGCACTTAGAGAAGAATTGCAGCCTTCTCTTTTTTCTTATTATGAAATTCAAGGCAGTGCAGCATAGAGCACACATTTAAAAGTTTGGCATTTTGCAAAATGCCTGCAATGAGATTCACACACACATATGCACATGCACATACATATACATATATTTGCAGCTAAAATGACAAATGCTAATATTAATACTAATAAAAGAATCTAAGCCATAGGGTTTTTCTGAGCTCTCTGGAATTGATTCTGTTTTTACAAAAATATTTTGCAACTGCTGGTCTAGAATAATGTTATATTATTGTTTCTTTTAAGCTCCACCAGAAGCATTTAAAGTTTGGCAAGAGCAAAGTAAGAAATCCAGCTTAAAAAATGTCTGGAAGATAAAAGCCCTGAGTCCTTCGGGAGAAGGGCGGTATATAAATTTGATAATAAATAAAAAAATAAAAATGAAAGTCCTTTCTTCACTCACAGAAGGAAAAATGTATCAGCTTGGTTGTCTTCACTGCAAGCTACCAAGTGCCCATTCATCAGAATTAAATTAACAACATAAACCCTTACATGTGCTCAAGGTACTTCCTATGCATTTAAGAGTCTCGCTTTGTCAGTGTTTTTGGCTGATTATGTGTTAGATATGTTCGAGGATCGTGCCCAATAATTCCAACAAGCAGTTCTGGTTTAAATCGTTTATTGTTTATTGACTGGACATCTCGTCAATACAGGTACATCTCCGGAACTGGAACAGGACCGCATGGCTGACCCTTAAGTACCCCCTGGGCGTGGCTAAGGTAAGGAGGGGCTATTGGGTTAGGGTGTACCTTGTGGGCTGGCCTGTCCAGCCCCCCTACCTCTAGCTCTGGGTCAGAGGCAAGGCATTTATTCCTGACAAAACCCCCTCTAAATGCCTGGCCGGGATATTCCTGAGTGGTGTACACTTGAGGCGCTATTTTTAGGAGGACACCTAATTTTGATGTGAGGTATGTGTGTTGCTTGTTTTGTAATGGCTTTGTTAGAATGTCCGCTGTTTGCTCCTCTGTGTCACAATGTATAACCCTTATGAATCCTATGTTTGCGAATTGCCTAACATGTTTATATTTTATGTCAATGTGTCTCGACCTTTGGCCAACCGCTTCAGCCTTTGATATTTCCATGGCTGCTTTATTGTCTTCATGCATAGTGATGGGGTAGTTTGGTTCGACCCATATGTCCGTGAGCAGGTCGTCAAACCAGATCAAGTTATTGGTGGCCTTGGACAAACAAATATATTCGGCTTCTGTGGTAGATGTGGCTACCAGATCCTGTTTCCCTGTGTACCAATGCACTGGGCTGTTGTTGAGGAAGAACACGTAACCTGAGGTGCTCCTCCTACTTTTCACATCTCCAGCCCAGTCAGCATCTGCGTAGCACGTGAGCGTGGGAGTTGTGGCGTTCTCGGGTTCTAGTGACAGGCAGGCATCAGAACTGTGTTTTAGGTATCTCAGTACCCTTTTTATGGCTTCCCAATGGTATACGGTGGGCTTCCCTACGTGTCTAGACAGCAGGTTGACAGGTAGGGCGATATCTGGTCTGGTCCAGTTTGCAATGTACAATAGTGAACCTATGGTGGATCTGTACAGCGTGTTGTCTTTGAATGGTTCAGCCTCATTGTACATGTCCTTCAAAAAGTCTGGTTGCATTGGTGTTTCACACCCCTTGGCATCTGTCATATTGCACTTATGTACCAGTTCCAAAATTTTATCTTTCTGTGACAATTGGAAACCTTTGTCTGTTTTTGTGATTTGCACCCCTAGGTACTTGTCTACCTTACCCAAAATCTTCAGGGAGAAATGCTTTCCTAGTTCATTGGCAAAGTCACTGCATTTGCTGATCTGATTACCGATATATAGTATATCGTCCACGTATATTAAGACATACTCGAGGGAATCACCTGACTTCTTGGTGAAGAAGCAGTTGTCGGCTGAGGTGGCTGCAAAGCCCATGGATTTCAATGTCTTAGACAAACACTCGTACCAGCGTTTCCCTGATTGCTTGAGCCCATACAAGCTTCGGTTTAGAATCCATGTTTCTCCCTTCCTAGTTGTTTGACTGGGGGGTGCTCTTACATAAATCTCTTTGTCAAGCTCAGCGTGCAGGTAGGCGGTTTGTACGTCGAATTGGTGTACCTCCAGCCCTAGCAGTGATGCAATGACTAACGCACATTTTACGCTTTCGGCCCTGACTGTGGGGGAGTATGTTTCTGTGTAATCATCAGGGTATCTTTGAGCAAATCCCTGCGCTACCAGTCTAGCCTTGTAGAGAGTTTTGTTTTCCTCTAGTGTCTTGATTTTGTAGACCCATCTGGTGCCTATTGTCGTTTTTCCTGCTGGGACCTCAGAGGGAGTGTATACGTTTAGTTCCCTCAGGCTATCCATTTCCTTCTCCATGGCCTGCTCCCATTTTGCCCTTTCCTCATCTGGTAATTTTAGCACGTCTTCATATGTGTTGGGGGTTAGTTGGTTAGTGTGGATAGATAATACGTAATCCCCTAACCTTTGTGGCACCTTGCCCCTGTTTGCTCTGATTGGCCTGTCAGGGGGCGTCTCTGTGTCATGCATGTACCTGGCTTCTTTCTCAGTGAGTGAGTCCACTTTGATGTGTGGGTGGTTCTCCTTCCACTCCTTCACTAGTATTTCCTGCCTCTCGCTTTTGATTCTTTCCTGTTCTGTACCCTTTCCTGTGTTAGGTGTTACTCCCCTTTGAGTGTTCCCCGGTCCGTCCTTGCTAAGGAACACCTCGTTGAGGTGTATCTTGGACCAGTTGGCATTTTCGTGAAAAACTGCTGTTCGAGAGATTACGAAGTTGTTGTTGCTGTCTATGAACCTATATCCCTTTGTTCCTGGTTCATATCCCATGAACCTCAGCCTTCGGGATACCCTGTCCCCCTTTTGCCTCAATTGCCTGGGAATGTGTACATCTGCTGTGACCCCGAATATGTGTAAATGCGATACTTGTGGCTTCCTTTGGTACATTAACTCATATGGAGTTTTGTTTAGTACGCTGGACCATAACCTGTTCAGAGTATAGTTTGAATAAATGAGTGCTTCCGACCAGAAGTGTTGTCCCAGGCCTGCATCCTCTAATGCGCACTTCATCATGGTCTGCAACATTCCGTTTTTTCGTTCCGCCACTCCGTTTTGGAAGGCCGAAAATGGGGAAGACGTGTAGTGGACTACCCCGCGTGCCTTTAGCCATTGCGAGAAGTCGCTCGATAAAAATTCAGACCCCCGGTCTGTCATTATTTGCCTGATTTTGGTATTATGTTGTGTCTCTACCCTAGCGTAGAATTCCTTGAATTTTTGGAATACTTCGCTCTTCTGTTTTAGTGTGTACACGAAGCCATAGCGGCTGAAATCATCCACTATGGTCAGGAAGTACCTTTTCCTGTATTTAATGGAGGGCCTTAGTGGTCCCACTAGATCCATATGTATGAGTTGAAAGGTTGAGTCTGTAGTGCGTACTGACTTTTTGGGCCTAGGTTTGGTTTTTAATTTGGAGCTCTTACAAACAGAGCACTCGAGATAGTTCTCACAATTCTTTATTTTTACACCTTCAGAGCACTCCATCATCTTCTGCACCACGGGGAAGCTAATGTGTCCTAGCTTTCTGTGCAATAGGTGAGCGCAATTGTCATGTATGGGCTTCCCTATCGCTGGCCTTTCTTTTCTGGTTGCCTCCTGCTCACTTGTTTCATTGTTGTCGTGTGTGTGGTTAACCCCCTCTATTTCTCTACTTGTGTTATCGGGGCTGGCCTTATGGTGGTTGTTTACTCTGGGTTGCTTGTCCCAGACTGGGTGGTAGAAGGGGAGTTCTCCGCTGATTACTATTTTCCCTACGTTTTTGCCCCCTCTAGTTACCTGCACCTTTCCTCCCTTGAAGGTTACTTCAACATTGTTGTCCTTGCTTAACTTTAGTGTAGCGAGGATGTTATAGGGTATATTGGGTACCAGTAACACTCCTTGTACCTCCCCTATCCCCGGCACGTGTGCATTGCCCTTGCCTGTTACTTGCACATTATTCTGGTTAGCCACCTTTATTATGAAACTCTCCTCTGTGAATGATGTTAGTAGATTACGGTCATACGTGGTATGGTTTGTGGCTCCTGAATCCAGCAGCCATGTACCTTCCATCCTATCCTGGTTTGTGTGTTGCCCCTGGTCTCCTATGCCATACAGAGAACCCGTTTGACTTTCCCTGGAGCTGTCCCTGTGGTTTCTCCTGTCTCTGGGGTTAGGTGAATCCCTACGTCTGTGTCTGTCCTCGGGTGAGTGTCTGCTTGTGTATCTTGTCCTTGACTCTGATCTGTCCCTCCTACGTTGCCTGTCCCTGTCCCCTGTGTTTCTGGGGCAGTCCCTTTTGTAGTGGTTCCTTGACCCACACAAGTAACATTCTGCGTTGCTGTGGTTCCTGTTCTGTGGCTCGACCTTCTTACTGGGCCTTTGCTCCCTGCGGCTTATTGAGCGATCTTTTCTGATGCTATCCTCAGCTATTAGTTTGCTCGTTAGTAATTCTAGTGAGAGCTTTCCTGTCCCTAGGTTGTCTATTTGTGTAATGAAGGTGTCCCAGCTGGGGTCCAGGGAGTTCACAATGATACTTATCATGGTCCTTTCGCTTATGACCTCCCCCCTTTGTGTTAGCTGGGCTCTGGTGGCGTTTAGGGATAATAGATGTTCACTCATTGGGGTCCCTGCTTTGTGTTTGGTGGCATAGAATTCCCTGGATAGCCTGGTGGTGCTTGCCACGCTCTGGCAGTAAAATAGTTTGTGCATCCTCTGTATTACTTCTAGAGCAGTCAGATGATGCCTGATGCTGGGGTAAATACTGGGGGTGATACTAGCTATAACAATGCAGTATGCTTTATGATGGGTACAATCTAGCTCAAAGGTCCATGGCTTTTTTGGGGGATCAGTGACTATGGATAGTAGGTCTTCTTTGAGTAGGGTGACCTGGAGCTGTTGGTTCCAGTCCAGGAAATTCTCCCCATCTAGCCTTAGTTTGGGGAAGTCACTTGGCAAAGCCCCTGAGTTATAGTTTAAGTTACTCACATTATGTCGCTGTCCATGGTTCCTCACGTAAGGGAACTCACAATAAGGTAGGGGAACGACTGTGGCGAGTCTGAACTGACTTGTCTCTGTGTGCATGCGTCGGTGTAGCTCTATGTCTTCTTCCGTTTCTCCTGTAGGGGCGCATTGCGCGTGCGCGAAGTTCATTTCTTCCCAGCCGCCGTGGAGTGAGGAGCTTGTCTCCGTAGCTCCCTGGTATAGGCCCCAATCCTCCGGATGGGCCTTCGGTTCCTCCTTGGTCGGCCTTGCTCGTCTGGGATCGTCGTGGTTCGTCGTCTGGAGCCTCGGGAAGCGGTGAGGGTCGTCGTCGAGGGCCTGGAGTCCGGTTGGTGCCGCGGATGGTCCTGGATGGCCCGGCCTCGTGCGGGTGTCGCCTCCGGGTGTCGGGCCGAGTCCCCTGCCCGCCGATGGACGTCCCCTGCCGGCGGATGGCCCCGCGGGCCATGGGTCTGGTCCAATTCGTAGGTCCGGTGAGTAGTCCCATCGCCTCCGGTGTTCCGTTTTTAAGGGGAGGCTTCTTGGGGGCCCTGGGTGGCTCTGGATCCACGCGGCGGTGATCGGTCCCTCGGGATGGGTGTCGGTGTCGGGCCTCCTCGCGTTAGGGTCCCCTTTGCGCTTGGGCCTGGCACCGGGGTGCGTGTCCGGTAGCTTTATCTTGTCCCCCAGGGCCGCGGCGATCAATTCGATTGCCTTGTTGAGTTCGGGCTCGGTAGGCGAGCCTGTGGCTTTGGGCCTTGGGTTTCCTCTTTGTTTGTGGCATTCTTGGGGGGTTACCTTGGGGTAGGCCCCGATTCCCGCCATGAGATTTAAATCTCGGGAATCTATTGGTGGGTGGTCGGCCATTTTTGATGACGCCGCCTCCCAAGATGGCCGCCGTGAAAAAGGCGCGAAAACCCCTTCGGCTCCCTTGGCGGGTTTTTGGTGGGGGGTTCTCTCCCTTACCGCTTCTCCGCCGCTGCATTCGGATTCATCCTCATCTTCCTCACTCGCTGCTTCGCAGCCTTCGATTAGGCTCCGTAGTTCCGCGATGAGGTCGGTGTTGCTTTGCGATGAATCTATCAGGTCCAGGAGTTTTCCTTTTAGGTTGTGCTTTTCCCCTTTTGGAGTCTCGTGTTCGTCCCACTCCTCTCCGCGCCTGGCAGGGGTGCGTGGGTAGTGGAGTAGGCCACTTGCTTCAGATGCCTCTCCTCGGGTGGCTTCGGGTTGGGCAGGTCGTTCTGCCATCTCCTTGGTGAACGCTCTGGTGTTCATCCTTTCCGTCTTGGTTCTTTGCATGCTTGTGGAATGTTTGGGTTGGGCTGCCGAACCATCCTCTGCTACCATTTTGTTAGATATGTTCGAGGATCGTGCCCAATAATTCCAACAAGCAGTTCTGGTTTAAATCGTTTATTGTTTATTGACTGGACATCTCGTCAATACAGGTACATCTCCGGAACTGGAACAGGACCGCATGGCTGACCCTTAAGTACCCCCTGGGCGTGGCTAAGGTAAGGAGGGGCTATTGGGTTAGGGTGTACCTTGTGGGCTGGCCTGTCCAGCCCCCCTACCTCTAGCTCTGGGTCAGAGGCAAGGCATTTATTCCTGACATTATGTGCTGTGGAATTCATGTAGTTCTTTAAAGACCACATAGGTAGACCTTCTCCAGAATGATCTATTCTCAAACCTAGTCCTTCAGGTCATTCAGTGGTGAGCCCATTGCTGCTCTAATTAAGCTAATCCATCTTTCTCCTGCTTGTCCTCTTTTCTTCCACCTATCCCAGCATTATACATTTCTTAAGAAAGCTGGATTTTTGCATTGTCCAAAAATAATAATTGAAGCCTCATCATTTGTGCCTTAAGTGACAACTCTGGGCTGATTTATTTGATAACCCATTTGTTTGTTTTCTTGGCTATCCAATTCTCAGGAGTCTTCTACAACACCAAAGTTCAAAAGTGTCAATAGTGTTGCTTCCATAGAGTGTCACAGGGAAGACTGTGATGTGATGTGACTAAATCTACAAAGTCCAAACATGTGTCTGGTCTTTGTAGATTTAGTCACATCACATCACAGTACATTATGAGACTGGTGGTTGAAGTTCCCTTCATGCCCTAGCAGCAAGCAGAGTGGCTGACCATAATAAGCTATGGCTCTTGGGTTTAAATTGGGCTATGGTTTAGGGGAGTATCTTTAGCCAGTGTTTTGTGGACCTACCCTTTCTTCCTAGCTCATTGCATTGTAGAACGTGATATTTTCAATGCCATTTTAACTCTGAAGGAGATTTTTGAGAGGATTGCTATGAAAAAGAAGTCAGCTTTAACCAGCCCCTTATATAACAGTTTTACCTACCATTTAGTTCAGACTGAGATTAGATGAGATTAGATTTATCCTGGTGAATTTCATAACTCACTACAGTAAAGCTATAAAACCTATGTATACCTGCCCTTGTCTAATAACAGGTTTCTTCTTTCCTTTGCATTCTTTTATTGTCATTCTCTCTGACCACTTTTGTGCCTTATATTTTTCCTCCATTTCTTCTAGCAGAAAAACTAAGTTCTGAAGAAAAGATGCTGATTTTAGTCTGAAAAACACTTTTACAATCCACATTATCATGCATTTGAACCCTGCCTTTAGTGAGCCCAGAATATCATTTAAAAACATTTTTTCTTGATTTATCTCCTGCCTTCTCTGTAGGAGCTCAAGGCAGCAAAAATGGAAGTGTGTCTTCTCATTTTTTTTTCCCTACAGCAACAACAACTTTGTGGGCTAATTTGGTCTGAGAGATGAAGCCTGGCCCAAACTTATCCACTGAACTAAGGGTGTATTTGAACCTGGGTCTCCCTACTGTGTTAAGCCCCCTAACATTATTTTATATGGTTTTAACCTCAGCGCTTTGAAAGGTGGAAGGCATAGGTTTGGCATACCAGTTGCAGTCACTTCGCAATTCCAAATTGGACAATTTGTTTCATTCATTAGCCAGAGAAATCATAGGGCAGAGGTGGGCAACTATGGCCCTTTTATGACTTGTGGACTTCAATTCCCAGAATTCCTGAGCTAACATGGCTGGCTCAGGAATTCTGGGAGCTGAAGTCCACAAGTCATAAAAGGGCCATAGTTGCCCACCCCTGTCCCCACCCCCACCCATTCCTCTTACCCCATATAAGGTGCTATATTAGGATTCCACTGCCTTCAGTGGAATCCTAAGATCAAGTGTTTGATCTAAGATGTGCTCTGTCCATGAACTAACAAGGATGTGGCACCATCACTGAAGTGAGAACAAAGAGATTAGACATAGAATTTCTTACAAGTTCAGCTTCTCCTTTGCCCCATACATAAGTTTTGAGTCTTGTGTTTCACTGGCAGTAGTGCTACCAAGATGGATGACAATCCATGTCCCAGTTTCTCACCTATGACTTTCCCTCTCTTATTTCTTCCTGCCTTGATATTTTCTCTTCCTTCCATTCTTTCTGTGTACTTCTGTCTTTTGCTTTGATTTTTGAAGAGAATCAAAGCAAAGCTGCAGTTGACCATGGCATCTTGATGTCTCTGGAGAATGTTTAACAGAGAGTAAGGGTCACACAGTCTTTGCTCTTTCTCTCTGTCTGTGTATATGTTTTAGGATGCATGGTCCACTGAAGTAGAGTATCTAATCTTCTCCCAGTAGTCTGAGTGTAGCAGCACAATGACCCCCTAATGAAAACAGCAGTTCAATTTCACCGGCTCAAAGTTGACTCAGCCTTCCAGCCTTCCGAGGTCGATAAAATGAGGATCCAGATTGTTGGGGGGCAATATGCTGACTCTGTAAACTGCTTAGAGAGGGCTGTAAAGCACTGTGAAGCGGTATATACTGTAAGCCTAAATGCTATTGCTATTGCTATCCACTCATGCGGGATATCTATTTTTTACTCAGTGATGCTGACTATTGATACAGAGAATACCAGATCAATACTTGTCAGACACAGCTTATGGATAGGGTTATTTTGCTCATGTGGTGGACTGTGTCACCTGCCGATTTCTGTGTTCTTACAAAAAGAAAAAAGAAACTACTTTTAGTTTGGGAATTCCTCTTTTGTACCAACATGTCTTTTTCAGCTAATATTGATCAGCCATTAGAAACAGGCTTCACTGTTGTGTTCTGCTCCACTAGCAATTCCAGGCCCCAAACTGACACACCAGACTGAATAGCTGACTTGTACAAAATAAGATCAGGTATGAAAAGAGTAGTTGCTTTCGTATATAACACTGGCTGAGCGTTGTATCTTTGTTCTTCTCGCCCTAACAGCTCTTGGTCTATTAATATGCCACTTTGCACGAAACATATAGTCTAGCACTAGAAAGTGGGAAAAGGTGGTGACGAAGAGCCTCTCAAAACCTCAGTTTCTTTCTTTCTTCCTTTCTTTTTTGTTCCTTAAGGAACTGAACTAACTCTGAATAATCACAAATGCTGCCAGAACTATAGATTCTTAGGCAACTTCAGCAACTGTATTAAAATATGTATGTTTTCAACACTGGAATATGCTACTTTTGACCTCATTTTAGGTCATTTACAAGGAAGGATTATACAGGGGATGTTTTATGCCTCTGTTTAATTGCTACTTATTTAATTGCTATCAGCTATCAGCAATGACTCAATCAGAAGAAATATGGAGGTGTTTATCTAGCTATATAAATAATATTCCGAGAAAACGTAACTAATTTAGCAAATGGCTCAAGCTGTAGGCCCGAAAGAATGTTGCTTTGAATATATGAAGAGGCAAAAACTTTCTTAAAATAGGAATCACATCCTGTTCTTTGTTAAAGTAGCTAAAATGAAGGTTCGTAGGAAAATCCCAATACTGTAAGTAATAAACTGACAAAAAAATTACTAAATTTTAGTTTTGACACTTCTCTATTTAACACATCAGTGTAAAAGCAGAGACGCAGCTGCCCTTGAAGAGCATCTGGAAGCTTCAACTGGTACAGAATGAAGTTGCACAGACTTCATGGGTTTAGGAACACATATATTACACCCCTGATTTGCGAACTGCATGGTTGCTAATTTGCTTCTGGATGCCATTCAAGATACTGGTTTTGACTTTTGAAGCTACATGGCTAGATTATTTGAGGGATGGCCTCTTCCTGATTATATCTACCTGTTCCACCACTTCAGACAGGATTGTATGTTGCAGGCCACATCTCCAAAGGAACTTCATTTGGCAGGACACAGGTGGCTAGCTTTTTCTGCTATAGTCCTGCCCTCATTCCCCCCAAGGTGAGGTTAGTTCCTTCTCTCTTAGCATTTTAGAAGGTGCTTTAGGTCAGAGTTCTCACACGTTTCTGGATTGGCGGGCCAGAGCAGGGGAAGGGGGGATGATTTTGTGAGAAGAGCAGGCACATGTGTGCATGTGAGCCCATGAGCGCCCACAATGTTTATGGTGATGCTGCACAAGTTGGGAGTGTGACTACCTGCAACGAGACTTTTGCAAGTGGGGCTGTGCATGCAAACAAGCATGTACCGGCAGACCACTCACATGACCCGGTGACAATTAGGGTGCAGCCTGGTAGTGGGTCATGGCCCACAGGTTGGGGACCCCTGTTTTAGATAGATAGATGATATAGAGATAGATAGATGATAGATGATAGATAGATAGACAGAAAGACAGACAGATGGACAGACAGACAGATGATAGATAGTTATAGATGATAGATAGATAGATGATAGATGATAGATGGATAGATAGATGATAGATAGATATACATGATTGATAGATATAGATGATAGATATACATGATAGATAGTTAGATAGATAGATAGATAGATAGATAGATAGATAGATAGATAGATGATAGATAGGTAGATAGATGATAGATAGATAGATAGATATACATGATTGATAGATATACATGATAGATGATAGATGATGATAGATGATAGATGATAAATAGACAGAAAGACAGACAGATAGATGATAGATAGTTATAGATGATAGATAGATAGATGATAGATGATAGATGGATAGATAGATGATAGATAGATATACATGATTGATAGATATAGATGATAGATATACATGATAGATAGTTAGATAGATAGATAGATAGATAGATAGATAGATAGATAGATAGATAGATATAGATATAGATAGATAGATAGATATAGACAGAATGACAGACAAGCAGACAGAGAGGGAGAGGGAGAGAGATTCAGACTGATAATATTGCCTACTTTGGTAATGAAACGTCTGCAAGAAAAGCACGAAGCTCAGAGAACACCAAGGACCCCATAATATACATTCCTACATGAATATGAGGGAGGGAGGGAGGGAGGGAGGGAGGGAGGGAGGGAGGGAGGGAGGAAGGAAGGAAGGAAGGAAGGAAGGAAGGAAGGCTGATTGGATATGACTTCAGCCAATATATTGTATATACAGTACCACTGTGGAGGGTCAGTATATTTACACACAATATGTTCTAAGTTGCATTATTTCAACTAAAACAACCTTAATAAAAATAATGATTATATTACACATTTTCACCAAGATTTGGATAGCGAGAGGGGTGACATACAAAATAAATAGTAAGATGTAATTATTTCTGACCAAACATGTTGATTCCCTCACGTCCAAACTATTATACTTCAATGTTACATGAACATTGTAAAGTTACTCACTTTCCCAATGAGGTATCTGGACAATCAAAAACAGAGGTCTAGTTTTATCTTCTTTTCTTTCTCCCATCTCTGAGAGGCTTCCTATTAGTTTAATGTCCTTGAGGGGCACCTGAGCCTCTAGTGAGGTGAGCTTCTCTGTAGTTTTCAGATCCCAGAAATAAATCTGGCAATATTCAGCCAACAGAGACTTTTTCTGGCTGTTCTTTTCACCGAAACCCATCATTTCCAGCTGCCTTAAGGCTGATGTTTCTCCAGACAGCTCTTTGATCTGTCTTTGATCTGACTACACAGGGGTTCAACATGCTTCAGTGCAAGCCTTTCCCAGATGCAAAAAAAAGTGGGGGGGGGGACAGAGTGGTTTGCATATCAGCCAGAGAGCTCTTATTCTAATAAAACTGAGGCCAGACCAGATGATAATACAGGAGATTATGGTGGATTCTTTTCTTCTTTAGTGTGTGTTTCTTTGTGTATTTTTGTTACCCTTTGCTAAGCATAGGTGGAAATGTTATATGTACCCTGCCGACAGCACCAACAGTGCTGCTGGAAGTAAGAAATAGTTCATAATCTGTAAAATAATTCAGAAACTTTCATTGGTTCCCACTCAGTTACTGTTATTTTCACTTGCTGCCTATTTGTTTCTAGCTTAGCGAAAAATGCTGTTATTTGTCTATATAATAAATGAATAATATTCGGCCTCAGCATTCCATCAGCCTATCGTGTCCCTCATTTAGGTTAATGAGACCTAAATGTTCTAGTCTAGATCCAGGATCTAGATAGTTTAAGGGCCATCTCTGTTGATAAATCACCCTTGGAGACCCAAATCTTTCAGCTTAGTAAATGTTTTATTACATGATAGTGAAAAGTATGTTGTCTAACTTGCTCTTGGAATGCTTCAAAGCATTCCATGTAAATTCCTACACGAGTAATAAATTAGATAATAAGCAACTATTATTTGTAGAGGAGGGGGAAAAATTGTGACAGAAGAAATGTCAGAATCCTGCCAGGTTTGTACTGGCTGGGACGGAAAGTGTGTTTGTATGTGTTGTCAGAAGGCAGAGACAGGGGGGTTCCTTGTTCCTTGTTCCTTGTTCCTTTTCCTTTTCCTTTTTTTTTTTTTTTTTTTTGCAATAGCTGGCCTTTCTTATTTCTCCTCCTCCTTCTTCTAATGAGAGGACAGATAACAGCTCCAGCTCAGGAGGGCTGAGATAGCTGTTTCCTCTTAGTAACAGTGGTTTAAGAAAGCACGGAGAGTTTTGATCCAGAAGTTCAAAAGTTTCCCTTTAACTAGTGCTTCTCAACCTTGGCAACTTTTAAGATGTGTGGACTTCAACTTCCAACATTTCCCAGCCAGCCATGCTGACTGAAGAATTCTGGGAATGGAAGTCCAAACATCTTAATTGTCAGGCCTGGAAGCCATCTTTTGCATTGAGCCTTCAGGCCTGCCAAATTTCCCACAGTAGTAAATGTGGCAGGCCTGAAGGCCCAATGCAAAAGATGGCTTCCAGGTGTCTGACAGACCTCGGAGTTTTCTTTCATTGGGGGTGTTACTTGGAACCCTGACATTAATGTTGCGAAGGTTGAGAAACACTGCTTTATGCCCTTGTTTAGTTCCTACTTCTGTAGAGCTTCAATGGTGGTGAAGCAAGAGTGGTAGAATTTTCTGCTTAATCAAACAGGCTTACCACAGCAGCAATCCACCGTCTCTGGAGAAGAGATCTGCAATATAATATTTGGTTGGTCTCCAAGGACCTAAAGGGTTGTGCCCTAACTTGCACTACAACTCTGTCATCATCATTTGTGTGCCAAATAGTGGAGATGGGAAATTGGAGGTTGACAATTGTGAAAGCTACTACACATGACACACATTAGCAAATAGAATTGCATATCAAGAAGCTATTTATACCAATTTATAGTCAGATCTTCTTAGAATAGTGTTCTGTAAATTTGTAATCACCTACTCAGTTTCTCTTTTATTGCAGAACTATGATTTTGCTTATTGGTTTTGTTGCCTGCATTCTTAGAACGCAATCTTCTAAACTATACTTAGATTATTGCATCCAGTTTTGGTCACCATGTTATAAAAAAGGTGTAGAGAATCTAGAAATAGTGCAGAAAAAAGCATCAAAGATGATTAGGGGACTTGGGGCTAAAACATGAAAAAGTTTGCAGGAATTGGATTTGTCTAGTGAAAAGAAGGACTGGGGAGACATGATAGCAGCGTTCCAATATTTGAGGGGCTGCCACAAAAAAGAGGGGGTCAATGTATCCTCCAAAGCATCAGAAGCAAGACAAGAAACAATGGATGGAAACTAATCAAAGAGAAGCAACCTAGAACTAAGGATAAATTTCCTGACTGTGAGAACAATTAATAATTGGAACTGATTCTGATGCCTTCAGAAGATGTGGGTGCTCATTGGAGGCTTTTAAGAAGAGATTGAACAGCCACTTGTCTGGAATGTATAGGGTCTCCTGCTTGAGCAAGGGGTGGGACTAGAAGACCTCCAAGGTCCCTTCCAACTATGTTATTCTAATGCCTAAACCTGTTTTGTAGTACTGTAAGCTGCAATTTAAAATATAATATCAGTACAATTATAATGTAATTCAACAATTAGTTTACTCAAGTGCTGTAACAATAAAATGTAGCACAACGTAGCATTAAGCAAACATGAACTGACTTAGTGTGTTAAAAATATATGGACATAGAACAAAAGTTAAAACTTTTGAGAGAGAGAGAGAGAGAGAGAGAGAGAGAGAGGGAGGGAGAGAAATTCTGGAAAGGAAGGACAACATAGACATCTTTTATTGCCATCTATTGACCTCAACCATGCAGACACTAAATGGGTGTGTTGAAGAATTGCAGCAACAAATCAGAAGTCAGTACAGATAAGAAAGGAGAAGTTTAATATGATTGCAATGTCTGGTCTCAACTGGAATTTTTCCAAGCATGTTTTGTATTACCGGGAATAGATGGGTCTCCTTTAAAGGCAGAATTTAGTTTAAGGATGGGAGAAATACTTTCAGACTTGCAAGATTGATAGCTCTTTAAGGCACTACAGACAAGAAACACAAGTATGAGTAGTAACTCTATTTTTAGCGTAAGGTTACATTAACAGATTCTTGCAAAACCCAAGGTATTTCTCGCCTCCTTTCCTTTTATTCTTAGGAATACTAGGCAGGGTCCATTCTGAAACACTTCCACAACCCTTTTCCTTCTGGGATACCTTCTGCATGACGGTTGTCTAATCTGCAGCTCTTCCTCCTGTCTCTGAAGACTATTCCCAAATACCTTGGCAATAACCAAATTGTGCAACATCCTATCCATACATCAAATTTTGATATGCTAGCTGACAAGTAATATTGTATGAAGTAAATAATAGATGATTACAGAGTTGTTTATAAAGTGGGAGGGGCTATATAAATGTTTTAAATAAGTAAATGAAATAAGGCACTTCATTTAATTACTTGCAACTGTCATCTATCTATTTGTCAGTACTAAAATTCAGAATAGCTAAATATTCATGCAGCAATGGTTGAACCGACAAATAGATAAAAAGTGTATATGAGGAATTCTAAATCTAGGTTAACTGTGTCCAGTGTAGGGTTTGCACCACAATATTGCATTTTTTAAAAAAATGTTTGTTTGAATAATTTGTATGGCTGGACCTCTGGAAACACAACTCTGGATGGCTCATAACAATATTAAAACACAGAACTACAAAATTATAAAAAACACCAAAACCAAAACAAAACCCAATTATCCCCTTGAGTTGTCCCAGAGCCATAACTCCTAACATTCTCGTTCTAACACAGCGCCTGGTTAAGAAGTCGGGTCTTGATGATGTTCCAAAAGGCTGAAAGGGTGGTTCCCACCAAATCATTGAGAAGGAGGGTTTTCCATAAGTTGGGGAAAGTAGTGTCACAGAAAAGGCACACTAGAAGATAAAATTTCAGGGAAGGGACCGGGAGCATGTCTACCTTCTCCCATCTGAGAAGATAGGCCAATATTGTCAGGGAGAAGCAGGTCCAGAAATAAACTTATGAGTTAATAAGTACTGAAAGACATAACTTATGGAAATCAAGGATAGAATACAAATGGGAACATCAGAACAAATCTTCATTCTGTCTGCCATTTGATATTAGTCCAAGCTTGTAGAAATTAGAACATCTGTGAATAATTTAAAGATTCTAAGAACTACCTTTGGCATGATACAAGGTATTTCATGATGGCTGAACATGTATGCTGTCAGGGGTTAGGTTGAGTCATGGCCCAAACAAATGAAATTCTTTCAAGCAACCTTTAGTTGGTTAAAAGATATATATGCAGATTATTGTGCCAGAATGTATAGTGCCAGTCATGACATTTTGCCAAGCATCTGCTACCCACCTGAGACTTCATAAGGAAATTCATCATACCTAGATTTCAAAGCTGTAACAATGGAATAATGAATTCATTGACCACCTCTGAGAATTCTTGAAACAAGTAAAAATTAATAAAACATTTTGAAAATCTGAAGCACATTGTACTTACAAAATTGGCAAACTAACTTTATGCCTCTTTTAAAAATGTCTTATTTTATAAACCTGATGGTAAGTTTGTCTGTAGATGTGCATAACGTAGGTACCCAGAGCAATCCATTAAAATGCATCAGCAAATCTCAGTTTAGAGCAGTTTAGAGAAGTTTAGAACCTTCATGGATGTGAAATGCATAATATAAACTAATGAATAAAATTTATTGTGTAACAAACAGACGTGAAGGACAGAGGTATGAAAAATGAGGAGTACTCGGTTCAAAAGATGTGACGGTACAAGCTATATTTGTCCCTTGCAATAATGCAAAACATTGTAAGTAGCCCACGTACATCTTCCCCTTAACTGGCATTTTTAAAGGACCTTCAATGACTATCGAGCCGAAATGTTACCCTAAAAATATGACTTTCAACATTTATTTGGTTCTGACTTTTGTTGTGCATAAGATGAAATGGCAACCAGCAAGCAAACGTCTGCCTTTATTTTTGTCTCATTTTTGTCCCAATATTTCAACATCTGTGGAAGTAAATCTCCTTGCCTCTATAAAACTGGATGACCTAAAAAGATAGATAGAAAGAAAGATAAGGAATCATAATGGTGTCTTTTTTTCCCCTTTGCTTTCTCCTTTTCTATCTCCCTTAGTAAATTAGAACAGGAAATTTAAGAACATAAAGGATTGTGGACTGAGTCAAGCCATAGACTCACTTAGTCCAGCCTTCCATGATAGTGGTCAAATAAATGAATCAGAACTCACAGGACTGGACTGGCAGATTATAGTTCCCGTCCTTCATCACTTCTGAGTGGGCTGTATTTAAGGCGTGCTATGACTTAGAGTTAATAACTATTGATAGCCCAATCCATGCTCTAAATTGGCCATCACAACCATTTTTGCTAGCAGCAAATCTTGCATTTTATATGCTATGTGGTGGGAAAAAATCTCCTTCTGATGTTCTTGAATGTACCTCCATATAATTTCATTTAGATTGCCTGTTTTGTACCTTTTCTGGGTCTGTAACATCCTCTTTAATTTCTTCCATAATATCCTATATCCTGTATTTATACTTCGTTTACTGGAGGTTACTGAACTAGAGGAAGAAGCCAAGAAGAGGCAAGCATTAGATCAAACTAATACAATAGATGATAGACCAGGGTTTAATGCTTTGCCACCTGGTAGAAAATCACTTTATCCTTTTTTGTGGACAGCTGTTGAGCCATTATCTAGAGAACTCCATTGATAGAAAGAGAGTTAAGCATGGATATATCCTTGCCACACTATTGTTCCATTTTTTTTCTTTAATTCCATGATGAAGTGTTTTATCGAAGAAAAACATCTTCCAAAGGTCATCAGTAACCCTGTAGCTATATGGATACGATGCAATGGTTTTATTACAGAGTCCAGAAGATCTAAGGAGAGCACTGCGCGTGCTTCTGTAGGAAACCATCACTAAAATCAAATATAATTGGGTAATTTGTGGACAGACACCCATCCAAATCAGTTTACATCTACGAAGGACCTGTTATAAAAGTTCTGAGTTCTGGTCTACAAGGAAACAAAAATATTCATACTACACATGCTTTACAAAAGCCTGAAGCAACTTATCAGTTAGCACTTCTTTAATCTACCTCAGAGGTGCAGAATATCTTTCAGTGTATACATAATGTGAGATTTTACACAGAAAATGCGGCAGAATAAAGTGGAGACCACAATATGGGTATGAACCTTTCAGTTACGGGATGAAGCTAAATGTTCTACCATAAAAGCCCTCTTCTGCTTATGGTAGCTATTGTTCTTCTTGAAAATAGGCCATGATTGACAAACTGCAATACTATGGATTTTCTATTAAGGCACTTGAAAATATCTGTATTTCTAAAATGTAGCACAAATTAAACTGCAGCACAATTGCTCAAAGCAGTTCTCCCACATTATTTATACCTAGCATTATTAAGGCATAGTTAGTCTGAATCTCTTTCCCATGTTCTCTCCTTCCTCCCTTTCTATTCAGGAATCTTTTCTAAAAGAAGCCTGTTTCCTCATAATGAAAGAAGCCTCAAAATGATCTTTCTTCATTGTTCCCTTTCTCAGGATCTATTAGAGAAGTCATCACAATAATTAATGCAAGGCTCGTGGTTTTTCTTGGTACAAGATAAATAAGCTCACCAATTTTTAGTAGCTAAATTTCTTCACCATGGCTTTCTTCGATCATTGTGGTAGGCATATTTCATCTCATCAAGTGATGTTATTTATTTATTTATTTTAAAGAACAGCCAAAGATGTTTTTAAAATCATAAGTAATACAATCTCAACTTGACCTTTCAGGTCTACCAATTGTCAATCAATCGCAATCAATCAATCAAACTATAGTTCCAGGACTCTTTAAAATGAGAATGTTAAGTCTCAGTCCTTCCCAGCTTGATGTACTATAGAACAGGGCTATCAAATGGCCCGTGGGTGGGATATGTCACGTGCTGGCCACACCCACGTCTGGTTTAGCGAAGGGAAAAAAAGTTGTGATGTCACGTGATGCCGTGATGACATGAGTTTGACCCCCCCGCTATAGAAATTAGGACTGTTTGAGAATTTTCAGCCAATATGGCTGATGGATTCTACACACCTGGAGTGCCAGTTGTGGAATAACCCAGAGGTACTTTAGCTGCAGAACATTTTCTCAAAATCCACACTATTTTTAGTAAACATATTTTTGGAATCAGCCTATTACAATAAAAATCATTCCATTCCTTTGCTTGTGCAGATCAGATTAACTCTGCTTTGAGTTGAATTTGATTTGAATTGGGGATTAAATCTGAGAGAGCCTGATTCAATTCAGTTTAGCAGTCTGAGATTCAAAGACAAAATGATTTAATTAGGGGAAAAAATATCCTGCTTAGGAAAAAAAAAATCCATAAACTATAATGGAAAAATATCAAAATGTTTTTAGCTTCTTTACTTGTGGCAGAATGCAATGAAAATAACATACCTTTAAAAACCATTAATCACATAAAGGTTCAGTTTAGCAAACTTTCAGGAGATTTCCCTACAATATATTTTTTGGAAATATTTACCTTGCTCCTCTTTTAAGGGAGAGCAAGACAGAATAAGGAAAAGGCCACAGAGGCACACCCAAACTAGCCAACAAAGAATTTAGCAGAGATGTTGTGCTGAACTGATTCAGAATATGTCCTAAAATACCACTGAGCTGAGGGAACCTTTGGTGGACTACAGGCATACCTCCTACCCACATTGCCCTAATTGGGGTGTGTGTGTGTGCGTGTGTGTGTGTTACTTTCCGGTTTACTATATAGCTTTGGAATTCCCTGATGTTTTTCCATCCAAATATGAACCAGGCCTGATTTGCTTAGTTTTCAAGCCCAGACAAGGTTGGGTGGAGGCTGGCACCTGAGTTTGTGGAAAGTCCTATCCAACTCAAACATAAAAATAAAAGTTTTCACAATTACTTAGACAGCTCTTTGCTTTGTTCAATGTCCTTTTGGAATGTTGCTAGTTGCAGCATCTGATCAATGGATTTGGGGATGGTGCCAATTGGGATAGACAGTGGACTGTCTCACTTGGCCACTGCTTGGAAGGATTCAAATGTCACGCTTATGGTATGATGGTATGTCAAGTTGGACAGGTCACATTGGCAAAGCTTGGCCTCTTCTGGAAGTTCGTGGTGGTTATGTCAGGTTTCTGGCTTAAAGCCGCTACATCAAGGGTGTCAAACTCAAGGCCCATGGCCCGGATCCAGCCCATAGGGTACTTAGATCTGGCCCATGGGGCTGCCCTGGAAACAGTGAAGGACCAGCCACAATGCCTCTGCCAGCGAAAATGGCACTCAGAAGGGCTGCATGCGACCCTCCTGGGTTCCGTTTTCACTGGCATATGGCTGCAGGACATTGATCTGATCACACCCACCCTGGCCACGCCCACTCATCAAAGACAACCCTGAGATCAAACACAACCCTGATGTGGCCCTCAATGAAATAGTGTTTGACACCCCTGCTCTACGTTAATCAGTAGAATCTATGGGTTTGCTTCAGTGAAACACTTTTATATCAGCTCTTCAAAAATGTGGATCACTTTATCAAAGATCTGCAGACTCCTCTAGTTTTCTTAAAAGCAACAGAACTATATTTTTTTAAGGATTGACCCCTGGCTTAGTACTATCATGCAGCTCCATGGTGGGATGGCTAAACTGCATGGCTCAGCAGCCAGATATCTGCAGAGAGGCCTAAGAAACTTTTCAGTGTAAAATCCCAGAGACCGGAACCATCAGATCAGGCAAAACTGAGCTAGCTTCTCAATGCCCATCACCATTGTGTTTTTCAGGATATTTTTTTTGTCTTTTCAAATTATAAGACAACCAGCAGGAGCTGTTTAGTCTTTAATTTATCAGTAAGGTGTAGGGTTTTTTTGGTGATGTGGGTTATACATATTTTATCTAAAATAAAGCATCTGATTGGGGTCAGACTAATGATCCTATATAAAACTTGGTTTCATCAATGTACCTCTTAGATAGTAAGTGCTAACAATTGACTTAGTTCCCCTGCCTCTCTTTTGGCATTATCTTTTCTTGGCCTACCCCATCCCACACTGCAGGCATATCACACACACACTTAAGGTAAAGGTAAAGGTAAAGGTTCCCCTTGCACATATATGCTAGTCGTTCCTGACTCTAGGGGGCAGTGCTCATCTCCGTTTCAAAGCCGAAGAGCCAGCGCTGTCTGAAGAAGTCTCTATAGTCATGTGACTGGCATGACTAAATGCCAAAGGCGCACGGAACACTATTACTTTCCCACCAAAGGTGGTCCCTATTTTTCTACATGCATTTTTTACGTGCTTTCGAACTGCTAGGTTGGCAGAAGCTGGGACAAGTAACAGGAGTTCACCCCGTTATGCGGCACTAGGGATTTGAACTGCTGAACTGCCAACCTTTCAATCGACAAGCTCAGCGTCTTAGCCATTGAGCCGCCGCGTCCCCTTACATACACACTTATATACACACATACACCCCTTACATACACACAGACTTTCCTATCAAGCAACTGAGGAATTATTAGGTATAGGAAAAGCTATCCTTTTCCTCCAGGCACAAGACAGCCTTTTCAAATGAGAAAAGAAATCAAAAATAAAACTTTCCCTCTTCTCCTAAAATGGTGTACATTGTTCAAAGTGTGGATTATGCTGAAGCATGATCTGTGTCACCACATGCCACAGTATTGTTTCATTATTTGTTCTCTGGTTCTTAATGCAACTGGCCTACATTGGGCATATGATGCTTGTGTCTACCTGTTTTGTTTTGTTGTCTTGGTAAAGGCTCCGCCAGTTAGCTGACTTTCAAGATGCTGATGAATAGATCTTTCATTATGTGATATTGGGGGGGGGGGAGATCCAACTGTTAAAAATATCACTTCACAACAGGCAACAAGATAGCGGGTTGAGAATTACTGACTAGTTCTGAAAATCATAGTTTAAGAAAGTAATCGGTTCATGGAATGTGTCAAAATGGTGAAATGGCTGAAAACTAAGTCCTTAAGGTTTGGAAATAATGAACATGTTAGAAGGAGAAAAAGAAGGGAAAATTAGGGAAAAGTAAAAGTTTTCTTCAAGTATTGCTACAGTGGAGAAGATGGTAGTGATTGTTGCTTCGAAGGCAAGTTTAAAATCAATAGGTACAAAAGGGAAGATATTTTGGCTGAACAATAGAGGTTTCTTCACAGTGAAAGTTTAGCACTTCTTTAGTCCACCATGCCTCATGTGGACTCTCCTACATGTGAAATAATTACATGGAAGTGACTTAGGACAGACGATGATAGATAAATGATAAATAGAAGATAAATTAGAGATATAGAAGATAGATAGATAGATAGATAGATAGATAGATAGATAGATAGATAGATAGATAGATAGATAGAGGGATGGAGGGATGGAGGGATGGAGGGATGATGGATGATGGATAGATGATAGATAGATAGATAGATAGATAGATAGATAGACAGACAGATAATAGATAGATATAGATAAGTGAGTGAGTGAGTGAGAGAGAGAGAGAGAGAGAATAGACAGATACTTATTCTTCACCCATTCTTTCCTATTCTCAACCTTCTCTCAGTTTCTCACTTATCTTTCCCTATTTGTCATTCTTTGAATATTTCTTCATTCTAAGAGAATTACCCTTACATGTACCTTTTGTACACAAATCCTTCCTACGTATAAAAATGTTTGTATGTATACTGTATGTGTGAATATTGCATATTGTGTGTATATTGCATTATCTCAACTATTTCCCCTGCCCTTAGCAAATATAATCCATTCAACTGTAGAAAGCATTAATTGCACTGAGATAGTCAAGATTTACAGAATATTTCAAATTAAAAAACACTCCACTTCAGAAGAATTGTTTCATATTTAAAATGAGTTAAGCTGAGCATTCTGGAACTGCTTACATTTTGAAACCAAGATGGCAGCCATTTGTTACTTTCACTTTCATAATGATTGGAACAATCCAGGTTAATCTTGAAATAACTGTTTCAAATGCAAAACAGAACTTTGTGAGCTCAAAATATTTCGACTTTACAATGCTTAGTGCATTCCAATTTGACAGTTCCCCCTTAGAGCAAGTTAATAAATTGGGGTGTTTATTTAATTACTTAAAGTGGGTGTGGATAATCTGAAGAGGAAAGGAGAACCATTTGATCTGCATGTCAGACTCAGAAAAAAATAATTCGTATTATTTGTTGGAATGTCAGAATCTGGAAGTGGGCCAGATCTCTCTGGTTCTTATCTTGTTGCTATTTTTTTTATTTTTTTATTTTTGGAAAACGCTAACCCCAAATTGTTCATGAATCATTTTCAAAATTCTCAACAACAGCACATCTCCTCAGCCTCAGATTGGGAAAGCGAAAATTTTTACACAGACAAAAACATAGTTGCTAGGAAAATAATCATAAAGCCAAGGCAATCTGTTCCCACATGCATAGAAATTTAGAAACAGTAATTTGGAGAACAAGAAATCGCTGTGCTATTCTTTTGCTTATCTTACTGACCAACATTTTCTTGTAAACCAGCAAGGTACCAAGACACATAGCATTTAAGGGAGAAAAAATGTCTTTCTAGCAGCCATATTCTCATAAACATTTAAAAGTTGGTAGACTGACTTGGTATGATCTTTTTCTCAATAGTTTTTGTGTATGATAATGCAAATTAGCCTTACCTGGAAAGGATAAAGCAAGTAATCATGTCAAAAGAGGAGTCCATGAGAAGTCTCCCCTTCCACCCACCCTTTCCCCAGATCAGAGTTTTCTCTTCTATTAGGACAAAATTTGAGTTTGTTAACTCTCTTCGTAGAACCCAAACCAAATTCTAAGCCATCCTTAGCAAAAAGTATGTTGAAATGTGCTCTGAGTCATTTTTAAATATATCACAGCAACAGTTTTCGCAAGATGATTTTAAATATTTTAAAGAAAAGACAGCAAGGCAGAGCCCATGTCCTCAACAAACCATCTCATGTCTGATGCAGGAATGTAATTTTGCCCGTCCCTCCCCACCCCCCATCCTCCAGAAGAACATGAGGATAGCAACAGAAATATAAAGGATAGTCGCAACCCTCTGCCTGTATATTTTATCCTTTGACAATTGGTTTCATCTGCTTCCATTTATGACTCGATTATTCTCAGCATCCATATGTTGTGGCAGAAAGTCGTTAGCTTTACTTGATTCATAGTGAGTTGTATTCTTGGCCACCAGCCATATAAATATACTAAAACCATTTTCTCCGTCAAAAACAAAAATGAAATCCTATTTGCAATGACTTTAATTAGCAATCTGCAAATAATTTAAAAAGAAAGTAGCACGCTTGTCTCCAGCTGTAACTTGATTTTGACTTTCAGATGCCATTGTTGGGTTTTCATTGTGATAATAGTTGTGCTAATCCAACAATTTCATGTGCCATGGCTGAAAATGCAGCAGCATACAGGCACTGAATATAAGACAAGTCTGCCCTGGGCTCTAAACATCATTTTGAAGGATTTTGCCTTTTGTGCATCACCTGTTTACAATATGGAGCTGACATTAATAATGCTTCTGGAACAGGTGCCTGTCAAGAGAATTATGTATCATGGATTTGATGTGAAAATAAATGCCTTGGATACAGGTGGCAGAAATCTGAAGAGAAAAAGTATGGGAGCATAGACACGGGAGGTGGGGAGCAAGTTATTTCCTGAATGTACTGTATATATCATTCTGTAATTTCAGCAAGAGCTGATTGGATATGGTTTCAGATGGAAACATTTCATTGGATGTTTGGAAAGAGAGAATGAGAGAGACAATGCAAGCACTAATACATAAAGTATATCATAACTAATATATAAAGCACCCAAACAACACCTGCCTCACCCAATGGGATTTCCCACACACACACTAGGGCGTGGCACCCCATTCAATCAGCAGAAAGAGCATATTGCGGACCCCATCAGCCAAGGAATTTTGGCTAATGGGGTCCAAGAGAAGAGCCTTTTCTGCCATAGTGTCTGCCCTCTGGAACATCATATCACACGAAATGATATCAGCCCCCCCTCCCCCCCGGTCTTCCATAAAGGCCTTAAAACCTGACCCTGCCAGTTGACCTGGGACACAGATATGCCAAACAAACAAACAAACAAACAAACAAACAAACAAACAAGCACAAGAGATAGGCCTTTTCTGGGGAGGCACCCTGACCCTGATTACTTTTATGTGGTCCCTTAAACCATTTAAGCTAAATATTAATGCAGACATAGTTCTGTAAATATAGATGCTCTTGCTAATTGGTTAGTAGTTAGGTTAAAACTGGGCTGAAAATGTTTGAGTCTAGGTTTTGCATTTTGTAACTGCGTTTTATAAATATAATTGCATGTTACGAATGTGATAAATGGACAATTTAAACAACGCACCATAATAAATTTGTTATTGTAGTTTCTCATAGATAGTGGCACACCTAGTGATCTTGGTTGATCTTAGGAAAAGCCAAGCTAAGACAGATTTGCTTACTCCTTTGGGAAGGAGGATGCCAGCACTGTAGACCAGATTGAGATGTGAAAAAGACAAATCCCAAGGGATGACTAGTGCAAACAATTTTAATGTCAAGAACCTATTGGGAGTGTCTACAAAGTAACCAAGAATCAAGCCTGAGGGAGTCTGCCTTATATCAGTTCAGATATTTTAAAATACAGCCCTAACAGGTGATTTGGGGGGACAGTTACAGTAGGGAGGAAAGGATGAACCCCACCTTTTCTGCATCTTGAGTCAAACAGTCATCATTCTTCCTTTGCCTTTAACATGCAAAAAAATTTTTTTTGAATAACATAGCATTTAATCTTGATCAAGCTTAAATGGTTAGCTGTTCCAAACACATACAAGATATATGCAGGCAAGAGCTACAAACAAAAGAGGGAATGTGAATCCCTTTTATATTGTTTAGGAAGGTCATAAACTTCCAATTCTGGCATCTTTGATTTGTGTATCCCCTGGAATTTGGTTTGTGTATCCCCTGGAACAGGCTAGAGCCCCTTGATTAGCACCATTACTGTTATCTTTTCCTGATCATCTTCTTTGCGTTCACACTTGGCTATTTAGCCCCCTGGAGTGGAGGGGACTCGTGCTACTCTCAGACATTGTTTGAATTTACTGTACAGGTAGTCCTTATTTTAGTGTTCGCAGTTAGGACTGGCATATTCATAGGTAAGCAAAGTGAAGTGAAGCCACCATGCTTAAAGCTTCCCTTTACCTCGTAGAACTGTAAATATCACAATGCAAGGATTGAATGGTTGCTAAAAAAAAAAAAAGGCAATCACTACACAAGTACCACCTATATTTTATCAAGAAATAAGAGTTTCTTCACTATGGACCAAATTGGAGATCTAGGTTCTTTCCATCTCACTATAAAGAGATTGATGACTAAAAGAATTGGCATTAATATACTATGAAAAGTGACCACCACTCTGTTCTCCGTTGCCTGGATTTGGATAGTTATGTGCCAGACCTACCGTATTTCTCCTAAAATACAACCTACTCAGAAAGTAAGTCCTAGCTTGATTTTTACATGTGCTCCCAATATAAGCCCTACCCCCAAAATAAGCCCTAATTAAGACCTCGCCTACTCCAGGGTACACAGGTAAAAATTAAGCTAAGGTGGGGATGGGGGTGGTGGAGCTGCCTATACTACTTACCTTCAGATAGTTGCAGCCAGACCTCGCAAACCTCAGCCCATTTCGTTTGCTGCAGCTAGCAAGACTTTCCTGAAGACCTCTAGCTGATAACAGAGCTCTGGATCGATCCAGAGTTCTGTTATCGGCTGCAGAGCCCTTCAGGAAAGCCTTGCTGGCCTTGCCAGATGAAGAAGTTCCTGAAGGCTTCTGATAACAAAAAAGAGGCCGGGGGTGACGCACACAAATGAGGTGAGTCAGTGGATGACATCCCCGCACCCCAAAAAATAAGACCTGGTGCCTTTTTTGGTGGCAAAAATAAATAAATAAAACAGGGTCTTATTTTTGGGGAAACACGGTACTATTCTTCCTTTAGTCTCACAGTCTTTTCATCCCCAATGTCTCAATTTCTTTCGTCTAACTTTTTTCTGGACTTCTGTGTCTTCATCTCCCCTCTCAACCAAGGAGAGAATCATATATCCAGTAAGGCAGACTCCAGTCCTTCTCCTCTAAGCCCCTATATAATGTGCTGAAATTGTAGTCATTTTTCTACGTAGCCATTTGTTCTGTGCAAAATCAGATGCATCATTTATTTCATGAAAGAAAAGCTGCTAAAAGTGTTTTGCTTCTTTAGATTGCTGCTTGTTCTTCCAATAATTGTGTGCCTATTTCAGACGGGATTTCTACAGGGCTAGCAAGATTCAAATAACTGAATATTATCAGAACGTATATAACCTACAGTGACCCAATGTAATCCTTTTGATTCAAATGAATAGAATCCAGCAGCAATTATTTTGCTGCTTTCAGTGTGATATCTTTGCAGCTTCTAACGCTTTCCTAAAAGTTTTAGGGAAAGATGGGGCAGGAATACTAAATGGTGCAAATTGCAATAATCTGGCCAAGCATTTCATGGATAAAACTATTCATGCTTGCTCCAAACTGGAAGCAAGCAACTGGAATAGATTGTATCTATTGAGATGATATGGTGATATCTTGTCATGTTTGATAACCTTTACATTTTACATATATTTTACGTATATTTACATATATGTATATTTTACACTTTAACTTAAGTATTTTAAGTTGAACCAGTGGTGGGTTGCCCCCCGTTCAGACCAGTTCTATAGAACTGTTAGTAAAACCAGCGGGAGGCTCCGCCCACTGACCCTGACATCATCCAATGTGATCTGCACATGTGCAGAAGCTTCTGTGCATGTGCAGAAGCAAGGCGTGTGCGTGAGTGAAGTGAGCGCACACACGCGCGCGATCCAGTTGCAAACCGATAGTAAAGGTAAGTAGAACCCACCCGAGTTGAACCTTATAGTGGGGGGGGGGTTTGAGAATGCAGTTAGAATGTTGCATTTGAGAATGCAAATATTAGAATGTGCTGTAAATTCATAGGCTTTTTCTTTTTCATGAGTTCTGAAGTCCTAGAAACAGTGTTTGTTTTTTTATAAATAATGGGCATATTTGAGAAAGGGTAAGAATACCTCTAGATTTATTTATTGTCTCTGCACTGTGTACTAAATGGAGTATAAGTGCCATGTGACTACAAATCATCAACATTAGTAACATAGTTTAAAAGTTCAAAGAAATGATTTCCTTTTACAAAACTGAAACCTTCTTGTTGGTTTTTCTTTGCAATTCAGGGATAATTTACTAGTATAAACATAAACATACAAAACAGAAGTAGGTAGCCTCAAACCTATTGTATCTGGTCCCTCGTTTGTATTTCAAAATCACTTAGAAATGGATGAAACCGTATTAGGATATGTGTGGAATAGTCACATGAGTTCAGTTCAACAATGCAAGGTACAAATTATTGAATGTTGTTGTTTATTTAGAATGCTGCATATCCTACATCTGGTTTGCAATCCATCTAGAATTCACTTAAAAAGCAGTGGAGGCAAAAGCCAGTCAAATGATGGCATTGGAACACAGCTCAAAGCAACTTAACTCTGCTGGTGGCTCAGCAGACTGATAGCATTGTGATAAACACCAGCTGTCTGCAATTACTGTAAGTTCGAATCTCACCAGGCTCAAGGTTGACTCAGCCTTCCATCCTTTCTAAGGTAGGTAAATTGAGGACCCAGTTTGTGGGGGCAATAAACTGACTTTGTATAAATATACAAAAGTATGAAGACTATTGCTTAATGCATTGTAAGCCGCCCTGAGTCTCCGGAGAAGGGCGGCATATAAATCAAATTAAAAAAAAAAAAAACTTCTTCGGCTACCAGGAAAAGATGCTTGAGGATTGAATCAGCCCAATGTTTCTTGACCATCTTGAGCTGATACAGGTATGTATGTTCTCCTTGCTCTAATACCTGAAAAGGGGGTAGTTTAAATAGCAATAGCACTTAGACTTATATACTGCTTCACAGTACTTTACAGCCTTCTCTAAGTGGTTTACAAACTAAACGTATTGCCCCCAACAATCTGGGTCCTCATTTTACCCACCTCGGGAGGATGGAAGGCTGAGTCAACTTTGAACCTGGTGAGATTCGAACTGCCAAATTGCATCTTTGTTGGATCTTTCATTATAAAAGGAATAATCTGTGCTGACTGTTTAATAACATATTCTTAAACAAGTTATGACTATCCTCTTCTTTTGAGGTAAATATAAAATGTATGTTGATTTAAAGCAAAGTAATAAAAACTGTTTTTTGCTAAATGGTAAGATTTTATCAACAAAAAATTGGAAATAACTTCATTTTAAATGCTGCTACACAATATGTCTAAAATAACAAACTAATTCTTTTTTTTTTCATAACATTACAGATTCCAGGATCGTAACTGTCAATAGTTATGAAAAGTTTATTTAAATTTATCAATATAATTCTTCCCAGATATTTAAAGGTGCTATGTTCAAGGGTAATTTCTAAAATATTGGAGATATGTATGCTTATAAAGAGTATGAATGCAATTATTGCAGATTTTTAAAAAGTGTCTATTAAGCCAGAGAGTTGAATTCCTGAAGTTATTTCTAATGAACTGTTGTTGCATTAGAGATGGTTATAATGATATCATCAGCAAATAAATTTCATAGATCATTTTTTGCCAGCAGGCAAAAATGTATTAGTCATCTATTTTCCAGGTATCACCTGAAATGGAATGGAATAGAAAGTAGTTTATTATTGGGTTATGCTCATAGAATAATCTGTAGAAAAAGTCATATGATAGTCACTCTTTACCATGTATCAGTGATCCAAGGAATGTTTTCTAAACTGCTTTTTACCACCCAAGAAAAGAAAAAGTGAATGCTATATAGCAATCAGATTGAAGAGATTGCTGTTTAGGAAGCATATATGCTTTTTATGATTTTCTGCAACCAAATATGACATTTTAGTGACATTTTGCCATTCTTTTAAAAATCTGAAGCCATCAGTCATAGGAGCAATCATCCCTGGTTAAGTGGAAATTTATTAAGTGTAGGTTACACCATCTTTTCTATCACAGAAATTAGTCTCTTATTAGTCCTTCCATTCCCCACTATCCTGTCAGAGTTGAAGAAGCTTCTTGGATGAGAAGCAAAACGTCTTCAAAAGAAAAAAAAACCAAGAAAGTCCAGCTGCCTCCTGAAAAAGCATCTTTGGGATAGTCTCTGCTTACTTACTTTGCTGGCCTAAATACGTTATAAAGAATCAAGTGTCTTGTTGATTTAAATTTGTGCTCAATTGTATATTGAAGTGTGTACTGGAATTTCAAATGACTCTGAATTGCCATGTCTTAATTTAGCTTGCTTTGACCATGTATGTGCTAAAATGGCAATGAAGCGAAAAGGGCTTGCAATGTTGACATCCAAATTTGTGAGACATTTTCCATATCGGAGTGCTTTTTCCACAGAGAATTGTTCTTATTTTCTCTACACATGATGTACTATTGCCGAAATTCATTCTAACCATTCCTTAAATCGGGCCAATTTTATTGGGGATAGGAAAAGTTGTAATTAAGCAATATGGAGGACCGTTGATTCTACAAGTCTGGTAAGAATTAATTACTGCAACTATGTTGATTTGTTGGCTATTAATAGCTATTTCAGAGTTATCTCTTAGGAACATCTTTCAGTTAAGTGGCATAGATTCAGAAGTTTTGGATGAGTTCAGCAAATGAATTAAGGTGATTTTTTTTTTACTTTCAAAAAGTGCAATAAGTATTAAATATACCAGCAATAACTTTATAATAGTTTGAAAAATTGCAAAAAGCCAGTATCGTTTTTTGTTATATGCAAAATTAAATATATCACATATACTTCTGTGCTCACAAAGTGTAACATCAGTTTACATACCTCTAAGCAACATGCTGCCCATTTCCTTAATTGGAGATAATTCCACTGAATTCCAGGTGGTATCCTTGACAAATAAAATGACAAATCCAGGGCACCAAGTCAGAACTTCTGCTGATAACTTGGGAAGCAAATCAAAACACCACAGGAAAACTAGACACTAGATCTGTAATGTAACTGTATATTTATTTCTTTTTAAACAACACTCCTTAAATGTATTGCAATTCAATATACAAATGTGTTTTCACAGAATTATAATCCACTAAATAGCACAGAAAATAACCCAGCTCTTTTGTTGTTGTCAACTTGGGTAGACGTGTGTATATCTGGGGGCATCCATCATACCTTTAAACATGTAAGGAATGGTTCCTCCCAAACTTCTCCCAAGACAACTGAATGCTATAAATGCCCTAAATCTTGATTTTCCCCACTGATCTTTCCTTTTAGATAGATCTGTCAATATGAAAGACACTTTTTCCCCCAACAAGGAAGAATGTCCGTCCCCAAATAGCTGTGAACAACTATTTCTCTCCGTTCCCTTTCCATAACCCAACCTACCTCTCCGAAGTGAGATAACTTGGCAATATGACTCAGTTCCTTGCTCTCGACTAGTATGGAACTACCCCCCCAGTTTTGTGGCTTTCATGGCTCTGTCTCCTGCATGCAGTGCCCAGCACTGACTAAAAAGCTGTCGGGCCAGCCGATTATCTAAGCTCTGTGCAGACCAACCTGTGCTTCCTCATCTGGAGTAGAAATTTGATTCCTCTGTAATCAAGGCTAAGGATGCCAGATTTCCTTGCTCTTGTTTTAAAGACACTTCAATACTGATATGTGATGTCCTGTCACCCGATCTTGCTTCTCTTCTAGTCAAGATCCCACTGTTCACTGACCCTCACTAGAAATGGGAAGAACCCTTTAAGCATTCACACAATAGATATGAAATTGCACCAGTTTTTGAAGTTGCATATATTTACACAGGGTGGAATGTTTTCCCATATTCTTTTTAAAGGAGCATATAGCAACATGTTCACATAAGACCAAATACTTTTAATATATTTATAACTGTTTTATAAAGCTTTGAAAAAACTCACAATAGCACATGGTTTTACTTTAATGCTTTACGGTACTATCTCTTTAAAATCACAATCAGCACTTTTAAGTTATAGTTGATCCAGCAAACAAGAGACAAAAAAAATTACAAGAGTAAAGAATGGACTGATACATCCTTTTATCTTATTTTTTTAAAACTAATGCATAAGTGCAGAATAAGATAAGATACTCTAGTTTAAATATCTTGTTTACAATATACATTTTTGTTCTAATAATGCAACAGTAAATCCCATGCTTCACATAGAAAAGCAACCCGCAACATTAAGAAAAAATGTACAATTTATGAAACAAAGTAAATAAATATTAGTATTACAGAATCAGAGCTGTACATAAAAGCTGTTCAGTTTTTAATCATATAAAAATATTTTAGTGCAACCTCACATATATATTGATGCTTTTTTTGTTTTTTGCTTTACATCGTTTAGGTCAAAGTGTCCCAAAAAGGAAAGAAATTACATTTATTACAAAGCAGATACACAAATTCTAAAATATGTACAAATTACTGCTAAAAAATGCTTATAAGAATATAAGCAAAAGTAAAGAAAAGGCACAAACACCTGTACAGGTTAAAAGTACCAGACCCAATAAGAATTTTGAAATTTCATTTTGGTCAGGCTCATGATGACTTGTAGTTTTACTCAATTCTTTTGATACAACAAAAGTATATATAATAGCAAACTACTGTAACTTAGAACCAGCATGCTATAAATTCAAATACTTCCTTCTATCACTGGGGAAGGGGTGTGGGGAGTCAACAAGTTTTCACACCTCAGAAATTACTGTGGTTTGCTTTTTTCGGAGGGTGACTCTTTCCTTTCCTGTGTGCTTGAATCTTTCCTACTCGGGTAGACTGACGGTCTGACCTCCACACTGCTTTTGCTGTAAAAGGTGGAATGAGATACTACAGTCTGCTGTGATGTACCAAAAAGGTCCTTTTCACCACTGTGCAAGTCAGGGTTGGTGGCTGAGGCACAGATCTGGCCTGGCTCAGAGCCACTAAAGTGTTCCATGCTAAAATGTGCACTTTCCAAGGGCTTCCGGAAGGGCTCGGAATCCCTTTCTGTTTGCTCCGTCCCATGGAGGATTTCCTCTGTGGCAATGCGGAGAGAGGCTATGGCTTTTGTACAAGTCTGTATATTTTCTTCCTGCTCCCTCTCCACGACCCCCCCTTCCTCCGAAGTGCTCTTTTTCATCAACAGTAACTCGGAAGTCGATGTGCTGCCTTGAGCCATCATATGCAAAGAGGGAGGACGGACACGTTTCTCCTGATGCTTTGGAGGAGTGCAAGATTCCCACTGCTTCTCCTCAGAACTTTCTTTGGAGAGAGACCAGATGGACGGAGTGTGTAAACCAGACAGGGCTGCAGGTAGCGAGTGGACGATTTGGATGCCCCCAATGGGCATCATAGGGATAGGCGCACGAAGTTGCTGCTGGGAGTGTAGTGGAAGATGACTGAAGACGTAGTCGGTAGGACCCTCAGGAAACAGGTTAGGGATGTGATGCTCCAGAATGCCTTTTTCTCCAGGCAAGTTGAAATAGGGTGGCTCCAACAATCCTGCTCTTGAATTCTGCAAACAGACAAAAAAAACCCCAAAGATCAGCAACAGCATCCCCGGAGAGGGGATGTGCACCATTTGTGTTCATAGCTTGGCAAAATACTCATTCCCTACAGCACTTCGATTACCCTAACCAACTATATTTAGGATTAAAGATCACACTACATCTTAAGAGAAATATATTTGGAGAAGGACATAGTCTTGCTGGCTGAAATGCTCGCGGGGAAAAAAAATCAATGAGGCAGGCTAGAGTGAAAGCTTCATTGTGGGAATTCTCTGAAGTTTCCGAAGGAAGTTTCTAAAGCAACTACAAAAGTTAGTTTAAGAAACTACTACACATGAAGTCGTTCATGAAATCTCAAAATTTAAACAGCACAAGGAAATACTCCTTTAAATGCTCTGTAGCACTGAGTGAGATAGGAGTTTATTTAGATTGAACATATTTTAATCCTATTTAATCCTGGCTACCTTCTTGAATTGTATGATTCAGAAAGAAGCCAGGTGCACAATTCTTTCCCAAATAATTAATGATGAATCTGAGGAGGGGATCACTTTACAATTCACTGAGAAACATGCAGGCAGATGTTGATAACAAGAGTTATTTAGTCATAGTTTTATATTTATAATTTATGTTGATCGTGATAACTTGATAATTATCATGATGTTCTGTACTGTACAGGTAACCCTTGACGTAAGACCACAATTGACACCAAAATTTCCATTGTTAAGCAAGAGAGTTCTTAAGTGGGACATGGCACATTTTATGACCTTTTAGCCATGATGGATAAATGAATCACTACAGTTGTTAAGCGAATCACATGGTCATTAAGAAAATCTGGCTTCCTCCATTAATTATGCCTCTGAGAAGCTTCCTAGGAATATTGCAAATGATAAGCCCAGGTTCCTAGAATGCTCCAACCATTGTAAATACATGCCAGTTGCCAAGCAGCCCAAGTTTGATCTGAAGGGATGCTGCAATGGTCACCAGTCACTTTTTTCAGTGCCATTGTAACTTTGAACGGACATTAAATTAATGGTTGTAAGTCCAAAACTACCTGTGTGCTGCTACTCTAAGCTGCAGAGTCAAATAACTTAAGTGGCCTAAAAGAGATTTGTAAACAAATAAAGAAATCATCCCTTTCCAAAGGACAGTTTACAAAAGCAAGAAAAATACAAATAATCGGTAGTATACACATCAAAACTATCTAATAATTGCTTGTAACAAAGCTTGTACATAATCCTTCCCTGCAGTAAAACAGAGCGGAGTAGATCTGGTAAATAAATATCTCAAATTAAAAAAACTCTAGGTCTCAGTGCTGCAAAAGTGACATCACGGAAGTTTAGCTACTGCTTTGCCTGCTGAATTTTAACCCTTTTTCCTTATGTCTAATTAGAGAATCTCGCTTTCCTTTCTTTCTCCTCTATTTACCTCTTCCATCTACTAATTTCTCCCACCTTTTCCAATGCTACTCTACTTTATCTCTTACCCCATTTCTATCCTAGTTACTTTCTCATCCTTTTTGGATGCTTCTGCAGGAAGGAGGGTTTGGGAAAAAATCTTTAAACAAGTATATACCCAAACGTTTGTTATGGGTGTCACAGCACACATTTTGGGGAGGTGGCAGGATTGTTTGCAGCTACAGTTGGCAACCCAAATATAACAAGCAGTGCATTCTCATAATTTTTGTCTGTTTCAATTTATATTCTGTTCTCTTTTGTGGGGGAAGGTACTTTTGAATTTAGGTTTAGGTATAAATAAATTTAAAAAGTAAGGATGCTTGTTCTAAAAATATATGCTGACCGGCATGAAACCGCACAGAGCAATTACTCATACCGCTAATCATTTTTATCTAAAAACACAGCTGATTTCAGACAGGTTTTTTTTTTAATGTAATACAATTATTCATGTCAGTATTTGAACTTACTGTTTCTATCTAATACATCCTAATTTCCATACAGTTAACCACTGTTGTTATAACATTTGGAGAATTGCCACAGAGAAGATTTTAATGAAATGAAATATTTCTGATATATAATAGGTGGCACCAAGCAAAAATGAAGACAGTGTGGATCAGAGACCACTAGATTTACCTCTGACACAATGTGAAAATTATCCTTAAGAAGCAAAGGACTTTCATATTTGAAAACCTGTACACTATTTTCTAAAACTTCAGCTGGCCATATAAAGATATTATTTCCATATGTATTCCATTTCTATATTAGATCCAAATCTCTTCTGGCCAGTCAAAGCATCCTGAGGGACATGTGGATGGATCCAAGCAGTTGTAAATTCATCTTTCAGGAAATAAGTGATCCTGCTCTTAAGGAAGGGGTGAAACCTTTCTTGAAAAGGTTTATCGCCTTTTCAAGAAACCATCACCAGATCTATGGGCTATATACATTTCTTCCTTTTTAGGGAAGGTTGTTGAAAAGGAGATTGGTTTGAACTTCCGGCGGGATTGGAAGAAACGTATTATCTAGACCAGGGGTGTCAAACTCGCATCGTCATGCCGGCATCACATGACATATCGTGACTTTTTCCCCTTCGCTAAAACAGGCATGGGCGTGGCCAGCATGTGACACATCTGGGCCATGGGCCATGAGTTTGACAGCCCTGATCTAGGCCCTTTTCTGTTGGGTTTGAGACCTGCGTATTGAGACCGCACCTATATCACTTGCTGATTATTTTTGGTGGGATCAGAATAGAGTTATTATTATTATTATTATTTATTTATTTAATTTGTATACCGCCCTTCTCCAACAGGACTTAGGGCGGTGAACAGCCACGGTAAAACATAACATATAAAATTTAAAAGCAGTTTAAAAGACATTAAATAATTTTGGCCATCAATTTAATACAACCCAGTTAAAACCAAATATAAATTAAAACTGAAAGAATGGGATCAAGCCAGCCTGGCTAGATGAAATAGATGTGTTTTCAGGGCCCGAGGAAAAGTCCAGACGTCTGGTATCGTGCATATCTCTGGGGGTAGGTCGTTCCAGAGGGCAGGTGCCGCAACAGAGAAGGCTCTCCCCCTGGGGGTCACCAGCTGACATTGTCTGGCCGACGGCATCCTGAGGAGGCCCTCTCTGTGCGAGCGAACTGGCCGGTGGGAGGCTATTGGCGGCAGAAGGCGGTCTCGTAGATACCCAGGCCCTAAGCCATGGAGCGCTTTAAAGATGGTCACCAACACCTTGAAGCACAGGAAGACCACAGGAAGCCAGTGCAGCTCACGCAGGAGAGGTGTCACATGGGAGCGCCCCATCGCTCCCATAATCCCCCACGCAGCCGCATTCTGGACCAACTGGAGCCTCCGGGTGCACCCCAAGGGGAGCCCCATGTAGAGAGCATTGCAGTAGTCCAGGCAGGAAGTGATGAGTGCCTGAGTGACTGTGCGTAGGGAGTCCCGATCTAGAAAGGGACACAACTGGTGTATCAGGCGGACCTGATAAAAAGCCCCCCTGGCCACGGCCGTCATATGCTCTTCTAAAGACAGCCGGGTATCCAGGAGGATGCCCAAGTTGTGAGCCCTTTCTGTGGGGGCCAATGATTCACCCCCAATAACCAGCGAAGGCACCAGCTGGCTATATCGGGACGCCGAAAGCCACAGCCACTCGGTCTTGGAAGGGTTGAGTTGGAGCCTGTTTCTCCCCATCCAGGCCCGCACCGCCTCCAGGCACCGGGACATCACTTCAAGGGCATTGTTGGGCTGGCCTGGGGTGGAGATGTACAGCTGAGTGTCATCAGCTTACTGATGGAACTCCACCCCAAAGCCACGTATGATCTCACCCAGCGGCTTTACATAAATGTTGAACAGAAGGGGCGAGAGGACCGACCCTTGCGGCACCCCACAAACAAGGCAACTCGGGGTCGACCGCTATATCTATTCTGGCCCTCCTTAAACTCTCAGCATTTTTTGTAAAATGCTAACCCAAAATTGTTCATGAATCATTTTCAAAATTCTCAACAACAGCAGCATTTTTTGATGCCATGTTTCTGGACTGGCTTGGGGGGTGGGAGAGAGGAGCACGAAGTTGAAATAGTTCTGTTCTACCGCCTGCTAGAGTTGAGGGCGGAATTCCAGCTTATTTCTCTTGCTTTACGGGGGAATTCCAGCTTATTTCTCTTGCTTTACGGGGTTCCTTGGGGCTCTGTTCTCTCCCCAATGCTATTGATACTCCCTAACTCTCTGTGATTCTTGTCAGAGGTTTCCATAAGAAGATTAATTACATGATACATTTGGGCTCCCAGGTTGCTTCATTTCTGTTCTACAGTTTTCATCCATGTAAAGAAGAAAATTATTTATTTAAATACATAGAACAAAGATCCAACTGTACATGAATGAAAAGACAGCAGTATAAGTAAATTTTTTCTCCTTTCCATCAAAGCTTACAAAAAGCCGTACAGGAACTAGCAGATAAGGAAGGATCTGGGACATGGGACAGGAAACTGCAGTAATAGGGAAGAAGCAAATAAAAAACAAACAACCTAGGCAAAAACGAGTGTTTTTGGGCCTCATGTCTCTCTGATTAACATCAAGATACAAGGATTTGTCTGTCGACCAAAACCAATATCCTAGCAATTAAGCCAATCCTGAGAGTCCGGTTTCCATTAACTCAGAATCCAATCAACATAATAGAAGAAAGAATGTTAAAATGTTTTTTTTTTTAATTTTATTTTGTAGATAATCATTTTAGGTGGCCTGTTTCCACATTATTTTCAACTTACCGAATGTCCCAGGGGAAGTGATTCGGATTGCATATACTGGCCCAAGGGCAACGATGGGTTATGGTATAAGCCTCTTCGGGGTGATGCTGCTCTAATTGAGGCCATATATCGCCTTTCTCTTCGTGGGGACATTTCTCTTCGAGAAGATGCATCCTTTCCAGGAGACATCGGCCTCCGTGGTGACAGATGCCGTCTTGGGGAGGCATCTCTGCGTGGTGATAACTCTCTTCTTAGGACAGCTTCCTTTCTGGGTGAAATATGTCTGATAGGTGAAATCTCTCTTCTTGGTGATAGATGCCTTCTAGGTGACAGATCTCCTTTGGGTATTAAATATCTCTTTGGTGAGTTATCTCTGTATGGTGAGGAATCATACCCAGGGGATGACTGTTGGCTGGATGATGAAAGATCTCTAGGAGATGAGTTGGACTCCAAGGAAATCATATAATCTTCATCCATGCAGCTAGGTATGTCAAGTCTGTCTTTGTCAGGTTCTGAATCTGTACTTTTATTCTGGAAAAACCTTTGATACTCTGTCATTGGCGAATCATCACAAGAATCACTTGTTGGTAAGAGGTGAGTAACCTGAATGCTAGGTAAAGTGACCAAATAACTTATCAAGGAGGAATGTCCTACAGCACTCTCAGGAGAACCCCCATAAGATGTGGTAGCAGTATTCACAGATAATGACGAAAATCGGGGTGGCTGGGGACTAGTGCTTCGAGATCTTGTCTTGGGCGTGGAGTCTCCAAGAGCATCATCAAAATCATCCTCATCCTCATCATCCTCATCATTGTCTTCTCCATCTTCTCCATCAGACTCCTCAGCATCAGAGAACTGATGGTCAGTTGATGTGCCAGTCATGTTGTTCTTCTCAATTTCTTGATGGTTATCTTCCATATTTTCTGAAATAAATATAACAAATCAATACATCATATGCAGGGACACAAAACTGAACTTGACTGCAGATCTTTTTTGCCTATAAAGCTATTGATTGTACCTAAAGCTCCCACTACAATATGATATAGACAGATGCTTTTCAGTAATACATGGGTAAAAAGTCTACTTTGGATGTTTTTCTACACCCTCAAATGCTTAAACCTTTTTAATTTCCATGCCTCTCTGAAACTATTTGCAAAATTGTATAAATTCAGAGTACAACCAAGATTTCATGACATTTGATCATTTATATGACCCTCGAATACTTGATTAATAACTATATACCGGCTTCAAGGAATTAAGTTGATTGGGGTTATATCTATGCAGAGTTGTACTAGTGTAGCTGTCCAGTAATATGCTTTTAAAAAGTGTATTATACCACTAAGTTATGCCTAAGCTAATATTTTTCTCCTGCTAAAGACACTCAGAGCTGAGATGCTCAGATAACTTATATAAAGTGAGGCAAACTTTAATAGCAATGTGCGGTGCCAAAAAAATTTATACCCTTTTGAAATATATCAGCCTCTAAGAATATTGTGTGCTAGAAAAGTTGTAGACCTGAGTGAGTTGGGATAAGAGTGAGATGAGGAGACAACACAAAAATAACCTTTACGTTCTATAAGCTTCAAACCAATAAGCCAACATTTTCAATGCTTTAATGTTGATAAGAGGAAAACTTAAAATTCTTAACTATCATATACCTGCTTCCTCAGTTTCTGTGTCATCCACTGATGTCATTGATACCCCCAGTTCCAAGCATTTTTTCATGTGTGCTTTTGACTTCATATGCTTTGTCAGATTCCCTGTGGACAACACAAAGATAAACCAGACAAGTTAGCATCTGTCTAGAATTCATACTGACTCTTATGAAGAGAGGTTTTCCATCTTTTCCTAGAAATCGAATTAGTGAACTGGACACAGAGAGATAAAACATATTCAATTTATATAAATGTCGTTTCAACAAGAATGATTTCATAGAAGTGCATGTGTTTCTTCCTCTCTTCTCTCTCAACAGCCAAGCTGCAATATTTGGGATTATGAATCTGAATTTTATTTTCATTCCCCTATTTTTATTGTTAATAATGCATCACCACGATCACTACCACCAAATGCTGGAAAAGGATAGGCATTTCAATTGTCTGAATGAAACAGTGAAACTAATGAAGGTTGTCACTGAGTGGGGAAAATGGAAAATGTCAGGCCAGATGTTCTACCATCTGACATAACTATTCTTCCTCCCACCTTGAAAAGAAAAGGAAACAAATGATTAATCTAGGACTGACCAGTGCATATAACTGTGATGGCGAACCTATTGCATACGTGACACAGGTGGCACGCGGAGCCATATTAATGGGCATGCCAGCTCAGCTCTGGGGCTCATGCACATGCTAGCCAGCTGATTTTCGGGCCTTCTGGGCCCACCAGAAGTAGAGAAACAGGCTGTTTCCTGTCTCTGGAGGGCCTGGGGGGTGGGTGGGGAAGGCCCGTTTTTCTTTCTTATCTGCCTCCAGATTCTCTCTATTTATCTGGGAAGGGCGAAAACAGCCTTTCTCACTCCCTTGGAGGCCCTACGGAGGCTGAAAGGGCCCATTTCCCGACTCCTGGTGGGACAGGAAGTGATGTTTTTTGCTATTCCCCAGCCTCCAGAGACTCCTAGAGAGGCTCCTAGAGAGGCTCTGGAGGCTGGGGACAGCAAAAAATGTCACTTCCTGTCCCACCGGGAGTTGGGAAATGAGCCGTTTCAGACCTTTGGAGGGCCTTCAAGAGAATGAAAAAGGCTATTTTTGCCCTTCCCAGATAAATAGAGAGGATCTGGAGGCAGATAAGAAAGAAAAATGGGTCTACCAGGCCATCATGTGCCAGGAGCGGAAGGGGTGGGGTGGGGGGTGGGGGTTGTGCGCGCATGCACGTGGGCACGTGCGCACGCGACCCTCCCCCACCCCCCACCCCTCTCCTGGCACACGATGGCAAAAAGGTTAGCCATCACTGGCATATAATGTGGTCTCAGGTAGGATATTTTGGAGCTCCCTTTTAATGGGCAAAAAAGGAGTTCTGCCAACCACAGCTCCTCATTAAGGCAAGGAAAACCTCTTGCACTTTTGCTCCTCTACTATCTCTACTTCAACAGTGGTTAGGGGAGAAGAAGGGAAGTATTAAATGTGGCTTCAAAGGATCTAGGAAAGTCAAAATCCTTCCAGATTCCTACAACTGAAGTTTACACCTGCACAGCCCCTCCCTAAAATTGTCCAGAATCTACAGCACTCCCGTCACTGTTATATGACACTTGTAGGAGAGTATTTTTAGAAAGAAATGACTGCACTATAAAAAAATTAGTCAAAAGAGAAAAAAAGATACAGCTGCTGCTGTGATCTCTGACCCTGAATGCATCGAACAAGAAGGACATGAATTCTTGGCAGAAACTTCTCAAGGTGTTTTCCCATTTGCAAGCCTCTGATATCTAAATTACTTCATTGTAAGCCACTCAAAGTCAGGAAAGTGAGACGGGCAGCTATATAAACTGAATAATAAATACTTCCAAACTATAGCCAGCAAAAAATTGTTTGGCATTTTTGAGGCTAACGCAGGTATTATTGTTTAACCTTGTGGATTACTTTATTTATTAAGTTTATAAAAAAAAGTCTCTCAGAGTTTATGGTTAGACATATTAAATCTAGATGTATTTATTTATTATCTATTTATTAAACAAATGTATATATTTGCCCAACTTACCCATAGCTGACTGGGCAGCTTGCAACATTTAAAAAATCTACCATATAATAAAAACCCTTAAGGAAAAAAAACACCTTTCATCTCCACCCCCAGGTGGAGTTTGATTGTCTCAATCTCCTTTTGTGTTTCCCAGGAATGTTGACCAAACCACATTTTTAGGGCCTTTTGGAAGAGCAATAGATGAGAGTCAACTTTACCTCAGGAAAATAAAGTTCCATAAAGAAGGACTATCTACTGAGAAGGGCCTTTTTTCGTGGTTCTACCAGATAAGGTAAAAGTTCTTCTTGCACATATGTGCTAGTTGTTCCTGAATCTAGAGGGCAGTGCTCATCTCCGTTTCAAAGCCGAAGAGCCAGCGCTGTCCGAAGACATCTCCGTGGTCATGTGGCCAGCATGAATAAATGTCAAAGGCGCACGGAACACTGTTACCTTCCCACCAAAGTTGGTCCCTATTTTTCTACTGGGACAAGTAATGGGAGCTCACCACGTTACACGGCACTAGGGATTAGAACTGCCAACCTTTCAATCAACAAGCTCAGCGTCTTAGCCACTGAGCCACCACTAGATACCATCAGATAGCCCTCCTTAATCTGGATAGATGTAATAGGGCAGTCCTTCAAATAGCCTGGCTCCAAGACATATAGGGCTTTAAGGGTGATAACTATATGGTTCAAGCAAATCCAGTGCCCAAAAAGCCCATTTAAAGAAAGGGCATTTGTACGGCCTACCAAAGAGGTTATGCTTCTGAACAAAGCAGGGAATTAATTCCACAGAACTGGGATAATCAGAGAGCAGGTTCAACAGTGAATCACTATGGGACAAGCCAATGGGGATGTGGAGGAATGTGGAGGATTTTATAGAAATTCAGTTCCACTTCCTTACACGCAAGTACATGAAAACTTACTCCAGAATAAATTTGCAAGTCCTTGAGGTGCAACTAGACTAACTTTTACAACAGGCTGCAAGTTCTTATCGAAATATAATTAACAATCAGATACATTTGAAAAAAAATGAGTTCATAAATAGTTCTGTTAATTGTGTTATCCTCCCTACAGATATTTGCTGATTCTTCACACTATTTAGTCTCAATGTAACACTTTAAGCATGTGAAAGTATCAAATTTTACAGGAGACTTTTGCTGCCTGATGACCTCCAGATGTGTTGGATTACAACTCCCCAATATCTCAGTACATCTGAGATATACCAGATGTGTATATACCAACCTGGAAAGATTGACTGATAACATCAAATGCTGCTGAGAGATTGAACTGTATTGATACTGCAAAATTAAGCAGATTTCGCCTCCTCTGTACATGAGACACGGTGGCGCAGTGGTTAGAGTGCAGTACTGCAGGCTACTTCTGCTGACTGCCGCTGACTGCAATATGGCAGTTCAAATCTCACCAGGCTCAAGGTTGACTCAGCCTTCCATCCTTCCGAGGTGGGTAAAATGAGGACCCGAATTGTTGGGGGCAATATGCTGACTTGGAAAAACTGCTTAGAGAGGGCTGTAAAGCACTGTAAAGCGGCATATAAGTTTAAGTGTTATTGCTACATACAGAGAGTAGATATTTCCCCACTACCGTTAGGAACAGGAGTAAACCACCAATGGCTCTAGCATTATAAATTAGGCAATTGGCATTATTTTCTTTAAAAAGGGAAAGATTGATTAAAGACACAGTTCTGGCAACTGCAGCCATCACTTGATAAAGAGTTTTGCAGAGATGCTAAACGGAAGCTGCTTCTCCTCCCCTGTGGCAGTGAGTACCCATGTACATGTGCTAGTAGATCACCATCCATAATTCATGTCCGCATGGAGGAAGGAGCCCACCCGGAGTCTGTGTAATGGTGCATTATTAATAATTGTGAAACTGACCCATCATAAAGGCAGCTTAGGAATTCTCCACTTGGCACAGCTAAAGTTCTATTTCTGCAACGTTCTGCTGCAAATGTACAACCTCTTTGATGCAATTGATATTTGCAGCACAACATTTTCAGGAGAAAAGTAATAATTGCCAAGGTAATTTTATGCCCACTGCATTTCCT
The DNA here is from genome assembly GCA_022577455.1 of Arizona elegans. NCBI lineage: Eukaryota > Metazoa > Chordata > Lepidosauria > Squamata > Colubridae > Arizona > Arizona elegans. The sequence goes on from JAKOOJ010000001.1 coordinate 249,638,527, forward strand.
CTGCAGACAGATAGACTTAATGTAGTTACACAAAGTGGCTTTCTCCCTGACAAACATATCAAACCTTGAATCTCTTATTCAAATAGGAGTGGTGCATTTCACGAAGACACATTTTCAGAAATAAAATATGACAACTACTGTGGGCTCCTGAGATCAGGTTGGTTGGCAAGGGGGATCTGGCCAGCCCCTTGAGAGAAATAAAAGCTCCCTTGGATTAGAATAGAATAGAACAACAGAGTTGGAAGGGACCTTGGAGGTCTTCTAGTCCAACCCCCTGCTTAAGCAGGAAACCCTACACCACTTCAGACAAATGGTTATCCAACCTAAGAATATGTTTCTTACACTTTGAAGGATGGAAGTCAGAGCAAAAGGAGGACATTTTGTCATCAGCCCAGCAAATAAACAAATAAAATAAAATTGATTGGATACCTTTTGTTTTGAAGGCAAAATTACACAGCTTGCATATATAAGGCCGTACATCAGTGTGAGTCCGGATATGCTTTTTCAGCATGCTGGGTTTCTTGCAACGGATTCCACATTCTTCACAAATATACTTTCCACGTCCACGTCCCCTGACATACACATAATCCTCGTTTGATTTATATCTGTAAAAAGAAACTCAGAATGAAATAGGAAACACTTAGCTGGCCATTTTTATTCACAAAGGTTGTATTTCATTGAAGAATTACAAAATGTTACTTTTCAAGGCAGAAATATGGCTTAACAACTTACCACAAAAGTTAACCAGGCTAGAAATGAGGAGATTATGAGATCTAGTTCTTACTGAGGCTCAAACCCAACTAGATGATTTTGGGCCAGACACCCTGTCTTAGCCCTAGAAAGAAAACAATGGCAAACCACTTCCATAAATAATGTAAAGAAAACTGCAGGAACTAATTCTGGGTAGTTGCCAGGAGTTAACAATGACTCAAAAGGCACACACACACAGAGTTATGTCTGAACAGGAAGACCTATTTAGAGGAAGCTGGGCAATAAATTTTCTCCCCTCCCACTTTTTTTAAAAAAGCCTTCTTAAAAGCTAGCAACCCTGTCAATATTTTTAGGCCTAGGCCCTACTGCGACACTATAAAATTATTTTTCTATAGGAAATTCTATATAGTTTCCATGCATTTGTAGAGCAGGACTATGAGCAAATCTGTGTTGCGTTCACGGTTATCTACTATTTTCTATTCAGAAGAATTCGATGTAACACACAGCACTGTTCCTTGCAAAAAAAACAGATCAGGCGGTCCACTGAAGGTTATCGTCCCTCCCCCGCCCCCCCCCCCGCCCCATACACACACAGAAAACCAAGGGAATTCTTTCATATGTCAGCATCATGTTGATTGCGACCACATATTTGACAAATGTTCACTGTACGCATCTTCTTACAGACATAGACATTTGCTCAGTGACATTTTTTTCTTGCTGAGCTAGAACTGCTGCACAGATACAAAATGTGCAGATCAGAGGTGGATTTTAGCAGGTTATAACCAGTTCTGGAGAACTGGTAGCAGAAATTTTGAGTAGTTCGGAGAACCGGTAGCAAAAATTCTGACTGGCCCTCCCCCATCTATTCTCTGCCTCCCAAGTCCCAGCTGATTGGGAGGAAATGGGGATTTTGCAGTAACCTTCCCCTGGATTGGGGAGGGAATGGAGATTTTACAATATCCTTCCCCTGCCATGCCTACCAAGCCACGCCCAGCAAGCCACACCACGCCCACCAAGCCACACCCACAGAACCAGTAGTAAAATTTTTTTAAACCCACCACTGATGCAGATGTGTGCAAATGTGAACTGCCTAAATGAAATTGTTTTGCTTTTTCAATGCATACTCCTCATTAAAGATATAATATTTAAAACTTCCAGCATTTCAAGATCAGAAAATGAGCCATGGTTATTTTAACACACCTAACACATATCCTCCCTCTCAAAATTCCAAAGGGATCATTCTCCTACAGATCAGCAAAATATGATATTTAAACAATGGTTTCTTTATGTTTACTCCATATTTATATCAGGGAAAGAGAACCTTTCATACCCAATTCTGGGAAAGATTTTGAAGATCATAGGCTAACTTTGACTGGGCCAAAGGTAAGAGTAAATAAAGACATAGTAGATATGAAGACATATCCAAAATTAGCAAGGACATCAATGGCATACATCACACCTCTATATGCCAGCTCCAGACACCTTTCAGTCTTCTTAAAGAGAAGCAAAGAATGACTTTGCCATGGAAGAATTTATCCTTCTATGCATTTCCCCTTTCAATATACCATAAAACCATTTACAGCAGCATATGCTTTGCCTAAAGAAGGCTTGCATAAATTGCTGTATACATATTCCCAACTGCACAATGCAATTCTATACATTCCTATGCAGAATGTGAGTTCAGCTGATTTCAGTGAGACTTATTCCCATGTAAGCGAGTAATAAACTTGCACTCTTCAGGAACAGAATCAAACAAGAGAAGAGACAACCAAATAGCGTTTTTTGCAGGAGCTTCTGGGGAAGGGAGGGGAGACCAGAATGCCTTTATTTAGCAATAGCAATAGCACTTAGACTTATATACCGCTTCATAGTGCTTTACAGCCCTCTCTAAACGGTTTACAGAGTCAGCATATTGCCTCCAACAAATCTGGGTCCTCATTTTACCCACCTCGGAAGGATGGAAGGCTGAGTCAACCTTGAGCCTGGTGAGATTTGATCTGCCAAATTGTTGGCAGCCGGTGATCAGCAGAAGTAGCCTGCAGTACTGCAGTCTAACCACTGCGTCACCGCGGCTCATTTCCTCAAAATAGTTAAGACTTGCCCACAAATCCCTCCACTTTGCTTCCAGCCATCATTTAAGCAAAAGCCAGATCCTGGAGTCAAAAGTTACACCCGGCCATAAATGGCTGCTGGTAGTTATTTCATCTTTTTGCCATTGTCAAGTTCCTTCGCTCTTAATCAACTGGGGGTGGGGGGGGGAGGTAAAACTTTTATCAAGAGGATGCTAAATCACCCACTGATAAAGTTAGTGCCAAGAACCCCTAGGAGGAAAGAAAAACAAAACAGGCTCTACAAGTAAATTTATTGCTGATGCTATTTGGGATCTGTGACGTTTCCAAGGCAAGACTTTGTAAAAGGACCACATTCTGAAAACTTGGGAGATCCTAGGAAAATCATGATAGTTGGTAGATAATAAAAGTCCATTATTCTGTCTAAAAAAGCTGCACAGATCCCATCCCCTCCTTCCCTCCTCCCCCCCCCAATTTCTGAAGGCAGCCAAAGGATTGGTTCTAAAAGGATGTTGCCAATAATTATCTCATTATGGGAGACCGTGTGAACGACTTTCACTACAATTTTGTACATCCGCATTTCCCTTAAAGCAGGATGATTCGCCTGACAATCTTTAACCAGAGAAAAACAGACTGTATTATTGAAAACATTGTAGAATTTGCTAAATTTTAGAATGGACACATAATGAACAGGACTGGCAAAGCAGAGTATTTCTATTCTATTCTTCTACAAAGCTAATGTTTCTCTTTAAGCTTAAGACATTTTAATTTTACTAACAAAGAGTGATGAAAATGACATGCAGGTCATGTCTGGCCATGATCCAAAGAGGCCTTTCAGCTAAGAGCTCTGTTGGCTCCATCTAGTCTAATTCATCATCCTCTTGAAACACTGTCAAGTAGACAATTCCTCACAAGGCAAACTATCATATGTCCCTGTAGTGGGGTGTTACCTTTTTTTTTTAACCTTATCACTGCTAAAATGTGATCTTTCTTCTGTTGTCATGTTGCAAATGGTTATGCTTTAGTTTAGTTTAGTTTAGTTTGGTTTATATATATCAAATGTTACATGATTAGGACAGTGAAGAATCTTCCTTTTGGAAGACCAAGATCTAAATTAAATGTTGCCGTCACACTGATGCTATATAATTCTTTGAACAGACAGGTGTTTGTGCCCTGTCTGTTTGTAATTGTTACATAAATTAGTGATACCTTATTGTCCATCTCTTTTACAGTCCTTCAGCCTCTGGTTTTACACATGCTGTATTCTGTTATTTTATTCTATTTCTACCACTGAGCTGCTCCTGATAATCTACTAAATTTATTAAACTGATGAGTTTCCTACATCTGCCTTGTTTTCAACAGACCTGTTCCATGCAACTCATTTGATTAAAATATTGGCTTAAATTATTTCAAAAGTCCTCTGATCCTATGGATGACTGCAATAAATTCAGACTTTAAGTCCTGTGGTTTAATCTATGCAATTTCTGAACTCAACTGGCTTCCAAAGAACTCTGTGAGTACTGAAGCACTGGTCACAGACTACAATTTACCAAAAAATCCATATTTCAGCCCAAATTATACAGCTCAAGATTATTTGGAAAAGCTCTCTCAACAGACTCTTTCTTTGCCAATATCTTTTCTCTAATGCAAAGGAAAACATTCACATTAGCTAATTCTGATTTGTTGCCTTCTTTCTTAATATTTAAATTAATTAATATATTTTTTCAAATCAATTTTGAGCCCTGGTGATTGCAGGGATAAATCCATTCCATTTTCCTGGCCACATTTTTCAGAAGTGATTTTTGCTACTGCCTTCTTTCTAAGTTGAAAGACAGTGTCTGGTCCAAAAGAAGAAATTTAATTCAAGTCTATCCCTTCTCCTGCCCGGGACTTCTTTGGACAAGTTCAGTCAGTTGCCCATATCCTTTTACATATCCTTATGACATTACTACCAGTAGTGTTCAGAGGACTTTATCCTTTCTTCAGTCAATGACCATCTTCAGAAGATTGGGCAAATTCAGTTGAAATCACCACTGAATGAATAGTAATAGCCTTATAAAAAACCCCTTATATTGCAAAGAGCTCTATCATTAGTTGCATGATCCCAAGGGGACTTTCACGTCATTCTTTCAGAATACCCATCTTATAAATACCAAAGACAAACCCTCAAGATACTTCAGAGGTTTCCAATGTACCATGAGGTTTTATGAAGTGTGTGAGGTCATATGATATTAAGTAAATGCCAGATTTTTATTTTTTTTTTCAAAAATGGGTCATGGCAGAAGTTCCATGGATTATATATATTCCTTGTTCTTTTTTTTTCTACATGATTTCAAAATAGTCTGTACAGAGTTTTCATGAGGTTCAAATGGGCCCTGTTTAACTTCTAATCAATTCTGGCATCAATTTGCATAATTGATTATACTCTGAGATTTCATCACAAAAGCATGATCACCCAGAACAATACTTTAGCTCTTGTCTTTAAAAGTAACACAGAACAAACAACAATTCCATTTTTCTGTTCTTACCCGCCTTCAAAAATTTTAATTCTCATTGGCTCAGTTTGTTTGGCTACAATATCTTTATCACCATGGCTATCTCCTTTAATTCGTTCTTTGATAACATTCCCCGCGACTTTCTTTTCAAACTTGCTGCCAAATACAAAAAATGGCTCCTGTTTCATCTGTAAAAAGAAAGGCAGGGGAAAATGTCACTAATGGTTTGAAGCGTAGAATAAACTTTACATACATCAACGGAATAACTGCGTTGTGCCACATTAAGGTAAATGCTTTAAGTCACAATTGGGTCTTACATCTTACTGAAAACTCGGGAAGCCAATTAACTAGGATTTTTGATTTTCCAAGGAATAAAAGAGGTAGGCAGAAGAAATTTTTAAAAATGCCTCAGCATATTGTAAACATATTATGTTGCCAGTTATACATAAAAAGTAAAGATAAAGAAGACTTACTAGACGATCAAAATCAGTCAATTGATGACCACTGGCATTTCAAGTCATAATGGTCTCCTCAAAGCCAGCCAGCCCATCAGGGGTGGTGTGATTAAGACACACTAGTTTCTCTGCCTATAGTTCAAAAGGTAGTGATGTGGCAACAAACTATGACCAACTACCTTTGATCTCCCCAACCCAATGTATTATTTATTTCTTTATTTCTTTATGTAATTTATATGCCGCCCTTCTCCCGTAGGACTCAGGGCGGCTTACAAAAACGACAGAGAATTACATAAACAGTTAAAATCAATTTAAAATTAATTAAAATCAAATTAAAATTATGAAATATTTAGAATCCCCCTACGGATTCAGCCCATATGGCAAAAAAGCCACGTCTTTAATTCGCAGCGGAAGGAGAGGAGGTTATCCTGATAGAGGCTATCCTGAGACCGGTGGGCAGCTCATTCCAGAGGGTCGGCGCTCCAACAGAGAAAGCCCTCCCCCTGGGGGCCGCCAGTCGACATTGTCTGGCTGATGGCACCCTGAGGTGGCCCGCTCTGTGCGAGCGCACCGGATGGTGGGAGGAAGGCAGGAGATGATCCTGCAGATACCCCGGGCCTAAGCCATGTATTAGGAATTTATTCACTGCTAAATAAATAAATAAATCCACAATCTTCTGGGGACAGAAACAAGTACTTCAACTAGAATAGACTTTATATGAGTTGGAAAACCCCAGGTGATGTTAGGGTCCACACATTTTTTGTGGAGGCAGGGATGAGTAGCCACGTAGCACTGCCACCAGGTTTAAACCAAAGACAAATAAAACTCGATGCCCTATTCTCTCCCCCCACTAACCCACCCACCCAGATCTTATCTTCCTATAAATTGTTAGATTGCCACACCATGGCTATGCAGATTCACCTTCCCATATTAAGTTTGGAGAGAAACCTCTATGTCGTTCTATTTTAAACTTGCTTTATTTATTCTTTAGCTACAGTATTGACTTTCTATCCTCCTTTCTTCCTGACAGTTTATGTGGTGGTTTCCCTTATTTAAATTTCCCAATTATCTCATTAGATAGATTAGGCAGAGGTTGACTGATTGATCCAAAGTCACTCAATTAAACTTTTAATCCCTGATCTCCACGGTCTAAATTCAATATTAATTCCATTTTCGTTAGCCAATGGGCCCAATAAGAAAATGAAAGCACAGATATGCAACAATGCATAATCCCAAAAGTGTAGTTTAATTATTGATTTTATCTGATGCTACTCGAGTGCCCCCCCCAAAAAACCAGTAAAAAATAAAGTAGAAAGGCCACCCCTTACTACTTACTACATACTACTTCAGAATGTAGTAGTAGCTTATGAGAATTCAATACATTTTGCATTCCAAAAATTTATATCAGTATTGAAAGATGCAGAAAATCAGTTAATGCAACAACTGACACATTATGAAACACTTGAAATTAACATTTTTTATTTGTTTTATAGCCAGTCAGTGATGATGCAATTTCTTCTTCTAAAATAGAACCTTTGGAATCATTTATTTTGAAAAATATAATTGGAAAATGTTAAATCCCAAGATTTTTCAGAAACAATCCATAATCATGATACCACTTTCCTACTAACTCTTACTCATAGATTTGAAAAATCCTCTTAGAATGAAGCAACAAACTCATTAATATGTTGGAAACATACAGAAACATTACACTGAAATGTCTCTCATGCACTGCCCTTTTCTATATAATAGAAAATCTAACTAAAACCCATAGATCTTTAAGAATTGGCTGATTACCTGAGCAAACTCTTTCCATGTACTTGATGATGTCAGCTTTCCCATTCCAGGCCTATGCATTGGAGACAATGTATAGATTTCTGTGCTGCTTTTCTGTTTGGAGCGTAGGAGTGCAAGGGTAATCTTTGTACTCAGTCCCGATGGGTTTGGGTTACAAGAACTAATGCACCATGAAGCATAAACAGATGATTTTAGGGTTGCTTGTTGAATAAAACTGGGTTTTGTGTAGTTTAAGAAACACCAGCTCACAGTTGTGGTAGTACGCAAACTAGGGAATTTCAAAATGTGCTGGATGTCAGCAAGATCTGTCAGGAGAATTGTTGAGGTCACTGCTTTCCCACTTGGTTGAGATGCCATTTGTACCAGCATACCGAATGGCAATTTTTGTGATTTGGATTGGTCTTCCATCTGACTTTCTCCTGAAGACACCAAAGACCTCTGTGGGCTTAGGCACATATCTGAGGATGTTTCATCCACATCCAGTTCTTCTGGGGATTCCCTGCCTTCAGAGGTGCCACTAGACTTTTGCCCAGGTGAAGCAGAATCAAAACTGGAAAGCTTCTCCTTGTTTAATGGAGAAGACTCAGCGGGAGATGGTTTGCTACCTGGCAAGTCTTGAGATGATGACGATAATGGAGAACACAGCAAAGGAGACTGCCCCCTTTCTTTTGATTCAGTGGTACAACTCTGCCTAACCAGCTGGGGCTTTTGTGGTCTCGGAAAACTTTTCTTTATATCTGAATTAGTGAGCTCTACAGCACTTAGCTCCTCAACAATCTGTCCATACATTTTTTCATCTTTGACTCTCTTTTGTTGTTTAGTCTCCATAAAGAGCTCCAAGCTACTAGCTGGTGAAAGCATACGCTTGTTTCCACCTAGAGTAGAGGCAGTGTCTGAACTGGAGGTCAAACATAATGGGATAGAAGAGTCTAAGTTGAGTGACAGAGTCTGTGGTACTTTCCACAAGGGATATTTTTCCAGCCCTCCATGTTGGTTTAACATCTGTGCTATGTTAAACCCTATTCCTTGCATGGATGAGCTTGTTGCTAATGTCCTTTGAGAAAGAGTCTCATCTACTTTGCAGATGACAATAGCAGGGCTACTGCTTTGAGCAAGAATCTGGGAAATGCTTGTGTACATAACACTACCATAGGACGGCACATGGGTCTGGAGTCTAACAGGAACAACGGTGCCTGGTAATGACTGAACAGGTTCAATATTCTGGGTTTCAAAATTCACCTGTAGCTGCTGTTCAGAAGAGGTATCAGTTGATTTAATGCTACAATCTGGCTGGTAAGTTGCAAGTGCATTTTTAGAATACTGCCCAGATGTTCCTGAGTAACGCTGGTAAGGTTGCTCTTTAGTACATACATAATCAGGTTTCTTTCGAATATGCTCTTGAGCATATTCCAAGTGACAGCCTGGGTGGCTTTCCATTGGGAAAGGTTGCTTAGAATAAGATTTTTGAAGCTGCTGTACAAAGTGATGGGGAAAGGGGGTCTGTGAAATTTCTGAAGGCCACAGGGGCTGAGATGGCAAGTGAACCATGCAGACAGATGGGTAGGGGAACTGCAATATAGTACTGTGGATAGGAAAAAAGGGAACTTTTTCTTGCAGTGCAAATAGATGCTGTTGTTCTGCTGGATATTTGCTTAGAATATAAGGTGCTTGGGGGACCAAGAGGTGGGAAAGTGGCGATAAACTAGTGCTTTGTGGAGGACAAGAACCAGTAGCTTGCTTCCTGGAGTCATCTGAAGGAAGAGGAAAGGAGGAATGAGACCAAGGAGTTTGGGAAGACCGAAGACTGGCATGCCCATGCTCTGTTTGCTCTTGCTTTATATTTTGTTCCATGCTTGAATCAGCCTGGGAAATCTCTGGGGAGCCGCTGAAAGAAGCCTGGCGAACTAAAAAGCATTTCTTCCTTTCTCTCACTGGAGACAAAGCCACTGGAGGTGCTCCTGCTGCAGAAGCATGAGACAGATTCCCATAATCGAAAGATTTGCTCCGTATCTCAGGGATTTCAGCAGGATAAGGACAGGGCATCTGTTCTGATGAGCAGCGCCTCATTTCTTTCTGTTGGTGATGTCCAGGGACAGAAAGAGAGTAAGCACCAGCTGGGACAGTCAAAAATTCAGGCTGCTTGACCAATTCGTCCTGTTTGGTTGATGTTATGAACCTGATACTGTCCTCTCGTTCAAAAGACATTGAAAAACTCGAACTGTGAGACAGGTTACTCTCTTGGCTAGGGCTGCGAGAAAGGCTCGTTCCTGTGGATTCAAAGCTGGACTCTCCAGAGGAATGTTCCATGTCAGCAAGACGCAAGCGTTTCTTCTTGGGCGGTAGCTTTTCAGCTGGGAGCTGGGACAAGGTTTCACTCCTTTGCGGCCACTGGAATTCTTCTGCAGGCTTTTCTTGCTCTTTCACTGGGACCTCTCTCTCTTTTTCAGGTTTATCTGGCTCCTCGGTGACACGGATTTCAGGGACCTGTATATTATGCTGACGAACCAGCCTCGGTTGCATGTAGGTCTGAAAAGGCTGCAGCGAGGAAGGCTGTTTGCTAGCAACATCGGCATTTTCTATTTGCTGGACTCTCTCTGGGCTCATTGGGAATTCCGCAACCTCACTTTCAAAACTTTCAGATGTCAAATAACTTTTCTCTTGCTGGCAAGTAACAAGCTCTGTAGATTCAGATCTTTCAAATGAATTTGGCCGGCTCAAGGAATTTGTGTGCTGAATCACAGAAATTACATTTCCTTTTCTGCTCAGAGATTCTGCGGCTTTTTCTTGATCGGCAGCCGAAGAGTATTCTTCTAAACTAGTGGTTGGACTGCATGATTGTAAATGGGGTCTACACATCTCAAACCGCTCTGAATGGCAATGAGCAGCACTCTCATGGCTTTGTATGGCATATCCGCTCCTTGGTCCATCCTGGGTTTGCGATTTTGGGTCAAAATCACCAGTCATGGAATTGCTACTAGCCCCACTGCATAAGGATGGCGTGTCTTCCTCATCTCCAACGCTCTTTTGGATCCTACGCTTTCGATTTTCAAATACAATGCCATACGTGGAAGACACTGCCTGTAACTGTGTAGGCGATTCAGCATAGAATTCTCCACTTTGTTTTGACCCACTGAAGTTTTGCTTCAGAATCCCATAGTCTTCCCACTTTCTATAGTGCTTTCCAGAAGAGTCACCCTCATAAATATGTCTCTCCCCTGCTGGCAATTTCTTTTCTCTCATGCCTGGCCCTTTTTCTCCAGCGGGTGATCTAATGGAAGCAACCATAATGTTCTTCCCCATTCGTCCATGATACTCCGAATCTGAATGTCCTTCCTGCAATGAAGGAAGTTCAAAGGCTGCTTGTCTTATTAACATTCGTTGATGGGGTATTCCTATAGTTTCAGGATAAAAAACATCATCTGAACCCGTCATTCTCTCATCAAATGAATGACTTCCTCTTAAAGATGATGGGACATTCAAGTTAGTTGCAGATGATGTGGGCATGGAGTTGCTTCTAATCAGTGGATTTGTATCTGCTGAAGGTTCTAGGAGCAGAGATGCATCACCCAAATGACTTCCTGGATAAAAGCTTGATTCATTTTTGATGGATGATGTAACGATTTGCAACTGTTTGGATTCTGAACTGCAGTCATCAAAGACCCGGCTATTTTTCATAGTGCTCATGTTGCCAGAGTCCATTAGTGCTTCATTATTTGGAGACATTCGCTCTTCAGACAAGTTAATGTCTAATCTAGGGTTTACAAGAGGTAGTGGCTCCATCTTGCTTTTTCTACCCATTGAATTACAATCTTGATTGGCTGTCGCTAATGGTTGTGCAGTCCTTTGATTGATCCTATAGAATTTCCCAAAGATGATTTCTTCGTAAGATTTCACATTGGTATTTGGTGGGCTTATCTGTTGCTCTGCACTTTCCGAGCGTGAAAAATAACCAGAGTCAGTGCTTCCTTTGCTATGTGGGCTCAGTAGATTTAATGACTGGTCAGAATCTTGTCCTTTCTTCTCAGACAGTCTCAAGGCAAGGCGTTGCTTAACTGTGTGAGAGTCATCAGACTTCGTATGTAATGGATTCTGCAGATTGTCAGTCCCAACATGCAGGGAGCTTTCACATGGCAAGGGCATCCCGCTTCTGGGAATAATTAAAATAGGGACTTTCATGGGGCCTCCCAAGGATTCTTCTAGGGATGCATGAAAGCCGCTTCTGCTTGCAATGTCCAATGGAATCTGTGGAACTGGGCTCAGTTTGTCAGAACTTTCAATAAGTAACGACGTCTCTTCATCTGTATCCGTACTCTGCTCCCCATCTGAATGTATCTCTGCTTCCACATCAATGAAACTGCTGTCTAGGTCCAACTTAGATACAGCAGATTCTGTGAAAGGGACTAGTCCTGCTTTAATTGCATGGGCATGGGATTTCCTGTGCTTGTATAAATTGCTTTTTGTCTTAAATGAAAAACCGCAAGGGACACAAGGGTAGGGTCGTTCCCCCGTATGGGACCTTATATGTTTTTTAAGTACACTAGGTTTGGCACAAGCCCTGCTACAGTAAGGGCAAATGTATTTGCCAGGCTTTTTGGGTTTATGTTCTTTCTTATAACTGTCTTCTGAGGATTGCTCTATACATTTCTGAGAGTACTGGCTATAAGCAGGGTTAAGATTGGACACTTTCTTTCTGGAGAAACTTCCACTATGGCCATGCATGTGAAAAGGAAACAAGTCCTCGGAGGCAACTGGCTGAAGAGGCCCAGAAAATTGCCATTTGTGGCCTTCCAGACTCTGTCGCGGCTTCAGATTGTGCAAGAAACTTTGTGGCAACGATGGCTGTGGAAATGAAAGTGAGTGTGGACAGGTGTATGGACTTGGAAGCTGCTGAGGGTATTGCTTGTCTGTGATTTGTTGGGTTGCATTGCTCGGTGACACCCCTTTCCCAGAACTAAAGAGCTGAGATGAAGCAGGGCTTCCCATGTGTTCTGGATCAATTTGTGCCTGACCTTCCAGGCTACCCATCTTCACATTAGCCGAATGCTCCTGCCTCCATCTGCTTGATACTTTTGCTGCTTCTCCAGTTCTTGAGGTAGCATTTTGCCCTACAGCTATATCTCCAGAGTCCATTTTGTCACCAAAGGTCTTAGGTACTAGTTCACTTGAAAGCTGTACAGGCACATGAAGTGTATCCAGTGCTGTGCTTTTTAAAGTTCAGGTGCTCCCATTTTTCCACAGCTGTTCTAACTTCACAGACGTCTCTTCCTCTGTGAAAACTTTCCACATAGTCGTACTACAGGCATCAGATCTCTTGTAGTTCTATGCTAAAAAGTAATTGTCAAGCAGTTCTGTTCATGGCAGGAAATGTCTCTGAACAGTTTAGTTTACATCTGTCAAGACATGGTGGGACATCTGAAGGTTATTCATGGTTAACAAAGGTTCAGATGAAGAATGAACCACAGAGATCTATTTGCTCATCTACTAAAGCAGACTTCCACATAACCTCTTCCAGAAGATCCAGCTGCCTGCAAAAAAAAAAAGAGTTCAAAAGACAAAGACGGATGTCAGTTTGCAAGTTTGTATAATTCTGGAGACAGATGTTAAAGGAACCCCCCCCCCCAACTGTGTTCTGTAACAATAACAAAAGGGGGATCTGATATTATTATGCTATGACATTTTCTCAAGCTTACTTCCTCTTCGTGGCTGCCAGTGGCAAGAGCGGAGAAAATGACAGCATAATTATCTCACACCATAACAGGGTTTGTTTCATTAGGTGCTTTTATGGATCTTTGATATTTTTGCTATTCATTGATTTTTATAAGTTCTTTGGGTAAAAGATAGGAGTGTGGTGTTACAGGGTTTCTAATTTTAACTACTTTATGGGTAACTTTAGTCTGAGAAGTCACTTTTGAAGTCCTTTCAGTTTCATTAACTAAATAAAGATTTATAAACAGGTTCCTTTTAAAACAAAATTCAATGGTCACCCTTCAGTTTTCCTATAAACAGCTTCCTAGAAAACACATTCAGGACCGTTCACAGTCTCTATGGGTACGTACCTGAATCTTTTGCACGTGAACTCCTATTCAAATTTGAATTATACTGAATGCTCTGGACTAGACCTCTTAACATCTACTATATACAGGTAGTCCTCAACTTACAACTACAATTGATCCCCAAATTTCTGCTGCTAAGCAAGATATTTGTTAAGTGGATTTTGCCTCATTTTACGATTTTTCTTGCAATTCGTAAACGAATCACTTGCCGTTGTTAAGTTAGTAACAGGGTTGTTATGTGAATCTGGCTTCCCCATTGACTTTGCTTGTCAGAAGATCACAAAAAATGACCCAGAACACTACAACATAAATACATGACAGTTGACAAGCGGCTGAATTATGACCACGTGACTATGAAGATGCTGCAATGGTTGTAAGTGTGAAACACAGTCATAAATCACGTTTTCTAATACCGCTGCAACTTCGAACGGTCACTAAACGAATGGTTGCAAGTCGAGGACTACCTGTAGATGGGATCTCTTGACATTTTAGGTGTTTTGCTGAAAAGCAGCAGCAGAGGGCGCCAAATTAGATGCTTGCTTCTGCATCATGTTTCCCTGATAAATCTCTTAGAATTTAGAATCAGAATAGAGCTGGAAGGGAGTTTGGAGGCTTTCTAGTCCAGCTTTACACTTTATATAAAAGTGTATAAAAGTTTTATACACTTTTAGAAAGTGCTTTATAGCTGCTATGGTTTTAAGTAAAAAGTAAATCTAGCAGACTCTGATCGTACATCATTAGCTTGGAAGTCCAAGTCCAAAGATCACAGGCAATATACTTATGTATTTAAGGTAGCTATGCTTTGGAAGCATACGTCATCCTGAATCAATTCATACATGAAGAATAAATTGGGTTAATTCCTTTTTCAGTTGATAAAGTCTATTTTTTGATTTGTGAGCAGAAAACAGCTACTCTTCAGAAGAAAAGGTCCTATTAATGTAATGAAGCGGGCTCTGATAGATGACCACTGGATAACTTTCTATTCACTCTATTCTAAAAAGCAATGCATCTGGTTGGAAAAAGTACAACTCAGCCAAAATCCTTTTGGTTCCTCTAGGAGGCCTCTAAGTTGTCAGAAGAAAGGAACATTCTAATGACATACAGCTTAAAGGTTGGTTAGGTCAAGGGGATCCACATGAGTTAAAAGTTGTCCATCGTCAAAAGCTGATTTGAATCTATGCTTCAGTAACTGTTTGCAAAGAAACTCTGTAATAAGGAAATGTCAATTAAAAATGATAAATGTATATGACCATATGAATTGCTGAGTTAACAGAATCCTTTGTCTAGAAGGGTATAAAACCATTGTACCTAATTTCTGTCTTTGTTCAATGCTTCATGTACAGAGCCTTGAACCTATTGCGCAATATATAAAATCTGTCTCTGATTAATCTAAAAGTTGTGTTTGTCTTATTAAATCCACAACACTATCATATGTCTAAGATAATGAACAATATCAGCATTGGCACTGAATTAGAAAATAGGGCATGCAGTAAAAGTATTTACATGCTTGTTAGTTTGTTTTCTTTTTTTAAAGAAATAAAACATCAAGGCTGTGATATGAGCTAGCAAGAATCAGTGTAGAGCAAAGGCTATGGGTTTAAGTTACTGTTACTGTTTGCTTGTCTTTTGATTTTTTTTTTTCCCAAATACCTTCATCTTGTTGGCATCTATTATACATGATAAATCTTGAAGGTTCCTGGAGAGGAAGAGAAATAAAAAAGCAATTAGGGAAAAGTTTGAAATCTACAGAGATTCCATAGAATAGATATTTTGAAATGCTGCAATTATTATTCATGTACAAGAAATGATAAAGTCTACTCCAAAGAATTTAGGGAAGCGGATAAAATAAGTTTTCAAGAATAAGCATTTTCAAATCTTTGTAGAAGCCAATTGGGCTTTCAAGTTAGCATCACTGACTGAAATGTAAGTATTTCAGAGGCTGCGCTCACCAGCAATTCTTAATACAACAGAACCTAATGTTGTCCTTCTGAACCAAAGCCTGGACTGAGGAAGGACAGCAAAATTACTATGCTGAAGCCACTGTAATCTTTTCAAAGGTTTGGCAGAGCCTGTTGAAGCCTGAGCCTTGATTTCTGGCACCTAAAGACCATTCTGAGAATTAACAGGAAAGGATCCAGTACGGTGAAATGTAAAATTTGTTACTACCAGTTCTGTGGGCGTGGCCTGGTGGGGGGGTAATGTGACTGGGTGGGCATGGCCAACTTTTTTTATATATATACTTTTAAAAGCATTTTTTCTACAACCACTTCGGCCAAAGAGGTTGTAAAAAAAAATGCTTTAAAAGGCTCTGACGATCCCAGCTGAGTTGCCTGATCGTCAGAGGCTTTCTTTTCTTTTAAAAGCCTCTGATGATCGTGTGGCTCATCTGGGCATGGGGGGAAGGACCAGGGATTTTTGCTACCAGTTCTCCAAACCACCCACCGCCATTGCTACTGGATTGGGCAATCCGGTCCAAACTGGGCGCATTTCACCCCCATCCAGTAGCATATCAAGGCTGGGGTGGATGAAGGCAATAAAGGGATGCATTGTCTGAGGAGGCTATCCAAAGTGTCAATAATGGCTACGGAGCCTGGGTCAGTGCTCCTATGTGCCAATCAACTGTTTAGCAATTGACTGAAAGGCACTGCAACTGCAGTACTACAGGGCAGGTTCAGAGCGGTGACGTTAGGCCTGCCTGGATCCTATGGCTGCTGCTCAGCTCTCTGATCTACCCTGGATGTGAAAGATGCTAGGTGTGCCACTGAAAGGATTGAAAGTTACACAGCTCCTTCCATAGTATTGCTACAATTCAATGATGCAAATGACTATTTGGGTCAAATCATCAGGTTACCTACATATAGGAGTGGCTTTTGATTAAGCTACCAAAGCGTAACCTCTCTGTCTTCATTTTCAGTTACTAGTGTCACAGCATTAATAACTTTTTTTTAAAAAAAACCAATTTCTAAACAATTGATATATTGCTTGATCGATATAACTGCCAAGTTATATGACACATGTATAAAAACAATTGTAAATCAAACATGTGTTGGCAAAGCAGAATAGTATTCCAGCTCAATGTAATACATCAGCAGGGTACTTTCTATCATTGCTGGTGGACATGTAATCAGGCACAAAAATTCTGGAGGATGATATGGATGTGGATTAGTGAAATAATAAAAGAAAATTTTGATTTCGAACCAAAAGCCTTTCTCCTGGGAATTTTGAAAATTGAATATGCAAAAAAGAAAAAGTATTTAATTATACATATTCTGACAGCCGCTAGAATTTCCTTTGCCCAGTATTGGAAAGAAAAACAAATACCACCTCAAGAACATGTTATTGGAAAAATATTGGAGTGCGCCGAAATGAACAAATTGACTTTAGAAATTAATGACAGAGAAGATTCGGAATTTTATAGCGTGTGGGACATGTGATACGAATGGATGGGGAAAAGAAATAAAGAAGGAAATAGAGATTAAATATTAATTAATTAACAAAATTCATATGAATAGTATTATATTTAGTCTTAGAGATTTGAGCACTATTATCCTTAAGTGTTTTGAAATTAAATCTAGCTTTAAGAAACAATATCAAATAAAAGACAAGTAATAATTTATGTAGATGTATATATGTATATAATTGCACCAATGAACCGAAAATGTACCGAATGTATCACTATGTGTTATAATAAAAATTCAAATTCAAAAAAAAAAAAAGTAATACTCTAAAATAGAAAGCCAAAGCAAGTACAGTTCTCAGCAGAAGGAATCCACCTGGGCAGGGCCATCGCTGATAACATTATCCTGAAACCCACAATCAAATCAGATTTATATTGGGCCTGGAAACAGAGCTTTTGAGATCAATCTTTAAGACTTGGACAGATCAGTGTCAGTATACACAACATTTCAGACAGGTAAGTTTAAAAACTGTCAAGGATTCAAATGATTAACATCACATTTTAAAGTGACCTCAGCAACTGATGCGAAACTGATATGATGTACATACATTTCTTTCAAATAAGCACGGTCTTTGTGATAAGATCAGCAGAGATAAGACTCATGACATAATGGCTACAGTATCTTATTAAAGCAGGCCTACGCGCACATCTGCATTTAGAAGGGCTTTCAACACCTACGAGCAAACAAATTGGCATCCATGGAAAACATCAACACCTCGTAAATCTGAACCTGCTCTCAACCAGGTATGAAAATCGGTACACTTGCAATGCCAAGTGCGAAGATGACCTCACTGCTAAGGTCCTTGTTGTATACGCTGAGGTTTGTTCTGAAGTGACAACACAGGTGCAAAATTGGAGGGCAAGTCTGATCACATACTGAGCTCAATGTTATATATGCCTATGGTCAAATATCCTATGTCCACAAGGGATACACTACCTGAAGTTGCTCAATTATGTTACAAAGCCCATCCTACATTAAAAAAAAATCACATATCTAGGTATTTAAAAATGATTTGATATTACTGAATTCTTTTTAATTTTGAAAGTATTGTACAACGTCTCTGAATACTACAACTGTTCATTAAAACATAGATACCAGCAAACAACTAATGTAATTATGCCAGTATATAATAATGGGATGAAGCACAACTCCTGGTGATATCATCTCCATGTCATATCCTTTGTAGTAATATGCAAATAGTTTGCCTGGGGTGTTTTTTCCACTTCTCAGTCTAGCCCACATCCCCAGGATTTCCTGATTATCTCCTATGCTAATATCAACCTGTCCTAAACCTTTTTAACTTTTTCAGATCAGACCAGATTGGCTAGGTGCTGCTAATTAGTTAATAAGTTAATTAAATGATCAGCTAAGCATCCATTTTTTTAAAAAAAAAATACAATTGCTTGTAAGCTAGAAAAACTGATTCAAAAGAAAGCCAGATGGTCACAAGTAAAATAAGTATGCTATTACATAAATATTGAAAACAACATATTTCCCATTCACCAAATGTCCATGTCAGCTACAATGGGGGAAAACACTCAAAAGCAGCAAGGGTCTACTAAATTCTATAGCTGTGATGGCGAACTTATGGCACGCATGCCAGAGGTGGCACACAGTGCCCTCTCTGTGGGCACACGAGCCGTCGCCCCAGCTCAGCTTCGCCGCACATGTGTAAGTGCTTCCCGCAGTCCAGCTGGTCTTCAGGTGTCTATCGCACATACAGGGGACAAGCCGCACATGGCACCGTGCATGTGCGAGGGGGCAGGGCGCCCATGGGGGGGCACATGCATGGGGGTGCATGCGCGGGGCAGAGCATATGCACAGGGGTCGTGCATACATTGCATTTTGGGCACTCAATCTAGAAAACGTTAGCCATCACTGTTCTATAGC
This sequence comes from Arizona elegans, assembly GCA_022577455.1. Taxonomy (NCBI): domain Eukaryota; kingdom Metazoa; phylum Chordata; class Lepidosauria; order Squamata; family Colubridae; genus Arizona; species Arizona elegans. The sequence continues at coordinate 249,657,455 of JAKOOJ010000001.1, forward strand.
TATAATTGCAGAGAGACTGTGATGATTCCAAAAGGCAATAGATCCTAGAAAGAGTCGTATAGAACAGGATTTTTCAAATTATATCCTGCAGAACCATAGGGTTCCATGAGAATTTGATGAGATTGTGTGAGAGGTGGGGGGGGGGAGTTGACTTGAATGTAGCCAATTTTCCATTATTAAAGTTTTATCTCTTGATCAGGGTCCAGCATGGTTTTTTTAAAAAACCAGAAGGTTCTACTCTGGTGTAAAGAACTTTATGCAGGCAACAGTCTGCTTTGATCAGGTGATTTTGACTCCATTCAGGAAATCTTCACATAAGGGCAAGAGGATCTCTGTCTACTGCTACATATCTCTCTTTCCCTAGCAGCTATCTCCCCTTTCATAGGTACATGTTGATAGAACATTTTAAAATACAGTGGTACCTTGATACTCAACTGCTTTGAAACTCATTGAATGTATTACTCAACACATTATCACACAAAATTTTTGTCTTGGTACTCAATACGCAAGCTAGAACTTCTCGTGTTGGTGTGATTCACTATATTATTCCATATGGGAAAAAATTGTTTGGTACTCATCGTTTTTGGTACACATCATTCCTCTTGAAACCAATTAATGATGAGTACCATGGTACCACTGTACATATATGAACAAATACATTTTAGAAAGGAAAGCAATGTTCTTTTTTAACAGAAATAAACAGCAAAAGCTGTATAGAAGTAGTCCTCAACGTATAATCATAATTGACCTCAAAATTACAGTTGTAAATCATGCCACAATTGTTAAGCAGGTCATCATGTGACCAGTCCAATTTTACAACAATTTTTGCAGTGGTTAAGCAAATCTGCGCTCATTAAAGTGAATGCTACGATCATTAAGCAAACCCATTTTCTGCAATGGACAGATTTTGCCAGAAACTAGAAGTAAACACAGGTTTCGGAGGTGGGAGGATTTTGTCTTGTGACTGCAGGATGTTATAAATGGCCATAAATGCAGGCTGGTTTCCAGGCATCACAAATGTGTTCACATGACTGCAGGCTGGGGGTGGGGAATCAAAATCTTCAAACTTAGGTCATAAGTGCCTTTTCTAGATCCATTACAATTCTGAACCATCATTAAGCAACCAGTCCTAAATCAAGGATTGCCTGTATATTATTTACAAGTGCATGTCCAAGCTTTATCACAATAGCTTTTGTCCTATTGCTGTACTTTTGTGGTGGCCATATTTGCTAAGAAGCCATTTCTATAGGTGAAGCCATTTCTATAGGTGAAGAGCAAACATGTAGGCATGCCAATGTATCAGAATTCTTGGACAATACAGCCAAAAAAACAAAAACAATAGTACTTATTCATAATAGTACCCTTCTTTTTCATTAAGGAAATAATTATAACCAAAGGAGGCATGTTCTTTGAGTCACATGGTTGTTTTATTGGATTTATTATAAATTACTTTAGGGGGATTGCAACAAAATAGTGTATAGTCCCAAGCAAGATGCACCTGTAGCTAGTTTTCCACTTTAATATCATTATATCCTACAGGTTCATTCTAAAGCTTCTCTTTCATTGCTATGAAGAGGGGAAAAGCAAGACAAAAGTAAACTTTGTTCACACATTTCTTGAAAACTTATTTCCTCCATGGAATTCTGTAAAATAATATTAAATGTTTTTTTAAAGAAGATTAAAAACTAATATAAATTAATGTAAAGTGGAGGGAGAAAAAGTCTGAAAGCTAAAAGTGCAAGAAAGAAAGAAAAGATACAAAGAAGTAGATTCCAATTTTCTTTACAACAGTTATAAGCAGAATTATAAATTTACCTCGCTCTATAAAATTACAGCATGACTCTCTACTTTCTATAATCTATCCTGTCTAATCATCAAAACCATGAATTTTAAGTTCATCTTTTTCTATTTTATGCAAAAATTCCATAAGGGGTTTCCAGGCAGCAATAAATGTATTTTCCTTTTTGAATCAAAATCAATTTGGCCATCTCAGCAATTTCCATCTCCTTCACCAACCATTCCTTTACTGTAGGTATTGCTAACTCTTTCCATCTTTATGCATACAAGTATCTTCCTGCAGTTATCATATACAAAAACAACATTCCATGATGTTTTTTCTAACTATTCTCCATCAGTCCCAAGAGTAAGATTCCTGGTCTCAGTTGCATATTAATTTTTAAAATCTTCTGAATCAGTGTATATATTTGAATCCAAAATTTTCTAACTTCCACCAAGCATGCTAAAATGTCCCTTTTTGTTGCTCATATTTCCAATAAAAATTTGAAGTGCCTTTATAAATTCTGGATAATTTCTCTGATGTCAAATACTGATGTACATTACTTTACAAAACTCTTATTTAAGAGAATAAACACAAGGTAAATTTCAATCCTTTCAACCACATATTTTCCAATTGTTCAGTCTGTATATTATAACAAACTTTTTAGCACACTTTATCATACATTCTTTCACTTGCTCGTTTTCTATTTCAAATTTGAGTAAAATTTATATAATTGAATGTTCATCATTTGTACACAATTCTATTTCAAAACCACTTATTCAATACCATAAACCAGCGCTGTCAAACTCACGGCCTGTGAGCCAGATGCGTCACGCACTGGCCACACCCACACCTGGTTTAGTGAAGGGGGGAAAGGATCACGATACATGATGACAACGTGACGATGCGAATTTGACCCCTGCCATAAACTCTTTTGGCTATTTTAATTCTTTTAATAACTGAAAAAAAAAGAAAACCATTGACAACTGAATCTCACTGCAACCAGTTGCTCTTTTGATTTTATTTTGTATTTCCCCTTGACAAAATTCTAGTACCTCACAATAAGTTAACCATTTGTGTTTGCCTATTATTTCCTGTCTATAAAATGAAGGCATTTCAAAAGTACTTTTAGGAAAGGGTTTTAGGAAGATATGGCTATGATTCAAATAAATAAATGTTGTGCACAAGCAATTGTGAACACTTTGAACACTCTAGGAATCTCATCTTATATTTCACAATGGAAAAGATGGTCCTGATGTTTATACAAAATCACCTTCAACAAGTTGCTTTACTGACTCTAGCAGATTCTTCGGTACTATGGCTAAGGAGCACCTCAAATTCAGGGAAAGAGCTGCTTCAGAACACACAGAGGCATTCATGCAGCACCTCTTGGCAGCTCCTTAAAGCAGCCACACCTTTTCTTGGCACAGCACGGTTATCCTCTGCAGTTGCAGCACAATCCCAGGAAAATACATGTTTGGTTTAGGGAGTTGCCAGCATCTGTGGTATGCGTGCATCCATGCCTACTCCAAAGCAACTTTTCCCTTCAAATTCAAAATGCTACATAGTTCTATATCACACAATTGTGTTATTTCAGAATATTGAAAAGAATGATCTTGCCATGTTCACTAAAATTCTAGCTATTCACATCAGATTGCTGTGGAATAAAAGTTTCCAAAAATTTAGCTCTTGAAGCACGCTTCTGTTCACTGGAAATAAACTAACCTATCTCAATGATAATAACTTCTGTTAGATTTTGAATTACTGATCTGCATACACTGTACATATTTCTTTAAATGAAGTTGGCCTATGACATGCTTTATGGTTGCAACAAATTACAAAAATGAATAACATATAAACATTTTTAATTAGAATCCATTTAATCAGAACAGAGGTGGAAGGGACCTTTGGAGGTTTTCTAGTCTAACCTCCTGCTATTGTTAGAAGATAATTGAGACAAACTGCCTTCAGCTGACTAGTTTTCCATTAAGTAACAGAGTGCCCACATTGAAATGCATCACTGTTTCCTGCCTTAATACAGGAAAAGAAAAAACTGTACGTAGAAACTATTCAGAATTAGAAATTACTGAATCTTTACCAGACACTTTCCATGACATAATGGGGTTTAAAAACCACAAAACTGAAAATTGAAATTAGAGATTGTGAAGTACAGATCCCTTAACTTCCTGATCCCAATATTCCAACACAATACTAACCATCATAGGGTTTCAACGAAAACCATTGACATACTTTTGAACATAGTGTCATAATTTCCATATCCCAAATACATCTTATATGTGAACCTTGGGCGTCGGGGATCAGGGGGAGAGATGATAGACAAAACATTAAAAACTGTAAACTCATCTGTAAAATGAGTTTGAACCCCTATAGCTGCTTCATATATTACAGAAATATGAGAGAGCATTTACTACAATGCGTAAATGTACCTCATTTGTTTATCCATTACATTTACATCCCAATGCAATCTGATGATTCTCAAAAATCTAACATGATATAAAGACATTAGAGCTTTCAGAATATATTTTTAAAAATATATCAAAATATATCATAAAACCAGTAAGAATAGAACAATATAAGATGGGAAGCACATAAATTTAATAAATAACAACAGTAAAATAAAAAATTAAATATTACAAAGTTCACTTAACAGATTAGAAAGTCTTTGAAACAGCTGTTTTCAACATTTCCTGAAAGTCATCGATGAAAGGGATGGTCTTATCTGCATCAAAAAACTTTTCCAAAGAAATGATCCTGCCATTGAAAAAACCTTCACATATTCCCAGAACTGAATGTCAATAAGAACACAAGCTATTACTTTCTGAACCAATGGTAGTTTGCAAGTAGTCTTTAAAATCAGCCCCATATAGAATGTCTTGGGTGGCAATGAAGGCATGGGTTACTATAGCCAGGTCCTCCTTCAACAGATAAAGCCATGGTTGGTGCATCTGCTGAAGCTGGGCAAAGGCCCATTTAACCACCTGCTGCTCAGATAAGAATCATGGATCCAGAAAGTTGTCCACATTAGAAATCTACTCGGCAGACAAGTGCTTGTCTGTCCAGAGATAACATTGGTGTCAAAAGAGAATCTCAATGAGCCAACAGTACCTTCATCCTTTTTGGGTTCAATTTCAGCTTGTTCCAAGCACTGAAGTAAAATATCAACAGAATCTCCCACAGCCCAGGGTGGTAATTTAAAGCTGGGTGTCATCAGGATACCAATGATAATACATCCCAAAGTGTCAGATAATTCTGGCCAGACATTACATATACTGCAAATGTTAAGGAGCAAGGGGGAAAGAGCTGACTCCAGCAGCACTCCCCAAGATAGGTTCATTGAAGGTTTGCATCCATGGCCTCTCCTCTTCAACTAGTATGACTGAAACTGTTCACTGAGAAAGGAGTGGAACCACTGCAAAATGGTGCCTCTAATCCTAGTCCCAGCCCTAGTCGGCCAAAGAGATTGCAGAAAAAAATGTTTTTAGAAGCCTCTGAGATCCCAGCTGAACCCCGCGATCATCAGAGGCTTTTTTTTTTAACTTTTAAAAACATTTTTTCAGCCGAAGAAGTTGTAGAAAAAATGCTTTTAAAAGTAAAAAAAAGAGAAGCCTCTGATAAGGTGGGTGGGGTAAGTGAGCGGTGACCAGGCTGGGGACCAGTTCGGGGGTGTGGCCAGCCAATGTTATTACCGGTTCTCCGAACTACTAAAAATTTTTACTACCGGTTCTTGCAAACCGGTGCAAACCGGGAGCAATCCACCATTGGACCAGCACCAGTCCACGGCATGACAGAAACTGGGCCACGCAAACAAGTGAAGCCCCATCCATGGAATGCAGGCAGCATACGGAACCATGCCCTCTCTAGTCCATGGAAAAACCTCTCTCCGCAGAACTTGTCCCTGGTGCCCAAAAGGTTGGAGGCCACTGATCTAATGGTTATCCAATGCTGTTCTAGTTCCAGGCCTAAAGACTGACTGAAAAGGGTTCAATCTTCTTTCCCCAATGGACTGTGTTATTGTAGAGAATCAGGGAGATGATCTTGAAAGAAATGGACAAGAAACATTATATAAGCAAACAGGGCCAAAGGCAGTCCAAGTCAGAAACCAGATTACAAAACGGTGAATGGAGGAGGCAAATCATAGTCAAAGGCAATCCAAAGTCAAACCAGAAATTCTGAACCATAGAAAGGAGAAGGAAAGGCAACAATACTGAATAAAGAGAGAGCAAGAGACCCACACGCCTGTCCAGACTGACGGACTGAGTCAAAAGCTGGATCTCCCAGTAACAAGGGTGGAACTTAACAGCTATGACAGACTCAGTCCATCAATCTGAAGGGACGAGTACAACCCATCCTGGCTGCTGTCTCCACCCACAATGGAGAATGTATGATTTATGGTGGCTGGGGATGGAGTGGGGTTTTTTTAATTTTTTTTTTTTAATCTTTTTTTTTAATTTTCATTTTTAAAATTTATTTTGTGTTTTTACTGTTTGTAAGCCGCCTAGACTGGAGTCACTGTGAGCGAGTAGGAGGCTATATAAATGTTCTAAAATAAATACATAAATGCAAATTAATATACTAAGAGACTCAGGCAAATTCTTCCCTGATTCACTACTGTAGCTGACTGTCCACCACTTCTCAATAACCTTTCCTCAAAAAGGGAAGTTGAAGATAGGTGATCACCAGATCCAGTGACAGCCTCTTCAGTCTGTTGGCAGCACCACTCCTGTAAAAATTATCAACCATCTCCAAAGTCCACATAATCACCTACACATTCTTCACAAGAGTCCGGACAAGCAGAGATCCAAGCCACAGGTGTTAGAGACCTCTCTAACCCAATCCTCAGAATTCACAGGTCAGGAGTTGGAGATAACATGGCAAGATAGCTGTAGTCCATAAGGAGTTAATGCTGCAGTGAATCTGAGTGAATTATCAGCTGTGCAAATTACTCACAGTGGGCAGAAGGGAGATCATAATGCTAACTCCTCCCTGAAAGGAAATTAGTCATCCTAAACTAGCTTCTGGAAAACAGCCTGGTGACACACTAAGAGAGAAATGAAGATGCTTTCCCTTCCTTATTGCTATCATCTAGGCCTGAACAATTGACACCTACCTGTGCCAGGTTGGGTTATCTTTTTGTCTTTCTCCACCAGTACTCCAGGTACTCAGGGTATTCCAGGTTTTTGGTGCGTCATTTCTTAGAGAGCTTCACTAAAATCAAGAAGCCAACCAGGATTAGCCCCTTCAAAGAGACTTCTCAGGGACAATCATGCCTCCCATTACCAAGAATTCACCAAGCCCTAAAGCAATTGTTACAAAGAACTGGAAAATTCCCCAAACAGGCTCTGGAACCACCTAGAACCATTAGGCTCCTGGGTCTTACCAGAGATGGACCTCAGATATAGGAGCTAAGACTGCCAACACTACAAGACTCTGTGATTCTCTGATTAACCTTGAAAGCAGATGAGGAAGGGATTTTGCTAGCTGCTACCGGTAGGTGGCTGGATACCAAGCTTATCTCTATATCCTAACAGCATATATGTTACTCACATTCTGGTATCTCAGGAGCAGAGTCTTTGATCGTAGATAAGATGTCTCTAATAATCGATGCATCCCCAGGTCTCCAACCTTAACATTAAAAACTGTTGGACAAATTTCCACTGTCCTCACCCACTCAGGTTTTGGTAATACATGTCAGATCTGCTGCTTCATCTACCATTATATTGTAGATCAGGGGTGTCAAACTGGCAGCCCACGAGCCAGATGCGTCATGAGCAGGCCATGACCACCCTAAATCCATGAAGGGGAAAAACATTGCAAAATATCATGTGACAGCAACATGATGCTGCGAGTTTGACACCTGTGTTGTAGATGAACTGTGATCTTATTGCAGGCACATCTGGCACCAATCATCAGCATCAAAAGGCCTAACATCTGCCACCCAGAATACAGCAACTTGGTTAGAAATCAAGATTGCTATAAGATTGATAATTTTTCTTCCCCATGTCACCCATGAAGCTCCTCATCTTATCCCCCTTGGCCTAACATTACAGTTACATGATACTAGCATTCATTCCCATGTACATTGAGATTCCATTTCCCAATCATGTGTCAAAGCTTTGGTTTGTTAGTCAGCTGTGGTTCATAGTGCAGTACTGACATACACAATCCCACTTACACAGATTCTCAGATATGAGCAATCCCTTCTGCATACCATTCTTCCAAAGCAAACAGCTTGCAAGCTCCCTACAGACCTGATCGCACCTGTTATATTACTCATTCACATATAGTATAATCTATGCAACAACTCTGGCACTTGGCTATCGCTGGCCTGCTTCTCAACTCAAATATTTGAGATAGCTTAATACAGATATATTAATTTTCCTTTCCACATTTTAGGATACTCTGTTCAGTCTGGAAATAAAATCACTACAAGTCAGCCCTCTTGCTTGTTTTCCCAATAGACAGACAATAGTTATAAAAATAGATCATGCAAATGAACTCTTTATGGCGTCAGCATCCAGATGAGCATGAATGATCAGATAAGGTTGAATGGTTGCAAAGAGCAAACTGTTAAGAAGAGTAGTTGCCTTTTTTAATCACACAGGCTTGTTATATTAAGCTCTTTTCTTCCTGCTCAGAAATCAGCCATTATCAACACACTGATAAATTACATCTGACAAGATTCAATCCTCTTTTAATCACATGTTTCCTTCTAACCCAGGAAGCAGCAGTTCACTGGGAATTAAAGGTACAGTGGAGGAGTCAGGAAAGACAAAGGCAACCATAAATCTAAATATAGCAGGACTACCTACTACATATGATTGTTTGCATATATTTAGCAAGTCTAACACTTGATTTTTTTAAAATTTTCTTTCTTGTTTTAAATTCACCTAAAGACACACCAGCTTTCTGCTTTTAAATACATTATTGGCTATGTTCCATTTGATACACAACAATATTTCAACAGTGATCCTTTATCACTATAGGTATCACTCTGTATAACTTGCATTGTTCAAAGCCAGCAAAAGAACCTGCTCATTCTTTTAAATTAAAATTTAAAAAGTTTATAGAACTATAACTAGGAATTTTGTTCTTGAATGTCACTGAACAATTCATAAACTATTAGTTTAACACAGTGGTTCTCAACCTTCCTAATGCCGCAACCCTTTAATACAGTTCCTCATGTTGTGGTGACCCCCAACCATAAAATTATTCCTAAAAACCATTGAAAATATGTGTTTTCCAATGGTCTTAGGCGACCCCTGTGAAAGGGTCGTTCGACCCCCAAAGGGGTCGCGACCCACAGGTTGAGAACCACTGGTTTAACACTTCAGGTAAAAATGTGACATGAAATAAGCCAAAGAAGCTAATAAATAGAAAAGTGAATAGAAAAAAATCTTGAACCACCTCAAATACTCATTTCTGCCCTGTGAAATCCAACTGCTTGAACTGACACAGAAACTTTTATACCCAGGAAATAAATACTGTAAAGTATTATCAAGATTAAATCTGCTATCAGGAGACAGAAGTGTTGAGTAATGTTTATTCCATTTGAGTGGTCAGAATGATTTTGACTGATTTCCATTTTGGAAACTAGTTTAGTCTGGGCCTATTTGAAAGAAGGAAAATATCTTTTCTGTGAATACCATTTTACCACACAGTTTTCTAGATTTCCAAGTAAGATATAACATATAAAAAATGTAATAAGGTGAGCCAAAGTGTACTGCATACTACGGAAGGAGGAAAAAGAATAAACGAATAAATTTCCACTCAATATAGGAAATGGCATTCACCTCTATCTATGGGTGACGACTTAGATGGCAACTTGTTCAAGATTTACAACACTAATGGAAAAAATTACAGAAGACACTGATTTGTCATACTGTCATGCATACACCTTCATGTAAATCCAAAATAATTATATTCTAAACTTAAACATTTGCCCCCTAAGAAGTGGATTTTGTTTCCTTCTGAAAAATGTCAGCCACACGGAAATGATGTTTATGTTGCCCGAAAAAGTTGGTATGCCTCTTCCTATCAACAGGAGAAAGCATCTTCTTTTTCTATCTGTCAGATTTTTCTTTTTCCTCGGAAACAGGTTGAGCTCCCAACCAGTTTCTTTTTGAGAGAAAAGTCTTCAGAGATTTCAACGTTCTTCCTGTTTTATTTTCTTTTGGGCTAGTCATTTCAAGGTAATTGGGCCACCCTTCTATTGCTTTTTCCTGATGCTCTCTAATCCCTTCTTAATGTCTGCTGCTTTCATGCCTCTCCTTTCCTCATGTACTTTCTGCCCTCAAATCCATGACATGAAGACACTGTCTATCTCTTTACATCCTCATTTCAAGTCTTGCAGACTTTTGCCATTTTATCACAATCTACAAAAATAACCTTACAGAGAAGTCAGCTAATTTTTATGGAGGGTGATCATAGCTTACTTCAGATTTGATTCTCATCCCTCAATACCAGTTCTTATTTCTGTTGCTCTTCTCACTACTCATTTAAAGCGGGTTTTTTTTCAATTTCTCTGAGTTTATGAAGCCCTATAAGATGATGAACATACATCTGCTGAAATAATTCTCTTCATTAAATATGTTTGCCTATATGTTACTGTAAGCAGGCAAGCATGGCAGAGCTATTAACCATTATAAGAAACTAAGCTTTTCTTGTAGAAATTATGAATTATAGGGAGGGGGCTGAAGTTCTGCAAATTGTTAATTAGCTGACATAATGCATAATATGTAACATAATGCAAGGAAGTAATGTAAAAAAATTAATGATGTTATCAAATTTTGCTTTCTTGCTGTCATGTTTGCATCCTGCAAAAGACTTATAAATACATTACCTATTCAGCATTAGTTATTTTATGATACATAAAATACATAAAATGATTATAGAATGGTCTTTTACTCATTTTATTGATGTCCATTCAGCAATTTTGAAGGAGACTGGATCATTCATTTGAGAATATTTTTAGCTTTCTCTTTGACTGTATTCAGCACCCACCCCCATTTTGCTATCAGTCTGTAAAATGTGAGTATCTGCAATTCTTCCATTTTATGCACCAGTCATTTACAATATCAATGAGAACATAGAAAGATCATCTGAGTCCTTCGGGAGTAGGGCGGTATACAAATATGAATAAATAAATAAATAAATAAAAATAAATCTGAATCTTAATACTGAACATGCTTGTCTCAGGAAAGGATGGGCCCTTTTTTCTTTCACCCTCTTTTTCTTCCTCCCATAGCAGGACTGGAAAAAGAAAGTAGCAAATCTGCTCTCCTTTTTGTTTTACTGGACCAAGTTCAGCTCAGCCTTCTCTAGACATTTAAACTACCCATAGTTTAAAGAAATGTGCATCAGGGCTTCTTTGGTCTGATTTTGGAAATCATTTTAATCCACGAGAGAGAGGGGGTGGAGAGGGGAAGGAGAGGAGAGAGGAGAGAGGAGAGAGAGAGAGTGAGAGAGAGAGAGAGAGACAGAAGAGAGAAAGAAGAGAGAAAGAAGAGAGAAAGAAGAGAGGAGAGGGAGGGAGGGAGGAAGGGAAGGAGGAAGGGAGGGGCAGAGGGAGAGGGAGGGAGGGAGAAAAGAGAGGAGAGAGAGAAAGAAGAGAGAGAGGAGAGAGAGTCATTGTGCACATTTCTGTGCACATTTGGCTTCAAACGCCACTTTTGTGAAAATTATCTTCTTAGGGTAAGCTATCTGGGCTATCTTATTTTTTAATAGAATTTTTTTTACTACTTTGTTCCAATTATACCTCTTTTCCTTTATAGATTTATTATTTGTGCACATACCTTTGCACTGCTCGATGTATTATTTGTGTATTATTTGTGAACATACCTAGCATTGGTCAACTCTGAACAGGATCTGTAGTACCCAACATGGTGTCTGCCAGGACTCATTGTTTAAATGGGGTCTTGTCTTTACCTCTCAGTGTGACTGTGGTGCTCCTCGACAAAATATCCACCACATTGTGTCCGAATGTCCACCAAGAGTTTACACCGGCCCAATGTCTGATTTTTTTCAACATAGACCACCCTGTCCTTGAATGGCTGGGTGGACTGGACATTAACATTTGAACCACTATAAGTCCATGTATTTGCCTTACACTAAATAAATAAATGTGCACATACCTTTCACTTCTGTTGTAAGATCAGAAGAGAAACTGGTTAATTCTTATCAAGTTCACACAAAAATAAATTGCCGTGTTTCTCTCCTTATGAGTTGTGTCATCTTACCAAAAACAGCAGTTTTCTACATACTTCCCAAACTTCTATGAAATCCTAACCATCAAACTCATCAGATTACAGCCAATGTTAAATCAAAACCTACCGGTGACAACACATTTTAAAAATTGGTTTGTCCACCTTATTCAGTGGTGGAATTCAGCCAGTTCGCACCACTTCGGGAGAACTGGTTGTTAAATTTCTGAGCAGTTTGGTGAACTGGTTTTTGGAAGAAATTATTAGGGCAGAGAACTGGTTGTTAAATTAGTTGAATCTCACCATTGACCTTATCCACTGATTTCCAACTGTTTCCGACATCTCGGAAAAGTTTTCCTACTACCTACTAAATAATCCTTTTAAATGCAAACGACAGAAATTGAATCCAAGAACTTCAACAACCAGGGGTCCACTATATATTGTAATCAATTTCTAAAAGAGAAAGGGCAATCTATCTTTTAACAAATGTATGAATAGTACGTATTGACAATCATTTAGGATCTACAGACTTCATTGCTAGTACAATTAAATGTTTCCTTTCCCTTTTACACAGAAATGTTTGTTTGGTGTTTTTTTTTTAACATGGGCAATACAGTGCCAAAAGCACTGCTTGTCCCGAAGGATGACGTACATCTTCATTGTTTGAGGAAAGGGCAGGGCTAATCAGGTGTCTTGTATAATTACAACTGTGTTCCTTCATGTATTCATTGCGTAGGCTATTCCCTGCCTATGCAATTCATAAAGCTACTCAAGTGCACTTACATTGTGAAGGCATGTTACCCTTGAAAACAAAGGACACCCAGTTTCTCCTTCTACATGTATTAGAAAACCGAGAATTATACTGAACAAAATTATATTGAACAAAATCAGCTTAATTAGAATTCTGAAGTTAAAATAGGAGGAATATGAGATATTGCTTGACTGAAGCGATAATTACAATGCATTATTAACAAAGCTCCGGTTTCATCATTAATAGCACTCATGTTTCCACAAGTTAACCTAATGCTCAAACCTGAATGTAAGGCTGCCATCTCTGTGCTTCAACATTGCAGTGCAATGCCTGTTAGTGCCTGTTATACCTAGCAACTGCTAGGTATAAGACCACACAGTAAAACTACAGTAAATATTAGAAAGTCTGTGAAAAGTAAAGACACCCTTAAATACAGTTCTGTGGCGAATGAATTCCAACAATCATACAGAGATTATTAAAAAATCAGCACCCCTACTAAGAATAAAGTACAAGTACATTATTGTAATTTGCTTAAAATTAATATTGTTGTTATTATTACTGTTGTTGTTATTTAAATTATTTAAATTATTTCTTATTCATACCTGTTCTCTCTGCACAACCAAATTTCAGGTTGTAAACTCCTTGGAGAAAATATCTTTTTACTTCTGTTCAGAATGCCATGCATAATGATGGCAATGAATAAACACCTCCATTAAATAAAAACATTTCAGTACTTAAGCTCTTCCTTTGCTCTATGAAAAACTGACTTACAAGTTACACATTACACCTTTCCATATAGATGCCTTCATATTCATTTGCCCATTTTTCATCTATCTGATCTTTTTATCTCTTTCCCTATCGAATATACAAGTTACATGGACTGTTGGGAAACCACGCTTCATAAACTTCAGCTCAACTGATTTTTCAGGTTTCAATCCAGCAGTGGAAATGCCCCATTTGAAAAAGAAAAAAAAAAGGGGGGGGGGACCCAACCCTGAATCACATGCAGAAGCCTACACAAAAGTTGACTATTCATTAGGGATCTATGAACATGAGGAGGATACATAACATAAGTGCACTAAAGCAGTATTTCTGGCAGTCTAAGGGAATAGCCAGGCCATTTGTAAAGAGATTCTTGAAATCTGGAAATAAAAACCTGGCAGATGAGGACCAGATGGACATTTCAGGATTATCTCTTAAACTAGGTCTCAATCTGTTAGGGAGTCTGTGAGAAGAGAACTGAAGAGCTCAGAAATTCCACCTTAATGGACATACTAACAAACAAGGACTAAAGTTTGCAAAATTCTGTGATCTAACTCCTTCCTCTTGACATTTTCTCGCCTCTTTAGAGAGACTATTGCTTTCTGTGATGGTGCTCTGTGAAAAGTTGTGGGAGCAGACCAACACTAATTTTCATTGGACTTAAATGCTGTTCATAAGTTATTTTCCATTTATTGGATTATTTGCCTAGTGATCATATCAGATACTTAAACCCTGAGACAGCATTCATTCATTCATTCATTCATTCGACTTGTTTGCTGCCCATTTCACCTAGAGGTGACTCTGGGCTGCTTACAAACAGCTTTTGTAGGACATCTGGGGACCACATCCAAGAGGGTTTTTTTTTCTATGGGGGGAGGTATGAGACTTTGACAACTCAAGCTGTCCACTTCTGGGTCCTGGAGGTGTTATTCAGTGACACAATAATTTGTCTATAGTGAAATCTTTCACCTTCTCAGTGTACATTATGTACAATAGGGTATATTATTGCTTTAAAAAAAGTCAATGCCACTACAAAATAAGCATGCCCAACTGCAACCTTTCTGTTTAAAAGCCAGTGTAAATATGAACCTGAAAGGACAGTATGTTGCATTTTTACAAGCAAGTGCTTTTCACAATAGCTTGAACCACAATTTTTGGGTGCTGAGGCTACACAAATGATATAGATTTTAAGCTTTGGGACATCCCCTGCACTGCCCTTCCTAGGCCCAAGTTGCCTAAATGAAATAAGGAAGAGTGAAATTGACAATATATTGTGGACCACTGTTTGTTAAGGGATGATGTGGTTACCAAGCACCCTACCAAGCAACTGCTGTTCCCCCAAATAAATTCTACGCTGAAGCATTATGGGGAGATGAGAAAAGGGAGATCTGTGTAAATCGGGGAAGAAGCTGGGAAGTGGAGAAAGGCAAATGCCCCCCCCCCATTTAATATGTATTTAGAAAAGCATTTAGAAAAGTAAAAATAAAATCTCTACATTTATTAACTTTCAAATATATGGCAGCAGAAACAGTAATGCATTGCTTTGGCTAGCAAATATTCCCAAACTGTAGGATCCGGTGCAGAATTCTATGAGCTGGTAAAGACATCTATGCAACTAAAATGTAAATTATGAGAACAGAAACAGGAGTAAAATTTAAAATGTGATGAAACAAGGATGTTTCCAATTTGGCAGAGACAATGGTATAGATTCATTCTGTCTGTTATGCTAGAAGAACGTCATAAGAAGCAACCATATGAAAGGTTGCATAAAATAATTAACACATTGTCCTTTTTCAGTGTATTAAAGTGATGGTGGAGTGTACTGTCAGAATTTGTCAACCATAAATTAATTTAATAGAGGACGATATATTGCAAAAAGAAAATCTGTAATCAATTGATGATGGTTGTTAACAAACCTTACAATTTTAATCTAATTATTATTGCTAAATTTATACCTCACCTTTCCTTCAGGTGCTCAAGATGACATACACAGCACTCTCTCCAACTTCTGGGCCACAACAGTATCTCTGTGGGGCACACCAGGTTGACAATAACTTAGCCCAAACTCATCTGATGAAATTCTATAGAAGAGGATGGACTTCAATCTGGGGAGACTCTGGTTCCAGTTTAGCTTAAATTGTCAAAGGATATAATATCAAGAATGTCATGTATTCTAACATTCTGTCTCAGTACAACGACTACCAGTTTAGACTTGCATCATGTTTGTAGTTCACTATTTCTACATAATATCATGTTACAGCCAATCTTAAGAATAAAAAAGTTATAGCTGTCAAAAATATGAGGACAGGAAAGCTTTGAACTCTTTCCTCCTACATACAGTCATCATACAGCTGCTCACAGGTTGCCGTTGACAATTTCCTGTCTATGCCACCTCCCTGCAGAAATAAGAGCTCACTTGTTCTTAACTGCTCAGTAAAACCGTCATATTTTCCACTAGTCAAGCATGGAACATTACTGAACCAACATTCTCAAATTTGTCCATACTTTGCAAAAAAATTAGTAACAGCTGCAAGTGAGTGCCCCTATCACTACTGCTTCCTGGCACAATGAGTGCATTTTTAATTTCAGAAATCTAAGACTGCTTAATTCAGAATCTTCTTTTGAAAGGACTCAAGAGTCCAGATTGACAGCAAACATACTACATGTTTACAAGACATCTAGGACCTTGTGCAGTATATAGCTGCACATTTCTAGGAAAATTCTGCTTCCTCTTCATTGCTTACCTGTGTCTTTTTCTGGATCAAATAGGTCAAGTTCATGATTTACCATTAAATTGCATTTGCTCTTTTACCAGTAAAGGGTGAATGCACATAGGACAGGGAAAAGAAAGCTGCCATCTTATTTATCTTCCAAATAACTCTCTGTCTCTCTTTTCTTTATCTAAACCATGTGGCCAAATAGCCACAGAATGCAATATGTATGTGCATTCTGGCAAAAACAACTGGAATAGTGTACATCATCAGTTCATGTATACTTGTTCCACTAGTATTCAATTCAAAACAGCATATAATCATCTGATGAAACCTGCTAACATGGACCAGAGATTCCTTGCCATCTTGGAATATATTCAGTTTCCGAATAGAATGGACTGAAGGAAGCATTATTACTAGGGATAGTCATAACACAGCCAGCTTCCTATTGTAATTGCAGTGCATGAATGTAACACAATAGCAGGCATTCAAAAAATATCAGTGGATATATCATTTAAAGAGTACCAGTGCTGTCCAATAGAAAGGAAATATGTTCTGACCAGGGGTGGGTTCTACTTACCTTTACTACTGGTTCGAAATGGGGCCGCGCAGCACTTCTGCGCATGCGCAGAAGGTTCCTGATGACGTTGGGGTTGGTGGGCGGAGCCTCCCGCCAGTTTTATTACCGGTTCTATAGAACCGGTCCAAACCGGGGGCAACCCATCACTGGTTCTGACCATGATGACTCCACTTCTTGGCTCCTATCTGTACTACTAATTCTATCTGGCAAGGCTGCTGCTCCATGGTTATATCCATATGCACTTCATGAAGTCCTAACATCTTTCTGTCCTCCATTCTTTCTCCAAAGTTTGTATGGAGGAGGCAGGGAGCAATTATTGCATCAACTGTAGTAGATGTAGTAGAAGATATTGCTATCAAGGCAATCTAAATTTTGGTTATTCTACTTATAAAATACTTGAGCGCAGCACTCAAGTATTCAGTGCAGTACAGCACTACACTGAAATTATCTTCTGAAAAGACCTAAATCCTTTAGTAGGTAAAGTAGGCAGAGAGTACTAAGAATGGTAGTAAAGGAAATTGAAAAGATTACCAATAATTTGATTTAGAAATAAAGGTGTAGCCAGCATCATATTTGGAAGGAATCACAATATACAAGATTCCGGTGTTTCTGGTTTTTGTGAAAGGAATTGTCAAGGTATTTTCATGTAAAATTTCAGTGCCAATGCTGGGCTAGCTCCATACTCCTGGATGTCACTCAGCAGTCTCTAATTTGTTCCTCAACATTCACTTCATCCTTTTCTGACTTCTGATCTTTCATAGATCTAACAGGTCCTCTAAGTGGAATTAAGGACAAACCATTTGCATCTCCCTCTCAATCATTTGGACTGAAATTGACAAGATATTGTTATTTCAACTTTCTCTTCCACATGCAATCACCTGCATACATATTGAGGGGCTGCTTGTTGGTTTTCCTCTTCTTTCCCTTTTGGAAAATGCTTTTTAGGAATTGACAGGGGAAAATTATAGTGGAAAAAGAAGTACCATCATTTTGCCCACTGAACTTATGTTTCTCTCGATGTTTGAAAAAGTATGTTTGCATGATATTTTATTATATACAAAGGATTATTACTTATAATTATTACCGGCAAGAATGTTTTCAGATAAATAATCCATGTGACCCTCTTTAAAGAGGAAAGTCACTAAAAGAATTAGATGGATGGATGGATAGATGGGTGGGTGGGTGGGTGGGTGGATGAGTGGATGGATGGATGGATGGATGGATAGATAGATAGATAGATAGATAGATAGATAGATAGAAAGCAAAAAATAAGGTAAAGACGTCCCTGCAGATTTTACTGTGCAAATCATCGCCGACTATAGGGGATGGTGCTCAAAGGCATTGAGCCAGTGCTTTCAGAAGACATTTCTGCACTTCATGTGGTCAACATGAGACATGGAGCACTGTTACCTTCCCATCAATGTGGTACCTATTTACCTACTTGCATTTGTATGCTTTCGAACTGCTAGGAGGAGCTGGGCAGGAGCTGGGGCAAGGACAAGAGCTCACCCCATCACATGGCACATTGAACCTGAGCCTGAGTTGCTGGCTTTCCAGCTGACAAGCCCAGTATCTTTACCACTAAACCACCATACGTACGTACATACATACATACATACATAGATACATACATACATACCTAAGAGATTTGAAAGACATATTTTTCCTCTTAGATGTAGTTACATAATGAAAAATTGATATAAATTAATGGAAAAATTCACATTCATTATTTCCCTAAATTGATATCTCGTTTAGACATGATGTTTCAGAGATCACACTACCTTGCATTAAATAATTTTGCTTGCAATTCATTTTTATCCATGTCATGTATGTATGTACATGACATTGAAAAACAGAGAGGTTTACACCTCCTTACTGAATGTCTTTACTACAATTTTTAATTATTTTATTTTCATCACACTAAACACAAGAATACTAAGAAAATCTACTATATCAACACAAAAAAGCTAACTGCCTCTTTTTCAATATACGTCAATGTATAGCACTGCTGTTATAATTCAAAATTCTACATAAACATTAATGAACTGAATGATCCTGTTAGGGTTTGATTTTTAGTTCATGTAATACCACTGGAATTACAAAATTACTTTCAGGAACAATTCTGGAAAGCTAGTATGAAAATGAAATATTAAAACATGGAATAGATTCCACTAAAATCAATATATATATATATATATATATATATATATATATATATATATATATATATATATATATATATACTTTTAGGTATATATAGTCACAATTTCAAGCAATTTTTTACTTTAATTTCCCATATCTTGTCACCACTGAATATTGATACAATATTGGAAATCACAGAGTAATGCATTTTAATGCTTTATTTTGAATAAAGAAACCATGGAAATGAAGTATTCTGAGAATTCAGTTTATAAACAAACAAATAACTCTTCTTCAAACTGTCCTTCTTGATCTGTGTTTTAGCTGGAGATCGAAGAGCACAATATAATTGTCTTCAGAAGAATACTACTTGCATGCATTTTCCATTTTCTATTGAAGATTAAAATATATCTAACCATAACCAATTATTGTTCATAAAATTTGTTTAGGCAGATTTTAAGACTTGGATAAAAAATGCACATGATGCAATTCTTCATACTTTTAAAACTACTTCATACTTTAAGAATAGTTCCACAGAAATTATTACAAGCAATTCTAATAATACAAAAATGTTTTACAACTCCTATTTGCTATGCATAGATAAATTGGAGAAAATATCATCATGAAAACTCTCAAAATAAGTATAAACCAGTTTGAATAAAAGATTAATACT
This sequence comes from Arizona elegans, assembly GCA_022577455.1. Lineage (NCBI taxonomy): Eukaryota > Metazoa > Chordata > Lepidosauria > Squamata > Colubridae > Arizona > Arizona elegans. Next base: position 249,677,068 of record JAKOOJ010000001.1, read on the forward strand.
GTATTGCCTATATCTAAGCATTTACCTACACCTACTGTATATATTCCATATGTGACAACATAATTGCATCAAATATCATCAGAAAAGAACTATGTTTTTGATGCCCATGTTTTATGCTGTTAACAAAAGCACATGGACAGATCAAACAGAACTATTCAACTCAATCAGAAACATATTTATTTAAATTTATTTACTTAAAATATTTTTAACCTGACCTTCTACTAAAAAAAAGCAAAGCAAAATACTCAGAGAATCATTATACACCCAGAACATTTTGAATCAGAGTTCAGGATACACAATGCTAAAAGTCTTGAAAGAGTAAGAGTGACGGATTCCATTTCTTAGCTTCCACCAAGTGGCCTAGCAGTTGCTGGAATGCACATGATAACCCCATTTTAAATGCAAGATGCTTTTTACATTATATTTACATTTACTTTATTTAAATTTTCTCAGTTTGTATAGAGAAAAAAAAACATTTATTCATTTTCAATAAGTGATTTATTTTCTTCATACAAACTGAAAAAAATTAAAGTAAAAAGAAAAATAAATAAATAACTGCAATTCATCAGCAAAGCTGCTGCATGCCAAAGATTTTAGTTTAACTCCTTGAGTCTTCACATAAGGTGGCAAAAACGTCTCTCTAAAACTCAGGCGACCATCAAGCTATAGTTAGACAAAAGTCTGACTTAGGAAAATGCCATTTCTTATATTCTTTCATATATTTTAGTCACTAGATATTAATAAATAAATCACACAAGAAGATGCATTCTCCTGCAGTATGAAAATACATCATCCAAGCTAAAGTTCAGTCAAGTCTATAAAATCTATAAAAATGTGCCTCTAATTTTTGTTGGGCATGACAAGTATCATGCACTTGTGATGATGGGCACAAAATAATACCCCACTTAGTTACTTCATTAATGTCTAACTTACAGGCTCGCAGCAATATAGGTTTGGCTGTAATTTCTCCTTCTCTTTATCACCAGTGCCTGTATCAGACACCAAGGCTTTTTGAACATACTCATTTTTTCTCACTGGAAAAGATTGCATAACCGTAATTGCCTCACGGAAATTAAACCTTTGTTTTCCAAAGCACAGCAGTATCCATTATATCAATGTTACCTCGAGAACCTAAATTAGCCCTATCAAATGCATGCATATGCTTGCCTCTTGGATGGGTTATAATACATGCCATTAGTGGACCACTCATTATCATTCAGAGTTTTCTAAAGATATAATAGTTCCATCTCTATGAGGCTCAATTCACAGAAAGACCACAACTCAAACACTAATGAAAGCTGAAATATGTTGCTCAAACCCTTTTCATATGTTGTTCCACTATAATGGCTCTGTCAGCCGTCCAGCCAGCCTTGCATTTGTCCCTAATCTTGCACATTATCATTAACTCCATTGATTTTTTGGCCTGTGCCATTTCAGGAAGTTTAAACATGACAGGGGCTGGATTACAGTCCTCAAAGTAACAGCCTTGTGGGTTTGTTTGTTTGTTTGTTTACATTTTTTTCAAATAGTACTCACTCGCTATTACTGCATGAATTTAAATATCCATTCCCTAAGAACAATGTGCACTCTCAGGAAAACTGTGAGGGGTAACATCGACTCTGTTATCTTTTTCAGACAATCACTACAGCAACCCAGGGCAGGATGTTAATGCGTTTTTCATTCTTTCCCTTCAGCATGTGCTCACTCATTCTCCCCCCCACACACACACACACACTCCCCAAATATACTTGAAGAAATTCTGAACACTGTTGGGGGTGGGTGAACCTGAAACATCATATTTATTAGCCATCTGAGGCAGTGGTGGGTTGCTCCCAGTTTGGTCCGGTTCTTGGGAACCAGTAGTAAGAGTGGCGGGAAGCTCCGCCCACCCACCTGGATGTCATCATTGACGATCTGCTCATGTGCAGAAGTGTGTCTCCCATTGCGAACCGGTAGTAAAGGTGAGTAGAACCCACCCCTGATCTGAGGCCAGGCAGGAGTAAGCAATCACACAAATTTTAGACTTTACAGAAAACTATCAGACACTTGTTTGTTCTACCTACTTCAGGCTGAAATCTAATGCCAGACATTAAAATAAAGATTTCAAATTTGAAAACAAATATTTTTTTAAAAAAATACATTCTCATCTACGAGGAAGCAATTCAGAGAAAAAAAGGAAATGTGTTTGGATCTTTTCTGTGTGTAATGGGGGTGGGGGGGAATACATACATGTGTGAATGCAAGCCCAGACTTTTCAAATCATAGTGGCATGTTTCTGTCAGACTAACAGATGTTGAATACAGTGTGTTCTTGTGAAATCTGGAGGCAACGAGCAATATAGAAAGAGAAAAATAAGATTTCATAGGTTTTATTTAGCTGTGCTAAATAAAATTACAAATAGTTCTGAAGATGTTCTCATCAAGAATATCTTCATTTTTTTATATAAATAATAACGTTTCCTGCTAATGCAAAGTATACCACTATATTTTTAAAACAGCGCACTTTTGGTAATTAATTTGTCATACGATAACCTGCACAACTATAACATTATAGTCTGCCAAATTCAGGATTAAATCCAGTGCCTGCAGGCTATGTTGGTTTAATTGGAGAGGAACCATCTCCAATTCAATCCTACGAAAGTGTCTGAACCACCCAGATTTGACAATATTCCATCTTTGATCTTAAACGGGGTAACAGTTCTCTCTTCAAGGTTGGCATATATTCTGGGTATTACATGCGACTTTACTACTTTTAACCAAACCAAAAGAAAGATGATTATAAGCAGAGAGAAATTAGTCATTTAAGCAGAATGACAGCAATACAGATGCTTTAGCCTGTTTCAGACATTACAGAAAATCCTGGTTTCCCACTCTATTAATGTTTGATGAGCCATAAGCTCTCACAATCTTTATTTCTATACTGGAAAAGGTTATAAAGAACACTTGATTCTAACCTTAAACTGACCTCAATTTTCATAATGCTCAGTTTGTGGAAATTACAAATTTGTTTAGGTTTCATTATTTTCAGAAGGGCATAATCTGAATCATCACCTTGTGATTCTGGCATACTCTATGTGACTTGACTAGCCATTAAAGAAACCACATTTTTCCCAGGTTTTATAGTCATAGTGAACTGTTTCTTGATTCACAGTGCAAGTTTTTCATCTCCACCTCATGAGTTAAAAGCCTGGGGTGGAGAGGGCAAGGGAGGCTTTTTCTGTTCCTTCAAAATTTCCAAAAATTGTGCAAGTCTACACATAAGTATTGAAAAGAAAAGAAAAAAATAAGAATGTCTGAAATTTAATGTAGCAAGCTTGTTTTGTAATAGGTTTCTGCTGCAACTGAAAAAGATCAGAGAAAGTTTGTTTCCCGAATACGTTCATTAACAGTAATAATTACTGTACTGTACATACAGATATAGCCAGTTTTATTTTTGAATATGAGTAAAGGCATAAAATAAATTCATAATCAGAAAGCCTATTTAAAGGAAAACTTTGCTCTATAGATAGATTAACAAGAAAAAGTAATAGGTGGACAGTGTAACTTTCTTACCTCTGTTGGTATCTGAGATGCAAGTGAATAATGGTCCTAAGTAAAACGATTTGGTTCATAAATCCAGTTCAAAATGGCTCTTTATAATTTTCTGCACCTATTTTAGGGAACATAATATTTGAATAGTTATCAGTAAATACAGTAACAACAAGGATGTCATATTGTTGAAATTATTGTTGAATTTCTATGTGGATTTTAAAAGGAAAATTTATATATAAAGTATAATTCCCTTGGCAGATTTCATTCATGATGTAAATTACCAATATCTTTACAATATATAAACCTAATAATTTATTGTGCATATCTACATTTTATTACATTATAGTACAATATCAATCTTTTCCCTAAGCTTGCATGATTGCTAACTGGAAAAAAATCTATATTCCCTTGCTCTTAAAGTAGAAACATTATATATTTTTGAATATATATTGAATTCCAAAAAGGTATGCTGCCACATTGCAAATTTACAATTATTATATGGTGATAAAAAATCTTTCATGGCAAGACTGAGTCAAGTCTATCACTGATTCACAATTCCTGATCAAATATGATTTTTTTTTGCATATACTTAATATTTAAATATTTATATTTGTCCAAATTTGTAGTGCTACTTACAGATTAAAAATATGTATAAAATTGCATATATTAGGGAAAGTATATCCAGAAAAGTATTAGGAATGCATGGAAAATTGACCTTTATTAAAGAAAAATGCACAAAAGTAATAAATATGTAGATGAGTTTAAATAAGGTAACAGTATGTTAACATTTTACAACTGTAAAAAAATATTATTTATAAATGCTTAATATGTAAGACTGCATCAGACCCAATATTTTTCTTTTGAAGAGATCAAATATACAATGAATTAATCTCTGACATGATAAGTGCAGCTTGATTACTTTATCCCAATTAATTTTTTTCAAAGTGCCATTAAATCTGAACTAAAACAAAGTGCTGCCTTTTGAAAGAGCTGAAGTGTGAGAAATCAAGGCTTTATTCTGCAGCATCTAACGCAGGAATTAGTTCATAGACAAGTACATATTTGCTGTTTTGTTGATCTATCATTAGCAATTGATTCAACAAACAACACTGGACTATGGGATAAACTCCAAATGCTCAAACATGACTCCTTCCAATCCCAGGAATTTTACAATAGAACAAGCAGTCGGCAATGCCAATTAACAGACAAAAAGAATAATGATAATTAAACTCAGTATTTCTTGGTATCCATTTCATATTCTAATTTTTATTTAATAAGTTAAAGGATAGGATTATTTGAATAAACTAGGGGCTCTAGAATATGTTTTAAGATGTTCCGCCAATATGTCAGCTAGTATTGCTATTGATGGCTGCCATCAATTTCTGTTAGAACGAACAAAGGGGTTTTTTAATTTGAAAAGAGTAATCCTGATTTTGCCAATACCAGTACTACAGTAGATGAAGAAAAGTGACGGAGCTCATTTGTCTTCTGAAATCCTGATCAGTTTTTCTTTTTCACAGACTTGTTTTTATTTAAATAGATGAAAGATCAAAATCAGAGAAGGGTTATTCTCTCAGGAAGCTAAAAAGATCACTTGACTAGCTGAGAGTGCTTTCACTTTGAATTCCATTTGATTTATTTACATAGACAGATTCATGATTTAAAAGGAAACTAAAAGGACCCCAAGACCAACAACTGGTTGTTCTGTTCTTACATTTCTAGGAGAATGATTGTGAAGTAAAAATATGGTGTGAGGCACACAAAAATACTGATAGAGATTCCAAGCCAATGTAAAATCTAAGAAAGTTAGAGTTTCCAATATATCTATAACTACAGTACTTTGGGAGTAAAAAAATAAAGTATTCTATTCAAAATAATATAACTAGTTTGGAAATGTTAGAGTCACATTCTCAGCTGCCTAAATATGAATATTTATTTATTTGTTTGTTTGTTCATTTTCATCCCACCTTTATTATTTTTACAAATAATTCAAGGTGGCAAACATATCCAATACTCCTTCCTCTTCCTATTTTCCCCACAACACCACCTCTGTGGACTGAGTTGGGCTGAGAGAGAGTGACTGGCTTTCATGCCATCTCCAAATGAGATGTTGGATCAGAGCTAATAATCAATGTTAGCATTCTTTGACTATCTATTTTGTGGAAATCATTCTGAGGACCTCCAGACCATCATCTATACTATTGAAAGACTTTTTAAAAGATAAGCCTCTCTATGGCACAAAGGAAATATTCTTATTTTAAACAGTATAATATACAATTAATATTTACATTTTATTGTTGCTTTTGCAGATATTACTGCAAATAGATCGTAAGACTTTGCTTACCCCCAAGCACAGTTCAGTATGAATTAACTAATATAAATAGATTTGCCTTCAGATTCATTTTTAACCTTTATTGATATTTATATTTAAATAGAATATTAGCTGGACTAAAATGTATTAAACAAAAATCTTTATAAACAAGCTATAAATAAACCCATTCTGAAAATGCCAAGCATCATTTTTTTGCTGCTGCTCATAAAGTCAAATCTTTTATTCCAACCAAAGGCTAAATTAGAAAGTGCACATCCTCTTAACTCACAAACTTCAGCAAATACAGCAATTTAGATGCCACCAGCTGGGCTTCATGCCCTAACTAGCCAAGCTTGATCTGCAAAGACAGCTGGATGGCTATTGCTCCATCCAAATTTACACAGAGAGTAAAGTTTACACAGAGAGACAAAGCTTTCAAGCTGGTACTCCAAAATATAATGCATTATGGTATGTGAATTGCTCTACTTGGCCAGTACAGCTCTCTTGTATAAATTGTCTAAAAATATAAAGCAAAGAGATGAGATCAATGCCGATCAATAAAACAATTTTTGACAATATTGCTCATGCCACTCCAAATACTGATAAATGCTTCCGTTAAAAATTGCATAAGGCTAATAATTAAAATGGTAAAAAACTCAAAAACACATATAGGGAAAAGAAACATCCGATCCAAACAAATGAGAGGCCCAAAGCCTCTCTCAATACATCTTTCTGCCAGAAGCAAATGTAAGAGAGATCCAAAGTGGCCAGTGTTTGTTTGGCAGAGAATTCCAGAACATTGAAGGGCCACAAATATGACCTTCTCTTATGATTCACAGTGAAGTGCCCCTCTGATATGTAAGACCAGAGGAGCTCCCAATAATCTTAAAAGCCAGGCAATTTCATATCACAAAACATGAATTTTGAAGTATTCTGATCTCAAGCTTTAGAACAGCAGAGTAATAGTAGCCTCTTGGGATGTGTTGCATCTCTGTCATCGTGGGAAGTTCAGTGGCAGATGGAATATAACTTCCATCTGTCATTATAGTCAGATTTGACTACTCTAAGAATGGGTTTAGATGAATCTCTACTCCTAACCTAGTTCCTTAACCATTATCAAAAAATATCTAAGATAAATGCTGCAGACTAATGCAATAATGACAAATTCTTCAGGAATTTAATTCATGCTCAAGATTTTGTAATCCAGTACATGGAAGAACTGCAAGATACACAAGTAGGTTTCAGAAGCACGGGCACTGAGATCACATTGCTAGCATCTAATGGAAAGGAGAAAGCAAGGGATCTTCAGAAAGAAGTCTATTTGTCCTTTATTGACTGTGTAGACCACAACAAACGGTGTATTTAAAATATGGATACATCAAGCCATTTTATCTGCCTAAATAGGAATTTGTATGCACATCATAGAAAGAAGTCATGGGCTTGTAAGATTTGAATTGTTGTACGTACATCCTCTGCTGCTCGTGATGGAGACAAGGCCTGTATGAGGATGTTGTCGAGGTAGCACTGGAGCCTGACCAGGATGGATCTCAAGTGAACTGCCAGTGCCGCCAGAACCTTGGTAAAACACCAGGGGGATGAAGCTATCCCGACAGTGACTTGTTGAAATCTCAGGAACTGATAATGTGTTGGCAGAATTGGCACATGGAGTTAGGCCTCCGTGAGATCGATGGAAGCCAGGAAGTCATCCAGCTGCATGCCCTCCAAGATGGACTGCAGGGAGCACATCTTGAATTTCCTGTAGACCAAATAGGTGTTCAGACGTTTTAGGTCCAGAATAGCTCTCCACCCCCCGAAGGCTTTGGAACGGGGAACAGGATGGGATAAAACCCCTATCTCCTTTGGTCCTGTAGGACCGGCTCTATGGCCTGAATATCCAACAGGTGTTGGATGGCCATTGCCATTAAACCCTGTTTTTCAATGTTGTTGGAGACAACATTGTTGGAGACAGGGCACCGGACAAAGCAATTTGGGGGTGCGGAGAAGAACTCTATAAAGAACCTAACCTCACCGTGTTGAGCACCCAATTGTCTGTGGTGATTTCCTCCCATTGGGGGACAAAGAGAGCCAATCTGCCACCAATGGGAATGGTCTGACAGTCACTTAGGCCTACAGAATGGACTGGTGGGACTGAAAGGCCTGCCTGCAATGGCGAAAGGGCTGGTGGGACTAAAAGGCCTGCCTGCGATCGCGAAATCCAGACCTTTCCAGCTGGCGATCGTGTCTCTGTGTCCCAAATCGTTGTTGGGTGGAGCTGTCCACTTCAGGAGGCCAGAATGCTCGGTAATAGGGAGAAGGTCTGCCCTCCAGAACATGCCCGGCATAACTTTCCTCCTGTCTTTGTTCTCGACCAATATTGGATCAAGGGCGTCCCCAAATAGCCTAGCCCATTTGTAAGGGGCAGAGGCCAGCCTCCACTTAGATCTGGCATCTGCCTGCCAATTGCATGGCCACAATAGTCTCCTCGAGGTGACAGAGGAGGAGAGGGCGTGGAGGCAAATTTTGCCGCATTTAAGGTTGCACGCTTCCTGTACTGGCAACTTCGCTTGCAACTGGCTGAGCCAGAGCAAGGAAGTGCAGTTAAAAAAAGAAGCAGCCGTGGCTGCCTTCACTGCCCATGCTACAGTTTGGTAGGTCTTACGGAGGACAAGTTCAGCTTTCTTGTCTTCAGCCCTTAGGTTGTCACCAGATCCCCGGCCACAACAGAGGATGAGAAGGCGAGGTTCGCCACAGGTTCATCCATCACAGGCAACTATAAAAGGTCAGTCAGATCCGGACCAGCATTGTAAAAATGTCTGTCATTGCCTGTGGAGGTGGGAAAGGCTCCAGGGTAATCCCACTGTTCCTGGATAACCTCCAGAAATAGTTTTGGGGTAAGGATCTCCTCCTGTGCTGACTTAGGCTCATGAAAGAGGCCTGCAGCTGGGTCTTGAGGAGCATCCAATGACGTTGGCTGCGATCCCAATTTGGTAGTGGATTTAGCCTTGTTAAGTAAAGGCTTAAAAAGGGCTGGAGGGAAGAGTCCAGTAAAGGCCGGAGGATCCGGCAACATGTCTTCATCCTCCGAGAGCTCTAGTTATCTGTGCCCATCATCACCCCACAGGGAGTCGTGACTACCCACTGAGGAGCTGCGGGAACGATGTTCCTGATAGTCAAGTCTGCTGGCTGAGGGCAAGGAATGAGGAAAACACAACATGCCTTCTTGTGAAAAGGAGTCAGGGTGGTAGGTTTGCTGCAAGCTTGCAGCAATACCTTGGGAAATGGCCTGAGAAATCATAAGTCTCATATCCTGAGATATGTCAGGCCCCTGACTTTCCATTGGGCAGGGCCCCGCTACAGTGGACGCAATTGTATTGACAGGAGCAGACCTGTCATAAATTTCCTGCCTGCCAGTTGCTATACAAGCAAAAGGATCTAGAATATTTTCTCTGCTTGCAACCTGTTAGGAGGCAGAAGGAGATAACTCTCCTGCTCCCTGTAGTGATTCCTCCAGCAGAACTGCATCTTGTGGCTGAGCCACCGGCTCCGCTTGAAAAGCGTGCGAAGTTCCTGGAGCTGTCAAGGGAGAAGCTGGCAGCTTGCCATGTTTTTTGGCAGCCCTTGAAAGTTGCTTTTCAAGGGCTTTCAGGCATCTCTGAGCATCCTTTTCTTCCGCGTTGGTATTTCTGGAGGACCTGAGAGCCTTGGTCTTAATTCTATCGGCTGCTTTTCTTGAAACTGACCTGGATTTGGCAGAGCCCTTGCTGACATGTTCTACAGAAGCAGGAGAATGACCATTAGCTCCATTTCTGTCATCGGGGGAGCTGTCCACCATTTTGACAGCTCGGCTCTGACAGTGAAGGCTGAGAAACAATCAAAGGCTCTGCAGGAGGGCAGCCTGCCCTATGACGGCCGGAAAGGTGGTGGCGGCTCTGTCATCACCTGAACAAGCCAGCACACACACCACGGCAAACCAAAAGTCTAAAACATGCCGTCTCAAGCAGCGCTGTCAAAAACTGGCCCCAAAACTGGAGCGGCAATGCGAAGTGGCTTGAAAGTTTTTAAAACAGCTCACATGGCTCCGAAAGCTGCAGCAGCAACAATAGCACAATCCCAGCACTCTTGTGGGTTGGCGCCTGTGCCAGAAGAACTGCGCTAGCCAACACGTTCCCACCAGTCCCAGTCTAAGAGTTTTCAGGCCGGCGGCATTGCCAGAAGAACTGGATTGGCCAGCATGACCTATCACACAGAGTTAAGCGAGAGCTCCTGCGGCTTCCGCAAACCTCCAAATGCCAAAAACGCAAAGAAGAAACCCGTTCCCTAGAAGAAGTCCAAGAATGGTTTCACTGATGTTTTCCAGATTGTCCAAAATCTCTCTCTTGGACAAGATTGAGTTGAAAACTGAGTCAGAGGAAGAGGCACCTGGGCATGACTTCAATTTATCTCAATCTCTGGGCAGAAAGGACATCATTGAACCTATTCTTGGACCCTCCCACTATCACATTGGAGAACCTACATTTTGGACAATCAATAGTGCTGCTATTTTGACGTTGCTGTATGAACAATAAAAAATTCAAATGCATGACAGGTATTTATTCTATAAAAAGTAGTATTTCTGAAATCTGAATGTTATTTGAAATAGAACAAATGTTTTAGTCTTAAATTCCGATAAGTAAAGAAAGGGTTGCTAAGTAGTTGCAGGCTTATTATTAACCCATATGTGCAACTGGTTTAATAAATCTCACAAAATGTTCCTTTCATACAAAATTGCAATGAATTCTTAGCTCAGTTCCTCTCTGGTTGATTATGCTATTTTGTAGATTCTTCAGTGCTGACAGTTGCTTGAGAGAAAAACAAACGGAAATCAAGATTTCCTAATTACATAATAACATTTTCTCATTGTTTTCAACTCACTTCAGCTTCTGATTAATATTTTGATCAAGCACACAAGCAATGCAGAGCTGCAAGTTAAAAAGGTTATTATTTTAGGAGTCTCATGTTATTTTGGAAGCACATAAACACATTTGGGGAGCTGAAATACTGCAGACACCTAGCAATTCATGGCAAATTTCCAGACATCTGAACTAGAGCTTAGGACTCTTTCTAGCCATGCAAACATAAAACGGTTTAACCTCTACTCTTATTCAAACAGGAATTTGTTCATTATTTATTTTTTTGGAATCAGCCCAAACTTTATTTTATACTGGCATACTTAGTCTCATTTAGGGCATAGGTAAGTCAAGAATGGCCATGATACATCTCAGAAAAAAAGAATTCACAAAATAGGATAATTTCTAAACAATAATCTATTATTAGACATTGAGCCAATCAAAATGACAAAGATGAGCGAACTTCCTTTTTCCTGAACTTGGACATTTTTTCATGTTTTGATAAAAGGCTAGAGGTCCAAATAAAAGTTCAGAATAATTGGTTGCTTAAGGCACTTGGGAAATTACATATTTTGTCTTTTTATTACATGTTTATTGACACTAACATTACTAATAGCTGCTTACGTAAATTATCTTTCTTTTATGGATCAGAAGGCAGTATATCTAGGGATCCCAGATAACCTAAAATGCAAAATGGCTAGGTTAGCTATTTGTTTGTTAATTTTAATATATTTATTATCTTACTGTTTCAATCTTTTATTCAATCTTATATTGTTTTACTGTAAGTTGTCTAGAGTTACATGACAGTGAGATGGGCAGCAAATAAATTTAATAAATAAATAATAAATAAAATGATGCCTTTCTATATTGTAGGACTTAAAATATTATGAAATTTATGACAAGTGCATATCAGAGAAAGTGCTAGGAAATTCTAATCAACCAGCCAATACATTTTAAGTTAGGTTCAAAGGACATTTTTTGCCTTCATCTACACATAGGTAGACAAAACAGCATATTTATGTAAATGATAAGTCATTTTTGCCAAAAATATTAATCCCAAACTTAAAACCTAAAACCAGATACATAAGCTTCAGTTATCTCCGCACAACAATCCTCACGTGGCCAGGAACAACAAAGCTCTTTCAGACCATCATATATCTGGTATATGAAACTGTGAAAGAATTAATTAATACATCTTCCTGAATAGCAAAAAGATTATCATAATAAAGACGGCGGAAGTGTCTCATTAATATTTACCAATGTAAGCCATCTGTAAACATTGTCCGGGAGGGGGGGGAGGGGAAGCTACCTAAATTTTAAATTTCAGTGGAAGACATCCTGCAAAAATTTGATCATTTTATTGCAGTATTTTTCAAGTGCCTCTTGCATGAATATAGTACAGTTGGCTCTTTATTATTAAGAAAAGAAAAGTTCTGAGGAAATTGCTGGGGTAATTAAACAATTAAAAATAGGTAAGGCTCCGGGAACAGACAGACTAACAGCTGTTTATTACAAACATTTACAATCTGAAATGTTAGAACCACTTAAAATTCTATTTAATAAAGTACAGGTAGGGGGAGGAGTACCACCCTCTTGGAAAACAGCTTTTGTTTCACTAATTCCAAAGGAGGATCAAAACTGTATTAAAACTGAGAATTTTAGGCCAATTTCACTTTTGAATACCGACTATAAGATTTTTGCTAAAATATTAGCTAATAGATTAATGCCAGTTATGCAACAAATAATTCATAATGATCAATCAGGGTTCATAAAATGAACAATGACAAATGAAATATAATGTTAGACAAATTGTAAACTTACTGGAATATTTGGAAAAAAAAATCAAGTCCCTGCAGCGTTTATATTTTTGGATGCAGAGAAGGCATTTGATCGTTTGAACTGGCAATTTTTGTTCAAAATAATAGAGAAAATGCATTTTGGGGAGTATTTTACACAATCAATTAGAGCGATATACCAACAGCAAACAGCACAAATAATAGTTAATGGAGGTTTAACAGAGGTTTTTAGAATCGAGAAAGGAACAAGGCAGGGGTGTCCTCTGTCCCCATTGTTATTTATCTTGATCTTGGAAGTGCTATTGAATAAGATACGTGACTCAGAAAAATTGAAGGATATTGTAATCAGACATCAAGATTATAGATTAAGAGCATTTGCAGATGACTTGGTTGTTACCTTATCTCAATCCATAGAGTCGATTCCATATATATTGGATTTAGTTGATCAATATGGGAAAGTATCAGGATTTAAAGTCAATTCATATAAGACAAAGATGATAACTAAAAACAGGTCTGTACTTGAAAGAGATGAATTAGGAAGAATAACGGGGTTTGAAATAGTTAAAAAGGTTAAATATTTAGGAGTGTATATAGCAGTTTCAAATACAAAATTATATAAAAATAACTATGAAGATATCTGGCACAAGGTACAGAAAGATATGGAGAATTGGAAAAAATTACAGCTGTCCTTATTGGGAAGAATTGCAGCAATTAAAATGAATGTGTTACCCAGATTTTTATTTTTGTTCCAAATGATACCAGTGCTTAAGAAAGATGAAAATTTGAGAGAATGGCAGAAAGGTGTTAATACTTTTATTTGGGCTGGGAAAAAATCCAGAATAAAGATGAAAATTATACAAGATACACGTGAAAGGGGAGGTCTTAAAATGCCTAACTTAAGACTATATTATGAAGCAGCGGTCTTATCACAAATTAGCGATTGGTTTAATTTAACTGAGGGGAGAATGTTGAATCTGGAAGGTTATGATTTACTATATGGATGGCATGCCTATTTGTTATATGATAAAAAAGTGGATAAAGTATTTAAGGCCCATATACTTAGAAATGCTTTGTTGAGGGTTTGGAAAAAATATCAATACAAGTTAAATTATAAGATACCTGTATGGGCAAATCCTAGACATGCAATAGAAAATATAAGTATAGAACAAAAACAGGAGGTGATTACTTATAAAGAGCTTCTTGTTATAGAAAGGGGGGGTATTATATTTGAAATCTTTAGATACATTGAGAGAAGAAGGTATAATTTATACATGGTTTCAGTATGGTCAGCTTCAAGCTAGATGGAAGGAAGATCAAAAAACTGGCTTTGTGCAAAATGAGGAAAATTTGGTAAAACAAATTAGAGATCAAAAACAAATGCATATCAAAAGGTTGTATAATGCCTTATTGGAAATAGACTCTGAGACGGAACTGGTTAAAGATTGCATGATTAAATGGGCACAAAACTTTCAAGAGCTAGTGATGATAGAGACTTGGGAAAAGATTTGGATTAGAAATGTGAAATTTACACAAGCACAAAATTTAAGAGAAAACTTTTATAAAATGTTTTATAGTTGGCATTTGGATCCCAAAAAACTATCATGTATGTATCCTAATGTGCAAGCTAAATGTTGGAGATGTGATTGTGATGATGCAACTTATTATCATATATGGTGGACTTGTAAAAAAATCAAAGCATTCTGGATAAAGATTTGGTGGGTGATGCAGAATATTTTTAAAAAAAAGACTGAAATTTACTCCGCACTTGTTTCTATTGGGTATAACTACGGATTGTACAGTTGCAGAGACTAAACTGATCTTGAACTTAATAACAGCAGCAAGATTGCTGATAGCACAACATTGGAAGAAGGACTTTTTGCCTACTATTGATGCTTGGATACTGAAAGTAACTAATTTTGCTGAAATGGCTAAAACTTCAGCATACTTGAAGGATCACACACAAGAAAGATATATACAGGACTGGAGAAGATGGATTGATTATATTCAAAATAAGTATCAGACTAAAAAATATCAAATAGCTTATGAATGAATCTTTAATTGTATAAGTGCTACATGACTGATTTTAGAAGCATTATATCCAAGAAGCAGGATTTTATCTAGGGGGGGGGGGTTTAAGAATTATTTTTAGAGGGTGTTAGTTTAATGGATAGTTCAGCAATTTAGTTTATTGTTAAAAGTCAACTGAAATACCTTGTGTTTTGCTATGGGAAGTCGGGGAGGGGGAGGGGGGGTTGGGTGGGAGGGTTGTGGGAAAACTGTGTTTTTTTTCTAATAAAACTTTTTCAATAAAAAAAAGAAAAGAAAAGAAAAGTCAAGACTTCTGTTTTATTAAATTGTTAAGATCTCTATAATAAGTAGCCTTGGGAAGAGGGAGATGATTCTTGGGTGTCCAAAAAAACTTCCTTATTACTAAAATACAGTCTATTTGCATATGGTATATGCCTGCAATGTTTTTTAAAATACAAAAGTAAACTATAAGAGAAAAATGTCATCTCTGAGTGATCAGATCTAATAATCTGATGGGCCTTGGATACTTGTGGCATTTCCCGAAATAAACGAAGAAGCAACCTTCTCAAATAAAACACGGAAATAAATATTTTGTGGATCAACTTTTATTTGCAGATTGTATCAGCCAGAAGAAAATAAAGCAAGAGTTATGTTTCTTTTGCATCAATCGATTTTTTTTACACAAACCAATCCTTCCCCCCAAAAAACAAACAAAAGCCAAAGCCTATCCTATGGCTGCAATCTTATGCAACGTAGTATCACAAAACTGCCCAAGACGCTCAAAATCCTCAGGTAGCTCCCAGAGCTTCTATAAAATGTATTGTTGAATACATGGCAAGCAATCCTACTAAGTGTGTTGAATTTGCTGTAATTTAATTTTCTTTAAATCAAATTCAAGTAAAGCCTGAAAAAGTTTTGCTATACGGAGAAGTAAACGTTCTCTCCGCTATCCTTAATACAGTTTGCCATTTACTTCTGATAAAATATACAAAATGCCACATATTCTCAAAAATGGATATAACAATACTAGAGATAATACTATAGCACGTTTATACTCCTGAAATAATATCCAGACGGTGTAGAACAATTAATCAGTGGAACAACTTGCCTCCAGAAGTTGTAAATGCTCCAACACTGTTAAGAAGAGATTGGATAAAAATTTGTCTGAAATGGTATAGGGTTTCCTGCCTAAGCAGGGGGTTGGACTAGAAGACCTCCAACTCTTTTATTCTGTTCTGTTCTGTTCTGTTCTAAATACAAATTATCGTATTGTGGTAAAACAAACAAGGAAACAAATCTTTCCTTTAAAAACTTAAGGACATATATTCACAAGATAGGGTACACGTAAAAGAACCACTTTCATTCCCCTATCTGTGAATTCATTTGCTTCTCTTCATTGTAGTAGCTCAGGGCTGGGACAATACAGTACAAAGCAGAACGATCTGGGATGCTTTGTCTGTAGTTTCCGCTTCCACAGAAGTTGTGCAATGCTGAAACAATGGCTCTCCTATTGGGCTACTGTTTCATGCAAACTCACTGCACAGCTGATGATTGATGATGGGTCAAGAGGCCAGTAGACTTTGGGTGCATAACGCTTAATGCTTTATCAAAAATGGCAAGGGGCCATGTACTACAATAACACAGCAAATACTTCCTTTTACTGTACTGCAGACAAATTCCTTCCTCTTCGCTGGCTGAAACTACAGCTGGGATTCACGTCTTGCAGTTCAGGCCAGGCAAGAGGAATATAAAGCACACACTTCCTACAGGTAGCAAAACAAACGGCAAAAAATCCCACCCTGTGTTATTTCTACTACACTGATACCTACAGTACAAAAGCCAAGCTGAATACATTAAACCAACTCTTGACAGTTAAACAAAACAAGGGTACACAACTTTCTCTGAAATACGGCGGTGCTTGGCCTTTGAACAGTATGCCACACTCCAAAAACTATGGGTAGGGCCAGAACAAACATTAATACTGAATTGCTTGAAAATACAATTCAAATTAAATAAAGACAGTATTTACATTTGATCTTCTAGGCAAACATTTAAATCTTTATTTCTTTTTGTCATATTAAAAATTACAATTTGGTAGGACTTTTAAAAGTTACCAGGGCCCATATCTAAAGCTAACCCGCCAGGCTGGGTTAGCAACATAATTTTAAATTGGATGTTTTAAATTTTGGGGGTTTTAAATTAAGCCAATTTATTTAATATTTTTAAATTATTTTAAATTGATGTCTATTCTGTTTTTAAATAGGCTATACCGCCCTGAGTCCTTCGGGAGAAGGGTGGTATAGAAATAAAATTATTATTATTATTATTATTATTATTATTATTATTATTATTATTATTATTATTATTATTATTATTATTATTATTATTATTTTAGCAGGGGTGAAATCCAGCCGGTTCTATTTGGCTCGGGAAACCGGTAGCGGCAACTGTGGGAGGCTCTGCCCACCCACGCGGACGTCATGATGTCGCTTTTTTTCAACATTTTAAGCCTCTGTGCATGCGCAGAAGGCTTTGTGCATGCGTAGATGATGGCGCGCATGAGCGGAGTGCGCGCACATTGGCAAACCGGTAGGGAAGCTAAGTAAATTTTACCCCTGCTTTATAGGTCTTCATAAAGACCGGGGCCTTCAGTTTATATATCTGTCCAAGTAGTCTTTGACTTACAATAGTTTGTTTAATGACAATGGCACTGAAAAAAATGATTTATGACCATTTTACACACTTATGACCATTGCAGCATCCCCATGGAGGCAATGTATCATGAACCATCCAATCATTCTCAATCTTTCTCAATCATTTTTAAGCATTCACAGTCCTACTAGAAACAATGTAGATGCTATTATAGTTCAATTGAGAAATGGAAGAATATATAAAGGTTTTGGACAGCCCCCATTAATACCATATGAATTACCCATGCTTTTCTTCATTACAATTTTCCCTCTTTTACCATTCTATCCCTAAATCAGTATTTTTAATATGCTATAGCTGTGATGGCGAACCTATGGCATGCGTGCCACAGATGGCACCCTTTAGCCACATCAGTGGGCACGCAAGCTTAGCTCCTTCCGGCATCGGAAGTTGTCAAACGGGCCATTTTCGGCCTCCGGGGGGTGGGGAAGGACGTTTTTGCCCTCTCCAGACTCCTAGAGAGGCCCTGGAAGCTGAGGACTGCAAAAAATGGGCGTTCTGGTCCCAACGGAAGTTGTTAAATGGGCAGTTTTTGGCCTCCGGAGGACCTCTGGGGGGGTTGGGGAAGGCTGTTTTCGCTCTCCCCAGACTCCTAGAGAGGCCCTGGAGCCAGGTGAGAAAGAAAAACTGTCCTACCGGGCCACTGCATGCCAGGAGCAGGGGGAGGGGGGTCGTGCACACATGTGCGGGGTGGTGTGTATAGAATTATGGGTGTGGGCACGCGCGACCCGTTGCCCCCCTTCTCCATCCTGGCACACAATGGCAAAAAGGTTAGCCATCACTGTGCTATAGCCTGGGTTGAAGTTGAAGTTCAAGCCTATACATCTCTCTTTGAATTCTTGCAAATCCCTTTCCATCATTATTATATCCTCCACCAACCAAAAGTAAGGTTTACTCTCAGAATATAACTCTTCCCAAAGCACCTTTGCTTACATATTTTAAAAATATGATTTCAGAGCCTAAGAAAAGCCAAAGATAATCACATAAATATTAGTTGATAAAAGTAATGAAACAGGAGTTTAATGATATTAAAATTTTAAATAATGGAGTCTTCATTGACTTCTGCCTGTTCACTTATCTCCTACATCTCCATTTAGTATCAGTGAGTAGGCAGGCATTTAGAATTCTCACAAAAGAAACTTAAAAGTGAATATGACCTAACACAATTTATAATAATTAGAAAGCTGAATGCAATGGCACTGAAGGAAGAAAAAAAGGGTGGTTTTTTTGTCTACTGCCACTACATCTGCTGAAAACTGCTAAGACAGCTGTTGGAGTCCAAAGGATTAGGGAAGGCTTCCTAGTGCCATGAATATAATAGCAGAGTTGGAAGGGACCTTGGAGGTCTACTAGTCCAACATCCTGCTCAACCAGAAGATCCTATTGAATTTCAGACAAGGCGCTGTCCAATCTCTTAATGAATTTTCCCAAAGTTGCTCATATCCATTGTGAGATGGTTCCATTTTTGGGGTATTGGTGAGAAGGCCAATCCGCCTGTTAGTTCTGATCTCCTGTACACCTAAAACAGTGATGGCTAACCTTTTTGCCATCATGTGCCAGAGGCGGCGGGGAGGGAGTGTTGCGTGCACGTGCCCACACCCATAATTCTATGGGCCCTGCCCCCATGCACGATCCCCCCCTTCTCTCCCGGCCCCTGGCACACAATGGCATGGTAGACCCATTTTTTGCTCTCCCCAGGCTCCAGAGCCTTTCTAGGAGTCTGGGAAGGGCAAAAACAGCCTTTTCCACACACACCCCGGAGGTCCTCCGGAGGCCAGAAATTGCTTGTTTGCCAACTTCTGGGCCGTTTCCGGCCTCCGGAGGGCCTCCAGGGGGGTTGGAAAGGCCGTTTTTGCCCCCCCCCAAACTCCTAGAAAGGCTCTGGAGGCTGGGGAGAGCAAAAAAAACGGGCCTTCCGGTCCCACTGGATGTTGGCAAACAGGCCGTTTCCGGCCTCTGGAGGGCCTCTGGGAGGATGGGGAAGACTGTTTTCGTCCTCCCCAGACTCCTAGAAAGGCTCTGGAGGCTGGGGAGAGAGAAAAATGGGCCTTCCCCATCACCCCTGAAGTCCTCCGGAGGCAGGAAACAGCCTGTTTCCCTACTTCTGGTGGGCCTAGAAGGCTTGAAAATCAGGTGGCCGGCGTGCGCATGCACACCAGAGCTAATCTTACATGCCCACCGACATGTTACGCATGCCACCTGTGGCACGCATGCCATAGGCTTGCCATCACGGACCTAGAAGATGTGGATAGAATCCTTAGGAAAATTCAGTCTGCCTTTTGTTGTTTGGACCCAGTTCCTGCTTGGAGTATCATGACAGTGGTTCATGTGCAGGATCATTAGCACCTCCTTCAAATGGAGGAAGTGTTGCTTGCCCTGAAGGAGGCAGTGATACTTCCTCTCCTGAAAAAAGTATTGAAATCACTCTCTTTCGACTTGTGTCAAAGTTGCCATTTCTAATCAAGATGGCTGAACGAGAAGTGATGGATCAATTTCCAAGTACTTCAAGCTTGACATCATGTTCTTTTTACAGAAACAACAGCAAGAACACATTATAATCTCTATTTCTTGCACATCAGATACTTAGCTGAATATATTGATTGTAATAGAAAAATGATTTAATTAAATATTAGGATCAGGAAGAAAAATGATTACAAATATCTATAATTACTTATTAGGATACAAATTGGAAGAAGAAACAGTAAAGGAAACGATGATAAGTTGGGCTAGGAATTTCGCACATAACATAGAATTGGATAAATGGGAAAAATTGTGGGAGAAAAATTACAAATTGACAATGGCAGTATCATACAAATAAAACAGCTATAAAGTGTTTTATAGGTGGCATTTAGCACCAGCGAGACTGGCAAAAATGTACCCCAATTTATCACCCAATGTTGGAGATGCGGTCACAAACTAGAGACATACTACCACATGTGGTGGATGTGTCCTAAGGTGAGGAAATTTTGGTATAAAATTAAAGGGTGGTTGGAAGAGATTACACTCCAAAAGATAGATTTTAAACCAGAGATGTTCCTCCTAGAAATGATTGATAGAAAAATGGAAAAAAGTCTCTATTATATTATATTACATATTCTAATGGCAGCCAGAATTACTCTAGTCTGAATGTGGAAGTCGAATACACCATCAGAAGAAACAATAATAAAGAAAATCCTCGAATGCGCCAAAATGGATAAATTAACGATGGAGATCAAAGAAAGAGAAGATTCGGATTATTATAAAGGTTTTATACATGATTGGAAAACAGAAATCAAATTAAGAAATAAGAATATAAAGTGAAATTAGATATTAACATACTGGATATAAATGTAAATAATGATTCGGCTAACAAAACAGTTAATTATGAATATTTAAAAATAAAGAGAAGGAGCGGGAGGATAAAACCTAAGAGTAAAGACATAAATCAATGCAGAAAGTTGTAAAATTGTACATATCTGTTGTTAGTATTGTATTTTAACATCTGGTGTACATGTGTTTTTGTTTTTTGTTTTTGTCTCTTGATTTCTTTTGCTATTCTGTGTTTGATTTTAAAATGTAAAATACTCAATAAAAATTATTTTATAAAAAAAAGAAAAATGATTTATTAAATCATTTGTGTTATATGGCAAGTAGCACAATTTGGAATGGAGATCTGCCAAATAAAATTATTTTGTACAGGAGAGGAGGATAGTATTGTGGTAGCCCAGAAATCTTACAGTAATACCTTAGTTTTTTTGTACTATTTTCATATTTAGTACAAAATGTTTGATCAAATACCGTAGTAAAAGATTTTTGAATTGTAGTAAAATATGTTTTGAGGGCAAGATTATAAGTGTATCTACTCAAACCTAAGTTCTAAGACATTCAGACTGATTAAACACACCGTAAGTGCTTTTAAGACTGAACTACAAATGACAGAATAGTCTATATAAAAATCTAGATAGAAGATAGGAAATCAAGATTTATTAATTAAAAGTAATTAATTTGAATTGATGAAAATGTATATACATTCTCCAATTGAAATGAACAGACTTGAAGAGGCTTCTCACAAAGGTTCACGTATTTCTTTATAAATCTTTGAATTGAAACCAGGAGAAAGAAAAAAGCATGTCATTTAAGATGAATTGTGACTAAAACTGCTAACTCTTGATTTATCATTTATTCTGAAGTACTTTATTTCTTAAAAATCAAGAGAATAAAATATTCACAAATATCATTTCAAATTCTTCTCTAGCTAATCAGCACAGGCTGGAATCTTTGGAATCAACAAAATATTCTAAAATATTTTGTGAGCTCTATCTAATTTCATACATTCTCTGAATCCAAACGTTTCAGATACCTTCATCACCAATACAACATCTTGGCAATTTTTGCCCAATTTTCCTCATTTGTACCTTAGAAATGCAACCACCATTCCTCATCACTAGCCAGAAATGACAATTAGTGTAAATTTAAAAATTACTTTGATGGGTAGGGACCAGGATCAGACCGAAATCATCCCGGATTAGACCGGATCACCCAATCCAGTAGCAATTTTTCCCTGTGGTTCGGTTATCCGGTAGCAATCGCCACCCAGGTGTCATCACTTCCTGGATTTAACCAAGAAATAATGTTTTTTTACCTTCTGCGCACGCGCGGTATGTGCACTTCCGAACCGGTAAGGAAGGTAAGTAGATTTCACCCCTGGACCAAGATGCAATCAAAATAGAACTGTATCTGAAGCCAAAGATAGTTTAATTTTGTTTTAATGTATTTTAATATTTGTATTGTGTGTTTTTAATTCTGGCTGTTCACCGCCCCGAGTCCTTCGGGAGAGGGGGCGGCATAAAAATTTAATAAATACTAATACTAAATACTAATCTCTCTGATTTAGGTCTACTTTCTGCCTATATTATAATCAACGGCATTTTTCCAGCAGGACTGAACTGGATTCAAAATTGTCAAAGCATGTCAAATTTCATACTCCAAAGAACAGTTTGTATATAAATCAAAAATACAACAAATGAGTTACTTGGCCATTATTATGTAATGGTAGAGGGGCTATCAGGCCATGCTTTCAGTCAAGAATATCCAATTAAAATAATAAAGATGGTTTTGATGAACTATCTATGATTTTCAATATCTCCATTTAAAAAAAAAAAATCAACAGTATTGACAGTGCTTTCCTGAAAGCGCATTAAGGTTATTTTAGAGTAAAGAGTCTTCTATGCATGTTTATTTGGATGCATGTCCTACTGATTTCAACCATCAGTTCTCCAATAAACCGGCAAACAATTGTAGCCTTAAAAAGGCTATTATCACAGATGCAATTAAAGAGTTTGGTTGAGTGGGCATATCTTCAAATATCTGAAAATTGTCACACTGGAAAGGGTTTGGATTTAATAGGTAGTCCTCCACTTATGACCGTAAGTGCCCATTATGGTAATAAATCACAATCAATCATAATAGAGCTGGAAGGGACATTGGAGGTCTTCTAGTTCAACTCTCTGCTCAAAGCAGGAGACCCTATACTATTTCAGACAGGTGGCTGTCCAGTCTCTTCTTAAAAACCTCCAGGGATGAAGCACCTACAACTTCTGATGGCAAGCTGTTCCATTGGTTAATTGTCCTCACTATTAGGAAGGTCTTTTTGATTATTGCAAAGTGGCGGTTAAGTAAATCACAATGGGCATATAGTGAATCCATGGCTGTTAAGTGAATGCCACGACTATTAAGTGGACTCATTGATCAGTAGGGGGCATTTTTTCCAAAAAAACCAGCTGTAAATGCCAGTTTTGGGCAAAATATCATAAATCACTATTATGTGACTGCAAGAGGCTACAAATTGCTGTAAATGCAGACTATTTTCCAAGCACCTGAAATGGGGTCACATGACTGCAGGTGATGAGGATGGCTAAGCAACAGGTTGTAAGTCAGGAACTATGTACCATATTCTTATTTGCTCCAGATGGTAAGACTACAACTATTGGAATGAAACATCAGGGATATAAACACAACTAGACTTCGTTGACAGTAAGAGCTGTCAATCAGTGCGGTAAATTACCCTAGCCTAGAGAGTAGGTTCTTTCCCTGGAAGTTTTCAAGCAGAGGCTGAAATATCCTTTAGTGGAGTAGGTATAGTGACTCCTGCAGTGTGCAGGAGATTTGATTTGATTGCTTCTTAGGTGTCTTTCCACTCTATGATTCAATGGAATGTTCTTAAAGTAGAGCGCTTTACCAATCCAACACAATCGTCCAAAACTGTGAATGGAAGTTTCTTGTATATAGCATCATTACAATTATTATTCTGAAGACGTATCTCCCAAGGGCACTGACATTTTTACTAGTGAAGAAAAAAGGAAGTAATGTCTCTCTAAATCAGTTCTGTAGAGGTTTTGTTCATGTCCTGGCAGCTTGACTGGGCCCTAACAGGTAGTGCTATGGAGTGGGCTCATTCATTTCTCAGAATGTAAGATTAAAAAGGAGGAAGTATTGTACTTCATGCTCAGAAATAGAGAGTAAATCAATGGGTTTTTTAATTGGAAGCAGGCCTCCATCTGGCCACTGAACTTTACAAAAAAACAGGGCAGGAAGAAGGAGCCAAAGGTTTAATAAAAATAAAAGTTCCATATTAAGAATATTAAGTGACTTTTTTAGATTTAGTATAGGTTTGATATATGTAAATATTTTTTAGTCATTTGAGATCATGTGGCACAAACACCTACATCACCCCTTTAAATGTAAAAAAAAATGTATGAAACAATGGTTTTAAATAGAATATACTAAGTACAACGATTTCATGAGCAAACTAAACTATGCAACATGTGCTAGGTTACTAAAGTAGCAACATGATGTTTGGTCAGTAAACAGTGCTTAAAAACAGAA
The DNA here is from genome assembly GCA_022577455.1 of Arizona elegans. Classification (NCBI taxonomy): domain Eukaryota; kingdom Metazoa; phylum Chordata; class Lepidosauria; order Squamata; family Colubridae; genus Arizona; species Arizona elegans. The sequence continues at coordinate 249,701,192 of JAKOOJ010000001.1, forward strand.
TTTTAATTTTTATTTATTTATTAGTCCAATTTATATGCCACCCTTCTCCATAGACTCAGGGCGGCTTACAATGCATTATAGCAATAGCCTGCATACTTTTTTGTATATACCTGCTTATTAGGGCTTTCGGGCCCCCCTAAGCAGTGTTGTTCTATACAAAGTTGGCTTATTGCCCCCACAATCCGGGTCCTCAATTTACCTATCTCGAAAGCATGGAAGGCTGAGTCAACCTTGAGCCTGGTTTTCAATGTTTACTTGAAAAAAAAGACAGTAAGTAAGGTAAATCCAAAATCGGGGGGGGGGGTGTCTTTCATGTGTTTGGCTTTGTCCCATGAAGACATTGAGAAATAGTAGTGTAAGCAGCTGCCATTCTGTATAATATGAACTTCATATGCACTTTGTACTTTTTCTGTGTCTTAATGACTAGGCAAGCTGGCAATCACTGTACAGCCAATCTGCTTCTGTATTTGTATTAGGAGTAGAGAAGTAGGCAACATAGAAATTCAAGCATAAGTTCAATATGAGCAGAACTATGAACATGAGCTACGGTAAAGACTTTTGACTAGGTAAAAACAGCATTCTTGTAATGTCATATAATTTACTAGATTTTAAGCAATCTAATGTCTTCTTCAGAATTTTTCGGGGGAAATGCTTTGAAATCAAGACTGCTAAACTAGTTCCTGTAGTTTTCTTGGCAAGATTTCAGAAATAATTGTACCTTGCCTGTTTCCTAGGGCTAAGAGGGAGGGGGACAGACCAAGACTAAGGCAGGATTGGAACTGATGGTCTCCCAGTTTCTAGCCTAATCCTTAATGACTGTACCAAACTGACTACAATCTTCATTATATTCTGTAGAAGAATAACATGGATGATTGAATCAAATATTGCTGAGAACTCCAGAAAAAGTAACAGGGTAAAACAGCCTTGTCCCCCACGTTTGAGCACCAGGGACCAGAGGCTTTTCCACGGACCAGAGGGGATATGATTTTGCGTGCTGCCAGCATCACACAAATGGGGCTTCACTTGTTTGCACGGCCTGGTTGCTGGTATGCCGTGGACCAGTGCTGGTCCATGGACCGAGGGTTGGGGGCCTCTGTTTTAGAACAAGTTGTACACTGTAACTGCGGGAAAGTATAGATAAACAATATTATCCAAAAAAAAAACCCTGAAGTTGACTCAACTGCACCAGTGTCTTATCAATATAATTTGCTCTAATTTTATTCATTCATTCATTCATTCATTCATTCATTCATTCATTACATTTGATTGATTCATTGACTGATTGATATAGCCACTGCCATCTTTTTAAATATAGACTGAACAACATAATCTCTTAATGAAGTGCCTGTACCATTTTTGACAAATTTTTGGCAATAAACATTTAGCACCAGGATGAAAATAAAATTTGCACATAATTAACTTTATTTATTTCAATAATGAACAGAATACATGAAACCAACAATTTTAGCTATGAAGCATTTTTTTTTTTTAATTTGATTTATATGCCGCCCTTCTCCGGAGACTCAGGGCGGCTTACAATGTGCTCAGCAATAGCCTTCATCCTTTTGTATATTTATACAAAGTCAGCTTATTGCCCCCACAACTGGGTCCTCATTTCACCTACCTTAGAAAGGATGGAAGGCTGAGTCAACCTTGAGCCTTGGCGAGATTCGAACCCTGCAGTAATTGCAGGCAGCTGGTCTTAATAAGCAGCTTAATAACAGGGTGCCTTAAACCCCTGTACTACCAAGGCTCTTTTTAGGTAAATTATTGTAAGCTTCCAAGCAATTGCAAACTCACTTCTATTAAAAATGTTACTTTTCTACCAGAATTCAATTATAGTATAGTTTTCTAGCTAAACTTAGCAACTCAATCTCATTATCATTTTTGCTAAAATAATGTCAAATATCTTTTTGTATATTAAATTCGGCAATGAAAAGCTGATACTAAAAATGAGAAACCATGAAGAATTCACACTGAATTCAGAATTTTATTTTTTGCTTCCTGTATTTTTAAAGAAGCTGATGGTGAATGCATTTTAATCTCCAAGTACTGATCTATTATGCAAAATTACTTATTGAACACAATGAAGCTTAACAGTATTTTAAGATTACATGAATAGAATTGTTAATGTTAATTATTAATTTAAAAACAAAATTGAAGCCCAGTCAAAGGTTGCATCTCATCCTGTTTATTGCTTCATTTGTTACTTAATTAGAACTGATATGAAATCATTCCATCATTCAGAATGCATTTTTTTAGTGCTACAGTACTTTAGATAGACTAAACAAATGGGTGACGATTCGTCTATACACATCTTGACCCTATCAGCTGCATCTAGGCCACATCTGCAGTTACTGAGTGTAGTCACTTAAAACACATTTGGTTTTTTTTTTCAAAAAAGATAAAATAAAGGCAGTTAATTTTCAGTTCAAAGGAAATACTTGAAATATGGAACTATTTCATTAACTAGAAATATATAAATAACTATCAATAGTTATACCAATACTTTTACCAATAAAACAATTTTAGTAAACTATAAGCACCTAATGTAAACATTTAGCATGTTTATTTATGTTACTTAATATGTTAATTAATTAATTTATTTGTTATTAAATTTATATGTCACCTAAAAATCAGTTATTCTGGGCAGTTTAATAGGGCACTTATATACCGCTTCACAGTGCTATATAGCCCTCTCTAAGCAGTTTACAGAGTTGGCATATTGCCCCAAACAATCTGGATCCTCATTTTACCAACCTCGGAGGGATAGAAGGCTGAGTCAACCTTGAGCCTGGTCAGATTCAAACAGCCAAATTGCAGGCAGCCGGCAGGCAGCAGAAGTAGCCTGCAGTACTACATTCTAACCACTGCTCCGCCACAGCTCTTTTGTACAAGATATACAAAATCCACATATTGCACAAAAGGAAGAGCAATAACATCTCTGAAGTGAATGGAAATATTATTTCTTTTTCTAGCACCCTTCCTATATAATGGTTCCTTTCCAAGGCCATAGAACAGTTCATTAGTTCCTAGTATTTCCCAGCTGTAAGTAATCTTTTCACCAGTCAAAGCATTAATACCTATATAGTAGTATCTAATAATATCTAATATCTAATATCTAATATCTAATATCTAATATCTAATATCTAATATCTAATATCTAATATCTAATATCTAATATCTAATATCTAATATCTAATATCTAATATCTAATATCTAATATCTAATATCTAATATCTAATATTAATAATAATAATAATAATAATGTCACCCAAAGATAGAGAAGCTTTATGAGGAAGGAAGGAAGGAAGGAAGGAAGGAAGGAAGGAAGGAAGGAAGGAAAGCAGGTTTATTCAAAGGAAAAAAGTTTATTTGTAATGTTCACCTAGCACTAGCTGCCAACTCGTTAAAGTAGCTATGTCTTTTCCCAAGGTGGCATGGTCACACCATGATCCTGAGAAAAGATGTATGGCAAATATTTTTGCCATCAAAACCAAAGTACTACATACCCTTAATTCCACTTATTCTGGATACCACATTTTTAGGATATGAATTAACCAAAATTAGAAGTAATATTTATGTATCATATATCAAACCTATCATAACAATTGTGTTGTGAGGAGTTTTGTGTTAAAAGTTAGCAATTTTTGTGTTAAATAGAACTATTGCCTGCTTTTATTTTTATTTAAATAGATACAATTTGGAAATAATTACATAATTCCTGAATACAGCAGCAAATTATATTGTAACATTGGAAAGGAACACTTAAATCTACCTATCTGTATCCTTATGGAGATGTACAATATACATCCTCTGTATCCAACTTGCCATCATCCAATGTATATTAGGTGATTAGGACTCAGTAAACATGTTTTGCTATGTGCCTACATCTCCCTCCAAAAGGTATTCATTGTTCTACATATGCTTTCAAATGTTCAGTTTTAATCTAAAGTAACTAGATTAAATAATGTCATAAGACAAACAGACATCAAAATGAAAAGTGATTTAGGCAGCTCAAGTGATTGAGTCAAGTTAGATTTTACCCAAAACCTGCAACTGCAGCTTAAAAGTAATAAGAATCTTGGGACAAACTTCTTCATTACTTTAAACATTCAGAATAACACAAACAGAACCCACTTATTCTACTGTTTTGAAATGCATTTTAAATTTATTTTTTGAAACCTGGATGCTTCCTGATGCTTCAAAAATACATAGGCAAAAAGCATACACTATAAATATTCTAAGCACTAAACTCCAGAAGAGGTTAGTGATTTTCTTCCCCAACAAATGACTCAATCCCATCAAGATTTTGAATTTAACCTTTTGCAGACTGTGAATTATATAACCAACTTGGCATGAGTCATCAAAGGCTCTTGAAATAAAGTACCATGCACAACCATGTACATTTCTCATTCTATTAGCTATCACATATTAAAGAATATACTTGAATGTTTTTATTTTCTAAGGCTGCATACAGATTTATCTAGCCTCATTAAATTCAGTGGGGCTTATCTGGGGCAGAGATGGATAGAACTGCACTATAGAAACAGGTTTACATGCTTCTCAAATCCAGCAATCATGCATTAATGGAAGAAGAGAACCCAGACCAGTATAATCACAACTGCCTACCCCAAACATCTTCCAACATCTAATGTTAGGAGTTCTGCTTCCTTAGAGAGAAAATGTCAAAGCACCAATAATCTGTCAGTTTTCCCAATGATGCAAAACCTCTTGGCCTAATAACTTAATAGCCTATGATGAGACCCATGTGGGACTGCACGTAATCTTAACACGTCAAACACCAGATCAAGATCTTTTTTTTTTATGTTTAATTTTTAGACAAAGCCATGGATGCATACTAGATTTTAGAATCTATATCCTTGATAGCCCAAGTCCAGGTTTAACAATAATGAAAAATAATACATCAGATCAGCCTTCCTGAAATATATTGGGACAACTCTGAGATCCCAGATCATGAAAAACAAGCCTTCTTTCCTTCCTTCCTTCCTTCCCCTCCCCCGCCCCCTTTGAGGCTGAACAGGCAGAGTTATCCCACTCAAAGGATTCCCACTCATAGCAGAAGAAATTTCCCCTGGAGGAAAACGAGAAAACCACCTTCCATGACCCTTCCACTACCCAGTTTCACAGGCAAAATACCCAGCAGTCTCTTCATGCAGCCACAGAGCATTTGCATGGTTATTTTCGGCTCCTCATTCCTCTAGTATTTATGCACCTTATTGCCATTCCCCTGTCAGCCTGACTGCCAGCAAAAGAGCTCTTGACAGTCCTCAAGTCAGAGGTCACCGAGAGTTGAGCATGGCATCCATGGCCATCACGTTTCGGTGGAAAGGAGTAAACAGGAGGAAGAAAAGGAAGACAGAAAGAAAGGAAAAGTGCCCGAAGCCAGCTCTCTGCTTTCAGCTATCCTCGCACAACGCGCCCCGCACAAGTATACTGCAGCCTCATTTACACATGCGGTAGGATGAAGCAGGGTGGGGAGGGAGGTGGCAAGCGATCAAAGGAAAGGAACGGAAGGGGATAAAGTAGTAATGTGTATGTATGAGCACTACTGATTTCCCCTCAGAGAAACGACTTGAGAGAGATCAGGAAATTAATTGTTTCCAGCATTTCTGCAGGTCCTGGAGGCAGGTGCACCCCGCCAGTTCAAGAGCTGCTGCCCTACTCACTGCACTTTACAATTTCACCCTGGATTGAATTCGCTCCCTCCTCCCCCCCCCCCCCCGGTTTTTGTTTTATTTTATTGTTTTGCTTAAGAAAAGGAGAGCTCACACGGATGCAGCCTTTGGTCAGCATTACATTCCACAGCATCCCCCTCCAAGCTGCAAAGCAGCAAGCAATCTTTCAGTAACAGAGAGCCTGACTGAAGCACAGCACACTGCTCTTGCCACATTGCAGTAGCGTATATCACTTGGAAACAACACGAGCAACACATTGCACCTTGAAATCTGCCTGCAGTTTCTTCCCTTTTGGCTAGGGAAGTGTACCTTTCCAATGAAAACAGACCCCTCCCCCCTCCCAAGCTGGAATTAACAGCTTCGGAGACCAGGAGCACCCTTCCACTTCCCCCCTTCCCCACCAAACTGCATCTCCAGCAGTACCTGAATTTATCAGAAGAATACCATCTGTCCATCTCTCCAGTCACTCCAAAGACTGCAACAGCCTGTAAATTCCAGTTGTCCATTCTTTGAGGTCACGGATAAACGCTAAAGAGCAGCAGTGACTCCCATCAATCATATAGAATGTATGATAGGAGACCTACTGATGTAAGCTAGTCACCAGAGAAAATACCCACTGATGACGCATATCCAGGCATAAAAATAGTTACAGGGCCCTCAAAGGGATTATTCAACAGCCTACATTTAGATATTCTTACAAGAGACCTAAAGTCAATTTGTTGCTTGTAGGTGGCAATGAAATGCTGAAGTTTGAGCTTTTGTAGCAAACAGAACTAATATTAAATAGCTGGTTTAAAAAGTTACAGTATTAAAAGTATTGGTAAATGTCTGGATACCACATTGCCTACATTCAGAAGAATGAGACATGCTGGGTAGAAAATGCAACATGTAAGGTTTACTTTTTTTACCTTGTTTATTTTTCATTTACTAGTTTTTTAAAAAAAATTTCATTTCCACATGCATGTTAATCTGTTCACTATATACATTTTTTGCACTTTCTTCTCCTCTTCCTCAGCCCCCCTCTCCCCATAAAAACCTTCACTGGCTGTATATGAATAAAAGCAACTTAAAAGCAACTGACTTCACCATTTTACAAAGCAATAACCTTTTAACAAAACAAAGAAAAGAAAATGAGTATTTATTCTCTTTATTTTAACAGATTGCCTGAGCAAAAAATCTGGAACAATATTTTGTAAATCATGTATTATATATTATTAGTAGGAGAGATATATGTTGAAACACTTCTTGAGGATTCCTTACTCTTTACTCTTCTGTGCCTCAAACTGACCTGGACCACAGATTCTAGCCAAAGGTGCAATTTTTTTCCCATTACATTTGCTGCTTTCAATGATAAGTACGTTTACTATCTATATTTGCAACCATTTACATATCCTTGATAAAGTGAGGGATGCAACTCAGAGATACCTCTAAGGAGCCAAAATTTCTTGCCCACGAAGCAGGCAGCCCATGTGATGTGATGATTAAAATTTTGGACTAGAAACATCAAATGTCACTAAATTTGACTCTTTCTAAACCATACATACCTCACAAGGGTTGTTGTGGAGAAACATAGGAGGGGAAAAACAATGTATGTACTCTGAAATAATCTATTCCCCAAATAAACATATCCCAAGAAAAAACGGTATATAGATATAGATATATATAGTATACAAAAAGCAATGTTGGCAAAACTCCAGCCGCTCATCATCTTAATTTTCTCCAATGCTTTGTCACTCATTCTGGAGAAGACAACCCACTTCACCATAGCTTATTTTAAAGCAAAACTGGTCCTTTTAGATATCAGGAGGAAGAGCAACCTGATCATAGAGACTTATGTGTGCATTTGTGCACACTGTACTCTGAACACAAATTTCTAGCCACAAAGGACTAGAGAAGGTTTTTGTGTTCAGATTCCAGATCTACTGTATATAGTCCTCAGTCAAGTTCTTTTTTCAAGTCATTGATATGACTTTCATAAGATGGAAGGAGAAGAAAATTACTGGCTCATTCCCCCCTCACCCAAAAGCCATTTAGTGATGTCCTTCAATTTCAAAACTCTTATATTCTGGTTATTCCAGCCCAAGAAAAATTCCTTAAAGGAAATGGGATAATATTTTACACTGAGAGTCATAAACACTGCTAAGAAAATGTACTATGGAGAATTAAAATGTTGGAACATTTCTTGCTTTTTTTTTTGTTTCAGGATAAAATACACGAAAGGACTAGTCTGAGCTTGGCAAAACAAATAGACGAAGATAATGGGTGACATTACACGCTTTTGTTTCCCCTAAGAACTAGCAAGCATTTTGTTGAATTGCTTTAATAAATAAATCTAACCAGTTGGATGAGATTTGAAAAGAAATGTTACAGCAGCATTTTTCTCTATGGATTTTAAATCTTTTTCAAGTATTGATTTAGTTTTCATAATTTTAAACTGCCTTTGTAGCATATCTTAAATTATTTTTATATCTAACTCTTATTGTACTTTAGTCAACCCTAGGCAGCTAAACTTGTTATTTAATTTTTATTTCTCAATCTGAAATCATGCAAAATTCCAAAGGGTCATTCCTATTCTCCGAGCTTGATAGGGGTTTTTTCCAGACATTGTCAAACTAATAACATTATCAGTGCCATTATCAGTGCCAGAAAGGAATGGGGTTTGCTCTCATGTTATATACATTTTATGTACATTTTATACATATTGATTATAAATGGTATTATCTACATATCATTCAAAGGAGACAATTAAAAAGCTCAAAAGGAAATAAAAAACTCAAAATACATAATCAGTAATCAACATCCAGACGAACAGATGAAGAGAGATAACACTAGACCAACAATCAAGAAGTAAACATACCCTAATCAATGAACTACCAACACAGCCAAACAAGCTAACAGTAAACAACAGCCTAATCAAGGAACCACTAAGACCATTTCCATTGACACTGACAGAGCAAGCCATTAGTATATAAAATGAGAGCAAACCCATTTTCTTGTAGCACTGATGATGTTACCTAGTTTGGTAGTGAAACATCTGCAAGAAAAGAACCAAACTCAGAGAGCACTAATAACTCTACAGTTCAACCCAGAGGTATAAATATCCTCTTCCCTCAGTACCAAGAATAACTTTAGAATAAACTTTATATTAATACAAAAGCATGACAACTTTATAAAAATAAAGTTTTGTAGGAGTTGTAGTTCAAATACAGATTTTGTTGGGAAGTAGGCTTAAAGCTATATGAAAATTATTTTATACAATACAATGAAGACTATCTCATTGTCTCTGGATTTATCTCCACCAGATAATAAGCAATGATGAAAAAAATAGAATAGAATAGAATAGAATAGAATAGAATAGAATAGAATAGAATAGAATAGAATAGAATAGAATAGAATAGAATTCTTTATTGGCCAAGTGTGATTGGACACAAGGAATTTGTCTTGGTGCATATGCTCTCGATGTACATAAAAGAAAAGATACATTCGTCAACAATCATAAGGTACAACTGATAGTCATAGGGAAACAGTCAATATAAATCTTAAGTATCTTAAGCAACAAGGTTACAGTCATGTTACAAAAGTTATAGTAAAAAGATGCATTTGTTGCCCTATGATGCACACTTCTACCTGTCTCTTCCCAATGAAGATAACATTGTTATAAATAAAAGTGCAAATTATTTTTAGCACACAGATTTTGCTAAGCACTCACGTTTCTCTCCAGTGTGTAAATGCTGGCAGTTCTGCTTGCCCTAGCTTAACAGCCCTCTAAAGAAATATTCATTGGTGACATCAAGCTGATTTATCCCAAACAGGACTCAGGGAGAAGTGTGGTATTTATTCTCTCTTTCTGTCTCCAAATTAGCATTCTGCATTTGCTGTCCAATGCAATTTTCACCAGTATCCAGGAAAACAGCAACTTATTTTCTAAAAAAAAAAAAAAATTTATAGGAGATTAAAACAATAAAATTTAACAGAAATGGAGATAGGGCAATCCAGCAAAACAGAGTTAAGAATGATAGAAATATATAATATCGGACTGGATGTTCAAAATATTATGATCCTTTCCCCATATATAACGTAAAACTTTGTCATAGCATGGCTCAGCCATTGTTGAAGTGATATAAGACCTATTAATGTTATTTTGACATAACAGTTCCATAACTCTAAAATAGGGGTGACAAATTCGCGGTGTCATGGCAGCATCACGTGACATATCACTTTTTCCCCCTTCGCTAAACTGGGTATAGGCATGGCCAGCACGTGATGCATCCGGCCCATGGGCCGCGAATTTGAGAGCCCTGCTCTAAAAGATGCCATGAAGAGAACATGGTACTCTGAAAACGTGACCCAATAATATTGAGACAAAAACAAACAAGGGTCTATTCAATTGTAATCAGCAGTATTTTCAATTTACCACTTAGTGTATTAAGCTATGTATGAGTATTAGAGGCCTTCAAACTGAGGAATGGTTAATGCCAGATGCTTAGTTTTAAAATAAAGTTTATCTGATTTGCATCCAGCTGTGATTTAGAAGCAATGACATGGAAACAGATTTGCACCACACTGCATAAAAATGCAGATATTTTGCCAACAGTCTAGCACCTATTATTTCTCTCCCAATCTAAATAACCACTGATTTATATTTCACTATTCTAGAATGAGAATGTCTTTCAAAGCTACCATATTCAGGCTGTAAAAATCTAGCCAACTATTAGATGGCAACAAAGCATTACAGCTTTGGATGCAACCAAATATTATTGGCCTACTTTCAATCAATTTTGTCATAACAGTTAAGGTGCTGACTATAAACTAGGAGACCCTGAGTTCTAGTTCTTTCCTTAGGCCTGAAAGCCAGTTCAGTGATATGGGGGTAGCTCATTTTTTTCTCAGCGTTGTTGTTGTGGTTGTTGTTGCTGTGGGAAAAATAGAAGACAAAAGCATTATGCGTGCTACTTGAGTTCTACCAAATAAAGGTGGGAAATAAATTCTATGAAATATTTGAAAAAAAAATAATAAACTGATGAAAGATTGTACAAGACTGTACTGATATCTATACTAGATATATTCAGATGGTACTTAAAATTCTAAAAAAAAAAAAAAAATTCAATCTTATGGAATGAAGAGCTGTAACAAAATGGCTAGGCTCCCTTGCTGTACTTTATCATCTTGTGCTGCTAATCATAGTTTCTTCCGCACACGAAAAAAGAATGGTTTGAAGAAAGAGTTTCTTTATTTGGAGATTTAACATTACCTGAATCAGGTGGTAGAGGTATACCTGTGATCTATGAGCCCTCCAAACCCACCAGGATTATCAGATACACTTTATAAAAAGAGCAGCTCCAGTTTCTCTTTCTCAGAAGACCTTGTGAGTGGCATAAGAGCAATTGTGAGATAATAGTAGCCATGTAGTTCAAGGGACACTTGAATTCATCAGTCTGATCATGGCAGAAGCTAGCTTTAAGAGAGCTGATAGAAAGAAATTCAACAGCAGCAATTTTCATCGTTATTCCTGGGCACAATATGGCTTCAAATAAAAAAAAAATCAACACCATTTTAATGTAGTTCCTTACTACATTAAATCAAACAGCACCCGCAAGATTTACTTTAGGGAATTAGTCAAGGAACTCCCAGAGCAGTTTAAAGATCATGACAGTGCTTATGTGGTAAGAAAGAGGAATGTCTTGCCAGGGGTGGAACTCTGGTACTTTTGAAAAAATGCAATCTGTAAATTTCAATAATAAAAAGAAAGAAAAATTATAAAAACTATGACGTTTGGTCCGTTTTAAATTAATCTTAACAAATACAGCAAAACTTGTTTCTAGTGCACTATAATTTGAATAGATCTATTAGTCCCAGAAGGGTTCAAGGCATGCAGCCAGATGAACTTGATGTGTGAGGGACTTTTTTGCATCATACAGAGGCAATTCAAAACACCACAACTAAGATTTATGAACACATGTCCTAAAAATATGAGTCAATAAAACTATTTTCAGCCATTCTTAACTATCTATAATTACTTTTCCTATTTACCCATGGCTAAAACTGCCTAAAACTATTTCAAAATAGTACACTATTGTGTATTTTTAAAATGAGATACCACAAATATTATTTTTATATCATATGTACATTTAATTTCATTCAACCTAACTCCTACATATACAAGTAGTCCTTGACTTATAAGTTCATTTAGTGACCATTCGAACTTATAACAGCACTGAAAAAAGTAATTTATGATCACTTTTCACACTAATGATCATTGCAGCATCCCCATGGTCAAATGATCAAAATTCAGATGCTTGGAAACTGACTCCCATTTATGACCATTGCAGTGTTCCGGGGTCTTGTGATCTCCTTTGCTACCTTCTGACAAGCAAAGTCAATGGGGAAAGCCAGATTCGCAGCTGTGAAAGGTCATAAAATGGAAGAAAACCTAATAAATGTCTCACTTAGCCACAAAAATTTTGGGCTCATAAGTGATCGTAAATCAAGGACTACCAGTATTTGCATATGTAAATGAATTTCACTTGAACTAAAACATGAAAGAAAAGAAATGGCATGAAATAATTGAAATGGCCCAATTATTTATGAAGAGTTTGCAATATTTTAGAATCAAACTATGATTTGATTCTTCAAATCAACTCCTGGCAACTGCCTGGACAAATTTTTACAGATTACTTGGCAAGATTTTTGGAAGTAATTTGCCTTTAATTTTTTTTCCCCTATGGCTAGGATTACCAGATATTTGAATAGGTGAAGAAGCACATAGACAATTGGAAAAGAAGACACACTAACCATTTAACTCTCATGGCATCCAAATTATAGAGAAAATGACAAAACTGCAAAGTACTTGGGCCTCAAGTATATGAAATTAATTTTTCCAGAATTAGAAAGGCTGGTTCTTCAATCACAATATTTTTCCAACAAATCTTTATTTTCAAGAACATATGCTGACAATCATTTAGTTGATGCCAACGCACTACACAAATTTCACCATAGAAATGTATGAGAAGTCATGTGATCTATGGACTACAGTGAAATTGAATTTCAAGAGGATGAATAGAAACCGAATATTGGAATTAAGAAATAAATTAAATAACATAAATCTAGGCTGTTCATTCTCTTGATGACAACAGAAAAGAAACAGACAAGTTACAAGGTCACAATACATAAAAATTGAATGTCTACTAAAAACAATCCAATTTAAAAAAACAAAAAAAAACAAAAGCACTAAGACGCTCAAAATTGAACAATATTTTATTTTAAAACTATGTTTGGCAGACAGAAGACATCAGGATGAAAAGGAGGACATGTCCTCCTTCTGCCAGATGTCTGGTAACTCTACCAAGAATTGAGATTGAATGGCCCAAGGCAAGGGTGAAATCTACTTACCTTCCCAACCGGTTTGGAAGTGCACGTGCCACACATCATATACGCGCTTGGACTCTCTGCACATGTGCATACCCTTCTGCACATGTGCAGAGGGTAAAAAACAGGTTACTTCCTGATTAAAACCTGGTTAAAACCAGGAAGTAACGATGACCGGGCAGGTGGGCAGAGCTTCATGCCGCCATTGCTACCGGTTCTCCGAACCACCAACCACCATCGCTACTGGTTCAACTGAACTGCTCCAAACCGGGAGCATTTCACCCCTGGCCCAAGGTCACCCACATCGCTTTGTGCTAAAGCAGAATTGCAACTCAAAATCTTTTAGTTTCTAACCTGGTGTCTTAACTACTGCACCAACTGATTCTCCTCAAGAATTGACTGGTGATAAAGTATGAGTGATTTGTTGATCTGGTTGTTTTTATAAACATCAGATACTGTAGAATATGCTTTCATTGTTCATTGTATAAAATAGTATGGAAGTATTAGCGAATTCTGAAAATAAGAAAGTACAAGCTAACATAATGCATAATATCTGATTTTTATAGAATATGGGGATAACCTTGAAGAAGTAACACAAGAAGAGTTATGTAATTAACAATTTAGTTCTGAAATAGCTGTCTTGCAGACTCCTGGTGACAAGCAACTATTAGGAGAATTGTGGGCAATCTCATGTCCTCCCCCTTGTCTGGAGAGGAATTATAAAGAGCTGGTCTACTTGCCAGTTCTTCATTCTGCCAGCGTCATCAGCTCCACTTTTTAGAGCCACCTAAAAAGTCTGTCATTTCTTTCCTAGATATATCAGGGTCATAACAATTTTTGATTACATTTATAGTGATTTGTCTATGTAGTTGTTAAAGTCAAAAACAACTTGAGGGCACATAATCAGTTTTTCATTTCTATGAATCTGACCATTTTTGTTTCTCATTTCTCATGTGGCCATTCTTATTTTAATCTATCTCACTCTCATGCTAGATTGAGATTTTTTAAACCAAAGCTTGCAGTATAACTTTTATTCATTTTTGTGCACACTGCCCCAAATGTTAACATTTTAGCTTAATATGTTGCAGTTTTTTGCAAATTATTTTGCACTGATTATGTACAAATATAGTGCACTATATTTTGTCTAAATAGCATTTGCATGTGTTTCTTCTCCCTAATACTTCTTGTTTGCTGACTTGCTTTGCAGAATTCAGAGAAAGGGACATTTCCAAAGAAAACTGTGGAGTTTGGGAACTGATTTGCAAATGAAAATTAGATAAGCTTGCATTCAAATATTTTCTCTTTCCTAATATTTACTAGTAGCATAGGGAGGCGTTTCTTTTTAATCAAGAAAGACACTTATCTCTTTATGTAGTTCCAAAAGTTTGTGAGACTAAGTCTTACTTGAGATAGGAGTAATTTATTTTTATTTATTAAACCAATGTATATAGTGGCACATCTTACCAACAAGCGACTCTTAGTTTTAGAATGAAGTGGCAAATAAGAAAAATGTTGTGCCCATTATTTATTCCACTGTTTCATTTTACTTCCTCCCAAAGCTTATTTGGGCCAAGATACAGATTTTCTGAATATAATATGAGAAGAGGAAACATGGATGAGAATAAGGCAGTTTTATTTTTTCCTTAATATAAAGAAATCACTCAAGCAGTCTAATTATATCTAGCTAGAAGAAACTGCAGTGGTGTACTAAAGAATGTGCATGAAACAGTGTCCATAGTCTAAGAAGCATAATTCTTTGAAGTCTACTAGGTATACATTTTAAATTAAATGTATAGAATGATAATTTCCTGCTTTTATAAATTGACTTCTGCACACCTCAAAATTAAAATGTGAAACACAAAAGCATTTGGAAGCCCAATACAATAGGCATCATGCAGTTACTTATTTTGCACTCTGAAAATCTCTTCTTCATAAAATGTGGTATTATTTATAGTATCTTTTGAATAGTCAATTGAAATCGCAAGCCTCTTTCTTTCACTTGAGCTGCTTTTGGTCCCAGATGACCCAATGTAATAATCCTACAGTATTACAGTTCAATTGACCTACACAAAGCTTTGCATTTTTACATCAGGACAGAAGAAAAACGGCCATCAGATAACATGTAACACTTATAATAATAGGAATTTCCTCCTGCCATTCAACCTCATGGAAGAACAGAAGCTCTGCTTTCTCTGGTAAACACGACTCTCCTGCTCTTTGACTTTGGCATACAAAGCAATTAAGATTGCTTGCTGGCATACCCCGCCTTGCTAGCATCATTGCTCTAGCTTTGTGTGTGTGCTCTTTTGAGTCAGTGTTGACTTTTGATGACTGCCCGAACTAGTCCCTGCAATTTCTTCAGCAAACTTTGCCATTGCCTCTGTCTGTGACTGAAAGGAAGTGACTTGCCCAAAGGTAACACAGCGGCTTCATGCCCAAGGCAGAATTAGAACTCACATCTCCCAATTTGTATCCTTGTGCCTCAACCATTACACCAAACTGACTCGTGACATTAGCTCACAGCAAACATCCTTTCATTGTAGATCCAGACTCGTCCTTTATTTATAACCTTAGTCCTCAGCACTGGAAATAATAAATTTTACTACTTGTAATGCAGTATAATTCTCTTCCTCTGAGTATCTAATTTTGTCTCTTACAAACCTCCTTCTCTCATAAGAGCTGTGGTGGTGCAATGGTTAAAATGCAGTACTGTAGGTTAATTCTGCTGATTGCCAGCAGTTCAGCAGTTCAATTCTGTCTGGCTCAAGGTTGACTCAGTCTTCCATCCTTCCGAAGTCGGTAAAATGAGGACCCAGATTGTTGAGAGCAATATGCTGGCTCTGTAAACCTCTTGGAGAGGGCTGTAAAGGACTATGAAGCAGTATATAAATCTAAAGTACATCTAAGTACTATCGCTATAACTTTAAAGAAGTAAATTTTAAAACGAACAAAGAAAGTTATTTGTAGATAGGAAGCTTTTTTTAAAAAAAGTACACGCTATCCCAGCCTTCTTTTACTTTGTATTTCCTTATCACTACTGATATATCTACTGGTATATGTACTATACAGATTTATATCTATGGAGTTATCAATTTATTAAATGAAGTCAACATTGCTGAATTCCCAGAACCACAGCCAACATAGCCAATGGTGAATACTTCTGGAAATGTTCAATCACTTCTCTAAGACTGCAGATTCCCATCCTGGAGCTTTGTTTTTTAATGCCTTTCAGTCAGTGTTACTTCTAGTTAGTGCCTAGAACTAGTATCAGGGTTCTTAATAAGATTTCAGAGGCAACTTGCTTTTGCCTCCTTCCTCGAACTGGGAGAGAGTAGTTGGCCCAAGGTAACTCATCTGCCTTTGTGGTTTCTAGCCTGGTGCCTGAACTACTATACCAAATTGGCTCTCTGTTTGTAACTATCAATTCACAAATTCCTGCAATCCATGGAAGCAGGGACTCCATTTTACCACAAAAAGAAAGGGAATAAGGTGTGTGATAACTACAGCCTTACCACTACATAAAGATTGCATTGCATTATTTGATATTTATTTATTCTGAATGGAAACTAGAAATACAATATATAAAATAGTGACATATTCGTCATTTAATTCCATACAGATTTGTGTTTTTGTGAAGGATGTAACATATCCTTTATATTAGGGCTGTGTTGGAGTTACTTTAATAGCAATCTTGCAGAGACAAGTTGTTAAAATGCAACAAACTTTAATAGAGCCTAATCAATAAGCCAATTCTAAGATTTAAGTCTTTATTAGTACATGGGCTCAGTTTTTGGCTAAAAACCATGGGGTTTTGGTACTTTGAATCCAAGTATAGATGTACTATATACTTCAAGAAAAGAGGGGGCAAGCAAAGATTCATGTTTCTGCTCACAACTGCATCCTTTCTAAAATAAGCCTGTCAGTGCATATCCCTACAAAAGTTACAAGTGTACCAAATATTTAATCTTTCTGTTTGTAAATACTCTGTGGTCTTAAAAGATACCTAAGCAGTCTAGCTTTGTATATCCCACATTTTCTTCAAGAGCCTAACGTGAAAAATGTAGCAGTTACATGTTCATTTTTCCTCACAACTATCCAGTGAGATAGGTTGGGCTGAGAGAGAGAGAGTTACTGGCTTAAAGTCATCCAAAATGAGTAGCCATAGCTGAGAATAGACTTAAACTTGGGCCTCCCTAATCCTAGTCCAACACTTGAAGTGTTATACCATGGTGACTCAACCATCTCTGCTAGTTGTTGAAAAATAAATTTAGTTCACCAGATGACCGGACAAGTTGCTTCTACAACTTTATACACACAAATATGGGAACACATGCCAAAGATACATACCGAGAATCAGGTGTTTCTATGCAGTGGCATTTGAATATTCACCTGCAGAAGTGTTATCTTACTCGGTACTGGTATCATATTCTCAAGCTCTCTTAAAATCCAAGTCCCTCTGAGCAAGACACTACATCAGTCTGTTATGTTTTCTAATATTATTCTTTTTAAACAAGAGCCAACAACAATAGAAACTTGGTGACTGATTTTACTTTGAGGGACATATATAGGAACAGATTCTTTTCAAAGAACACAAAACACAGGGGTTCCTATATTTCACGTGCGAACACTTGTGTAGCCCTAAGGAAAACAAATTGTCATATTCTCTTTTATTGCACATTCTAGTGCAAACCAGCTGCAAATACATCTTTATTCATTCAACCAAAAGCCTGATTTATGGCTGCCTGGTTAACCCACCAGCTCAGGCACTCCAGATGCTGCACTGCCTCCACAGCTGCTGCTGCCGCTGTTGCTGCTGCAAATGCAGAGATTCTCCATCTGGCTGTTTTGAAACCCTGACATTCCCAGCACATCTTACCTCTGCAGATGCTGTGCACCACAGCAGAAGACCATGGTCAGATGCAAAAAGAAAACAGAAAAACTGTTTATAGCTTCCCCTCATCTTCCTGTGGCTTTTGTGACTGCAATAAAGAAAGAGTTCTCCACTTTTCAGTCAGGGATGGCAAGAGGAAGTCTGCAGGAGGTAAACGGAGGACGAGGTAAACAGGAGGAGGAGGAGGAGGAGGAGGAGGAGGAGGAGGAGGAGGAGGAGGAGGAGGAGGAGGAGGAGGAGGAGGAATTGGGTCTTGTGGAAAGTTCTGCTGCATGCCCTCACCTAAACCTGTATCATTTGGGCAACAACCTATGATCACAGAGACTGTTTTTGTTATCTTGATCCCATATTTCATTGCTATAGCTCAACTCTTGTTATTCTGTTAATATTTACAGGGTTGAAGATTTGTAAAGCACTTCATCGTGTCCTTATTTGTACTTTATCCTTAAAAAAGGGAGGGGGTGGTGGAAATAACAAATGACAACAGAAGAATATTGTGAAGCACTGAATCCTTCCTTTTTCGGTGACACTATTGAACCAGAGATCTTTCAAAATGCATGCACGTTTTTCTAAGACGTAAGATTTTTTTAAAAAACCAAAAAGATTCAGAGTGCTTACTTTTTATTCCATGCCACATCATGCACACAGTCCCAACTCCTTTTTCTGAATCTACACCTTGAACACAATTGGCTCTTCTGTGTTGCCATGGAACTGAAACCTTTGCAGCTCAGATGGTGATGCATTCCATGGAGAACACTGTTCCTACACTTCCTATCACAGAGGTAACATCACTGCATAACATTAACTCCTTTAGTATCACACACTCTTGTCTGCACATTTTACACATGTTTCCCTCCTTTGTCTTCTGCCTCAGTAAGCAGCGTCTAAGCATGCTGTGCCTGTCTTATATCTCCAGAAATCAAATTAAGCACCCTGAGGAAAAAAAGAAGCAGACTATGTCATCTTGCAGCTACTGTGATGCCAAGTGCATTTTAATGGGGGTCTTATAATGTTTTCCAAATTAAGGGTATATATAGCATCAAGCATACAATTCTCATTATCACAGGTATAACTGAAACTCCATAATTAACCATGTTTATCACCTAATTAAGATAGTTAGTACCTTGCCCTCCCCTGTTGGGGACAGTGCATTCTTTAACTAGCCTCATTTCACTCAATGAGTAACTGAGATTTGAAGATGAGGACACAGTTCCAGTGCAAGAAAGAGGTTAGAACATAGAACGTATGTGGTGGGATTGTGATAGTGCACAAAAAATATGGGACATGGTGTTTAGAGAAATTAGAGCACCTTTGGGTGTAAATTTAGACATGTCACCGAGAATTGCATTACTGTTGCTGGTGGAAAAATGGGATATAAATGAAACAAAAAAGGAATTGATTGTAAATTTGATAATGGATTAGTGATGGCTAAATAGTGGGACAAAATTGGGATATTCAAAGAAATGAATGGAATAATGAAATTTGGAGTATGGCAACAAATGATAAATTAACAACAGAAATTAAATTTAAAAAAGGGCTGGTCAAAGCAAATAATTATAATGAAATATGGGGGGATTTTATAAAATCAGTGTTGGTGGAAGGCAAAGGGAATAAACCTATTCAAGAATATATGTTGTTTTGGAGGGGATAAGAGCACAATTGGAATATAGTGTATATCCTTTAGTTGTTATAGATGAAGAAATATAAGGGGGGGAAATGGTCTCCAGGGGGTGAGGGTGCACTGTAATATGTTTTTTTTCCTTTTCCTTTTTCCTTTCTTTTTTTATATTTAAATGTATATGTACTATGTTTGTATTATTTATATTTTTTAAAAAAAAGATGAGGACACAGTTCTTGGACAAGGATAGCTACTATGCTTGATAGGAGAATGGTAAAAAAAGCAGAATGAGCAGGCTGGATCAAGAAATTAGTGAAGTTTCCTTGTAAAATGAATCAGTTTCAGTCATTGTACATGCACCTCTCCCAAAGCTAGACTTCCCGAGTCAAGTGTTTTCCAGACATGTTGTACTATAAATTCCCATAATCTCAATTTTCATAATTTTCATGAGCAGATGATAACTGATGGCTTCAGATACTGTTTTTTCTGGGAAAAATACTTGAGCTATTATGTGAAATTCTATGTCACATAAGAAGATAGATCGCAAGCCGTATAAGAGAACAAAAGCACCTCAACATCCAAATCCAATGAAAAGCCAAGGTCAGGTCAGACCTATTTTTTTTTAATACAGTGGGATTATAAACCAAGACAAGTATCAGTTCAATCAGACTGTATAATTGGAGATAGTTCAAGCGTGGTCACTGGGAAAAAAAAGAATTAATATCTCAGAATCAGAAATGGGAGAAATAAATAGAAAAATTGTAGCCACTGTTTTTTGTTTTGCTTTTCCTGGGTAAATTATAACTCTATTCATTTCATCCTTTAGGATGACTGAACAAGTGTATTTTATTATTACAAGTTATGAAAATACATTTCAAATCAGTGGTGGGTTTCAAAAATTTTTACTACTGGTTCTGTGGGTGTGGCTTGGTGGGTGTGGCAGGGGAAGGATACTGTAAAATCTCCATTCCTACCCTACTCCAGGGGAAGAATACTGTAAAATCCCCATTTCCTCCCGAAATGGGACCTGGGAGGCAGAGAAAGGGCGTTGTCTTACCTGAACGCCCGTTCTGGGGACCGATGTGACAGCGGTCAGGAGAGGGTTAACTACCCTGATCTGGCAAGGATCGAGTCAGGAAGTTAAGCTCCTCCTCCTGCTGCTCCCTCCAGCTTTCGGACGAGGAATGTGAAGTGATGTCCTGACGACGCACTAGCCACCTGAAAGATAAACAAACAGACAAACAACAGGAGTGCTCCCAGCCGAGACGGACCGGCGGAAGGAAGGGCGGGGCTGACCGCTGTCACATCGGTCCCCAGAACGGGCGTTCAGGTAAGACAACGCCCTTTCTAGGGAAGCGATTGTGACAGCGGTCAGGAGAGGGACGTGCCAAAGCCCGTGACCTAATGGGAGGGACCCACCCGGGACGTGGAGGCCTGGTCCGCGCACACCTGTTGAAGAACCCGGCGACCGAAGGCCGCCTCCGCTGACGCAAAGCTATCAATCCGGTAATGACGGATGAAGGGCGTGGGGGACGCCCAAGTGGCGGCCCTGCAAATCTCTAGCAGAGAAGCCTGCGTGGCCCACGCAGCAGAGGTAGCCGCACTGCGTGTGGAATGAGCCGTGATGCGGCGAGGAGTAGGGAGAGAAAGCGCCTCGTAGGAAGAGGCAATAGTGGCCCTAAGCCAACGACCCACCGTTTGAGAGGAGACCTTCAGCCCCAAGGAGGAAGGTTGGAAGGAGACAAAGAGAGCCTCCGACCTACGGAAAGAGGACGTTCGGCGAATGTAAATGCGTAGGGCTCGACGAACGTCCAGGGAATGCCAAACCCGTTCACGAGGATGAGACGGGTGTGGGCAGAAATCCGGGAGAACTAGTTCCTGGGACCGATGAAACAGGGAATTAACCTTAGGGAGAAAGGTGGGGTCTAAACGAAGGACCACCCTGTCAGAGTGAAAGGTGCACAGGTCAGCCCTCGTGGAGAGGGCCGCCAGTTCCGAAATTCGCCTAGCGGAAGTAATGGCGACCAAGAATGACACCTTATAGGACAGGAATCGAAGGCCCACGGTACGGAGGGGTTCAAAGGGTGCTCGTGTAAGAGCATCTAATACCTTAGGGAGGTCCCAGGAGGGGTAACGGTGCACGGGGGGAGGGCGGGAGTTGGAAGCCCCTCTGAGGAACAGCCTTATTAAGGGACGATGAGCCAGGGAGTGTCGGGAACCCAAACAAAGAATAGATGACAAAGCGGCTACTTGCCTGCGTAAGGTGTTAGGTGAGAGTCCCGCAGCCAACCCTCGTTGAAGAAAAACAAGTACCTGTTCCGTAGAAGCCATTTTCGGATCCAGCCCTCTAGAGTCACACCAACCCGCAAAGGATCGCCATGTCGCCCCGTAGATACATAGCGTGGCCGGGCGACGAGCTGCCAGGATGGTATCGACCACGTCAGTGGGAAGATGAAATTCCGTCAAGAGCTGACGCTCAACCGCCAGGCGGTCAGCTGAAGCCAGGCGGCGTCCGGATGTTGGAGTGCGCCCTGCCGGAGGATGACATCGGCGGGGGGTAGACGCCAAGGAGGACAGACCGACAGAGCCTGGAGGTCGGCAAACCAAGGCCGGCGAGGCCAATGGGGAGCGACGAGGATCAGGTCCGCCTTCTTTTCTAGGAGTTTCCGCACCACCCTGGATAGGAGAGGAAGGGGGGGGAAGGCATAAAGGAGGTCCTTGGGCCACCTGCTCAGGAGAGCGTCCGTGGATTCCGCCATCGGGTCCGGAAACCTGGAGAAGAAGCGGTCCATCTGACGGTTGTTCCTTGTGGCAAACAAGTCTATTACGGGAATCCCGAACCGTTGCGTGATCCTCCGGAACAGAGCCGGGTCGAGATGCCATTCGCCGTGGTCCACCATCGATCGGCTCAGCCAGTCTGCCTGGGTGTTGCTCAGGCCCGAAATGTGGGAGGCCCGGAGAGACCTCAGGTTGGCCTCCGCCCAGGCTCCCAGGCGCTCCGCCTCCTCTATGAGGGGACGAGACCGGGTTCCCCCCATGCGGTTGACATGGGCCTTGGCGGCCACGTTGTCCGTCCGGACAATGACATGCCTGTCCCTCACCATTTCCCTGAACACCCGAAGGGCCAGGTGAATGGCTCGGAGCTCTAGCCAATTTATGTTGCGGCCTTTTTCCTCCGGAGACCAAAGGCCTTGTGCTAGGCGGGACTGAATGTGGGCCCCCCAGCCAGAGAGGCTGGCATCTGTGGTTAAAATGACTGGGTTGGGCTCCCTGAACTCCCTCCCCTTGGATAGTGCCCCGGAAGACCACCAGTGGAGGGACTGGATGACAGAAGAGTTAAGGTTAATCATAATATTGGAGTCCGAATTTCGGGACTTCTGGTACGGGAGAAGAAACCACTGCAGAGCCCTGCAGTGGAGACGGGCCCACGGCACGATGCCAATGCATGAAACCATCTTTCCCAGGAGTCGGAATAGGAGTGCCAGGGAGACAGGAGCTCCCTGAGCAACAGAGCTGACCAGAGACCGCAAGCTGGACAGCCGCTCCTCGGAAAGGTAGACCCTGCTCTCGACCGTATCAATGATAGTCCCAAGGTGTTGGATGCGGGTCGTGGGTACCAGGTGGCTCTTGGTCCGATTGATGGAGAAACCGTGAGCCTCCAGGACCTGGAGGGTGGTATCCAGGTCCCGACGTGCCCACACCTCTGAACTCAAAAGGATGAGAAGATCATCTAAGTAACACTGGATCCGAATTGGTTGAGCTCGGAGGTGCGCCGCAAGAGCGGCCATTAATTTGGTAAAAACCCGAGGGGCTGAGGAAAGGCCGAATGGAAGGGCACGGTACTGGTAATGACGGCCCGCATAACAAAACCGTAGAAATTTGACGTACACCGGATGAATGGGGACATGGAGATAGGCCTCCGTCAGGTCAATCGACATCAGGAAGTCCCCGACCCTAACGCCTTCCAGGATGGAGGAGAGAGACTGCATCTTGAACCGCCGGTAGGGGACCCAGCGGTTCAAGGACTTAAGGTCCAGAATGGCTCTCCAGCCCCCCGAGGATTTCTGAACGACGAACAGGTGGGAGTAGAAACCCTGTCCGTGCTGCTCCTGTGGCACCGGCTCGATGACCCGGATATCAAGGAGGTGTTTGACGGCCGATGTCACAAGGAGCCGTTTCTGCCGATCCCTGGAAAGAGGGCATCGGAGAAACCTGTCGGGGGGAGTGGAGAGAAATTCTAGGGAGAGGCCCCACCTAACCGTCTCCCGGACCCAAGCGTCCGATGAAGAAGCCTCCCATTGGCTGGCAAAGAGAGCCAGGCAGCCCCCAATGGGAGGGTTGGACGTGCAGCTAGCGGGACCTATGGAAGGGCCGACCGCGGCCCCCGCGGGACTGGCGTCTGGAGAAACCCCTCTGGGGCTGGAATCCCTGGCGATCCGGAGGTCGGGATCGCGGGGGGAAACCCCTAGGAGACCGCCCCCCCCGGGAAGGGATTGTCAAAGGGACGAAAGGAACGCCGGAACTCGGATCTTCTAGAGACACTGGGAAGGATACGTTTCTTGTCCCTTGTTTCTATCAAAAGGGGTTCCAACGGGGCCCCAAAGAGGGAGGGGCCCTCAAAGGGGGAAGAGGCGAGGCGCCATTTTGACCTGGCGTCCGCCTGCCAATTGCGGAGCCAGAAAAGGCGCCGGGCAGTGACAGAGGCACCAATTGCTTTGGCCGTAAAGCGAGACGCATTGAGAGTTGCGTCCGCCGAAAATTCCAAAGCGGCCAAGATCTTGTTCAGATCTTGATGGGTCCTGGTGTCCGACACTGGGAGCCTATCCTGTAGTTGTCGGATCCATAGAATAGATGCCCTATTAAAAAAAGATGAAGCCATGGCCGATTTAACTGCCCAGGCTGAGGCCAGATGGGATTTCACTAGGGACTGCTCCAGCCTTCTATCCTCCGGGCGGAGGTTGTCCTCAGGGGGACCAGCAACATTAGCTTGGGCCGTGAGGGCCGCTACCGGGGGGTCAACCGAGGGGACCTGCAGAATTGATGACAAGTCCGGGGCCAAATTATAGAAGCACTGGTCAAGCTGATTGGGGTTAGGCCCCGATGAAGGGGCCGACCACTGCTTCTTTAGTACATCCTTAAAAAGCCTAGGCCCTGGTATTTCTTCGGTTTCAATTTCTGGAACTTCAAAAAGCGGTAAGGGAGTCCCTGAATCACCCCGAGGAGGAGGGGGCAGGGGGATTCCCCAGGCGGGTGGTCACCTTGGCCTTATGTAATAATGACCTGAAAAGCTGTGGCTTAAATAATCCAATGAAGGATGGCTGATCAGGTGCTAAGTCCTCATCCTCGGACAGATCCCTGTCCCTCCCATCGTCCTCAGTGACAGATGGATGCACAGAAGAAGCCCCCGACTGGGCATAGGCCCCCGCTGAAGGATGGGCCTCCTCTAATAGGGAACCCTCTAGGTCAGCCCTAGAACCGTCAGAACCCGCCACCCAGGAGGAGGTTCTGCGTTGAAGCTCGGCTTGTACCCCTTTTTGTATGGCAGACTGAAAGAACTCCAGAAATTCTGGAGTCAAATTTAGGCCAGCAGGGAGAGGAACTCCCACGGGTTCAGGGGCATCCCTGGGGGTAGAGGAGACTGCAGTTTGTCCCTGGGCTGGAGGGGATTCAGATTGTGGACCGAAAAGGGCCTCACGAACATCCTCTTGTAATGGAGGAAGAGAATGGTCCCCATCAGGAGATAGGGGCTGCAAGGTCTGAGGTTGCTCCCCAGAGGCTTCTGGTGGAGGAGGTTGGGGTGCCAGCGGGGGTTGAGGGGGGGCTGACACCGATGGAGTCAGAGCGTCCCTAATTGAGGCCTCCCTAATGGCCTTCTGCATAGAACGCTCGATCGCCTGATGAAGGCGTAGTTCTTCCTTGGCCTTGTCAGCCGCCTTTTTATCTTCCCTGGAGGAAAGAGTCTTTTTGGCCCTCTTGGAAGGTAAGGCTGAAGAAGGTCCGGCCTCAGGAACTTCAGAGGCCTGGCGTTTAGATGGCTTCGAAGGGTGAGACGCCATCTTGGAAATGAGGGCCTCAAATGGCCACGAGGCAGCAGTAAAATGGCGGCCGAGGGGGCGCTCAAATGGCGGTCAAAGGGAAACTCGCCAGCCGCTGTCCCAGATAGTGGGGTAAAAGCCTCCCACGCTAAGCCCCAGGTCAGGCCCTCAGCCAGGTACAATACCGCCTTCTCCGCTGCAGAAGCAGTCCTATCGGGCTGTCAGTCACACACGCGACGAGCGCAGGCTATTCTCCCAGGCGGCAAAGTTTTGGACGGGAGAATGTGAGAGGCTGCGACTGAGGAGGTGGCTGAGAAGGGCGGCAGAGGGATTACACTGCCGCGAGGTGCCTTCGGGGGCAGGGAAAAGCCCCGCTCACCGGAATCCAAGCCGCAATTAAACTTTCAGCCACCAAGCAGCCAGGGAACTGCGACTTTAAGAAAGGAGTTCCCCTCGGCGGGTTTGAGCGTGAGCCGTACTCGCCGGTAAGAGGGAGAGGCGCGATGAAAAACCTCAATCCCAAGGGACCGGAGTCGTCCCCAGCAGGAGGAGACCGAAGCCTGCCTCGCTGCCTGCACCTCAAACAAGAGCTTTTTACAATTAGAAAAACTCGATCAGGAGAAAAGGCTAAGTGCGTCTGATCTGCACAGATCGAGTCAGAAAGCTGGAGGGAGCAGCAGGAGGAGGAGCTTAACTTCCTGACTCGATCCTTGCCAGATCAGGGTAGTTAACCCTCTCCTGACCGCTGTCACAATCGCTTCCCTAGAATAGAGAGGGGCGGGGCGGATCAGAATTTTTACTACCGGTTCTCCGAATTACTCAAAATTTCCGCTACCGGTTTTCCAGAACTAATCAGAACCTGCTGAAATCCTCCTCTGATTCAAATATTATCCACATTTTCAACCATTTCTTGCTCATTTTTTTTCAGTCTAATTACCATAAAAAGGGAAGGCATGAAGACTGCTTCTAATAAAAATATTGGCTTCTCTTTCTTGTTGTTCCTGATGACCAATTCTCCTTCTAGAATTGCAGTTTCCTAAGCATATGTGCTTTACATGGACCAGATAACTGTCATAAACTGCAGACTTAGCGTATCCCACGTCTGAAATAGGTTAGGCAGAAACCACTTTCAAGTTATATTGCAGAGAGGAGATATGCAGCCATCATATCAAACGTGCAATCTGCTACTTGATATGCTGAACAAGCTTAGTTCTTTTGCTTCCTATTTCCAATGAGAAATATAAAAATAAAAGAGGGGGTGGAGCACAATTCTCAATCATTTGGTCATTCTAGATTCTATCATCCTGTGTTACATACTTGTAAGTTCTGTGGAAACTAATTCCTTATTAAACATCCTCATTGTGCAAACATCCTCTCAGCAAGTAGCAGTGTCTGGTTGACCTTATCTGAGATCAGAAACTAAGGCGGACTGGGTCCAGTTACTATCCGGATGGGAAAATTAAAACCAGAGCTGTAGGAAAGATTGGGATTCCTCATGCTAGAAAAAAAACAATGACAAACAATTTTCCTATTACTGCCAAGAAAATGAATGGATGTCTCCATTAAATCACCAGGAGTTGAGTTCAATTTAAAGGCAGTTTAACTTTACAGTTATGTAAAATATTGATAGAATACAAAGATAGCTTATGTGCACCTACATTTATCAGGTTACTAGTATGACAAAATTTCTTAATGCAAATTCATCTGAGGACCAAAATATACTTCTCATTATTGCGTTGTGATCTCAGCAATTCGGAAAACTTTCCTTTAGGCATGGCATAATTTGTAATTTAGTAAGAAATTCTCCTAAAGTGAAACTATTTCAGGCACTTAATTTCAATAATAGAAACCAAGCATGATTTTGAAAACAAAACAAAACTTGTGCAGGACAATATTGTTAGAAAAAGAGAACAAATATTCTGAAAAAGGAGAGAAACAAAATTCAAGAGAGTGAGCTTCATACAGCCTGTTAAATATACAGCATACAAACTTTTTTTATATACTTTTATGTAACTTCTTATTGTTAAGACCTAAAATGAACCCTAACCAAAAGAAAGACTGCAGCAGGTATGATAGTCTTCATACCATCTGCTTAACAACACAGATGGCTGAAAGCAAATATCCTCAAATTATACTCTTTGCATCTGGTTTCCTCTTAAATATAAATTTATGCTAAAGGCCTCTTTCTTGATATGCCATCATCTCGGCAGGCAACAGATAACAGCCAACTATTAGACCTTACAATCAAGACATATATTTAATCCCATATTAATTATCATCATTTCTCACACTACAAAAGAATAATCTTTACCATTAACAAAAGGAATCTGAAGTATAATTTATTCTCTCTCCTGTGCTCTCTCTCTCTATCTCTTTCTTTCTCTCTCTCTCTCCCCTTCCCCCTCCCTCATAGCTAATCTAAATAATTGGTCGCTTACATAATGAAAGTTATCTTGTTCCAATTTTGGTCAGACAGAGATGGTAATCTGAACAAATGTAGAATAGTATTTAATCATAATCAAGGTAGTTGATAAATCGTAACCCTGGCCGTGAAAATTTGATTTAATTTAAGCCCAGAGTCAGAACAGATGGAGCACCAAAGGCAATACTTTTAGCTATTCAGCAAGAAAAACTGAAGAAGCGAAAAAAATATGACCTTGGGTTTAATAAGTGGCAAAATATAGTTTGCACAAACCAGTTTCTTTTGATGCTAGGTTCAGAAATATTTGTTCGATTCTCTTTTTAAGTCCATTTTAATGACAAATGACTGCTTTTATTTAGCCAGAGTTCATCAAATCACAGTGATTTAATTCATACATAATGCTAAGCTATCATGTATCAATTGATATATCCCATTAAGTCAAAGCAAACAAACTATATTGTGGCAATATGGCATAGTGTGTGTATAATCACACTACCTTTACACCTGCATTGTTATTATGAGAATGATGGGGAGAGAGACACATTGCAGCAGATAAACATATTTTATGGGATCACATGTATGACTGTGATTCCAAAATATATGCATATCTGCCGCAATTTAGATAGATACCCTGTTTCCCCTAAAATAAGACATCGCCTGATAATAAGCCGAATCAGGCTTTGGAACGTATGCGCTAAAATACAGCCCCCCCCCAAAAAAATAAGGCCTCCCCGAAAATATTTAAACACATGCGCAGCCGGTCCCTGCCATTTCCTCTGTTTAGGGTTAGAGAAACAGAGCTGGAAATCAGGTAAGATGACAAGAGGAGCCCCGTCTTGCTCCATGCGCCCCAAAATAATAAGGCATCCCCAAAAATAAAGCCAAGCACTTATTTCAGAATATTTTCCTGGAAGGTGCAATTACTGTTTTGTAAAGAAACCCAAGTACTTTTGGTTTTTTGTTTGTTTTTCAAAACATACAAAATGTAGATCATCTCACTGGCAACAGATACATACCAACATCATCTCAGTTTTCTTAAGTAATATCTAGCTTGTTTCTACTTGTTTCTGCGCTGTCCTTAGGCAACCTCATCTTCCTTACTAAATTCTGTCTTAGGCCCTTCTTGTTCTGGAGAATTTCACATATTCTTCTTTATATGAATTAATAAAGTATTTTATTTAGACTCTTCCACTAACACAGTGAGTTTACTAGAAAAGGGAAGAGAGGACAAAAAGCATTACAAAAGAGCACCTTTAAACACCTTGCTTTTTAAAATGCTTTCTTTCAAACATGAAACGAGGAAGTAACAATATAGCTAAGCTATAAACTTCTTGTTACATTTGTTTTAAATATTTTCAAAGCTCTCTACAATTGAAACCTGCTTTTGAAATGTATCCTTTTGTTGTTTATCTTTGGTTAATTCTTGTTGTTAAATGTCAATTCATTGTGTTTATTAGTGGTTCTCATTCTGCTCTTTTGAATCTCATTGTTTGATGATACAAATATACAGAAAATGAATTCTGTCTCTAACTCATAGTAGTTAGAGTGCTACACTAGCACTAGGGACATTCCCGTAGATAAGTCTAGTTTGATCAAAGGTGCTTTTTTCAAAAGGCAACTGGATAGGTTTTTTTCCTTAAGAAGAAAACGTTTTGCTTCTCATCCAAGAAGCTTCATCAGTTGTGACCTCTAATTTGATCACTTTGATGTTACTCACTCTACAAGATTCTTGGATAGATGAAGATGGAATAGAGATATGACTCAGGTCCTTAGAGGAAAAGACAAGGTATAAATGTAGGCAGTAAATTAAGTTCTCAGGCAGGGCCGCATGTATGTATAAAGCCATTACCAAGATACACAGAAAAGCTGCTATAAAGAAAAACCGTGAAAAGAATCAGCATCTGTGTGAAGAGAAAATACCTACCTATAGAAACACAACGTACAAAAAAATTCAAACATAGCAACATCAAGGCAGAACTAGACTGACCGTGAACCAGACAAGATGACATGAATGTGAAATCAGGTCCTCCCTACTAGGTTTTGGACATGCAATAAAACTAGACTTCCAAAACTTTTCTTTTTAACTTTATTTTGTTATAATTTTAGTGACCTGTATTTTTTTTTTTTACAAATGTATATACACTTTATGCCTCTCCATTGGGCAAAAATCAATTTATAACTCAAATAAATAAATAAATAAACAAACAAACAAACAACTGTTTCCCCAGCTATTTGGAGTAGGTGAATAGTTTAACTATTACTGATGTGGATTTTGTTTTGTTTTTGTTTTGTTGAAGGAAAGTGAGGTGGGTTTATTATTTATCTGTAGATGCTGGGTTTTATATGTGATGGGTTTTCTGGTTTTAATCTCTGTAAATCACCCAAAGTTACATGTGTGAGATGGGCAGCTATATAATTCAAATTAATAAATAAAAGTGTTTGGAGTTGGGGGGATGACATTATTTCTGTTTTTGCTTCGTTATTGTTTTATTCCAAATATCTATTAAATACTATTAGAAAGGCATCATAGTCAGGCATTCTAATGATATATAACCAGTGTCCTCAAACCATGGGGATTCTCAAATTACATAAAAGTCCATTGTTCTTATTATTATTATTTTTAAAACTGATTGAGTTTTCTCAGGTACAGAGGGAGCCCTGTTTAAACTTGTTCCTACTTTCCCTGAGCAGACCAGGAACAGGCTTGCAAGCCCAAAGTAAGTTTTGAGAGGCTAAACCTACACACCTAGATATCTGTCCAAACCATCTGCCAATCACAGCAGCTGCATTATTATGTATTGACTACATTCATAAGAGGAGATTACACACATTAATTCAGAGCCTTTAAAGTATCAAATTGTATATTTGTATGCCAGGGGTGGGTTCTACTTACCATTACTACTGGTTTGTAGCAGGGCTGCGCGCGCGCGCTCTTCTGCGCAAGCGCAGAAGCGTTTTAATGACATTGGGGTTGGTGGGCGGGGCCTCCCGCCAGTAGTAAAACTGATTCTATAGAACTGGTGCAAACCGGGGGCAACCCACCACTGTTGTATGCCTATGCTTATATGTAAAAATGCAGGATGAAGAACCAAGTTGGTTGCTTAGAAGTGCTTTTTTCTGACATTCTCCAGTAATTGTTAAGCACGTAAGTTGAAAACTGGTCCTACCCTCAGGAATACCATTCAAACCAAAACAATATATATGTATTTTTGTTGTCAGTTCTATGGATTCATCAGAATTATTGCCTTGATTTGAACATGAAGTTTTGGACCACAAACATCAAAGAGGAAGGTCTAATTTGCTTGAGATAAAAATTTACTTTGACATGTGTCATAATTAAAAAATGCTTTTTTCCTTTGCTATTATTATTTTTATTGGGCTAGCTTTGCTCCCTATTTTCTTTAGATAACCTTTTCTTGGTTAGCTTCAGCTACCTATTCAGCATGAGTTTTTATGTTAGCATAATTTTTTCCTCCATTCATATCAGTCTTAATCAACCTCCATCAACTTTTCCTCTATTCATTTCAATCTAAGTCAGTTTTCCCCTGTTACTTAAAGCTAGCAGCTATGTTTGCTAAGGATGATAGAAACAGTAGTTCAATACTCTGAATGCAGTTTGGAACAACCTAATAATTTTATAATGTATTTTACAGTTTAGGAATAAAATACATTGCAGAAAGATTAGTAGATGGAATGTAGAAACAAAAATTGCCCTTTTCACTGCATAGTTCTGTGTCCAATAGGGTCTCTAACTGGAATTCCTCTCCATGTTAAGTAGGTTATTAAACATATGTCAATAGCTTCTTTTTTTTTTCAATCCAAGGCAATTGTTAAAAGGGAGCCGGGCAACTACTTTACTGTATCTGTCAAAACCCTTTATATTCTTCCACACCATGAGAAGTACTGGTAATTGCTTAGCCTCAATGACAATAATCCTATTAAGCCACTGATTATAATATATATTTATTTTATGCATAATGCTACATTTTACATCACAAACTATTGTCGGTTCTCATCATCAGCATCCTTTCTCAACTGAGCATGTGCGGAAAAGAAATATAATGCCCGTGACAGAAGCCATTACAAATCTATGGATATATGACCACTTTGATTTAGTTTCTATGTTTCACTTAGTAAACAAAACTGGTCAACCCAGTCATAAAACAAAAACATGGGATATAGGCCAAAGAGAAAAACAGTTGAGTATCTCAATAGGAAACATACTTCTCTGAACATGGTGGTCAATAGAAGTATAACTACCACACCAGGGGTGGGCAACTATGGCCCTTTTATGACTTGTGGACTTCAACTCCCAGAATTCCTAAGCCAGCCATGTTAGCTCAGGAATTCTGGGAATTGAAGTCCACAAGTCATAAAAGGGCCATAGTTGCCCACCTCTGTACTACACCAAATGCACATGGTGTAAAAATAGAGATATCCCCACACACACACAAAACACACACACCAACAATGGGACTACAAGTCATGTAAACCTTATACAGAGGGCATGAATTATATAAACATCCATGCTTCTCTCAGTACCTAAGGGAGGCTGGACAGTATACACCATTCTAAGAAATAATTGAATATGAGATAGATCTCTGCCTTGCTTGCATGCTCAGTATTCCTGGCTCAACTAGAGAATTATTAATGAAAATGACTCAACATGCTAAGAAAAACAACAGAATCCAAAATGCAACACTGTTTTTCTTGTCAACTCATCTTCAGCCTTTCTTTGAAAAGCTAATTACATGCTTTGAAAAGCATGTAAACATATATGGTTGAGTCTGTAAATGGCAAGGGGGGGCGTATTGTAATCTTTTTCCTTTTTTTAATAAGCTGTTCAGGATCAAGGATGGCAAAAAAATGGGGGAGGAAGCAATAGCAGAGGAAACTGCAGGCAGCAAACATTTCCTGGAGATATAGATACCAGTGCAAAGGCCTGGTGTGAAAGCTCAGGTGATATAAGGTCACACACCCACACCCACTCAACAGCAGAGGTCTCTGAAGGAGGAACAGCTATGAGCTAAAATATCTAGGGTGATCAGCAAGAGAGAACAGCTTTAAATGGAACATGTCATCAAATGTAATTGTATGCATTGAGGTTCTGAAATCGCAATAGGAATAATTTCTTAAAGCACAAAAATAGGTGTGAGACACAGAGAAGGAGGACAGAAGAAAAAAAAGAAGAGCAAAAAGACAATCTGTCTGAAGCAGAAAATAATTAGATGAATATTAACAAGAGGCAAAACCTACACCCAGATACCACTGGCTACACAAGAGGCAAACACAAGATTGAAAAACCAAAAGTAATTATTCACAACACAGGTTCCATTTTTGCTACTATTTTTATCCACCAAATGCCTTTGTAAGTATCCATAAGCTAAATTCCTGTTTTTCACTATTTCATGTCCTGATTACCACTCTTGAATGGTGACATAAATGTTTTTACATGACAGAAAAATATTTATAATACTATTTAAGTGGAAACATAGATATATCCCAATTTCAGAATCTGCTAGTTATCATAATTTCAGAGGCTATTCTATTTTTCTAGCTGACACAGAAATACCCCTTTTGTTTACATACAGTAGATGATACTTAAAACAAATGAATGATTGTGTTCTAGGATATCTGTCAAGAAGCCAACAAGAAGAGAAATGAATCTGAATTTATTTTCCTTAGAAGAGCATAAAATTATAACCAAGACCTAAAATTATTAAACCATCTGGAAACAGTGACCACAAAGCTATTACGTTTGATACAACTGCAGGTGGATAATTTCTGAAGAAGTCTAACTCTGTCATGCTTGATTTCAAAGCAGCAAATTTATGTATAACTGTATTTATGTATAATTTATGTTAAAAAAAAATAAGTTGAAAAAAAGGGCCAGGTCTTGCAAATTGACTCCAGCAATATTTTTACTCAATGGGATCTTACCCAGACTCTCTTTGTTAACAGAAGCATTCCATGCTGCAACAGTTGCCAATTTTATATTCTAAAATACCATCTCTTTAATCAAGTCCTGCCTTGCTATTTAAAGTTATTGAAGAATTTGAAGTGCAAGAACACTTGGGACTTTTATGAATGGTTGAGTCCCAGTCATGTCTCTTAGTGCAGCAGATCTCAACCATCTGGGCACTAGGGACTGGTTCCATGGAGAGAGGATCGAAGGGGGTGTGGCTTCATATGCTGCCTCCATTCCACCAATGGGGTTTCGCTTGTTTGAGCGGCCCAGTTTCTAGCATGCTGCGGGCCTGCTGCTGGTCAACAAACTGGGGATTGGGGACCCTTGCCTTAATGCCTGCATCCATATCCAGTAACACCCCTCCAAAAATATAAGCAATCTTATATTTGCAGTACATTCAGGCTGTAGCTACCCTGTTTTCCCCAAAATAAGACATCCCCTGATAATAAGCCCATTCGGGCTTTTGAGTGCATGGCAATAAGGCCAAGTGCTTATTCTAGGGTTCAAAAAAATATAAAACAGGGTCTTATTTTCGGGAAAACACGGTATATTGTTTCTAATGTGCATAGTTGGAAAGAAGGAAAACAGACACATCCATATACATATATTAACATATTTAATAGACTGCTGGCTGAAGTCATCATAAATGTAAAATAATGTATTATTGTACAAAATCTGCCAATGGAGCACATGTTACAATCATGTCTTTTGTTTACAAGTGATGGGCTACCTTTATTGGACATGTTGAAAA